>CM066031.1:1630230983-1630830983 GCA_033557465.1 Ichthyophis bannanicus | reverse complement strand
TTCTCTACCCCAGAGAAGGCACAAGCGTTCGTGGAGCAACTAGATGGGGGATCGGCCTCATGAGGAAGGATGGGCCCCGGAGTACCGGGAAGTGGTTGGTAGAATGTAAGCGATCTCGGTGGAGGTGGATAGTAATAGCAACGAAAGGGTGAGGGGAGGAGAGGGAGGGCAAGGGGTATGGCAAGGTGTTTCATATTTGGAGGCATAAAGTGTTTTACAATGGATGAAAAAGGATGTATGCTGTGGGTTAGGACTCTGAAATTACATTTTACCATTTTAACTTTTAATTGATGTTACATGTGAATTGAGCTATGTACCCATGCTCTTCTCTGCTTTCAATGTTCTGGTTCTGGTATTGTGCTGTTATGTACTGTTAACATGAGAAGCTGGGCAGAAGGAATGGGAAAGAGGGGGGGAGTGGTAGCGACTGGTGGGAGGAACAGATGAGTGATGCATTAAGAGTTGAGTTTTAGTGGGATTGGGGGAATTGGGGGGTGAAAAGAAAGGGGGTGCATTAGTCTTGTTACTTGGGGTAGGCCCGAATGCCATTGGAATGGGGTCCCAGGTGGTATGGGACAGGGCGGATGGAAATGGGAGGGGAGGGAGGGGGAGGGGGGGTAAGCGTACAATGGGGGGGTAGGTGGAGCAGTATTGAAGGTTTGGGTGGGGGGTGGGTTGGGGATACAGAGAGAGGGGAGGGGTGGAAGGTTTGGGGCAGCTGGACACGGGTTTGTTGCAAGGGACTTGCTGGACTTTGAGGGGGGAGGTAGAATGGGTGGCGCGGGCTCTGGGCTGGGGGGGTCTGTGCCCAGTTGAAAAGGGTACCTTTACACAAATAGTGATGTGGGGACCCCCGGATAATGGGTAAAACTTTGAAACTTGCTTCCTGGAATGTGTGTGGATTGGGCTCCCCTATAAAGAGATATAAGGTGCTTCAACAGCTGCGGCTAAAGCGGGTGGAGATAGCAATGTTGCAGGAAACACACCAATCTTCAGTGGAGCATAATAAATTGTGTAAAGGCTGGGTTGGCAAAGTATATGGGGCCCCGGCAGTGGGGAAAAAAAGAGGGGTGGTTGTTTTAATAGCTAAAATGGTGGGATGGGTGGAAGAGAGAGTGGAAATTGACCCAGAGGGACGATATGTTTTTATTTGGGGGACACTAGATGGACTGCGGGTGGTGTTGGGGTCAGTTTATGCGCCAAATGAGTTTGAGGCCCAGTTTTTCCAGCATGTGTCTCGGATGTTGACCAATTTGGGGAATTACCAATTCTATTTAGGGGGTGACTTTAATTCTGTCATGGATGAAAATCTGGATCGATCAAGGGGGCCTGGGATGTGAGACCAGCGGAGTTCAAGGTGAATAAGAGGATTGTGTGAGGGGTATGATCTTTTGGATGTGTGGAGGATATTGCATCCAGGGGAAAGAGAATACACACATATGTCTAGGGCACATGGGACGTGGTCGAGAATTGATTACTTCCTCATTTCTAGGGACTTGTTTGGTTGGGTTTCTAGAGTGGACATTGGGCCTCCCGTTCTCTCTGATCATGCTATGGTGGTGCTGGAAATGCAGCAACGGGATAGGGTAGTAGGAAGATCTGGAGATACCCCCTAGATCTAGGAGGGGATGTAGAGTTTGTGAAATACATAAGGGAAAGGTGGGTAGAATATTCACAGAATAATTCCCAGCATACAGATAACCCGGCTCTGTTTTGGGAAGCGGGGAAGGCCATGATGCGAGTGCAAATCATTAGTTACCATTGTCGAAAACGGAAGAGAATGAATAGTAGAATAATACAGTTAGAGAAAGATTTGTCAAAAGCACGCCGCTGGCATACTCGGTGTCAGAGTGGGGAAGCTAGAACGCGGCTGAGAGAATTACAAACTGAGCTAGAGCAATTGCTTGGGCAACGGGCCAGGAAATCCTTGATGTTCTACAAATACCAATTGTATAGGCACGGGAACAGGGCTGGTAAGTTATTGTCATCTCTGGTGCAAGCTGAGGGGGGACCTAGGCAAGTGGGGGTGATTAGACATGAGGATGGTACCTTTAGGTCAAAGGCGGAGGACATTGAACAAGTGTTCTGTGATTATTATCAAAAATTATATGCGCAAGAGGGCAGGGATCAGGGGGAAGGCCGGGCTTTCTTGGAGGCCTGTACTTTGCCAAGAGTAATGATGGATTAATTGCAGGTGTTTAATGCGCCAATTTCGGCGCAGGAGGTGCAGAAGGCGATTAAGAGCTTAAAGAATGGGAGGGCACCAGGTATAGATGGCCTAAGGGGGGAGTTTTATAAAATTTTGGAGGATAAGGTGGCGATCCCTTTACTGGAATACTATGGGGACCTGACTCAAAGAGGGAAATTTCCATATGAAGCAAATAAAGCCCTAGTAACAGTGCTGCCTAAGCCGGGTAGGGATCCGCTTTTACCCAGTTCATATAGATCTATCTCCCTGCTGAATGTAGACATCAAAATACTAGCAAAGATCATGGCGGAGAGGCTGGCCGGGTTTCTGCCGGCTCTGATACAGAAGAATCAGGTAGGATTTGTGAGAGATAGACATACGGCATATAGTTTGCAACGAGTGCTGGCCTCCATGTGTGCCAGCAGAAAGGATAATAGGCGATCTCTGCTCATTAGTTTTGACGCCGAAAAGGCTTTTGACAGGGTTGATTGGGGATTCATGTATCAAGTGCTGGAGATGGTGGGGATTCAAGGTTTTTTTGTGGAAGTTGTACGGTTGTTGTATGCCGACCCCAGGGGGGCGATTTTGGTTAACGGGAATATATCCCCAGAATTCCTGATTCAGAAGGGGACCCGACAGGGGTGTCCCCTCTCCCCCCTTTTATTTGTATTAACCTTGGAACCCTTATTGAGTCAGATTAGAACCTCGCTAGACTTTTGGGGGATACCTGTGGGGCAGACTGAATTTCGGGTTGCGGCCTTTGCCGATGACATTTTGGTGCATATTGACAGACCAGAGGAAGGGTTACCGGCATTGTTGAAGCTTATTCAGGTTTATGGTAACTCTTCCGGGTTCAGGTTAAATTTAGATAAGTCTGAGGCCCTACCGCTTATTGCTGATATCCCTCGGAGCTGGCTGGGTACCTTCCCTTTAAAATGGGAGGGTGATAGGTTTAAATACTTGGGGATTTACTTGCCAGTGGACTTGCGCAACCTATACCAAATTAATGTCACAGTGTTGCTGAAGCACTTAGCAGACCGGATACAGAAGTGGAAGGAGCTGCCACTATCTTTGGGAGGTAGGATTGCTTTGTACAAAATGATGTTGTTTCCTAAGTGGTTATATGCACTACAGATGCTCCCTCTGTTGTTGAAACGGAAGGACATCATACAGATGGAAAAGCAGATAAACCTATTGCTTTGGCGGGCCAAACGCCCCCGGGTTCGCCTGGTGGTGTTACAGCGGCCGTGGAGTGAGGGTGGCATGGGCCTTCCAGATATTAAACATTACAATAGGGCGTGTCTTCTCAGGCATGTGAGGGATTGGTTGTGGGGGTCTGGCGACTATACCCCGAATTAAATGATTGGGGCCCTGGTTGCGCCTTTGCAACTCAAATATATATTATACATGAAAGGGGCGAAAGGCATAGACCAGGTGGTGTGGTCGGTTTTGCTCTTTCCGATAGTGAGAGTCTGGAGGTATTTATGTGGGAAATTGGGACACTCGGCGTTTTGCTCTCCCTATCTTCCATTAAGAGGGAACAAAGATTTTGCGCCGGGACTGATAGATAAAAGTTTTGTGAGATGGAAGTTGATGGGAATCACTACTATAGAGTCGTTGTTAACGGGGGAGGGGCTCACTGAATCCTTTGCTAAACTAAGTGCAGTATTCTTGGACGAGTGGGGAAGTGTTCCCGTATGCTCAGATTCGGAGCTATATTAGCACACTACCGGTGATCTCGTTGAAAGGCGAAATTTGTTCAAGGGTGGAGGAGTTCTTGATGGGGGGGGAGCGGGTGGCTTGAGTGGCTCAGCTGCAAAAGTGTCTATTAGGGCTTGAGCCTTCTGGGAAGGAGGAAGTTTTGGCAGAGGCCTGGGCACGAGATCTTGGCGAGTCCGTGGAAGGAGAGGAGGTGGTGACACCAATAGCGAATATCCCCAAATTAATTGTGTCCATGAACTATCGTGACATGCAGTATCGGTTGATACGAAGGTTGTATTTTGCGCCAAACAGGGCTTGGAGGGTGGAGATCGTGAGTACGAGCTGTTGTCCGCGTTGTGATGGCGCGGATGCTACTCTGGGCCACATGTTTTGGCACTGCTCGAAGGCAAGGAGTTTCTGGGGCAAAGTTGTTGGCTACTTAGAGAAGTGTTTTGGTACATCACTGACATTGAAACCTAGGAATCTGTTGCTTGATATTTGGAAGGAGGATGTCGGGACTGTTTTAGGTAAGATAGAATGGGAATGGTTGCATATGGTGCTGGTGACTGCTCGCATGACTATATTTCATAATTGGGTGGACCCCCGGGGGCCGTTGTATGGGCAATGGAAGATTCGCCTGCATGCCTTGTTGTGGTTAGAGAGATATAGGGCGCGGATTCACCCAAAGGGTTGGGAGAAATTTCTGAGGGGCTGGGGTCCTCATCTGCAGAACATGCCAGCTAAAGCAAGGGGTAGGATATTGGGTGGAGAAGGGTTTAAGAGTCCAGCAGTGGGGCGGAGGTGGCAAATCTGAATGATAGCTTACCAGTGGGGGGTTGGGTTGGGTATATGGGTGGGTTGGCTGTGGGGTTCCATTGTGCTCTTAGAATTATTCTGGGGAGTGGAGGTAGGCGACAGGCAGGGGAGAAGAGTCACCCCTTGCTCGGAGCTTGGAGTATTGGTAGGTTTAGAATGGGGGAGAGGAGGGAGGGTTAATGGGAAGGTCGGATATGGGAAGGTTGGGAGAGAGGGGAGGGTAGAGGAATTCTGTATATATTTCCATGAGTAGTCTATCTTGTTTGTTTAGTTGTGCACCTTGGGGTATTCGGTAGTCTTTGAACTAAACTAAAGGGGGAGAACAAGGGGTAGAATGGGGTAATTGAGGGGATAGTGATGGCGGGTGGGGGCAGTGTGAGGTCAACAAAACAAAAAATGTGTTAAGTTGTTTGGGTGCTGGCCTACAAATTGTGTAACTGTACTTGTTGCATTGTTGAATTGTTTTACGAATGTTATTCCGGTGCCTATACTGTGGTTGTACATGACTATCAATAAATAAAAAATGACTTTCAAAAAAAAAAAAAATCCTGTTCAATGTATCCCCCTTGTTTATTGTAAACCGCTTTGACCTGGGGAAAGCGGTATATAAACACAGCTAAATACATAAATAAATAAAATGTATGCCTGATGAGGATAAACAGTTGCACCTGAGAGTGAATATGGCACCTCCTTTCCTTTAAGAGATTTAAGCACCTATAAAGCTATGATTATCCCAGGGTCTGCATGGGTGTCGGGGAGAGAGGGAGGGAAAGAAGACTTATTAAAAGCTGGCTACTACACAGTACCCTGTCCTGTGCTCCTAAGGTAATCTGTGACCAATTTCCAGGGACAGTCCCACAGCCCTTGCTTGGATAGTGGGAGTCTTGGGGTCTAAATTTAACCAGAAAGCTCTCTCCTTTGTTTTAAATGTAAACTGAAAGTTCTTTGCTGCTACTAGGCCCTGACTGATTTAACAAATACACTGGGTTCACAGATTAATCAGCTTTAATCTAAAGAATTCCTTTTTCCCTAAGATTTAGAAAATATTCCAGAAGTAAATACTTACAATTGCAGATCTCTCTCCAGAAGTAGCAGTCCCCTTTTGTAATCCTTCAAGACTGAGAATCACAGAACTCTGGTTGAACTATTAACGCCTGTGCTTCTGAGGTAAGCTGTGACCAATTTCCTGGGTGATTAACACAGTCCTTGCTTGGACAGAGAAGAATCTTTCAAAATGGCCCTTTGATCTGCCACCTGGCTTTAACACCTATTTTAAAAATTCACAGGTCTTTTGCTCCCTATGTAGATGGCCTCTTTGTAAAGGTCTCTAGAAATAATTTATTGCTCAAAGAATACTGACCCTGTTTTGCCTTTTATGCTAAATTATATTCTGATATGATTTAAATTAAAGCTCTTTGCTGCTACTAGGCACTGACTGATTTAACAAATACACTGGGTTCACAGATTAATCAGCTTTAATCTAAAGAATTCCTTTTTCCCCAAGATTTAGAAAAATTCCCATAATTAAATATTTACAATTGCAGATCTCTCTCCAGAAGTAGCAGTCCCCTTTTGTAGTCCTTCACATACTTGCAGGATACCTCTTGACTATAGACCCAAAGTTAACGCTGTTCATTCACTAGCTCATTTATGCGATTTGTCATATGTGCTGTGCTTCTATAACACTCAATATGTTCTTTAAAATTTCATAGTTACATTTTTGAGCCCTCCTTTACTTGTGTGTTTTATGAGCTTTCTTTTTATATAAAAATTAATATTCAGTAATCGGCTCATTAAAAGGTTTTTGATTTACAATATCATCTCGTTCTTAAACTAGATAAATATTTTTGATGTCACCATACTATAGAGGGTGCCTTTTTTGTCTATGTGCCTACCAGTCATATGGGCTACAATGTAGATAATTATGCTTTTATTTCTTAAATGAGCAATCTTGATACAAATGACTCCTGACAAAAAAGTTTGACTTTCTTTTATGTTTGATAATACATGAGATAGCCATGAACAAAAAGATCCTTAAATACATCTTTATGTATAAGTATGCATGCAAGATAACAACATAAGAAACACTGAGACATATGAAGTCCAGCATTTAATTTATTTTGGAACTTTATTCCCCTTTTTGTGTATACCTTTTTGGATTTGCTGGATTACAGACTTTAGCTATGCAATAAGCTGTCTTTCAGACATCAACAGCTTTTCTAAATTTGTCCCATTTATTCAATTTAGTTCATGGCCCTTCCTTTAAGTATTTCATGCAATACTTTCAGTGGTGGTCTTTTAGCATGTCAGTGACGTCTTCATTTAATTTTTATTTTTATTTTTATCTTCACTTTTTTTGTTTTATTTTATTTCATTTATCCACATTTTATTTTTTTGTTTTGTTTTATTTTATTTCATTTATCCACATGCAGTCTTACAAGTATAATTTTATTTATTGAACTAATCTAGCGATGTTTTTTCATTTTTACTTCATCACAGAACAGGTACTTTTATGATCTTTCATTTTCTCTTTTTATATTATAGAAAGTAGTGTTCATGCTCTACTATTTATAATTGTCAATGATTTTTAGGTTCTATACTGTAATGTATAAGTAAGTTCTCTGTGGTTCTTTTATCCTCCACTCCCGTAACACTAGTGGATTATTACTTTACACCTGGGCATAAAATATATAAGCACATATATATTCTGAACCCTCTCTTCATCAAAATTGGCTGTAAGGATATCTGTCCTGATGTTTCTCCAATACCAAAATATGAACCATTTCTTGTACTTTTTAAGTTTTATTATTTATTATCTTTATGTATGTATGATATGATTTTTTTTATTTTAGTTGTCACAATTTTACATAAGTATGTTTTAAATTTGCATATGTTTTTAAGTTCTTATTAGTTGTTACTATATTTATATGATTGTTTCATTATATAGTTAATTATTTGTGCAATTGTTCTCTTTGAGGTTCCCCCTGATGAAGGCTTAGCTGAAATATGTCGCGTTGGGATCTGAATAAAGGACCATTGCATTTACTTCTCTCCTTCTTTGTAAAGTGTAAATATTTACAGGCTGATCACCAATAGGACTCACATTATATAAACTATAACAGCCTAGTCATTCTCTGATCAACCATCAATTCTTTCCCCCTCCCCTCTTGTCCATGTAATGCTGTGTAGATTCCTGTATATATATTTTAGTATCAACATTTGTTGTCCTTATTGTCCTGACCGAAAGAAGAAGCTTTTACCTTCGAAAGCTAGTCTACAAATATATGAAGTTAGTCCACCGAAAAGGTCTCACCTTATTTTCCTTTTTATTTAACTACCATTATAGTGGACTAACATGGCTTCCACACTTCTTTATCTGAGATAAGTCTTGAAAACTGCAAGGTTAAAGATCTTCCCAAAATAACCAGACCATCCCATAGGGATTGAAAATCAAACTGAGCAGAACTCACCAGTAAGGGTCACAGTAAAGTGAAGTCATGAACTTCCTCTGCTGAAACCATGGGGATACTTGCTCCAGAAGCAGATTGCCAATGCTAGTAAATCTTCTGCAACAGGCCAAATGTCCAGCCACTGTCTGCACTCCCCTGTCACAGAAAGCGTAGTTACTCACCTGTAACAGGTGATCTCTGGGAATAGCTGGAATCAGTCTTCATATATGGGTGATGTCAGTATTTATTTATTTAGTAGGTTTTCTATACCGCCTTATCTTAAAATCAATGCCGTTTACAATGTAACGTGCAGTTGTCCGTCTGGACAAGCATCGTCCGATGGTGAACACGGTGCTTGAACACCCGGAGGGCGAGGAGGACTGCCCTAAATTCGAAGAGGTGGATCTGCAGTTGGGACTCCTCAAGGGATTATGTCTCCTGCTTGCAGAGCTCACCGCAGTGTGCTCCCCAACCCGTTAGAGGCATCCGTGGTCAAGATTACATCATGCTGTGGAGCCTGGAACGGCATGCCTCAAAGCAGATTTCGGATGTCCCACCACCAGTCGAGGGACTCGGACAGTTGGGGGGTGACCAAGATGGAGTCCCGGAGATGGCCCGTTGCCTGAGCCCACTGAGTGCAAAGACACCACTGCGCCACTTGCATGTGTAGATGGGCGTTGGGGATGACGTGGACCATCGAGGCCTATGGCTGAGAAGACAGAGCATCGCCCGGGCCGCAGCACTGGACCGCAGAGGCCAGAGCGATGAGGCGGTCTGCCCTGTCCTGTGGAAGGAAGGCCGTCGCCCAATGTGTGTCAAGGTATGCACCAATGAACTCCAGGGATTGGACTGGAGTGAGGTGGGACTTCAGGTAATTCACCACAAAACCGAGGTGCTCAAGGAGATGGACGGTGTGAGCCGTGGCCCGCTGTGCTTCGTCAGCCGTCTCCCTTGTAATGAGCCAATCGTCTAGATAAGGGTAGACAAAGGTACCCTGTAACTGAAGGTGGGCTGCGGCTATCGCAAGGCACTTGGTGAACACTCGCAGGGCCGAAGGGAAGCACCCTGTATTGGTAGTGGTTCCCTTGTACTCTAAAGTGTAAGTATTTTCTGTGCTTCGGGTGGACCAGGATATGAGCATACGCATCCCGAAGGTCCAAGGAGCATAGCCAGTCACCCTGCCGGAGGAAGGGCAGCAAGGCGCCAAGGGAGAGCATTTTGAACCTCTCCCGCACCAGGTATTTGTTGAGATTTCTTAGATCGAGGATGGGTCAGAACCCACTCATCCACTTCTGCACAAGGAAGTAATGGGAGTGGAACCCATGACCTCTGAGGTATGGTGGGACCACTTCCACTGCTCACTCCTCGAGGAGGCTGGCAAGCTCCTGTGCCAAGAAGGCCTGGTGTGTGGGGAGCAGAGGGGGCTCCGCGGGACAGAAGAGTGGAGGAAGCTGGTCCAGATGAAGGAGGTAACCCTCTCAGACAACCTGGAGGACCCAGATGTCTGAGGTGACAGACTCCCATTGGGGAGCAAAGTGGACCAGGCGCTCTCCCACCGGTAGCTGGGTCACAGGAATGTGTGCAGCTATGCATCTGGTGTCAAAACCCGGGGCCAACTGGGCTGGTGCCGAGATCTGGCTCTTTGGCTTATGCAGACCCTGGTGGCCACTCTTGCTCTGTCCACCTTGAGGCAGAGCCGGCATCGGAGGATAAGATGAGTAGCCCCGATAGGGGAGACCCTTCTTCTGAAAGAAAGGCTTCTTGCCTTGTTGCTTCTTCCGCAAAGGGAAGAAGTCTTCCGGGAGAGATGGGTGCAGGTTGCATACTCCGTCTCAATCTCCTCTGCTTTGTCCTCCATTGGTTTGCCGAACAACTGTTCGTCCAGGCACGGTACATCAAGCAGCATTTCCTGGATCCATTGTTCGAGGTCCGAGGACTGGAACCAGGCCTGTTGCCTGGCTCCAATACTTGCAGCTGCTACCCGAGCAGAGGACTCGAAGCTATCATATGCAGCGTGAGAGAGGTACTTCAAACATTCCCCCACTGATTTCAGGAGGGACTGGAAGTGACAGAGGCCTGCTTGGAAGCCCTCGAGTTACTTTGTGAGGTCATGAAGGAACATACCAATATATAGCTGATAAGCCTGGATGCGGCAAGCCAGCATGGAACCTTGGTAGGCCTTTCGCCCGACGGTGTCAAGGGCGTGAAACTCCCTATCCGGCAGAACCGAAGAGTGGGTTTTTGGGCTCTTCTGCTTCCGCATGGCAGATTTCACTACCATTGAGGTATAGGGGATCTGGACCTTCCGGAAGCCGGGCCCCCACTGGACTCTGTACATGGTGTCCAGGTGCTTGCTGACAATGGGGATAGATGCAGGCTTCTCCCACATGCGGAGGAGCAGCCGGGTCAGAATGGGTGGGACCAGAACCGTGAGGGGTTCCTTCGGCAGGGCCTCATATTGCAAAATATCAAGTTCCTCCACACGGTGCTCCTCCTCAGATTGTGTAGAGAGCGCCAGGGCTCGAGCCATGTCCCACACAAACTCCAAAAAGGAGGTATCCTCGGGAGGCGATCGCCGCTTCTGAGTGGGAGGGGAAGGATCCTAGGGGAGGTCCCAATGAGTCCAGGATTCAGGGAAAGTATCCCGTCGGACTCCCAGTCCGAAATCTCCGAGGGGGAACTAGGCTGCTCGAGCAGAGCTTGTGAAGCACGCTGGGCTCTCAAGGCCAAAGCCCCTCTGGAGCCGGAGGCACTGGCCCAGGAAGATCTCACACGTGAGGACCAGGATGGAGATCAAGACCTCTGCTGGGATCCCTCATGAGGCCCTTGGCTCTCGGGGGTTGCTGAGGCAGCCTAGGGAGCCAAGACAGGCGTCGTCCTCGAGGTCTCAGAGCATGTGCCAGCGGGACCTGGCACCAGCGCCGGTTGGGCAGCAAGGAAGGCAGAGACGCTGTGCTCTAGTGCTAGCATTCGAGCCTCCCACTCAGGAGTAGGGCTCCTTGATGTCGACACCAGGGAAACTGGGTTGGGCGTCGAGGAGGAGAGGGGGTCCTCACCGGGACAACCCTCAAGAGACCGGGAACCATTGCTGGAGGCCTCCGTATCTGTATGAGGTACCTTTTGGGGCCGCTCTTTCTCTAACTCTAGGTATTGCCAAAGAGTGCTAAGGGACCAACGCAAGAATGCTCACGCTTGTCCGGAGCCCCCAACAGGGTCTACGAGGCCTTCTTCTTCTTCTTCCATTCCCTTTCAGGGGATCCTTGCTCAGAGTGATGCTAGGGTTGCGGGAGACCACAGAGGCAGAGGGTTGGTGGAGCGGAAAGCTACCGGGGACACCGGAGCTGTCTTGTGGAAAATATCATCCAGTTTCTGCTTATGGCTCTGGATGGCCTAGGAGGACATCTTCTTACAAAGGGAGCAGAGCTCCAGGTTATGGTCCGCTCCAAGACACCGAAGACAACAGTCATGGGTATCCATGGGGGACATTTTTTTGGAGCATCTGACACACTTTTGAAACCGGAGGCTTGGGGGCAAAAAGGATACCCGCAAGGTCGAAGACATTCAGTTCAGCCAGCGGTTGAAAAGGGTGTGAAACGCGCTGGAAACTAATTCACGAAGAAAAGGAGAAAAATGAAAAAATAACAAAGTCCCAGGGTCCGCTGCCAAAGCAGGGGCACTGGGACTGTGGGAAAAGGACTGGGAAACCAGAATAGAAGACAATATGAAAAAACTTTTTCCAAGGTACAGGGAGTACTTCCAAAGGGCTCTGCGGAAAAAGGGAAACTGATCAAGATGGCACCTTTGGGCAGGAAGGGGACCACACATGCATGGTGGCATTCCCAAAGGCTTTCTTTGAAAGCTGGGGAAATGCTCCACACAGGCTCTGTCGGTGCCGATGTCACCTGTATGGGAGGACCGACTTCGTGCTTGTTCCTGGAGAAAGTAACTTACCTTGAACTATTACTGAAAATGCATGAAACTGATCCTACTAACAATGTGTCACTTTTATTGATTTGCCACTTAAACATACCAGCACTTTCTTCAGCTTAACTTCCCCTCAGCTCTCTGTAGTTTTCCCATTTCATCTTTTTTCATGTCTCTCCCTGCAACAATGAAGAGAGACAAAGAGACAGCTGTGATTGGTAAATAAACCTCATTAATACTCAATCACAAGATCCCCTGTGCTCCTCACCAGCAATTCAGCAAAGCTCGATTAAGGCAAGTATCCCTTAACTCCTGAACAAATACTTCTGTGTTCATAGAAAAAGGTCCTGGAGAAGGACCTGGAGTAGATACACACCATTCATGGAAGAAAGTGTCTATGAACACCTTGAAAAACTAAATGTGGGAAAAGCCCTGGGTTTGGATGAAATACATCACAGGATACTGAGGGAGTTCAGAGATATTCAGGTGGATCATCTAAAAGATGTGTTTAACAGATCCTTAGAGATAGGAAAGTTGATGTGGTCCCTCTTTACAAAAGTGGCTACAGAGAAATGGTAAGAAACTACCGGTATATGCCAGTAAGTCTTATCTCAGTGCTGGAAAAATAATGGAGACACTACTAAAGGAAAGGATAGTGAACTTTCTACAATTCAGTGGGTTGCAAGACCTCAGCCAACATGGTTTTACCAAAGGCAGATTGTGCCAGATGAATCCGATTGACTTATTTGACTGTTTGACCAGAGAACTGTAACAAGGACATGTGCTATATGTGATCTACTATACATTGGTTTCAGCAAAGCCTTTGATACTGTTTCTAATAAGAGGTTCATGAATAACTGAGTAACCTAAAATTAGGATCCAAGGTGGTGAACTGGATTATTAGGATCCAAAGTGCTAAACTGGATTAGAAACTAGTTGACTGACAGTTAACAGGGGAGAGAGGGGATGGTAAAAGAAAGAAAGCTGAGCAGTGGAGTGCCTCAGAGATCTATACTGCAACCGATTCTGTTCAATATCTTTGTAACCGGGTAGTCGTACCCGGCGCTCCCCATCTGCTTCTCGTACCCCCCTTTTATCTAGTTCCCCCCCCCCTTCACAGACCCTTCCCCTGCCCCCCCCCCCCCTCCTGCTTACCATTCACAAATACAACAGACAACCATTATTGGGTAACATGACCCATCTCAATCTAAGAATAATACCGCTGTATATACATGTAATTACATATGTAAATAGTCTCAGTTAACAATTTCCCCATGTTTTTTATCCAAGTTCTTGTTCCTGTTCTATGTAAAACCAAACAGCTTGTTGTTCTGGTCTGTTATATTGTGAACCGTGCTGATGCTAAATAGTGTGGTATATAAGAGCCTGTAATAAATAAATAAATAAACAAACTGGTCGCAGCTTTATTTGCCAAATTAACATCTATCACATGCAAAAAACAGCTTAATCAAGAAAAAATCAAAACTGCCCCCCCCCCACCCCCTCAAACGGAGCAATGTGTCACCAGACGTATTATTAGCAAAGTGACCTCGCCTCCGCACCGGCCGCGTTCACCTCCGCCGGCCAAATTTCTAAAGCCCCTGTCCGACTTCGCCATATCACTAGCAAAAGCCTACCCGGGGTTGTCCGGGCCGTGGGCACCCCACCCACGCCCCAATTGGCCTAAGGCTCCGGACCCCGGACACCTCCGGGATTCCGCCGCATCCCCCCCCCCCCACCAAGCTGCAACAACCCTAAGCATCCAAACCCCCCGCTTCCCCTAAGGGTGGGCGGGTGGGTTGCCACACACCCGGCTCCCTTCGCATGTGCTCAGCTGCCCCTCCACCAGCCGAGCACATGCACAGGCCTCCTCCGATTGGCTCCCGAGCACACGATCGCGCGCCAAGAGCCAATCATTTTAAAGGACGCGCCAGCGTCCGCCTCGCAACCAGCACTCCCCCCCCCTTTCCCCCTCCTTAATTTAGGAGCACGCAGGGTCCCGCGCCAGGCCGAGCACCCGGTTAACGCCGGTCGCCGGGACCCTGCCCGCGCCCTTTATCTAACTGGGTAGTTGTACCCGGCGCTCCCTGTCTGCTTCTCGTACCCCCCTTTTATCTAGTTCCCCCCCCTTCACAGACCCTTCCCCTGCCCCCCCCCCCTCACGCTTACCATTCACAAATATAACAGACAACCATTATTGGGTAACAAACTGGTCGCAGCTTTATTTGCCAAATTAACATCTATCACATGCAAAAAACAGCTTAATCAAGAAGAATCAAAACTGCCCCCCCACCCCCTCAAACGGAGCGATGTGTCACCAGCCGTATTATTAGCAAAGTGACCTCGCTTCCGCACCGGCCGCGTTCACCTCCGCCGGCCAAATTTCTAAAGCCCCTGTCCGACTTCGCCATATCACTAGCAAAAGTCTACCCGGGGTTGTCCGGGCCATGGGCACCCCGCCCACGCCCCAATTGGCCTAAGGCTCCGGACCCCGGACACCTCCGGGATCCCGCCACCGGCTCGGGCCACCCGAGCCGCCCCCCCTAATCCCAAGCTGCGACCTAATCCTGCCACCCCGCACCACACACTCCAAAACCTCTTGCCAATCATTCAGTAGGAGGTCTGCGCCCACCAGAGACAGATGCACTCCATTAGTCCTATACAAACCACCACACTCCACCTTCGCCCATGCATGCATAACTTGAAAACCACCATGTTCACATACCCATCACCCGATCTGTCAGTTGATTTTTTTTAACCCCCGTGACCACCGGCGCTGCCCCCAGCACGCTGGCCAAGGGACAATATCAGACCAGATTAGCACCACCCCTTCAAACATCCGCAACACCAAAGCCAAATCCCTCTTAGCCGCCCTGATCAGTTGTTTGCAAGTCCAGGCTACCAAGTCATTCCCCCCTAAATGTAACAATATAATCTCCGGCTGTACTCGTATGCGCTGATGGTGTCGAAGCATAGGCAGCAGCTGAGTCCATCGCAGCCCATGCTCACACAGCCATGATATCGACACCACCGCTGGATCCAGCCCGAGATTTCGCCCAACTGGCCGCACTGCTGCTCGCTCGCCAGTCCAGAACACGAAGGAATGCCCCAACAGCCAACACTTCCAAATATCCTGTCCCCCATCTGCAAAAGAAAGAATTTATTACACCCCCTCATGTATAAGCAATCATTAGACACGAACATAACCCTGGAAAGCATTAGATCGCCATCTGCCTATCCACTGTATCTGCCCCCCAGACAGCCCCGCCTCCGTCGCACTGGTCGCCGCCCCAATTCGAAAGGAATGAGCCGCAAACCGGGAAGGGTCCTCCCCTATATACCGCAGGACCATCCGCAAGACCGCCACTCCTTGAAACCGCATCAGCACCCGCGCGTCATGGTGGATGAAAAACCCGCCTTCAAACTCCGGCCGAATGCCCAGGTAAGCCGCAATCAGCGCCACCGGACATGTCGACCCCTTTATCTCCCTCAACACCACCCACTGTCCCCTACCGCGCTGATCCGTTTTGGATCGTGCCAAAAACACTCGCAACTGCCTATTACTCACTTGTACGTGTTGCCATTGCAAACAACTACCCGCTCCCACCTTCACCGAGGCCACCACCAATTCGCACATCCTGAAGGCGCCAAAGAAAGCCAGGCTGAAAATCGCCCAAAAAAGTACTGCCTCAAAGTGCGACTCCGTCACATGCAGCAAGGCCTCGCACAACCTCACTAGCAACTGATGCGTGATCAGAAGCCACCGATCAGGCGGGGTAGGACGCAAACGTTCCTAACCCTGTAATAACCTTCTCGCCAGGAACCCGCCGCCCGTGGAGCCCCAACCCACCGCCCTCGCAAAAAACGCAAAACCGGCCAACTGGATACGCACCGTTGATCTCGTGACCCCTTGCTTCTTCGCACTGACAACATATTGCCTGAGTAAGTGATCAGCTACCGCCCCGCCTTTCCATCCCCGGGACAACAAAAACTGAGACACTCTACTCCCAACCTTGCCGATAAGCTTCCCATGTCCGTTCTGCCACCGAACTGCGCAGGAGACTCCTCATGTCAGCCGGCCAACAGTCTACAACTTCCACGGGACCAGGCACCCAACCCTGTCTGCTTCCGGCGCCAATCTCCGAAAACGCTCCATCTGCAAACGGGAAAGAGCATCAGCAATTCCGTTAGTATGACCCGGTATATGCCTCGCCCTCAAGCTGACATTCAAGCTCAGACAAGTCAAAACTATGGCCCGCATTAACGATGCTACCTGGAGGCAACGTGGGGAGTAATTATTCACTACACTCACCACTGCCTCGTTGTCACACCACCATTTCACCCGACGATTCCGTAAACGATCTGGCCACAACTCTAGTGCAACTAACATAGGGAACAGCTCCAGAAAGGTAATATTACTCAATAACCCTTCCGCATGCCAGGCCTGTGGTCATCTGTCAGCACACCATGCTCCCGCAAAGTAAATACCCAAGCCTACCCCTCCTGCAGCATCCGAATAAAGCTGCAAATCATCACTGGAAATCTCTGCCTCCATCCAAACTGAAATACCATTAAAGCCTCGCAAAAACCTGTCCCACACCCGTAAATCCTCCCGCATAGCCCTAGTAACCCGTATGCGGTGATGAGGCTTCCCCAACCCCGCCATTGCTGCCGCCAACCGCTGTAGAAATACTCTCCCCATTGGGAGCACCCTACATGCAAAGTTCCGCGACCCTAGCAACGCCTGCATTTCCTTCAAGGTCAACTTCATAGAAGCCACGGCATTAGCTACCAAAACCCGCAACTTGTCAACCTTATCGTCCGGTAGCCGTGCTATCATTCCATCGGAATCCAGCTCAATCCCTAGAAATGTAAGCCTGGTCACTGGGCCCACTGTCTTACTCTCAGCCAAAGGGACCCCTAACTCCCCCGCCATCTCCATATACCCTACCAGGAGCTCTCTGCAACCAGTCGACTGCGCCACCCCGATGAACAGAAAATCGTCTAAATAATGCACCACCTCTGTCCACCCTACCCTCTGTACCACCATCCAGTGCAAGAAGGAACTAAACTTCTCGAAATACGCACACGCCACTGCACAACCCATCGGCATGCACTTATCGAAATAGAACCCTCCTTCGAATTGGAAACCTAGCAAATGAAATGATGAAGGATGTACCGGGAGCAAACGAAATGCCAACTCGATATCCACTTTCGCCATCAATGCCCCACGACCCGCATTCCTAAGTAAATCCACCGCTCCATCAAAAGAGGCATACTTAACCGTACACCAGTCGCGCGATATGCTATCATTAACCGATGCCCCTATAGGGCTCGGCAAATTGTGTATTAAACAAAATTTGCCAGGTTCTTTTTTGGGTATAATCCCCAATGGAGATGACACAAAGCGCGGAAAAGGCGGCTACTGAAACGGGGCCGCTATTCTACCTAAACGCAACTCAACCGCCAACTTTTCCCGTGCTATCGTCGCCCAGCGGCACACCGACGACGAGTTCCGTGTCAACGCACCTGAAACAACACCCCGAACTGCGATAACAAAGCCAAACTGAAAACCTAACTGCAAATCCGCCCTATCTTTATTCCACGGGTATTGCCGCAGCCACTCCCGTAACACCTCCACCCTTATGGGGGACAGGGCTCTACCAAATCCCCCCTCACTATGGCTGCTGCACTCGGAGCGGCCCCCCCTCCTTTCTTAACACATTTTGCCGCTGAATGTGCCCCCCCCCCCCCGCAGCTCGAGCATGCGTGCCGGAACTTACAGTCCGGGAAGGGGCAAACGGACTTATTATACCGCCAACACACATCCGCACTTCCACTTCCTGCTGGCTTAACCTGCAACATGGGACCCCCACCCCGAAAGGAACGGTTCGCCACCACAGTGGACTCCGACCCGCCCTTTCCCGCACTCACCTGACCAGACCCCGTTCTGGCCGACATCTGCGTCAGCCAAAGATTGATATCCTGCATTCCCCATGTCAATCCCTTAGTCCCCTCCATTTTGTCCTGAAACCTTTCATCATAGTTAAGCCACGCCCATCCCTCATGAGATTGCGAGGCTTCCAGAATTGAATCCACGTAAGCGAGTAAGACACCATACTGGTCCGGGCGATGATGGCCCCAAACACTCGCCAACCGCAAAAAAGCCCTAACCCAATTTACTACCGACCGAGAAACTTTCCTGATCCGCCCAGCCTTTTCATCCTCTTTCCACTTTTTCTGGCTCTCTTCCGACCGTTTCCTCCCCTCAAGCAAACGGAAAATATCTATATATTTTCTCTTTCTTATTTTACGCCGTAACTTCCTCGGGACGTCCTCCCATAACTCCGACAAGATTGCTGAAGTAGAAGTACCGCTGACAGAGATGTCCGTCACCCCTTCGCGCCCATATGACCCTACCATCGCGCCTACTTCACTCGACGACGATGAGGAAGAGGATTCCGAACTATGCTGTCGACGACAGATGTGTTTCCTTTTCTTGCTGGCCTTTCCCGAGCGTTCCCTCCTCGTACCACCCCCTTTTTGTCCCACCCCCTCCTTCACCCTTGACTCACCCGCTTCCGCTCCAAATGCCACCTCTGGCATGGACTGGCTCCACCTGCTCTGCTGCAGATTCTCACTCCGCTGCCGTGTGCTGTCTTCTTGCAATGCAGCCCGCTCCTCCTGCGCTGTCCCAGGTCCTGCATCCCTTGACGCCATCCGCGATGGCTTCGCTGTACTAGGCGTGAATCCAGGCGATGCCACCAATGGGACCTGTGAAGAGAAAAAAGGAAAAACAGGAGAAGAACACCCCGGAGCCCATGCTGGTTGCCACACTCCTACCCATGCTGCTCTCGAAGACCCCTGCCCCCCGCTCGCCCATTGCTCGGCAGGGGTCTGATAACCGGCCAGCCCGAACCCCATGGGAACCGACACCCCACCTCCCGAAGTCAAGGGGCCCCCCCTTTCGCTGCCACCAGGCCCATACCCCAGCAGGTCGCCCCCACTCCAGGCTTCGGTTGCCCCAAAGTTGCGACCAGCCCCCATCCCCCACCCCGGCTCAACCATCACCCCCCTACCCAGCTCAGCTGTCCCCACTACGGAGGAGGTTTCTTGACTAACCCCTCCACTGCCCACCGCCAACTCCCCAGCCACTCCTCTCCCAGAAGGTGACCAAGCCCCGCGTCCCCTAACTGCAGTGCCTCTCCTGCCTCCCCCTGGAGCAGCACGCCATCCATGGGCAGGACATCTAGCCGCCCCTCCAGCTCGTTGAACTAATGGGGGCTCCCCTGCCATTCGCGTACTCACCACTCGACCGCGGTCTGCCCCCTGACCCTTTTTACGACCTCCCCTCTTATCCCCACTCCCTCCCCTACTCCCCCTACCTCCACTCACCGGAGGCCGCTTAGGTGCCATGTCACTCAGAACCCTGGCTCTCTCACCCTTCCTCAGCTACCTGTTTGCTTCTTTTTTTTTTTTTTTAATTTTATATATATTTTCTTTTAGGTGTCCTTAATCTTGACTTCTTCCTTCTTGCCTCTTCTCTGCCTTCTCTTGCTTTACAATTTTGCACGGGCCCAACCCCCCTCCTAGCCAATCACCGGCAAATATTTCACTTTCACTCCCCAGCCCCCCACTCGCCTGCTCAGGAAGCCTGCGTGCTCAAGCCGACCCGCCAAATTTCCCGACTCAGGAAGTCCCGCTCCGTGGGCCCCCATTCAGACGCCAAACCGCTGCAACCGCCGTTGAAATGTCTCCCGCTCACACTGTCCAGTCCGCCACACACCCGGCTCCCTTCGCATGTGCTCAGCCGCCCCTCCACCAGCCGAGCACATGCACAGGCCTCCTCCGATTGGCTCCCGAGCACGCGATCGCGCGCCAAGAGCCAATCATTTTAAAGGACGTGCCAGCGTCCGCCTCGCAACCAGCACTCCCCCCCTTTCCCCCTCCTTAATTTAGGAACGCGCAGGGTCCCGCGCCGGGCCGAACACCCGGTTAACGCCGGTCGCCGGGACCCTGCCCGCGCCCTTTATCTAAGTGACATTGCTGAAGGCTTAGAAGGAAAAGTTTGCCTTTTTGTGAATGATATGAAGATTTGCAACAGAGTGGACACCCTTGGAGGGAGCAGACAACATGAGAAATAATCTACCAAAAATTTTAAAAAATGATCTAATGCTTGGCAGTTTGGACTTAATGTAAAGTAGTACAAAATTATGCATTTGGGGAGCAGAAATTTTAAAAAACAATATGTGATAGGGGGTGAGAGGATGATGTGCATAGACCAGGACAGAGACCTCAAGATAATAGTATCTGAAGACCTCAAGATTGTGAAATAATGTGATAAGGCAATGACCAAAGCCAGAAGGATGCTAGGCTGCATATTCATTCTCAGTTTCTGATTCAGCAGTTGGGATTGTTGTTGTTACTATTGTTGACATAGGCTCCAAGGTCATTTTCCTTCTTTTGGATGGATGGATAGTTTTGAAACTCGAAGTCTTCCCAGTTGCATACCCAACCTGGCCCTTGCTTTCGATCTGAAGGTGATATAACCTTTGGTCCTCGCTGCATAACCATTCACCATTTTCTTTTGTGATGTCAAAAACTTCATTCAAAGGATCATATTTTCTTTGTTTTACACATTCATCGTAGGTGTGCAGGATTTGGTCCAGTTTAGCTTGTATGACTTCAATTGATAAAGTTGGAAAATTAAATTTCTTTTGCCATAAACTTGTTACTTCTGTCGCGATTTCCTTTACACGTTCTTTCCTTCCTTTTATTGATGCTCCAAGGAACAGATAGCGACCAACAATTTGGATTTTGAGTGGTATTCTGCTTTTGTTTTCCAGTGATTCTTCTTCCAGTGGAACAGTTCTTTTTCTATGTGTTTCTTTAAATCGCACGAGATTCTTAGTCCAAATCTTCGTGTTTTTTTCAATTATAGAAGCACTTTTCTTATGAGACATTGTCAATAAATATAATCTCAGAGATCTAAATATGATACAGAAAATCAATTAGCATGCTCAATCATAAAGCTTATAGAAAGTTCCATAAAGCTCCAGAAATTTTATGAAAGCTCTAATGGGCTCCAGATAGTTCTATTACCTGCATATTCTACTTATATACGATTTTAGAAATTTCTTGTACAGGGTGACATTTTTTGAAAACAAAACAGAATTAAACCTTTTCTCATCATTTTTTAGCAAATGTTCATCGATTTATGACACAGGAATTCAATAATTTTGCAAAAAGTCATAATCTTAATATATATATATGTTTGTAAAAGTGCACGTGCAGTGCTTTGGATGTTGGTGGTGAGAGTGAATGGGTGTTGGTAGAGGCAGCCACAGGGTGTTGGTGGAGGGAGGCAAGAACCATGGATGAGATGAACAAACTGGTTATGCTGGCCTGCTGCATGAGACCCACAAGGAGCACAGGAGAGCTTCTAAGAAGCACCCATAACAGACAGTCTACAGGACCATGACTCAATTTCTGGACCTCATGAATGAGCATTGCCTCATCAGGTTCTGTTTTAACAAGGCAGCCATCCAACATCTATTCCAGGAGCCAGAGCTGTTCCTCCATTCCACCACACAGAGAGGCCTGCTCATGCCCATCTACCTCAAGGTTACCACAGCCTTTGCCGTCCTAACCACTAGTAGTTTCCAGTGTGTGTTGGCCACCACTGTGGGCCTCAGCCAGTCTGCCCTCTCACAGTACATCTCTCAGTTCATAAGAGTCTTTCTAACCTACACCGCCTAATATTAGCCTTCCCACAGACCATACAGCAGGTGCAGCAATCCAAGATCCAATTCTATGAGATAGCCCACTTCCCTTTGGTACTGGGGCTAACTGATTGCCCCATGTGGCCATCAGACCCCCATGAAGGAGGGAGACCACCTTCCACAACAGAAAGACATTTCACTCAATGAACATGCAAGTGGTCTGCAATGTACAGGGGAGATAATAGATGCCTCCCCCTGGTTTCTGGGTTCCTGCCACAGCTCCTCTGGCATCTATGATAGGTTTGATATCAGAGAGATCATTTGTGGATGTCTGCTAGGTAAGCCCCACACCAGCCCTCTCCATTACTTATTTATTTTTTTAATGTCTCTTGTATACCGCGCTATTCCAATCAGTGCGGTTTACATTTAACAGAACCTTATACAATGCAGTCGGGGCTGCATTGTATTTACAATAAACAGGAACTATAACTTGGACCTAACTGGGGTAACTTTCTACAAATTATTTAAACTAATAAATATATTGTACTCACTAATATTTACATGGAGTTGCACCAATGGGGCTAGCTTCTCTACAGCATGCTGGGTGTGCTGTTAGAGAAGTCTTGGTGATTGGGGTGGCTGTTTGCGAGCTGTCCCTTGAGTAGTGTCGTCTTGGTGATGGGGGTGGCTGTTTGTGAGCTGACCTCTGAGTAGTGCCGTATGAATAGGTGGTGCTTCAGCGCCTTCCTGAATTGGGCCAGGTCAGTGACTGCTCGAATGGCTGTAGGGAAGGCATTCCAACATCTGGGCGCATAGAGCATGAACGCCCTATTAGATGTCGCCTGGGTGCATTTCGTTGTTTCCTTTGGAATTATTAGTGTATTGATAGCTGCGGTTCTTCTGGATCTGTTCGGGGGAGTGGGGTGGATTAGCTCGGTGATGGAGGTGGAGGGTTGATTGTTTATGGCCTTGAAGGTCATTACTAGGATCTTAAAAGATAGTCTGCCGTGGACTGGTAACCAGTGGAGTTCTTTCAGGATTGGTGTAATGTGGTCCATTCTTGAGGCTCCATATAGAATTCTGGTGGCTGCATTCATTGCCAGCTGGAGTGGATTCAGTGATGCTTGAGGGAGCCCATGTAGGATTGCATTGGCGTAGTTGAATTTGGGATTACGAGGGCTTGATAGATTGTTCGGAAGTCATCTGGGTCCAGTAGAGGTCGTTGATGCCGTAGTGTCCGTACTTTATGGTATATTGCCTTTACTGTGTTTCTTATGTGGGTTTTCATGTCCAGCCGTTGGTCCAAGGTGACCCCTAGGTAATGGATTGTGGGTTTGGTTATCAGCTCAGCGTCCTTCACCTTTAAGGAGGCTGGAGGGGTGAAACCTTGGTTCCTCGTGATGAAGAGGATGTCTGTCTTGTTGTGGTTTATTCGGAGGTTTTGAGTATGGAGCCAGTCAGCAACAGCGTCAAAGCAGCTTGTTAGTGGGGAGAAGTCTGGCTGGTCAGTTGCGAATGGCATGTAGAGTAGTACATCGTCTGTGTATACCAGGCAGGTGACGTTAAATGAGCGGATCAGGGTACAGATGGGCTGCATGTATATGTTGAACATCAGTGCCGACAGCAAGGATCCCTGTAGCACACCTTGTTTTTGTTGGAACAGTTCCGAGGTTGTGGTGCCGGTTCTTACGTGCTGCTATCTGTTGGTCAGGTAGGATTTGCACCAGCTTAGAGCTACGTCCTGTATTCCCTTTTCCTCGAGACGTCCCAAGAGTAGCTCGTGGCTCACGGAGTAAAAGGCCGCTGCGATATCCATGGACATGTACATCTGTGGAGGTTTCACTATACCCTGAGAGTTGCAGCTCTTGGCAAAAAGAGCCCAGGGCTGCAGTGCCTACTCCGCACATAAAACATTCTGGTGCAATGCACAAATGTGTCCCCTCTTCAACCTACATATGCAGGTGAGAGAGGTTACTAACTGAGCACTGGCTACTGACTCCATCATGGTGCCACACATAGAGGCAAAAGAATGCTATAACAGGGCCCACAGGAACACATATGCCATCATTAGGGGACATTCGGGAAGCTCAAGAGCTGCTTCTGATATTTTGACCGATCTGGGAATGAATTGTTGCACATCCCTGCCAGGATATGTCAGATTTTCATGGCCCGCTTCATGCTCCACACTCTTGCACTGAGGTGCCAGCAACCTCTCCCTGAACAACAGGACACAGCAGACCCTGACCATGATGCAGATGTCAAGAGCCATGGTATCAGGGTACTGGTCAACCATACCAACTAATTGTTCCAACAAGAGATGATTTCATACACTGGCAGTTCATGTGAAGGTAGACATTTATTTATATCCTCCATCACCCCACCCACCTCCATGTCACTCCCTGCTTGCACCCCTACCCCCAGCCCTGTTAAACTCCCTCCTCCAACACCCCACCCCCACTCCCCAGGACCAGCCCTGGGCAACCCTCTCCCACACTACCAGCTCAATGGCAGCATTAACCACCTGCTCCCCCAGCAAGCAGACAGCAACCCAGGAGACATGCTCCCCTAAACCACTCCAAACAGAGCACTATCACTCCCCAAAGGGTGCCTATAGGAAGAGAGAGTTGCTTCTTCCTGTGTCCTCTCCCTAGGCTCCTGCCCCTCTGTACTTTACCCTCTGTCCCAATGTATTCAAAGTTGTTAAAACACAAGAGGAATGTGAAAAATTGATAAAGTGGAAGACTGGATGTTCAAATGGCAGATGAAATTTAATGTGGACAAGTGCAAAGTTATGCACCTAGGAAAGAACAACCCAAACTATGGTTATATGATCCAAGGTTCCACATTAGGAACCACCACCCATGAAAAAGATTTAGGCATTATCATGGATAACACGTTGAAACCCTCCACCCAGTGTGCAGCGGCAGCCAAGAAAGCAAATAGAATGCTAGGAATCATTAGGAAAAGAATGGCGAATAAAACTAAGGATATTATAATGCCTCTGTATCGTTCCATGGTGCAACTGACACCTTGAATATTATGTGCAATTCTGGTTGCCTTATCTTAAAAAGGATATAGCAAAATTCAAAAAAGTACAGAGAAGTGCTACCAAACTGGTAAAGGGGACAGAAGGATACCCCTATGAGGAAAGGCTTAAAAGGTTAAGGCTCTTCAACTTGGAAAAAAGATGGCTAAGGGGAGGTATGATGTTGTTGTTAAGTGTCGTCGAGTCGGAGTCGATTCATAGCGACCCTCTGGATAGCTATCCTAAATTGCATTCGGTCTTCAGTCAGGCAGCTCATTATTGACAGACTGGTACCCGTAGCTGCTGTTATTGTATCGATCCATCTCATTGCTGGCCTTCCTCTTTTGCGCTGACCTTCTATCTTGCCAAGCATGATGTCTTTCTCTAATGATCTCTCTCTTCGCATGATATGTCCAAAGTATGAAAGTCAAAGTCTTGTCATCTGAGCTTCTAAAGAAAGCTTAGGTTTGATCTCCTCTAGTACCGACTGGTTTGTTCTTCGGGCAGTCCATGGTATACACAGTATTTGCCGCCAGCACCATAATTCAAAGGCATCAATTTTCTTCCTGTCTATCTTTTTCACTGTCCAGCTTTCACATCCATATGATGTTATTGAAAATACCATGGCTTGAACAAGTCGAACCTTTGTATGGAGAGAGACATCTCTGCTCTTGAGAATCTTATCTAGGTCTTTCATGGCCATTCTGCCGAGAGCAATGCGTCGTCTGATTTCTTGACTGCTTGTTGCTTCTTTATTGATAGTTGATCCAAGTAGGTTAAAGTTGTTCACAATTTCAATTTCTTCTCCTTCAACGATGAACCTGTTGATTATGCCAGTTGTCATGATCTTTGTCTTCTTTACATTAAGGTGCAGGCCCATTTTGAGACTATGTTCTTTGATTGTGAGAAGCAAATGTTTCAGATCATCTTCACTTTCAGCCAATAATGTAGTATCATCAGCATAGCGAAGGTTGTTGATGAGTCTTCCACCAATCTTCACACCTCTGTTGTCTTCATACAATCCTGCTTCTCTGATGATTTGTTCTGCATATAAATTAAACAGGTAGGGGGAAAATATGCAGCCTTGTCTTACACCTTTGCTTATTTTAAACCATTCTGTTTCGCCTTGTTCCGTTCGAACTGTTGCTTCTTGATCAATGTACAGATTGTGCAAGAGAACGATCAGGTGTTCTGGTATACACATGCTTCTTAATGTGGCCCAGAGTTTCTCATGGTTTACACAGTCAAAAGCCTTGCTGTAGTCGATAAAACACAAATAGATATCCTTTTGGTATTCTTTAGTCTTTTCAAGGATCCTTCTCACATCCGCAATGATGTCTCTCATTCCTCGCTCTTTCCTGAACCCTGCTTGCACTTCAGGTAGTTCTTGTTCCAGGTATGGTTGTAGTCTCTTTTGAATAATCTTCAGTAGAATCTTGCTGGCATGTGGGATCAGAGCGATTGTTCGATAATTTCCACAGTCAGTTGGATCACCTTTCTTTAGTATTGCTATAAACACAGATCTTTTCCAGTCAGTCGGCTATGATGTTGTCTTCCATATTTCTTGGCAGAGCTTTGTAAGTATGGTAACAGCTGCATCAGATTGCTGTAATACTTCTATGGGAATGCTATCAATGCCTGGTGCTTTGTTCTTTGATAAGGCTTTCAATGCTGCTTCAACTTCTTCTTTCATCACCAATGGTTCCCGATCATAAGGTACAGGTTGAAACGGCTGTTGGTCCTCTTGATCTTTATCATATAAAAACTCTGTATATTCCTTCCACCTTTTCTTGATCTTCTCAGCATCATTCAACATGGAACCTTGAGCATCTTGTAACATTCCAATTCGAGGCTGGAACTTTTTCTTTAACTCTTGTAGCTTTAGGAAAGCCAATCTTGTTCTTCCTCTAATAGTTTCTGCTTCTATTTTCTTGCAAGTGTCATTGTAGTACTTTTCCTTGTCCTGTCTTGCTGCACATTGGAAATCTCTGTTGAGTTCTGCGAGTGTCTTTCTTTCTCCTCTAGCTTTAGCTTCTCTGCATTTCTGGGCAATTTTCAGAGTTTCTTCTGTCGTCCATTTTGGCCGGTTTTGCTTTTTCGCCTTTTTAGAGACTTCTCACTTTCTTCCAACACCACCTTCTTGATGTCCTTCCATAACTCTTCCGGAGCTCTGTCATTTGTATCTAAAGCAGCAAATCGATTTTGCAGGCAGTCTTTAAATTCCAGTGGTATATTCTCAAGGTCATATTTTGCTGCATTCATGAGAGGTTTGCTCTTTTTCAACTTTAGCTTGAGTTTGCATACTAGTAGTTGATGATCTGTACCACAGTCAGCTCCAGGTTTTGTCTTTGTTGATGTTACAGAGCTTTTCCATCGTTGACTTCCACAGATGTAGTCAATTTGATTTTTATACAATCCATTGGGTGAAGTCCATGTGTACAGTCGCCGCTTGTGTTGCTGGAAGAAGGTGTTTGAGATGAATAGATCATTGGTGATGCAGAATTCTATCAGTCTTTCTCCAGCTTCATTTCTGTTGCCATATTCCATATTTTCCAACTACTTTGCCTTCTTCTTTGTTGCCAGCTTTTGCGTTCCAGTCACCCATGACTATCAGAATATCCTGTTTGCATGTTCTGTCAATTTCAGCTTGTACTTGTTCATAGAGCTCTTCAATTTCATTCTCTTCTGCAGCTGTTGTTGGGGCATATACTTGAATTGTAGTTGTGTTGATGGGCAATCCTCGTAGATGAATAGAGATTAAGCGTTCATTGACTGCATTGTATTTCATTACAGTTCTTGCAAGTTTCTTCTTTATTATAAATGCAACACCATTTCTTCTTTGTCTTTCATTTCCAGCATAGTAGACCATGTGATCATCTGATGCAAAGTGCCCGATGCCAGTACATTTCAGTTCGCTGACACCCAACAGATCAAGTTGTACATGTTCCATTTCATTCTTGACCACCTCCAACTTCCCTTGGTTCATGCTTCGTACGTTCCATGTTCCAATGTGTAAGACATCTTTACAGCTTCTGACTCTCATTTCATGCGCAGCTACATCAGCAGTCAGACTTCCTGAGGGCTTTGATCCAACCACATCATAAATGCTGGCTTTACTCTGAAAAGTCTTCAGCTCTTCCCCAGTAGCTAGTTGAGTGCCTTCCGACCTGGGGGTCTCATCTTCCAGTACCATAGCACAATTTTTTTTGTTGTAACTATCCATTGGGTTTTCATGGCAAGATACAGAAGTAGATTGCCGGGCCTTTCTTCCGCACAGTTTAAGTTTGGTGTTGTTGCCGTTGTCACAAAAGTGTGATCCTCCGCCGTCAACACTATCCCATTCTGCTGCTGCCCAGAAGGGTGGTTTGTCTTGGTCTGGCACCTCAACTGAGACCTGTCCATCTTGGGAGACCCTGCCAGTAGTTAAACTACCAATAGTTTAGCTCTCAGCATCACTGATGCACACAAGCCCTCACAGCACGACAAGCTGCAAACCAAGTGAGAGAGGTATGATAGAGGTCTATAAATTAATGGATGGAGTGGAACAGGTAAATGTAGATCGATTGTTTATGCCATCAAAAAGTAGAAGGACTAGGAGGACATGCAATGAAACTACAATGTAACCCATTTAAGACTAATAAAAGAAAATATTTTTTCACTCAATGCATAAGCAAACTCTGGAATTCATTACCTGAGGATTTATTAAAACCTGTCAGTGCAGCTAGGTTTAAAAAAAGGTCTGGACAAGTTCCTGGAGGAAAGGTCCATAAACCATTATAAAAAAGGACCCGGAAAATACACTACTTACCCTGGGACAAGCATTGTGGAACTTGTGTGCCTTTTTGGGAAACAGCTAGGTACTTGTGACTTGGATTGTCAACTGTTGGAAACAGGATACTGGGCTTGATGGACCTTGGTCTCACCCAGTATGGCATTTCTTATGTTCCAACTTCCTGACCCTGACTATGTAGGTGTTAAGGTGTGCTGGCTGATGTCTCACTGGACTCTGAGGAATTGTTGGAGACATCATCCAGCACAGCTGACTGTTGGGAGGCCTCATGGAAGAGGGGAAAGTGAAGGGGTTCCCTCCTTCCATGGGCATGGGTCCAAGGATGTTGGAGGGCTGTGGTTTCTGGACAATGTTGGCACCGATGTGGGGGTGGGGGTGCCAGACAGTAGAGGCACCCTCATCTTTGGGCCCTCTGCAGAAAATAGCACACATGGAACTGTGGTGGCATCCTGCAGGGGCTATGGCATGTGGGTGCATGTATTGTTGTAGGTCCCTGCACCGCCCTGTGATGGAATCATATAGAGCCTCTCTTACACACAGCTGTCTCTCCTGGAGTTGGATGCTGCATTCCTGGAGGTCAAGGGACTGCCTGAGCAGCTTGATCTTCTCAGATTGCTGTGCATGATATTAGGAATCACGCTGCAGGAGACATTCAGCATATTGCAAATGTTGCTGAGACAAGTGACTGATGCTAGGGATGTGATGGCTGTCATCTGCTTTTGCACCTTCCCCAGCTGCCTGTGTATCATCAAAGGGAAAGGGATGTGGAAGCCATTGACCGACCCCCTTGATATCCTCTTCCACATGGGCAATGGCTATGTCATTACCCTTAGTGCCCTGATTTTACAGGCCTCTGGATACCTGTTTCTCTATCTTGGCTGCCCTGACACCATCGTTTTGGGTGTAATGGCCTGTGGTAGTGGTGGACCGTCTCCAGGGGGCTAGCTGATGGGGTCAGTGCTGTTACTTACAGGAGATGGAGAGTCTGCAGATGCTCTGGAAGGCAAGACATGAAATGCAATCAGTCACCAATGTGCAGCTGTCTACCCACCCTATGTCATTTTAGTGGTGCACGCCCCTTCTACATATACAATACCCTCTGATGCAGTGTTCCATAGTGTATGACAGTGGATAGCATTCTGAGAATGGATTGCCCCATCATATCACTCCTGGCAAAGTTGAGCTGTAGCATACAAGAGAGGGCTAGGGCTCTCTATGATACTCTCTCAGGCTATTAAGCTACTATCAATTCATAGTGATCAAAACAAACTGCAACAAGGTTGCCAATGGCAACCTACAACACAGACATGGAATGGTCTTGATGACTTTTCAGGAGGATTTATTTTTTAACATAAGTTGCATTTGCAGTTAATGTGGGCAGCTTGTCCCTTAGGCTCCTATCTCTTGTGAGCTTTGCAAGCAGCTAATGGTTTTCATTCTTTTTCTTTTAAAGTATTGCCAAACCAGTATCTGCTGCCATTCATATAAACAGAGAAACGTTATCTTTGAATTAATTCCACTTTGCAGCTCTCTCTGTTGTTGCTGCTAAGCTTGTGGACTCTTGTCACCTCAGGGATATTTGGATTTTTTTCATTAATTTCTGAGGTTCTGCTCTTGGCTTACCTACTTTCTAAAATGACATACATTTCTTCTTATTTCTTAACATTTTAGTTTAGCTATCAAGGCAGAAGGAAAGCTAAAAAAAAAATTTGAAAGGAAAGCCAAACAACTACCAGTATGGTTAAAAGGTGACGTGAAAGAGGCTATTATAGCCAAAAGAACATCTTTCAAAAAAATAGAGAAAGGATCTGAATGAAGGAAACAGCATAAGCACTGGAAAGTTAGAGGCAAAGCCACTGATACAGAAGGCAAAATGAGAATCTGAAAAGAAGCTTGCCATAGAAGCAAAAACTCATAACAAAATTTGTTTTCAAGAACATTTGAAGCAAGAAGCCTGTGAGAGAGTCAGTTGGACCACTGGATGATCAAGAGGTACAAGGTGCTCTTGGAGAGGATAAGTCATAGCAGAAAGACTGGGGCCCTTTTACTAAAGTGCACTAAGCAGTTAATGCTGTTAGCACCCTTCTGTGGTAACTGTTACTGTGCTGGCAGAACAGTGAATGTGCACTAATTCATGCACTAACTGTATGCTGGTTTTCTAAGCAGGATTGGGGTAGAAAGCGAGTGTGTCGGCCAGTGATAATTAGCATAATAGCTGTCACAACTACTGATAGCTTGGCTGTACTTACTACCTAATCAGTGACATTAAATGTAGCCATACTACCAGCAGTCCAGCAGCACAGCTGCAACCTTAACCCAAGCCTCAGCAAAAAAATATATATACAGTATATTGTCATGAAAGCTGCTGACAGTGCTTCTCTCCTACCATCTTGATCAGCAGAGCAGAAACCTCCACCTCCTGATCAGAAGTCCCTCCTCAGAATAATACCCCCCCTTCTGATCCCCTCTTCAATCAAATATTACCAACTTCAGATCCCCCCAAATCCCCCACTAGTCCCCCAGGAACTCACCTGCTATTTTAGTTCAGCTATTAAGGCAAAAGGAAAACTAAAAAAACAAATCTAAAGGAAAGCCAAATGACTACTATTATGGTTAAAAGGTATCTGATGTCTAGTGACCAATTCCAGAGCAATCCCCTACTCACTCCTGCCCTATTGCCATCTAGGTTCAAAATGGAAGATTCAACCCCTAGCGGCATTTTGCAGTACCGTCAACTCAAAAATCGAATTGCAAACCCATTATTAATCATTTGTAACCTGCCATTGAAATTGTTAGTGGTAACTGAAGATTGGAAGGTGACCATCATAACACCAATTTTTTTAAAAAGGCCATCAGAGTGAATGAGAAAATTATAGACCAGGAGCCTGAAGAAACTACTCTAAAGAACAAATACTGAACAGATAGGTAGACATGGTTTAATGGGACACATGCCAACATGAATTCAGTCTAAGGAAATCTAATCTGCTACATTTTTTGGAGAGGTTAATAAACATGTAGATAGAGGTGAGTTGGTTGATAAAGGGACATATTTACTAAAGGTTAATAATGCACATTAGGGGGAGGAAGTAAGATGGCGGCAGGACATGCTGCCGGAGTGTAGTCACGTGTCTCTTAGTCGGTCTGTACCGGAGCAGTGTTTCGTGGCCATTGATATGGGCCGCAGAAAACGGAAACAGGAGCATCTACCCTCGGGTCCTTCTTTGGTGAGCTCCGATGGACAGAGGACTTTGGATTTCTGCGGCTTTTCCTCCAGCGCTGGAGCGGCATCTACAGTGGAGCCATTGGAGGGTGTGTCGGCTCTGTGCGCTCAGGGTGTTCTGCTCTCTCCAGAGTTCTGAACACCCCCTCCCCCCACCGAGACCCGGAAACGTATGGTCAGACGGAGGTGTGCTTCCCGCTGGCTTACCAACAAATATGCCAGTAAGGGATGGCAAAGAGGGCTCTCCGATAACTGAAGCAACTCCTGTGGTGAGTGAGACATTAAGAGCAAAGGAACCTGTGGCTTTAACAGTGGCTGCAGAGATTTCACCACCACAGACAGGAGATTTGCTGGCTTCAGATATTAAAACCTTGGTGAAACCGAAGATGATTTCAATGGAGGCGTTATGGGACACGATTGCTACTGTGAATTCTTCCTTAGGAGCTCTTGTGGGAACTGTGAGTACTGATTTGATGGAGGTTAAGAGCAATTTTGGTACTGTTTCCACTGTCCAGGAACAGCAAGCAGGGAGAATCCTCGCTTTGGAGCAGGAGCTGGGGTATCTCCGAGAGCTGATAGGAGCCCAGATTAAAGACAAGTCTGTACTGACTCAGAAGAGAGAGTATTTGGAAAATCAATCCCGGCGTAACAACATTAGACTTTTGAATTTTCTTAGATCTCCACTTTTGTCAGCTATGGAGATGATGCGAAAATACTTCAGAGAGGTTTTAAAGATCCCTTCAGAGCATTTTCCCCCTTTGACTGGAGTACAATACTTGTCTTTTGGGACCAGTGGTCAGGGGGATGCCCCAGAGGATGTTTCTTGGGGGGGGAGGTGACCTAACAGGGTTCCTAGAGAATTCCTTGGAGATCATTATGGATAGGTCCACCCTTCTAGTTACCCTGGCTCTGGAGACAGATAAAGCTATGATTTTACGTTCTTATTTTAGGAACTTTAATGAGTGCTTTTTGGGGTCACTGGTTAGGATGTTTCCTGATTTGTCTCGTGGTTCTCAGAAAAGGAGGAAGAAGTTCCTATGCCTTCGGCCGAGGGTCTTGGCCATAGGGGCTACTTTCCAATTGAAATTTCCTGTTAAGTGTTGTGTTTCTTATAAATAATGTATATATGTTCTTTGACCCAAAACAACTTGTGGAGTTCTTAACTGTTAGAGAAGGTTTAGTTCAGGTTGTTGTCCCTTCCCATATGGCTGATTTTTAAGTCTCCGCCTGCCTGATTATTTCTTTTTGTTAGCTTTGTGATGGGATACTGTCACAGCTACAGGTTTTTCTTTGTACCGCCCCATATTTCCTTAAATTTGTGGTCTAATGTTTTGGAGGTTTACTTTTCTTCTTTGTAAACGTTAACCTGTCTATATGATTTTGTTCTCCTTTTCTTCATTCATTAACATATTGGATGTGTAGGTTATAATTTTCAATGAAAAATAAATAATGCACATTAATACGAGGGGCGTCCAATATTAAAGGTACAGGCCAAAATTACACTAACATTTGTATTTAAAGAAATTATTCAATACATTCCACCAAAAACGACATACTTTTGTTTACTTCTCCAATAATCACAGTAAACAATGAGACGTTTATCCCAGCGTGACACTAGTTTGAACATCCCTGCACGGTACAGTTGCGTGTCAAGTTGCTTGAAGTAGTCCATGACGGTGTCTTGCAATTCCTCCTGATTTTGCAGAATTTGAGATCGCATATGATTTCATGAACAGAACTCTTAGGAATGCCAGTCATTTCAGCAACTTCACGAACTTTAATGCGACAATCCTCCCTAATCAGACGTTCGACAATTGTGCAGTTGTCATCCGTGTGTGAGGTCCTTGGTCTGCCTCTTTTCTTTTCCAGATCATTATTCAACTCTGTTCGGCCATCTTTAAACTTGTTACACCAGATGCTGACTTCTTTTAGGCTTAAAACATTTGGGCAATACACGCCCTCTAATCTGCGATGAATTTTGCTCTGCTTAACTCCTTCGGCTTGCAAAAATGTGATAACCCCACGCACCTCAAACTTTGAATACTCTGCGATTACACATGCCATGTTTGTTTGCTTCCCGAAAACTACTAGTAATTTGAGTGTTTAAAAAAACAGTGCTACAGACTCTCCTCCTACGAGTACAAGTAGTCCTGCATATGATGGCACTATTGTGCATGCGGAGCCGATATGATTGCCACCTGTACCTTTAATATCGGACACCCCTCGTAAAAGTTAAAGCGTTTTAAGTGCTGCGAAGGCCCAAAGAAATAAAAGGGCCACGGCAGCATTTAATGTGTGTTAACCTTAATTAACATGCACTAAACTTTACTAAATATAACCCATAGTGAATATGGATATTCATAAGGTATTTGGCAAGTTCCTTATGAGTGATTCCTAAGAAAAATAGCATTATAGGGATGGGAGGCAATGTCCTATTTTGGATTGGAGACTGCTTAAGATAAGAAAGAGAGCAGGAGGATAAATAGTGGAGTGCCTAAGGGATCTGTACTGGTACTAGTGTTTTTTAAAAATGTCTATAAATGGTATTGGCAGAATGGCTATGAAAGACCCAGATAAGATTCTCAAGAGCAGAGATGTCTCTCTCTATACAAGGATTCGACTTGTTCAAGCCATGGTATTTTCAATAACATCATATGGATGTGAAAGCTGGACAGTGAAAAAGATAGACAGGAAGAAAATTGATGCCTTTGAATTATGGTGCTGGTGGCGAATACTGTATATACCATGGACTGCCCGAAGAACCAACCAGTCAGTACTAGAGAAGATCAAACCTAAGCTTTCTTTAGAAGCTCAGATGACAAGACTTCGACTTTCATACTTTGGACACATCATGCGAAAGAGAGATCATTAGAGAAAGACATCATGCTTGGCAAGATAGAAGGTCAACGCAAAAGAGGAAGGCCAGCAATGAGATGGATCGATACAATAAAAGCAGCTACGGGTACCAGTCTGTCAACAATGAGCTGCCTGACTGAAGACCGAACACAATTTAGGATAGCTATCCAGAGGGTCGCCATGAGTCGACTCCGATTCGACAGCACTTAACAACAACATAAATGGTCTGGAAAAAGAAACAATGAGCAAGGTGATCAAATTTGCAGAAGACATGTGAAGGCCAATTCCGAAAGGTGCACGCTTGGGCCATCTGTACGCCACAAACCTGGATGTGGCCAAGTGGGACCGGATTCTGCAATTGCAGGATCTGCATGCACCCACAATTGTGGAATCGGGCAGATAAATCGCCCGATGTGCACTGTATTCTGTGATGCGAGACGTCTTCAAGGCTGCCCATTCTCAGCACACAACGCTCCAGCTAGCATACCGGTACAGTGGCATCCCGTCACCATGGCACCAACACATGCAGCCAGCAGCACGGAATTGCAGGCCTGACAGCAGCACCCGCACAATGCTGTCAGGCATCAGTGGGAGCCCACCAGGGAAGGCCGTGCTGGCAGGCTCTACCTGAGCCAGTGCCAGTGAGTTACCGGTGCTGCAGCCTACCAACGGTGCAGTGGCCTGCACCTAGTCCACCTTCGGGATGGAATAGGCCGGCCGTCCAAGTTGCTACCAGGGTACGTACAGAGGCCTTTCCTGAATAGCCTCTGTACATCCTGGTACCTGGCCACACCTCCGCTCTGCCCCCTCCCACCCACATACAGCATTGTGTATATGCATGGAGCACTGGAGGTTGAATAGGGCTGGGGAGCTGAGCGTGGGTTGGACATCCAGTCCGCACTTCTAAATTGTGCTATTCATGGATTGGAATTGCCCCCATAATGTACTTCCAGGAAGATATGCAGGTGGGTGTAACATACCATCTCAGATGCACATGTGGTGTGATTGATGATTATGTTGGCCGTGTACTTGCACCATCTATTTAAAGAGAAGGTTGTGTGCTCAGGATACATGTGGAGCCCTAGCCCTGTGCACTGTTGGGGGTGTGTGAAGCAGGCTGCGGCCTCTGTAGGATCAGATGGTTGGACAGGGCATCAGTTTGCAAATTTCATGATTCGGGCCAAGGCATGCATAATGTACCACAATCATTGTCTCTTAGAGCAATGTTCCACGAGGACAGGTACAGGTATGCTTGTCCTGCTGCATGCAGAAAAAAAGTAGACTCTTCCAAGCTTGCAGTCTATGCTTGATGATCATGTTAACAGGTCCCATTTCCAGTCCTGGCTGTAGCCTGGCTTGAGGACAGTTCTTGTCCATCATTGCTTTTCCTTGTCTTTGACCAATGTCACTGTCCTCCACCGATGATCATAACCTCTGTGGCCATGACTTCATATCCTTCAGCAATTAGATTCTCTGCCTGAGCATCTGCAGTATATATGGGTGAAGCAGGAACGCTGTCTCCCACACCCCCGGAAGGAACACACAGACAGACTAGTATGCAAAACAGAAACTTTTATTGTGTACACAGGCTCAGACAGAGCCGGCACCCTGGACAAAAGATCTGAGCCCCTAAATGACGTCCTACATTGTCTTATATACAGTACGTTCCTAAACCCCCTTGCTACCTTCCCATTCGCCCCAGGTATCTCTGCTTCACCAATCAGTAGCCCCTGAAGGGGGGGGGACAGTGGGCTCTCATAAAGCATTCCCGAGTGACCTGTCTAAACTGGTATGCTCTGGTCTACTGGTTTTCTGGGAGAAAGGGTATGTGTAAGTGTTGTTTCGCTGCAGCCCAAGGGGTGAGGGGGGGTTTACTCTCACAGCTGCCTTTCCGGCTGCCTCACTCCCCCCTTTTTCGAGTATGACCTCAACCGCTAGGAGCGGTAGAGGGCAGTATTACTAGGGGCAGGCCGCAGAGGGGTATATGGGGTTAGGGCCATGACAGAGGCAGCCGCCTTGCGTTCTACCAAGGCGGCGAGGGTGGAGGTGAGAAAGCGGTGGAGGATAGGGATACAGCATGGTAAGAGAGCACATAGCAGGAAGAGAAGGAAGACCCCTATAACTAGGGTATTAAGGCCCCCCAGCCAACCAAACAACTTCCCGAACCATCCCGCTCCCAGTCCCATGGAGGGGTCTGTGATATGTTTTGCTAAATTACGTAGGTCTTGGATAGAGCATTCGTCAGTGAGGTTAAAACAACACATACCCTCAAACTCTTCACAGCCATGGTTAAGGCGTAAGGGTAGGAAATCAATGGTCATCCTATTCTGCAGTATCGCCGTGCGTAAGCCGGACATTTCATGATTCATGGTGGCCAGTATGGTCGAGGTCAGATGAAGGGATTTAGCTAGAGAACAAGCAAGTCGGCTTATCTCCATTGAGTTGTGTAGGGCTAACCCAGGTGTTGCAATGATTGATAGCAACAGCCCAAGGGCCGTCTCATCACTGTAGGGTTCTACATGTGAGTTACAGGTCGAGGGCATGGGGATAGAGCAGGGAGGTCTGGGGCGGACTTTAGTTACTTTGGGCGTGTGGAGGAAAGCAGCGGTCGTTAGCCTGCCGAGGGTGCATGGGCCACCTGTGGCATTTATGGGAACATAGGTATAAGTCATCTTCCCACATATCAAAAACCAGCCTAAGGGTAGATACACTTCTGAGTACACATAAGATACCCTTGTAACAGAGTTGCATGATAATTCAGTATTAGACACATTAAACCCTCCTGTCTTGGTATTTACAAAAATAAAACAATCAGTAGCATTAAGGGTGGAGACTACCTGCAGGGAGAAAGGAACTCGGTTAAAAGCTGAGGTAGGCTGGGTGGCTCCAATACTATAGAGGAGGGTAGAAAACGACATGTCAGGTTGTTTACAGTCCAGACTAGTAAATATGGTAAAACTCAGCAGTTCACATAAACTGGAGGGTACAGCAATGAGACAGGTTGATAGAAAAACCCCAGTTTGTAGAGAGTTACGTATGCAAAAGTCTGTCATGTTTAAGGCAGTTTGGGCAAGTAATATTGCTGTGTTAGTAGTCCCCGTGCTCGTCTGGAAACAGGCCCACATCAAGAATAGCAGTAAAAATATGGCACTTCTATGCATTCTGGGGTGGTTTCGTCTCTTAAGCAGTCCAGATGCGTTAGCCATCACTAGACAGAAGTATCTCTTGTTAGTGTCAAACGCAGAGGCTGGTTTGGAACCGTGACAGAAGTCCAGGCTGGAACGGGTTCTGGCGCTGCGGCCTTGACACGGGTGTGATGAATCCACGGAGCAATCTCAGCCACCTTGATAGCCGTCGGGGTAGCCAGCAGAACGGTATACAGGCCTCGCCACTGGGGGGTCAGTGGATCCCTCTTCCACTCTTTGACCCACACTCGCAAACCAGGTTGATGTGTATGGAGTGGTTCCGTCAGATTGATGGGGAGCCACTCCTGAACCCACTGGTGCAATTCCTGCAAAACAGAACTGAGAGCCAACAGTTCCTGTCGGGTTATTTCTGAACCTATCTGAATCAAGTCCACATGGAAGCCCTGTATGAGGGGTGCAGGGCGGCCATACGCAGCTTCAAAGGGGGAAACACCAATACCCTTTCGTGGGGCTGAGCGTATACGAAGCAGGGTTATGGGGAGCAATTGGGGCCACTTCAGGGAGGTTTCCTGACACAGTTTTGCTAAATGCATTTTAATGGTACGGTTCATACATTCCACCTTCCCTGAACTCTGCAGACGGTAAGCTGTATGTAGCTTCCAATCAATCTGCAAGGCTTTGGCTACCTGTTGTACTATCTGGGCCACAAATGCAGGTCCGTTATCTGATCCCATTACTACTGGAAGCCCAAAACGGGGGATGATTTCATGCAGTAGCACCTTTGTCACTTCTCTGGCTTTTTCTGTACGGACTGGGAAGGCCTCCACCCACCCCGTGAATGTACAAACCAGAACTAACAGATATCAGTATCCATTTGCTCGGGGCATTTCTGTAAAATCAACTTGGATATTTCCCATGGGGGTGACCTCATAGGACTGCACTCCTGGGGGTTGGCAAGGACCCTGACGAGCATTGTTCTTAGCACACATGGTGCATTGCCTAACAGTTGCGGCTGCCAGGGAAGATAAGCAGGAAATAAAGAAATATGGGCGGAGAGTAGTTTCCATGGCTGTCTTGCCAAAGTGAGTAGTCTGATGGAAGGATGACAGGAAAGCTGGGGCAAGGCTGTCTGGGATGACTATCACTGGGGCTGTTCCCTTTCCAGGTAATCTTATCCAAACATCGGAGTGTAATACCCCACCCTCCTCCTGACAGAAGAAATCCATTTCCCGTGTAGTGTATCTTTTAGCCCATTGGCTTAACGGGACTGGGAACAGGGGGACTTGCAAATCTTCGGAGCTCTCAGAATAGGGCTGGGACAAAGAGGCAATCGCGACCCGCCGGGCTTCTGCATCAGCCCGTCTATTGCCCTTGGCTATCCCGTCATTTCCCTTTTGATGGCCTTTACAGTGCATGACTGCTACAGCTTTGGGATACCAGACTGCTTCTAACAGGGCCACTACTTGGGCACCATTCTTAATTTCGGATCCAGCTGCAGTGATCAACCCCCTTTCTTTGTATAGAGCACCATGGGCATGGAGAGTGGCAAAGGCATATCGGGAATCTGTGTATATGTTTACATGAAGGTTTGTCCCAAGGGTTAGAGCACGGGTGAGCGCAATGAGTTCCGCCTTTTGTGCGGAAGTGCCCGAGGGCAGTGGCTGAGCTTCGACTATTACTTCCATCGTCACCACCGCGTACCCCGCACACCTGCGGCCTTCCACTACCAGACTGCTTCCATCTACAAAGTAGATCTCATCCGGGTTGTTTAGTGGTACGTCTGTCAGATCAGGGCGACTGAAAAAGATCGTGTCCATTACTTCCAGGCAGTCGTGATCAGGTGGTCCTGGGCCGACAGGCAGGAACGTGGCAGGATTTAAGGCTTGACATAAGAACATAAGAACATAAGATATGCCATACTGGGTCAGACCAAGGTCCATCAAGCCCAGTATTCTGTTTCCAACAGTGGCCAATCTAGGTCATATGTACCTAGCAGTTTCCCCAAGAGACACAAGTTCCACAATGCTTGTACTGGGTCAAGCATTGATATCTTCGGTCACTTCTTAATAATGGTTTATGGACCTTTCCTCCAGGAACTTGTCCAAACCTTTTCTAAAACCCAGCTACACTAACAGCCTTTACTACATCCTCCGGTAACAAATTCCAGAGTTTGATTACACGTTGAGTGAAAAAATATTTTATTTTATTAGTCTTAAATAGTTTACCCTGTAGCTTCATTGCATGTCCCCTAGTCTTTCTATATTCTGATAAGGTAAACAATCGATCTACGTTTACCCGTTCCACTCCGTTCATTAATTTATAGACTTCTATCATATCTCCCCTCAGCCGTCTCTTTTCCAGGTTAAAGAGCCCTAACCTTTTTAGCCTTTCTTCATAGGAGTATCCTTCCATCCCCTTTACCATTTTGGTGGCTCTTCTCTGTACCTTTTCTAAAATCGCTATATCCTTTTTAAGATACGGCAACCAGAATTGCACACAATATTCAAGGTGCGGTCTCACCATGGAACGATATAGAGGCATTATAATATCTTTTGTTTTATTTTCCATTCCTTTCCTTATCATACCTAGCATTCTATTTGCTCTCTTGGCCGCCGCTGCACACTGGGCCGAGGGTTTTAACATGGTATCCACAATGACGCCTAAATCTTTTTCCTGGGTGGTGGTTCCTTATGTGGAACCTTGCATCGTGTAACCATAGTTTGGGTTGTTCTTCCCTAGGTGCATAACCTTGCACTTGTCCACATTAAATTTCATCTGCCATTTTGATGCCCAGTCTTCCAATTTATCAAGATCCTCTTGCAATTTTTCACAATCCTCTTGGGTTTTAACAACTTTAAATAGTTTTGTGTCATCTGCAAATTTGATAACCTCACTCGTTATTCCACTTTCCAGGTCATTTATGAATATGTCAAAAAGCAGCGGAACCAGCACAGATCCCTGGGGTACACCACTATTCACCTTTCTCCATTGGGAAAATTGGCCATTTAGCCCTACCTTCTGCTTTCTATCTTTTAACCAGTTCCTGATCCACAATAGTACACTGCCTCCTATCCCATGACTCTTTAGTTTTGCCAAAAGTCTCTGATGAGGGACCTTGTCAAAGGCTTTCTGAAAGTCCAGATACACAATATCAACCGACTCACCTTTGTCCACCTGTTTATTCACTCCTTCAAAAAAACATAACAGATTAGTAAGACAGGATCTTCCTTGTCTAAAGCCATGTTGGCTGTCTCCCATTAGGTTGTGACTATCTACATGTTGAGTAATTTTATTCTTTATGATGGTTTCTACCATTTTTCCCGGTACTGACGTCAGGATCACCGATCTGTAGTTTCCCGGATCACCCCTGGAACCCTTTTTAAAAATTGGTGTTACATTGGCGATCCTCCAATCTTCAGGTATTAGAGATGATTTTAATGATAGTTCACATATTACTGATAGCAGTTCTGCAATCTCATATTTCAGTTCTTTCAATACCCTTGGATGTATGCCATCCGGCCCAGGTGATTTGCTACTCTTCAGTTTATCTAATAGTTGTAAGACATCTTCCCGATGTTATCGATATTTCCTTCAGTTCTTCCGCACCTTTAAATACCACTTCAGTCATGGGTAACATCCCTACCTCTTCCTCAGTAAAGACCGAAGCAAAGAATTCATTCAATCTCTCCGTTATCGCCTTGTCGCCTCTTAGTGCTCCTTTAACCCCTTTATCATCTAATGGTCCAACTGACTCTCTCACAGGTTTTTTGCTACGAATGTACTTGAAAAGGTCTTTATTTCGCGTTTTTGCTTCCACAGCAAGCTTCTTCTCAAATTCTCTCTTTGCCTGTCTTATCAATGCCTTGCATTTGACTTGCCAGTGCTTGTGCTGTTTTCCAGGTTTCGTCGTTTGTCTCTTTTTTCCATTTCCTGAAAGATGCTTTTTTGGCAACAACAGCCTCTCTGACCTCACCTTTAAACCATGCTGGCAGTTTTTTGGACTTCCTTCCACTTTTCTTAAAGCGTGGAATACAGCTGGTCTGGGCTTCCAAGATAGTATTTTTCAACAACACCCAAGGTTGATGTACGTCTTTAACCTTCGCAACTGCTCCTTTTAGTTTTTTCTTAACTGTTTTCCTCATTTTATCATAGTCTCCCTTTCGAAAGTTAAAAGGTAGTACTGTGGATTTCCTTACTATCCCTCCTCCACTAATTAAATCAAAGGCGATCATGCTATGATCACTATTGCCAAGTGGCCCCAACACCCTTATCTCTTGCACTAGATCTGGTGTTCCACTAAGGACTAGGTCTAATATGGCTTACCCTCTGGTCGGTTCATGAACCAGCTGCTCCAAGAAGCAGTCATTTATTCCATCTAGGAACTTTATCTCCCTAGCATGTCCTGACGTGACACTGACCCAGTCGATACCGGGGTAATTGAAATCACCCATTATTATTACTGCGCTGTAACTTTTGTTAGCTTCCTTGATTTCTTTGAGCATTTCATCATCCATTTGGTCATTCTGGCCAGGTGCTCGATAGTACACCCCCACTGCCATCGCCTTCCCCCTTTTATATGGAATTTCAATCCATATAGATTCTACAGCAGATTTTGTTTCCTGCAAAACTTTAATCCTTTCTGAGTCAATGCCCTCTCTAACATAGAGCGCAACCCCTCCACCAATTTGATCAGCTCTATCATTACGATATAGTTTGTACCCAGGTATCACAGTGTCCCACTGGTTGTCCTCCTTCCACCATGTCTCTGATATTCCAATCATATCTAACCTTTCATTTAGTGCTATATATTCTAACTCTCCCATCTTATTCTTTAGACTTCTAGCATTTGCATACAAGCATTTTAGAGAATGTATTTTATTCATGTTAATTTGGCTATTGTTAGACATGGGTAAATTGGGATCTTTAAGCTCTGTCTGCTCCATACTTGAGGGCATTTGGGCTACTTTACTCTTTTGTGGAACCTCTCTGCTTTTGGTAGTATCCTTCAAGGATATATTCTTCCGAAACATCCGCTCTTGGGCGACTGTCGGCTTTCCCCTAATATCTAGTTTAAAAGCTGTTCTATCTCCTTTTTAAAGGTTAATGCCAGCAGCCTGGTTCCATCCCGGTTAAGGTGAAGCCCATCCCTTCGGAAGAGCCCTCCTTTCCCCAGAATGTTCCCCAGTTCCTAACAAATCCAAAACCCTCATCTCTGCACCATTGTCTCATCCACGCATTGAGACTCCGGAGCTCTGCCTGCCTTTTGGGTCCTGCGCGTGGAACAGGAAGCATTTCGGAGAACGCTACCCTGGAAGTTCTGGATTTCAACTTCCTACCTAAAAGCCTAAATTTTGCCTCCAGAACCTCCCTACCACGTTTTCCTATGTCATTGGTACCAACATGTACCAAGACAGCAGACTCCTCCCCAGCACTATCTAAGACCTTATCTAGGTGGCGCGTGAGGTCTGCTACCTTCGCACCAGGCAGGCATGTTACCAGGCAATCCTCACATCCACCAGCCACCCAGCTATCTACATGCCTAATGATCGAATCACCAACTATAACGGCTGTCCTAACCCTTCCCTCATGGGCACATGGCCCTGGAGAAACTTCCTCAGTGCGAGAGGGTTTTACATCACCTGGAGGACAAGTCCTAGTTACAGGATCACTTCCTGCCACACCAGGGTGATGCTCTCCTGTCACGTGACCTCTTTCCTCCATGGCAACAGGGGTGCTGCCAGACTGGAGGTGGGACTTCAGGACTATATCCCTGTAGGTCTCGTCTATGTGGTTATCCGCACTCTGGGGTTTTCCCATAACATACTCTGGTATTTTAACATTCGGGAGCTGGTAAACCAGTGGCTTTCTTTATGTTCCAGTAAAGTTTGGACAGAATGTGGGATGGTGACTAAGAAGTCTTGGCCCATGGATAGTTTATCCGACTCTTCCACCAATGGGGCTGTTGCTGCTATCGCTCTTAAACAGGGTGGCCATCCCTTGGCCACTGGATCCAGCTGTTTAGACAGGTAGGCGACCAGGCGTGGCCAGGATCCCAGCTGTTGAGTCAAGACCCCTAGAGCTGTGCCCGCTGCTTCATGCACATAAAGAGTGAAGGGCTTAGTGACATCCGGAAGGCCCAAGGCTGGTGATGATAGCAACACCATCTTTAACTTTTCGAAGGCCCCCCGTTGGTCTGGTCCCCATTCAAGGGGACTCATCTCCGGGCCTTTCATAGATTCATAGAGGGGCTTTGCAATCCTGGCGAAGTTGGGAATCCAGATGCGACAGTATCCTGCAGCCCCGAGGAAAGCGTGTACCTGCTTGCGAGTTGTTGGTTCAGGGATCCGGCATACCGCCTCCTTCCGTTCTTTCCCCAACCGCCGACTTCCTTTAGACAGGTTGAATCCCAGGTACTTCACTTCCAACTGGCATAATTGAGCCTTCTTCTTCGAGGCGCGGTAGCCTGCATTATACAACAACTGTAGCAGCTCTGTGGTTGCCAGAATACATTCTGTCTCAGAGTCAGCAGCAACCAACAGATCGTCAACATACTGCAGGAGGGCTCGTCTCCCAGGCACTCCCGGGGGGTAACCAGCAAAATCCTGGGCCAGAGCGGTACTGAAGATAGTGGGGGAGTTCTTGAACCCCTGTGGTAAGCGAGTCCAGGTTACTTGGGTCTTACTGCCAGTGGCAGGGTCCTCTCTCTCAAAGGCGAAGAGGTGTTGGCTTTCTGCAGACAGACGTATGCAAAAGAAGGCATCCTTCAGATCTAGCACGGAGAAATGAGAGGCCGCCACTGGGATGAGACCCAACAGGGTATAGGGTTGGGTACCACTGGATGCAGAGTTACAACAGCCTCATTGACATGACGGAGATCCTGCACAGGTCGGTAGTCGGTAGTACCTGGCTTTCGGACTGGTAGTAAAGGAGTGTTCCATGCTGATTGACAGGGCCGCAGGATACTGTACTGCAGGAGCCACTCCAGATGATGATGAATTCCTTCCACAGCCACTCGCGGCAGCGGATACTGCCACACGTGTACTGGGGAGACTCCTGGCTTCAACTCGATACAGACAGGAGGGATGTTGATGGCCATTCCGGGGGGGTTGCCTTCTGCCCATACTCCTGGGGGTACTGCATCCCACTTATCCAGGGCAATCACATCAGGCTTGAGTTTGTCCTCGAACAACCGCCATTCTTCTTCCCGGGGGACCGACAATACCAAAACTGCTGGACCCAGGCTGGGTGTGTCGAGCTCAGCCTGGCCCCCGGGCCCGAATGATATCTGGGCCTGTAGTTTCGCCAGGACATCCCTCCCCAACAGGGGTATAGGACATTCAAGCATATACAGGAACTGGTGGGTGATAGTCCGTCCCCCCAACTGACACATGCGGTTTTGCAGAAAGGATCGTTGCACTCTTTCTCCCGTGGCTCCCACTACAGTTACTGTCCGGGAGGAAATCGGGGCCACTTGCTGAGTAACCACTGAGTGTGTTGCTCCGGTATCAACCATGAACTGCATTTCTTGGTCCCCTAAGTTCATCTTGACCATAGGCTCCTGGGGACCCAACAGAAGCTTGGAGCCCGGTCTGGCCTAGTCTTCATCCGAGTCATAATGTTCCACTGCTGCGAGGCCTTCAAGATCTGGTGGAAGGGGCGGGAAGGTATCGTGTGGATATACCATGGACTGGCCCCACCCTCATGTGGTGTGTACAGGTACCCTTGCGCCCCTCATGGATGGATATTGCCCCCCTCCGATTTGGACACTCATTCTTCCAATGTCCCTCCTCTTTACAGTATGCACACAGATTGGGGCCCAGGAGAAACCTCGGCCCCCTTTGTCCTCGTCCTCGTCCACGTCCCCTGCTCCCGTCCTTGGTCCAGGCCAATACTGGTGGCCGTTCGGTTAGGGCAGCCGCTAGGAAATCTGCCTTCTTCTTCATCCAACGCTCAGATTCTCGCCTCTGCTCCTGATCACGATTTACAAAGATCTTCTGTGCCACTTCCATCAATTGTGCAGTGTTCATGCCCGCAAATCCTTCCAATTTCTGCAGCTTCTGCCGTATATCACCCTGGGCCTGTGCTACGAAAGCAGTATTCACCATACGAAGATTCTCAGGAGCTGCTGGATCGTAAGGGGTGTACAGTCGATATGCTTCAGACATAAGAACATAAGATATGCCATACTGGATCAGACCAAGGTCCATCAAGCCCAGTATTCTGTTTCCAACAGTGGCCAATCTAGGTCATATGTACCTAGCAGTTTCCCCAAGGGACACAGGTTCCACAATGCTTGTATTGGTTCAAGCATTGATATCCTGGGTCCCTTTTTAATAATGGTTTATGAACCTTTCCTCCAGGAACTTGTCCAAACCTATTTTAAACCCAGCTACACTAACAGCCTTTACTACATCCTCCGGTAACAAATTCCAGTGTTTGATTACACGTTGAGTGAAAAAATATTTTCTTTTATTAGTCTTAAATAGTTTACCCTGTAGCTTCATTGCATGTTCCCTAGTCTTTCTATATTCTGATAAGGTAAACAATCGATCTACGTTTACCCGTTCCACTCCGTTCATTAATTTATAGACTTCTATCATATCTCCCCTCAGCCGTCTCTTTTCCAGGTTAAAGAGCCCTAACCTTTTTAGCCTTTCTTCATAGGAGTATCCTTCCATCCCCTTTACCATTTTGGTGGCTCTTCTCTGAACCTTTTCTAAAATCGCTATATCCTTTTTAAGATACGGCGACCAGAATTGCACACAATATGCAAGGTGCGGTCTCACCATGGAACGATATAGAGGCATTATAATATCTTTTGTTTTATTTTCCATTCCTTTCCTTATCATACCTAGCATTCTATTTGTTCTCTTGGCCGCTGCTGCACACTGGGCCGAGGGTTTTAACATGGTAGCCACAATGACGCCTAAATCTTTTTCCTGGGTGGTAGTTCCTAATGTGGAACCTTGCATCGTGTAACCATAGTTTGGGTTGTTCTTCCCTAGGTGCATAACCTTGCACTTGTCCACATTAAATTTCATCTGCCATTTTGATGCCCAGTCTTCCAATTTATCAAGATCCTCTTGCAATTTTCCAAAATCCTCTTGGGTTTTAACAACTTTAAATAGTTTTGTGTCATCTGCAAATTTGATAACCTCACTCGTTATTCCACTTTCCAGGTCATTTATGAATATGTCAAAAAGCAGCGGACAGACGCTCATAAAACGCTGCTGGGCTCTCATCAGGAAGCTGGAGGATTTCTGCAATCTTGCTGATATTCATAGCCCGCTGCCCGCCCTTCTTGAGGCCTTCAAGGAGCATGGTCCGGAAGTGAGTGAGAGCCCGTGCTCCTTCGGGATTATTCGGGTTCCACTCAGGGTCTTCATTCGAGAAATCCACAGTTGCTTGCTGCCGGGGATTTATAACCCCAGAGTCTGCAGGATGTGCCTCCAGCCACGTGAGGGTGGCCCGCACAATACGTGCTCGTTCTTCTGTGCTGAATAGGGTGGAAAGCAATTGTCTACGGTCTGATCAAGTAGGCTGGTGCGTTTGCATAATACTAGTCATAAGGTCTGTCAACTCCTGAGGCTTTTCAGTATAGGAGGCGTAATGGGTTTTCCAATTCAGCAGGTCAGTGGTAGAGAGAGAAAGGAACATATATCAGACTAGAAGGTCCTACTGCCACCCGTCCGGCAGCATCAAGGTACGGGAGTCCCTGTACTTGTCGTAAAGGCAGTTGGAAATCCTGTTTTGTCTACTTCTCTGCAGCAGCTGACTGCAGGCGCTGGGACAGCGGGGTAGACAACTTAAGCTCAGCCGGAGTGCTCTCAGGGGGTGAGGCTGTAACACTGGAGACAGTACCGGGAGTAGGAGGAGAGGAGGATGATGGAGGGATCTGAAGGGGCGTATCACTATGAGAAAGGGAATCTGATGAGGCGCTGGAATCTGCAGAATCCTCCCCAAGTCCTGCTTCACCCGCCCCGGGGGAAGGTTCTTCTGACTCTTCATCTCTTTGGGGCAGATCCTGTAAGGGCGCGGACGGGACAGTAGGGTAAAGCAGATTGAGGGGGCGTGCAGGGACCTCCGGGGAATCCCGCCCCTGGTAGACAGAGGCAGGTTTTCGCTCCTTCCGGCGACTGGCAGCTGCCACCATTATTCTACACTGATCCTCATGGCAGCGCTGGAGCCATTTTGGCTGTTTCTGGCATATGGCCAGCCATGAATCAATATAGGGAAACTGATCCGGGTGTTCCTTCACTACAATCTGATGCACTAAAAACACAGTAGGCAGATCAGTGGACCCCTCGGGAGGCCACAGCTTCACTAAGGCTGGCCACTCCCGTTCACATAAAACAGACAATCGAGAGGCAGAGAGTGAAACCCCGTAATTCTCTCCAAACCCAGACTTAAAATTACGGAGCATGCACTGCAGGGGTGTCTGCCCTTTAGATTCTCCTGCCCCCATGCTCTAATCACAATATGCTCTAATCACAATCACAATGCACAATTCTCAAAGCAGTATCACTGGCAGTATTTCCAGCTCACACAGGGTTAAACCGACAAACAGACAGACACACTGAACACCGAACAGGACATTTGAGAGGAGAAAAAAAAGAAATGCATGCCCGAACCTGGACTCCGCCTCCCCAAGGGGAGGAGGGAGCACTTGGAGAGCCTAGTTGCTCGGACCTCACTCACAGGACAACAAAGGAAACGAATGGAGAAGGGGAGGACAGAAACAAATTAACAACAGGTACACATATACACAGCTACCCTTCCTTCCCCCCCCCCCCCCTCAGCACAGACTGGACGAGCGATGGTTTCAGAACCCCCCGGGGTCCTTACTCGGACCGCTTGTGCGGGTGATCAAACCGCTACAGGATTACAGATTACCAGGATTTCCAGACTCACAGAACTACCCAAAACAGAAAGGCGGTAGTACTCACCAGACCTCTGGCCGGAGAATGTTTGGATGCCAGTCTATCCTGCCGGATTTCAAACGGAGTAATCAGTCCGCCAGGACCGACCAGCCAGACACGTCAAGGAGTCCTTCCGGACACAAGGGACCCGGTGGTGCCAAGGATCGTCGACAACCTGGGGGCCGATCACCGGCCAGCCGAGGCCCGGTTCTGCAGAACCGCAGAGAGGTTCCCTCCGCGGGTGCGAGGAGAAAAGAGTTCCCAGCCAACGCACCAAAATAAAGCAGGAACGCTGTCTCCCACACCCCCGGAAGGAACACACAGACAGACTAGTATGCAAAACAGAAACTTTTATTGTGTACACAGGACTCAGACAGAGCCGGCACCCTGGACAAAAGATCTGAGCCCCTAAATGACGTCCCACACTGTCTTATATACAGTACGTTCTCAAATCCCCTTGCTACCTTCCCATTCGCCCCAGGTATCTCTGCTTCACCAATCAGTAGCCCCTGAAGGGAGGGGGGACAGTGGGCTCTCATAAAGCATTCCCGAGTGAGCTGTCTAAACTGGTATGCTCTGGTCTACTGGTTTTCTGGGAGAAAGGGTATGTGTAAGTGTTGTTTCGCTGCAGCCCAAGGGGTGAGGGGGGGGGTTCTCTCACAGCTGCCTTTCCGGCTGCCTCATGGGAGACAATCCAAAAATATATATACACCACAATACAGAGTGCCAAAAATCCAAATCTCCAAAACAAACACAATGGGACTCACAAAATATAATTCACAAAACTAAAAATGCCAATTTAATCAAAAATATTGCACTGGGCAAGAGATTTTGAGCCATTTTTGGCTGATAAGAGATTATCTGTGGCACTGGTGGTATAAATCCTTTGAGAAAGCCGTTTTAGATGGCGAAACCAGTGGCAGGGAGTAGATTCTACCGAGCTGTCAAGGAAGCCATTATGAAGTCCCAGTGAAATGGTTATAGTATGATTGTGAAAAGTGTTGCCTTAGGGCAACTGTGCACTTACAGCTAAGTATTGTTATCCAAGCCGATTATGAGCATATTTTTGTGTACATATTAATATAGATATACGGAATGATGATGAGGCTGTAAGATGGTAAGGCATGAGATATATTGGTGCTTATAAATCCACTGTTTTATAGGCATTTGATGCTTCTTCAAATAATGAATGGTGTGGCTCAGTATTAGGACTAGGGCTGATAAAATCCATTCAAAAGCGAGGGTCTTAGATTTTAGAAAAACTAACTTTGACAAGATGGGCCAATACCTCAGGAAGTCGTTAGCGGATGGGAACAGCTGGGGGATGTAGAAAAACAGTGGACAAAACTGAAAGGGGATATTTTAAGGGCAAACAACCTGATTGTTAGAATGGTAAATAAAGGTAAAAGAAAATGGAAGCTGCTATGGTTCTCAAAAGAAGCAGCTGAGAATGTGAAAAAAAAGAGGGAGGCCTTCATGAAATACAAGAGATCATAGAGAGAGGAAGACAGGCATCTATATTTAGAAAATCTTAGGCTAGCAAAGTAGTCAAGAAAGCAAAGATTCAAAAACAGGAGGAAATAGTCAATGCAATAAAATGGGGGAATAAGACATTTTTCAGATATGTTAGTGAGAGGAGGAAGGACAAAAGTGGTATTGTCAGACTCAACGGTGAAGGGGAGGAATATATAGAAACTGATGAGGATAAAGCAAAATTGCTTAACAAATATTTCTGTCCTGTGTTCACCAATGAAGGACCAGGAGCAGGACCTCAGAAAACACCCACAAATAGGAACAGAAGTGACAATGATCTCGAACGATTTGCAGAAGACAGTGTTCTTGAGAAATTAGCTAAACTAAAAGTAGACAAAGCGATGGGACAGGATAGAATGCATCCGAGAATACTGAGGGAACTTGGGGACATTCTGGCAGCTCCACTGACTGGCTTTATCAATGCCTTTTTGGAGTCAAGAATGGTGCCAGAGGACTGGAGAGAGGCACATATGGTCCCTTTACACAAAAGCAGAAGTAAGGATGTGGTGGAAAACTACAGGCTGGTTAGTTTAACCTCGGTGGTGATTAAATATTGGAAGCACTGCTGAAAGAGAAAATAGTGAGGTTTCTGGAGTCCAATGGATTACCAGATCCGAGGCAGCATGGATTAACCAGAGGCAGGTCTTGTCAGACAAATCTGATTAATTTCTTTGACTGGGTGACCAGGGAATTGGACTGAGGGAGAGCCCTAGATGTGGTGTATTTAGATTTCAGTAGTCTTTGACACCATTCCTCACAGGCAATTTATAAACAAACTGAGCACCCTAGGGATAGACCTTTAAAAAGACCTTTAAAAACTGGTTGAGTGGGAGGTTACAAAGGGCACAGGTAAATGTAGCTTACTCTAAGGAGAAGAAGGGTACCAGTGGAGTGCCACAGGGATCTGTCCTTGGTCTGATTCTTTTTAACATCTTTGTTAGTGATATAGCGGAAGGGCTGTCAGGTAAGGCTTGCCTCTTTGCAGATGATACCAAAATCTGCAATAGAGTAGACACCCAGAAAGGAGTAGATAACATGAGGAGGGATCTAGCTAAGCCTGAAGAATGGTCTAGAATTTGGCAGCTGAGATTTAATGTTAAAAAATGCAAGGTCATTCATTTGAGCTGCAGTAATCCACGGGAGCAATATAATATAGGGGGTGAAGTACTTCTGTCCACAAAAGAAGAGCGGGACCTAGGCATGCTTGTGTCTGATGATCTTAAAATAGCTAAACAGTTAGAAAAGGTGATTGCAAAAGCTAGAAGGATGCTTGTGTGCATAGGGAGTAGAATGGCCAGCAGACAAAAGGAGGTGATATAGTGCCTCTGTATAAGTCTTTGGTGCAACCACTTTTAGAGTATTGTATGTAATTCTGGAGATCACACCTTCAAAAGGATATAAACAGGTTGGAGTCGGTGCAGAGGGTGGCTACTAAAATGGTTAGTGATCTTCATTATAAAGCATATGAGGACAGACTTAAGGATCTTAATATGTATACTTTAGAGGAAAGGCGGGATAGAGATGATATGACTGAGACATTTACATGCCTCCGTGGCATAAATGCACAGGAGGAGAGCCTCTTTTGATTGAAAGCAAGCTCTGCTATGAAGGGACATACTATGAGTCTATCCCCTTTCACCCTCATCCTAACATAGTATATAACGGCAGATAAAGACCAGTATGGTCCATCTAGTTTGCCCAGCAAGGCGGCAAGAGTAGATGAACTTGCTGCTCTGTGAAGGTCATGCCTTTGTTTAGGGGTGTACCTACTGCTCCGTGTAGGTCACCCCTATTTGTTCAGGCATAAGAGATAGCTATGCTTATTTTGTTTTTATCCTGTTTCTATAAAGGGATCCACTGTGTCTGTCCCATGCCATTTTGAATTCTGTCACTGTGTTTGCCCCCACCACTTCCATCGGGAGGGCTTTCCAAGCATCCACCACCCTTTCAATGAGAAAGTATTTCCTGACATTGCCTTTCAGTTTATCCCTTGCAGCTCAGGAGTAATATGCAGAAATATTTCTTTACGGATAGAATGATAGATGAGTGGAATAGTCTCCGAATGGAGGTGGTAGAGATGAGGACAGTATCTGAATTCAAAGAAGAATGGAACAAACACAGAGGATCTCCAAAGGAAAAAAGGGGACTGTTGTAGTGGTTGATATGGAAGGGCAGACTAGATAGGCCATGTGTCTTTCTGCCATCGTGTTTCTATGAATTATTGATGTTAGGTTTTTAGTATTTTTGATTAAATTGGCATTTTTAATTTTGTGACTTATATTTGTTATATATGGAAGAGACATTAAGGATCGACACACTGATGGCAGACTGCAGCAGCATTGTGATAATATCATGCTATGCACACTAGCAATACTGTGGGCAAAAGGATACAGGTATGTTGTCATGGACATCGACTCAAGCAATAATAAGCATATGACTGTCTCCTCTAGGCATGCACATGTGTTGGCTGGCTCTTCAATCAGACCCAGGTTTGCTGTTGATAGATCCACTGTTCACATTCCTGCTGTGTTCGAACAGGCAATGGATAGAGTTTGGAAATGTTGACACACAGATAGACAGTGAGGAGGTTTTCCAGACAAATGTGTAATAGGCCAAAACATTACACAAAGGATATACATACTGTTCTTGTAAGGCACAGTGTTTTTGTGTAGATAAATGCAGGATATCAAATAGAGACAAACATAAATGTAAACACGAATATAGGGAAGCCTCAAAGCCCAGCCCTTCCTAATATTGCTAGAATTTGGCCATAAGACTTTTCTCTGCCTTGCTTTTATTTCAACAACACAGTCATCATTGTCCATGCCTCATCCAGCAGTTCTTTGCATGCTACTGTATGAACAGGGCAACCTTATGGAACAATCTGATATAGTTGCCTACGCATCCTGCTATAGGATACATGAACCAGCGACACACCTGATAGAATGTGACACCGATTCTCCCACACTCTTGATCAGGATTTGCAGCTACTACATGTACTGACAGTGTGTTCGATGTACAGGAGGTATGTGAGAGCTCTGTATGGGATACACATGCACCATTCAAGTGTAAGATGGTCACCTTACATGTCTGTATCTACTGTCATGTTCCATGCTCTTCCCTATAACATGGAATATCTCACAGTTCTTGGGCACTCTCCATGTCAGTGACACATGGACAGGTTTTTCAGTGGCCAACATGGTTTGCTCTGAGTCCATGTGAATCATATGAGGCCGAGATGTAGGTAGCTGTATCTTATAGTCACTACTGTAGGGTTCCTCCAGCATGGGCTTGCCACACAGCCCGATGACCAGGCTTTCTATTCCTCCCATTCCCATATGTGGACATATGCAAAGGGTACATTTTTACAGCTGCCTATTGCACTCCCTGCACATGTGGGTGCATCCATATCTTGAGGGTGATACCCCATGATCCAACACACTCTCCCTTGCCACACTCACACACAAATCAAATGATCACTTTTGCAATGCTTTGTTGGCTGCCCATGGCTCGGCTGGTGCAGAGGAGAGCACATGATGCACATAGCTAAACTGTAGCCATACTTGGGTGTTAAACAGACAAGGGATTGGTGACCTAATGACACACTACATCAGACAGTAGAGATTGGAGCCAGGCAGTGGGTAGCTGGGGAGTGGTGCTGACAGCACAAAGATGCATGAACCCAGTGAGGCCCTTCTCCGGGCATTGTGGGCATCTATGTGCTATGTTCTGGAGTTGGCCCTACATACAGTGATATCTTTTAGATGAAGGTATGTGTTATCAATCAGCTGTGCTCTGAGTCTAACTGGATGCCAAGGGTCCAGGAGCATGACTACTAATGTGGACACATTTGGACATGCATCATATTCACATCACCTCTATAGGTCTGGTCATTGACATGAGAAGCCTCTAGGCAAGAGGCACTTTGCATAACCCTGGGAGATGCAGCTCAATCATATGGATTATTTTCTGGCCAGAGAGACATTCTAGCACAGTAAAGCTTGCATGAGTGTATGAGTTCAGTGCAACTGCCACCAACAGAGCAGGGTGGCCAGATATCATTGCAGCATAAGCCTGAAACTGTATCATTTATGTCCTAAGGTGACTAGATGAGAGGCCTTTATGTCAGCAGTGCTCTCTTAGCTGTGTCCCAGGAGAGGCCCTTTGACAACCAAGCTGCTGGCATATTTGATGGGACAGATACCACAGCATTCTGGACCCAGGATTTCTCTCATGTGCACATACCTTGCTGGGTGCCCAGTCTTGATCGCTGTGTGGGCTCTGAGGTCTATACACCCCTGTAGTTTGAAGATAGTCAGCACACTCGAACATCCTGTATGGATGACAAGCAGGGAACACAGATTAGTAGGGATATACATGACTTTCTATATACTGCAATGACATTAGGTGCCTGAGCGCAAGTCAGAATCCATCAGAGGTGGCCTGGCAGCCAGTGAGCTATGTTGGGAAATACTCATCTTCAGCACATCCGGACCTTTATGTTCTAAGTGCACTTGCACCACTACACCTCCCAGTATGACCCGAGAAACAACAGGCAAAGGTTGTCAGATACGGTGCGTGGGACCTTTGCAGATGGAAACATACACATCAGTTGAAGTTATTTCAGCATAGGCTCTTTAGCACACTATCCAAATGTGCAGTCTTGGGCCCCAAGTAATGGGCACCCTCACATTTCTATGTCATCATAGTAATTTGCAATCTCTAATCTGTATCCAGCATGTACATAAAATCTTCATTGGTGTGGACAAGGAATGGCAACCTCTATGATACCTAAACCTCCATTTACAACAGACAGTGATAAATGATCAGTGCAGATGCACCAGCGCACACACCTACAAAGTTTCAGATGTGTACCTATAAATATAAAAGAAGATGAGAAGGAACCGGCTTGCAATTGAGGTCCACATAGACATTAACCTGTTGATGACTGACATGAGGAGGTAGAGGACCCTAGCACCAACACACTGACTAGATAACAGCTGCACCACCATACATGTTGACCTGTGGCTTCTTATGCCAAGTGATCTCAGCCTGTGCTTACGAGACTGCAGGATTTAATCCTTTACATAACCTGATGCAGGATCAAGAGTGGAGGCCCGAAACTCCTATTCCTCCCATTCCCATATGTGGACATATGCACTGGCTCTTTCCCTGTTGCCAGTGCTGCCTGCTTTTTCCCTGCTGCTGCCGCCCTCTGTTTTTTTCACAGCAGCACTGGCAACAGGGAAAGAGCAGGCAGCGCTGGACGGAGGTATGGGGGGAGAAGGGGGGGCATGCGCCCGATCTGAAAGGCACCGGTACTTTAAGCAGATCTGTCCCTCTCTGCTCTAACATCACGTCGGAGGAGGGAGGGACCAGACCTGCTAAAAGTGCTGCGAAAAGGCTAACAGCACAGTTTATAAAACTTTATTTTGTTGTTATAAACTGTGTATGGTTCTTGCTTTTTTGTTTTCAACATATATTTTGCATCCACAGTGGGTGCAGAGCAGAACCAGGACATTCACCCACAGAACTCAATATTTTAAAAAAAAAATCTGATTCTGATCATCCCACTAACAACAACAACAACTATTCTCCAGTACCAGGCATATTGTGAACTAATACAAAACCCTACAACAAAGAGCAAACCTACCATACCATACCATATCAGCACAAACTTTCAAAACTCACATAAGGAGCCCATCCAAAAAAAGTGTCACTGTAAATACTACAGTGGGCCCTGGAACATCCATACACCTATCTGAAAAGCTGAACAAGTCAAATTACTACAGTACAGTATAGATCTCTATGTACAAACTCCATGTTATCAGAACACCTGGCCTCAGTCACACACTCACAACATCGACCCTCACCAAGTACAGAATAAGTAACCATAATCTAAAGTAAAAAAAAAAAAATATGTAGACAAAATTTAAACTGAAACCCCAAGAAGCCGGAGTCCACATGCAGTGCAACATCAGATAAATAAGAGATGCAGTTCCCCAATACTGTGTAAAATATAAAGATAGCACAAAGTCCAATCACTAAAATGAAATAAAATTATTTTTTCTACCTTTGTTGTCTGACCATTTAATTCTCTGATCATGCTGGTCCCGATCTGAGGCTTCTGCTTTCCTGTCTTCTCTTATCTCTCTTTCTGTGGTATATGGTCCATCTGCCATTTCTTATCTCTTCTTTTGTTTTATTCACTTCTTTCCATCAGCCTATTTCCAGTCCCCGTAACCCTTCCCAGTATCACCCCCTTTCCAGTCCTCCCTCCCGGTACCTTCCAATGTCAACTTGCATTCCCATGACTGCCACTGGTGTCCATTCCCTTCCAGACCCCCTCCTTCCCCACTGTCCAGCTCCTTCTAGTCCAAATACCATGGCAGCCCCTCTCAACATCCACTCCCTTCCAGTCCAATTCTCCCATCCCCTCGCATCAGCCCATTTGTAGCCCTAGCACCCAGTTTTCTTCCAAGGCCAGCAGCTCTATCCTCCCTTCCCCACCATCAGCCCATTTCCAGTTGAAGCCCCCCCCAAACAGCTCACTTCCAGTGTTAGTCCCTTCTCAACCCTATTACCAGTGCTAGCCTCCCCTAATCAGCCCATTACCAGTCCTACCCCTCCCATCAGCCCATTATCAGTCCTAGCCTCCACTAATCAGCCCATTTCCAGTCCTAGCCCCCGATCAGCTCATTTCCAATGCTTGCCCCCCTCAGTCCATTACCAGTCCTATCCCCCTCAGTCCATTACCAGTCCTACCCCCCATCAGCCCATTACCAGTCCTAGCCTCCCCTAATCAACTCATTTCCAGTGCTAGTCTCCCCTCAGCCCATTACCTGTTCTCCCCCACCATCAGTCCTCCATTACCAGTCCTAGCCTCCTCTAATCAGCCCATTTCCAGTCCTAACCTCCCCGATCAGCTCAGTTCCAATGCTATCCCCCCATCAGCCCATTACCAGTCCTACCCCCCATCAACCCATTACCAGTCCTAGTCTTCCCTAATCAGCTCATTTCCATAGCTAGTCCCCCCTCAGCCCATTACCAGTGCTAGCCCCTCTAATCAGCCCATTACCAGTCCCAACCCCCCCTTGATCAGTCCATTCCTAGTCCTAGCCTTCCCTAATCAACCCATTACCAGTCCTAGCCCCACAAGCTGCCCAGTACCATTGCTAGCACCCCCCCCCCCCCCATCAGCCCAATATAATCCTGTCTCTCCCCTCTCTCCAGCATTTGCCCCCGTCTCTCCCCTTTGTCTAGTACTTGTCCCCTGCCTCCCCCTTTGTCCTCCATGTCTCACCTTTGTCTCTCCTTGTCCTCCTCCTGTCCCCACTCCCTCCACCTGCACCTCTCATCCGGCGGTGGCGGGGGCACTCTGGCTATTTTAATTTTAGATTTTGCCGCCTCTGCCCTGCCTCTGCCTTCTCGCTGCGTTTTTTTCCTTAAGAATGCTTGCAGTAAAAAAAAAAAAAAAAGCGGCGTGAAGGCAGAGGCGGCAAAATCTAAAATGAAAACAACCGGAGTGCCGCGGCCACACAAATTAGCGATCAGGCTGATTTGTTTGATGCCGGTTGTTCCTGCTGGATGAGAGGGAACCATTGTCAGTTCCCATCCAGCCCCCTCCCTCCCTCCCTCCATACATCCATGTCAGCCCTCCCTCCCTCCATCCATCCATCCATGTCAGCCCCCCCCCCACTCCCTCCATCCATCCATGTCAGCTTTCCCCCCTCCCCCATGTCAGCCCCATTGCAGATTCCCTGCCCCCTCTTCCCCTCTCCCCATGTCTACCTGCTACCACCCTGTGCCTCCTTCTTCCGCAGCCGTGGCTCCCTGTCTCTTGATGGGCTCCATGCAGCATTGTCCTACCTCCAAAGGCTGCAGAAGAAGGGAGCAATGGACTCGGCAGCGGCAACAACTTGTGTGCTTTTTTTTTTTTTTTAACTTGAAGGCGAAGTGAGGCGGCTGTTTTGGGGGCATTTGCCGCCCTCAAAACTTTGCCGCTTGAGGCAGCCGCCTCACTTCGCCTCATTATAGAGCCGCCCCTGGACATAGGGATACAGCTTTGACCTTGGCTCTTACTTCCCACTGGCCACAGGAATACAGCATACTGCAGTACAGCCTTGCCAGACAAATGGATCACTTGACTCCTGGAGCAAGGTGTAAAACAAGTGATATTTATTATTATAATAGATGGGAGAATTTCTGATTGCTAACCTGACACAGCCGTGTTTCGGAACCGCCTTCAGTGAAACTGAAAGATATACAGTAAAGACATCTTCTATACTTTCTTTAGCTGACCAAAAACTGTATCAGTCTGAATAAATTATCACAATCTAGACTATAAAAGCAATGTGAAAAAGAGAAAGAGAGAGGAAACACATGTGGTATGTTATAAATACCACTTGAATCACACTAAACTATTCAGTGCATGAATCTCACTGTTTCTAAAAAAAATATGAAAGAGAATATCAAACTAGTGATATTACACAGGGGGTAATCAGAGACCCAACCTCTAAACATATAAAAAAGTATTCCAACCATCATTTATAAATATTTGGGACTACATAAAACAAACCAGATTTTAGAGCCACACTTCAAATTACTGAAATTTCATTCTGTAACTAAAAAAACTCCAAATGAAAGATTTTATGGTGCTTAGGATTAGCCTATGTCATCCCCCGGCCAATGGGAGAAATATACATTATATACTGTTAGATTCTGGAGACCTTACGGGAACAGCATATTGTCAAGGATTCTGCTTAAGTTGTTAAAGCTCAGCAGCCGTGGATTCAGTATTTTTTTGTATCCTTGCTTTTGGCGCAAAAGAGCAAGTTGCAATGGGAACACAGTAAACAACTTTGCTGATACTGAAAAAACATTCAGATATGAAGAACCATAAGAAAATGAATTCCAACAATTAAAGCCTAAGACACTTAAGTAACGAGTGGCATGTTAAAATCTGTGTCTGGATTAATCTAAAGGTGGAGCTACTCGAAGGTATTATTTAAACTTTACCGAGCCATCAACACAGTGACAACCCAGAGGATCAAAGTCACAGATTAACAGTTTGATTATACAACACCAAGGATCCAATCTAAATAATCAACCCATGTAAAACATTATACATTATATTTATTTATTTATTTTATGCTTTTCTGTACCGCCGCTTCCAGAGATCAGGGGCTGTTTACAGAGAACAGAGAAATATAAATGACATAGAACATTTTGAAACATATTAACTATTTACAATGAACAGGAAAAGTTTATAGTTCAATGAATACATAATAACTATTTACACAAAACAGGAATATATCAGTTATTTACAGGTTTGCATATTACAGCATGTATATATAGCTCTGATTTCGAGTGAATTGCGTGAATAACAAGACTATGGGGAAAGAGGGGATGTGTGGGACCCGATGGTGGGTTAGACACCCAAATACCATTAATCTAAATCTGTAGCCATTGATTCTGGTCAAAGTTAGGGAACTATATCAATGTGAAAGGCTTATAACCATAAAAACATCACAGATGCTTTTTTTCAGTTTTATGTATTTTTCAATGGGATTGTTTCTCTTGATATAAAACGTTCACTTTCCCCTTTTCTAAAGAAAGGTAAAGGCATGCTTTTTTAAATCTGTGATGTTTTTATAGTTATAAGCCTTTTTTTTGCTGGGGGATGATATAGGCTGATCCTAAGCACCATACAATTTTTCATTTGGAGTTTTTTAGTTACAGAATGAAATTTCAGTAATTTGAAGTGTGGCTCTACAATCGAGTTTGTTTTATGTAGTACCAAATGTTTATAAATGATACTTGGAATGCGTCTTTAAATGTTTAGATGTTGGGTCTGTATAATATCACTCCCCGCCCCCCCCCCCCCCACATCCCCCTCCCCGTGTAATATCACTTGTTTGATATTCTCTTTTATATATTTTTTTAGATATAGTGAGAATCGAACTTCAGACTCACACACTAAATAGCTTAGCGTGACTCAATTGGTATTAATAACAAACCACATGTGTTTCCTTCTCTCTTTTCACATTGCTTTTACAGTCTAGATTGTGATCATTTATTCAGACTGTTTGATACAGTTCTTGGTCATCTAAAAAATATATAGAAGATGTCTTTACTGTATATCTTTCGGTTTCACTTTTAATCATTTTAATTATTTATGTATACATATTTATGTTTTACCCTATGGTTTGATCTTCATTGTCATGATTTTATTTTTTACACACATAATTTAGTTTTGTTTTTATTAATGCACGGTCGTTTTTTATCATTATGGCTTTATATGAAAATATTTGTGTTTTCTACCACATTGGTTGGGCTCCACATCAGAGGATGATGGCATTACCCTTTATGTTTTAATGTTCTTATATTTTATTGTCATATTGTGTAATTTTGATTGATTCTTTAATCTAACTTTGTTTTATTGTTTCCTATTTATTTCCTGTATAGGCCAAATCCCTGATGAAGGTGATGCTGAAACACAGCTGTGTTGGGTTGGCAATCAGAGATTCTCCCCATTATAATGTGAATAAACATCACTTGGTTTACTTACACCTTGCTTCAGACTGGTTGTTACCTTTTATTGCCCGTGTGTGGTTTGCTTCCTGGTTGGACTCTAACACAATACATCATGCAGGTGAGGTTCCACAGAGCTCATTTATGCATAAATGTGTTGCATGATCAGAATTACTGTTATTGTTTTACATAGAGCACACTTACAGGCAAATAGCTCCTATATGAGGAGGTGTCTGATCTGGAACCTACCCCCTGTGGTGTCCCTGGCACGTGCAGGACAGCACCAGGGATCTTCCTCTAAATCAGGCATGTCCAACTTCGAACAGGTCGTGATCTACTTTTTCCGGCCAAAGGTGCCGGTGATCTACCCCATTTTTAATGAACCTTCTGTCATTTACTTGGATGTGATCAGCTGTTAAGCAAATTAAGCAAAAACAAAAGAGAGAGACGAAGATCCAGTAAGAACTGCTAGGGGAAATGGAAAGTACATTTTTTCTTAAAGTTTTATTGAGTAATAACTTTCTTAACTGTCTTAATAACTTTCTTTAACTTTTATTAAGTAATTTGTGTTAAATTTAGGTTGAGTATTGATCCAGGCTGATCTTGCACAATCTTTAATATTTTGCTCTTGCTCATTAGTGAGACATCTGAGCCAGCATTTCATCCACCAGCTTTTTGAAGTTGGGTGAATATTGCATGAGGGCCAGTCTCAGGGAATCCTGGAGATGTTCATCTGTCATGTTGGAACGTTGTGTACCCTTTGTCATTTTCAGATGGGAAAACGCAGATTCACACAAATAAGTTGAACCGAAACAGGAGTGTACAGCTTCTCTGCATCTTCTCAAGTTGGGAAATTTGTCTCTAGGCACTAGCTTCCAAAACGATTCCTGCTCAGCATGGGTCTTGAGAAAAATTTCATTTTTAAGGGTTAATATTTCGTTTTCAAGAGATGGCTTGTTCAATGAGTAATTTTTACTGATAGCAGCTGCAGTTTCTTTAATGTCCACATCTAATTTGAATGGGTATGACAAGTACTCCACAACTGTTCCAATTTTTTGAAAGTCACAGAATCTATTTTCGAATTCCTGGATAACAGAACAGATTTCTGCCACATACTTCTTGTTCTGAAAAACAAAATTTGGATATTGTCCCAGATGGTCCTGCATATTAGGAAAATGATCAAAAGAGTTGTTTGCAAGGTCAGTCATCATTAGCTCAAATTTGCTCTTGTAGGATGAAACTGTACTCGTCATCTCGCCAATGCATTTGTTTTTACCTTGTAGTTCAAGGTTCATATCACTTAGTTTGCCTGTCAAGTCAGCAAGAAATGCCAGATCACATAACCACTCCTCACCTTCCAATTCTGCTTGGTCATCTCCCCTCTCCTTCAAAAAACTTCTTATTTCATTCAGCAAATCATTAAATCTTTGCAGAAATTTGTGCCTACTTAGCCACCTTACATCTGTGTGCAAAATGATTTCCGCTGCCCCTTCATCAAGAGTAAGATTGAAAAGCCATCTTTGAAGTGATCTTCCATGAACTGAATTTACAATTTTGAAAGTGATGTCCATGACAGTCTTTGTATTGAGTCTCTTGCTTGCCAAAATGTGCTGGTGAATGATGCAGTGGTAAGAAAGGAAATCTGGGACGTCGTCATGCTGTCTACAGAGGGCTATGAAACCGTTAACCTCACCTGTCATTGCTCTTGCTCCATCAGTAGTGATGGAAACAAATCTATGCAATGGAAGATTACACTTTGTCACAAAAGAATGGAAAGAACTGAATATTTCCTGACTGGTAATTCTCCCTTTTAAAGAAATCATTCCAAGTAGTTCTTCTTTAACACTGAAGTCTTCAAAAACCATCCGGATAAAGACTAGTAACTGGGCTATGTCTCTTACGTCTGTAGATTCATCCAGTTGGAGTGAGAAAGCAACACAATTTGAAACATCCTCCAACAATTGTTCAGTTGTGTCTCCACACATCTTTTCTATTCGCCGCACGACAGTGTTTCTACAATTGTACATCTTGAATAGCAGCTATGATCTCTTTCTTATTTTTAAATCCTTCAAAAAGATTATCAGCTGCTTCAAGAAAACAATCTTTTACAAATTCCCCTTCAGTGAAAGATTTGCATTTCTTTGCGATCAGGTTGCTGACCCTGAAGGATGCTATGGTTGCATTGACCGAATGTGACCTTGGCTTCGCCATCAACTGTTGCTGAGTAGCCAATTTCGATTTAACTTCTTTGAGCTTCAGTTTATGAATTTCACTTTTGGGTGGAAAATTGGCATCATGACATTCCAGATTACCCTTTCTGGGCAAGGATACTGTGGCGTTACAAATTAGACAACAACACTTGTCTATCACCATGAGGAAGAAGTAGTCCCTTTCCCATTCATCATGAAAGTGGTAGGTTTTGCTCTTCTTTGGAACACTCATCTTTGTTATACTGGGGTGGATGGATGTAAGAACGACAAATCTGCTAAGCTAGTATAAACACTGGATGAATCTGGTCCAAAACTGTCACTGTCCCAAAGTATTAAAGATCAACAGGAACTGAAGACCTCTGGATGATGTGCAATACAAGGACTGAAGATGCCAAAACCACACATGCAGTTCTAAAAGTAAAAATAAGAATTCATCATACTGGCATCAATAATCAAATACCACCAAACAATCATCAAAAAAACTCAAACACCTGTCCAGCAAACCAGATAAAATCAAATACCGCCAAACAAGTTCAAATACCACCACACGTGATTTAATAAATTCTGCACACAGTGTAGAATCAACACAAAGGCAAGGCAAAATAAAATTGCAGTGTAGAATCAACGCAAAGGCTAGTCAAAATAAAATTGCAGAGGCAAGCAAAAGTCACAGTGGTTTGAACCAATTTGAAGGCAAGACATAGGCAAATTAGAACAAAATTGGAAAAGCGTGCCAAAATCACCAAATTCTTGACACTTTGTTGTGTCTGCCCGAAAACGTTTAATGAAAGCGAACTATAAAGCGACCAACGACCAGCACACGACACAACTAACATGGTAAGTGTATTCCGGTAAAGCCCGGGCGAATGGATATCACCCGGTATATAACACACTTCTAGGGGGTGTTGGGGAGGGGGCAGGAATGGGTGATTCTGAGAGGCAGGAGACCAGGTATGATGCCGGGCCTGTGGCATCTTGTCCTGGGGAGCGGGTGGCGGCCCCCTGGGGTACCCAAAAACTATTGGCACGAAAACAACAAGAGCCCCCAATACACCCGCAGGCAAGATTCCCGCAGACAGGGAAAAAAGACAGGCAAAGGATCAGCAGCGGCTGCAAGCCCTCAGCAGACGATCTACCGGCACGAGCTCTCTCCTAGCGACGGGGTGAGCTGCTGGAGAGATGGAGCCAAGTGGGGCTGGCGATCTACCTTTGACCCCTCCCTGTTGGACATGCCTGCTCTAAATGAAGGTTAATGTTCACTGGGATTCTATGCCTCATAGCAATGTTGTGTAGCATGCAGCAGGCCAGAATGATCTCAGCCACAGTATGAGGTTGGTATTGTAAGGCACTACCACTTTTGTCCAGACACCTGAAACGACTTTTCAACATGCCATAGGTGTGCTCTATGACCGAGCAGGTCAAAGCATGTGCCTCGTTGTACCTAATCTCTGCATGTGACCTTGGGAACCGAACAGGGGTGAGCAGCCAGGATATGCATCCATACCCTGCATCACCTGAGGGGAGAGAATGTGCGAGTGTTAAATAAATGTCATATGATGACAGCAGAGGCCATAATGCCTATGAGGCCTTTGCCTGTAACAGCCTTGTGGTGACATAAGCAATGCATATGACATGGAGTATCATAGCAGATAGTGCTATAGAGATAACAATGGGTAAAATCATTGAGTATACATACCCTACTGAACATAGAGGTAACATTCTGGACAGATGTAGGCCACATTCTCTGTCCAGTGACTGGGACACTTCCCAGCTCAGACCATAACAGTGCTACCTATAGACTGTAGACATGGTAATTGTATTGGTTGATCCGAGTTAGGGGGGTTTCCCTTTCCCAGGAGTGAGATATAGTGGCAGTTCTGAAAAGATGCAAATCATAATCAGATGCATGCTGGACATGCAGCAGAGATTACTCTGGGTGCCACCACACACAAGAAATACCATACAGCTTTGCTATGCACATGTTAAACTTGCCAAGGCCAATATCTCAGCACTGGAACAGTGTAGCATTGCACCTTTGGCTACTGTGTGCAATGTGGCAGGGGTCAGCCGAGGGCCAGGATGTGTTTCTGGTTCCTGCCCATCTCCCTCCCATCACACCTGCTTGGAACCTAACAGACTGCTCAACTGTTAGTGTTTGCAATGAGGAGCATAGTATTGCTTCTTCGTACAATTCAGACCTCAGTTTTCACATGTTCCCCCAGCACACGAGTGCCATTTCAGAGCAGCTGCAAGCTTTTCCGGTGACCACAGATGCAGCAGACATACAGGATCTAGTCCTGGTGTTGCCCCTTTGCATTCAGGGACATGTAGTTCTGCTACCTCCTTGCCCAGCATCAGATCTGTGCAACAACACATCCCTGCATGCAATGTGGTAAACTCCAGACATGATCTGGGGCCTGTTGGTGACCTGAGGCAGGTGCGGTTTGACATTTGGCTTGCACAGATATCTGTTCTGCATGCAGGCAGAATAGGCCAGACTTGCCAAGTAACCCTGTTGCAGGATCCAGAATTTACGGCTATGCTGAATTTGCGGCCATCCTATCATGATGCCTTAGGGGAGCTGCCGCATGGAGGACATAGCCTACCCTCGGGGACAACACATCTTACACTGGTCTTCTATGCAAATGTACAATCAGATGTCATTTCAATTTCCCCCACCAGGAGATGGGTGACTTGCCACATCTGGCCTTACAACATCTGCTAGGTACCGAGTAGCACTGGTGACATATTGGTCCTCTTCCAGTTGAACAGCTGCACTGCACTGCAGTATTCAGAGATGCAATGTTACTTTGTTCCATAAGTGAGAGTTGAGGGCGGTCCTCCCTCTCTGACAATCTCATCCAGGGCCGGCCCGTACATTGAACGATAATGTTGTTCGCCAAAGGCCCTGTGCTTCAGGGGGCCCCGTGTGAACTCCATTACCGCACATTGGACATATGCAGAGGAAGCCGGGGAAGCCCGCACAAGGTCCCGGCTCCTCTGCACAGCTGCCAACATGAAGAGCCTTTTCCTTCACGCTGGTAGCTGTTTCAGTGAAGCTGTGAATGCCAGGAAAGATTAAAGGCAATGTCCTTTAACCTCTCCCGGCATTCGCGGCTTCACTGAAACAGTCGCCAGCGTGAAAGAAAAGGCTCTTCACGCTGGCAGCTGTGTAGAGGGAGCTGGGGCCTTGCACGGGTTTCTCCCCAACCCCCCCCCCCCCCCGGCTCCCTCTGCAGCCCCTTAGACAGCTGCGGGGCTCTTCAGATGGGGGGGGCTAGGACTGGATGGGCTGTGATCAGGGGGAACTTCTTGGACTGGAAATGGGCTGTGATGGAGGGGGGAATGGACTGCAACTGGGCTGTGATGGTGAGGGGGATAGGACTGCAAATGGGCTGTGATGGGAGGGACAGACTGCAAATGGGCTGTGATGGTGGGGGGGGAAACGGATTGCAAATGGGCTATGATGGTGTTAGGGGGTTAGGACTGCAAATCGGCTATGATGGTGGGGGGGAACGGACTGCAAATGGGCTGTGATGGTGGGGGGTGATTGGACTGCAAATGGGCTGTGATGGGGGGGCTAGGACTGCAAATGGGCTGTGATGGTGGGGGGTGATTGGACTGCAAATGGGCTGTGATGGTGGGGGGAAAACTTGGACTGCAAATGGGCTGTGATGGTGGGGTGGCTAGGACTGGAAATGGGCTGATGGGGCTGGAATAGGACTGAAAGTGGGCTGTTGGGAGCTGGAATAGGACTGGAAATGGGCTGACGAGGGGGTTAGGATTGGAAATTGGCTGATGGGAGAGCTTGGAGTGGAAATTGCTGATGGGGGACTGGAATGGAACTGGAAAAGAGCATATGGGGGCTATGACTGGAAATGGACTGATGAGGAGCTAGAATAGAACTAGAAATGGGCTGATGGGGGGGAACTTGGACTGCAAATGGGTGATAGGCTGGAACAGGACTGGAAATGGGCTGATGGGGGTTGGAATAGGGCTGGAAATGGACTGATGGGGGAGCTTGGAGTGGAAATGGGCTGATGGGGGGCTGGAATGGAACTGGAAAAGAGCATATGGGGGGCTAGGACTGGAAAAGGGCTGATGTGGAGGCTTGGGAGAATGGGACTAGAACTATAAGGGAGCTGATTTTGGGGGAGGACTAGAAAGGGATGGGGAATGAGAATGGAGAGGGGAAAAGATATTTTGTGTGGGAGGGAAGAAAAGTCTATGATGGGCCAGGTATTGGGAGAGTAAGTGGGGATTAAAAATGGAAGGGTGACATTTGAGTGGAGATAAAGGAATAAGGAAAGAAATGGGGGTAAGAGCAAAAGGGGAAAGATCAGAATGTTAAAGCAGATATAGAGAAAGAAAATGGAAAAAAATCTGAAAGAGAAGAAAGGACAAATGGATAGCTCGCAGAAGACACGAAGAAACCAGAAGAAAGTGACTGGAGCAATTGTAAATGAAAAGAAAAGGCACAAGCAACAAAAGGTAGAAAAATATTTTTTTATTTTGAATTTATTAACTGGAATATATCAGCTCTGGGAAATGTGCATCGTTAACGTCTTTTGTGTTTTGTTTAGTACAAGAGGAAATTAATTTATAGTTTATTTCTCCAGTGTTGTTGTACATCCCAAGTTTGGCTTTTGGGGTTCCCAGTTTAATTATTGTCTTCCTATTTCTAAATTGTGATCCCTTGTTCTTTGGTGACGGTCTGTGTTCTGCATTTTAACCAAGCTGAGGTATTCTGTTCATGTAGTTTCTATTTGACTGTGCCACTTGTTCTCTTTCCCCATTAGGAGATGCATTGGTATTCTCTGAGATGCATTGGTTTAATATTTGCAGTGTTGCCTTTTGATAGGTAGGATTTGGTGCTTTGTGAGTCCTGGCAGTGCTGTTATGATATGGTGGATTTGCTATGAGTTCTAAATGGTCAGTGTTTATAGTACTTCCTAATGGGCCTGGCGGTTGGCACTGGAATATATAACGTAGAAATCTGTTAGTCTTTCTTTATCCAGACACTCATTAAGAGGCATGTTTACTAAAAATGCATGTTGACATTATGCTAATATTTATGCAAATGAGACTCCTTATGCAAATTATGCCCCACAATTAATCTCCACACATGACCCCGCACCCCCCTTGGGCTGCCCCTGATCTCATCATGATGCATTCTAGGGACTGCAGCAATGACTCCAATGGGTACCATCAGGAACTACAAATACCATACTGTACTTCATTGAAAAAGTTTGACTTGGACTGGCATACCATTTCACTCATGGAATTGGTAACCGTGGCAACTGAGTGGGATATGGCTATACCTGATACTAATTATTAGAAACAGTAATGCAGATAGAGTTGTCAACTGGTTCCAGATGCAGCCAGCAGGCTGGTTTGAGTCCTGGGTTTACTCCAACACAGGCATAGACACGTCTGGACATTTCTCTAGGCCACTACATAAGAAAAGCCAAACCTTCTGTCACTTCCTCAAAGAGGACATGAAGTACAGTCACAGCTATGTGCAATGCCACAGTGTTGCATGGAAGGGGCCGCATATGGCAATCATTTATGGGCTGAAGTGTGGATGGAGCATATTGCACACACCTGGCTGGACTTCTTTTGCAGTCTCTAACATGAATAAATGGTGTTTATCTTGCCTGGGAGCCCTAAATACCTGTTCTTGAGCAGGCATTAAGGTGCCTCCAGCCTTCCCATCTAATGGGTGCTAAATTCCCCATTCATTCAGGGAAAGCCCATTCTCTCCGCCCAAGTACCACCTAGTTATGCCCTTTCTCCACCCATCACCCCTCTTTCCCATGGTAACAACCTAACGGCCATTAAGCAAGAGTTATCAGAACTTTCCTCCACGTTAACCACTAACGGGCTCCAATAATGCCCACTAATGACCACCTTGTACTGTTAGTGCACTTTAGTGGATATACTCCCAAATGTTCTGTTAGCATGGAGTTTCTATGTAGAATCTCTAGTAATCTGGCTTGCTCAGTTTTTCAAATAGGTCTAAGGATGTTCTAAGGCTCAATGCAATATTTATAGTGCTGCTCTTTTTTGGGTCGGCTCCTTATTGTATTAATTTTAGAAGCTGGTGTCATTATAATATGGTAGATTTGCATTATAGGTCTTCAGTGACTTTTGTAGGGATTTGTGTTAGTTTACAATCTGCCTAGTATTGGAGAGGCTGTTAATGAGATGACACTGGAATCGGATTTTCTTTTCTTGGATGTTGGGTTCTATGGTGAAATGTCCTAGTTCTGCTCTGCAGCTACTGTTGGAGGAAGGGTTTTGCTGGATGCAAAATAGATATTCACAAAGTAAAAGAGAGAACCATATCACAGTTTCTAACGCCAAAATAAAATTAGTTATAATTTATTTTGGTATTAGAAACTGCAGCGCTGTGGTTTTCTTTTTCTTTTTATCCCTTGGCATATGAGCACCTTAAATCTCCTTTATTTTTTTGGAGAATACTGTATATATTTACAGGTGTGAGTAATTCTTTTGATCTTAGAGTGCCAGGCTAAATAATTAAACAGCTACAATTTTTGCTGCATTTTAATTATATAGCTTGGAAATATGTTCCTTTCCTTTTTCGTTGGCAAAGCCACTGAATGAGAACCTCTGCTCCCTCTTTGAATATCTTGGGGATGTCAGATCATCCCTCACCTGTTTGATATACTGGCTTCCTATCCATCTAGTATTTATTTTATTTTATTTCTAAGTTTTACAAATGAACAGCAAGAATACATGTTTACAGATAAGAGCCAAAGAAATATAAATGGAATATGCACCAATATAATCGAAAGAAGCAGAAGCTCACTAGTCCACTATAAAGGGGGGACATGGCATATAATAGGAGATACTCTAGGAAAAAGGCAGAAGAAAAATAAGCGGTTACAAGTAGGCCCATTCTCATCATTCCATAATGAGGATTAAGATCTCAAATCCTGTGGGGAAGTAGGGACTACTACTCTCCCAGCCGAAATAAAGACTGTTAAGTACACTGAGTCAAAGAACAGAAACCTATTGTCCTGGTAAATTACCAAACATTTACAGGGATAACGTAAACGAAAACTAGCTCCAAGTTGCAAAATGTGGGGCCAGAGCAATAGAAACTGCTTCCTTCGCTTTTGGGTGGTTTTGGCTAGATCATGGAACATACTATCTTAGAATTTATAAAAAAATATATCTTTATGTTTAAATAACATTTTCAAAAGCCAGTCCCGGTCAGAGTCCAAAGCCAATTGAACCATCCAAGTAGCATGTTGAACTGCTTCCTCTGCTGTCTGCTCGAGGAATTCAGTAATATTGAGGAAATTCATTCCAGCGGTCTACACACCTTCAGAGGACATCTTTCCAGAGGGAATATAATATATATTAACAACAGGAGGTACAGACTGCTTTGAAACTTTCATAATCTCAAACAGATATCTTTTAAACATCTCAGAGGGAGAGATTGAAACAAATTTTGGAAAGTTAAATAGCTGAAGATTACGATGACGGTCAGCATTTTCCAAATTTTCCACCTTTAAATGCATTACAATATTTTCTTTCATGAGGGCGCCATTATGTGCCTCCAAAACCTTAATCTTAGTCTCATGATCCCCAGTCTTCTCCTCAAATAAGCCGAGGTCAGAATGGCAATGCTATAAATCCACAGCAAACTGAGCAGTGTGCTGAGTTAATGCCTGAGATATTAAATTAATTGAAGCCTGGAGACCTTGACTGGCTTCCCATAATGTTATTAAGTTAATTTCTGATGGTTGCTGAGACAGCAACCCTGATAAAGCTGAGGGACCAAGAACCTATGGAGTTGCACAAACAGTTTTATCAATACTCCTCCATGAATCCATATTCCCTCCATGCAGCTATTCTGGGGGACCTTCCAAGGCTGCTGCCTCCGCTCCTCTGCTTGCATCTCCCACCGCTGCCCCAACACCTTCCGGAGTCACGGGCTCGGCATTGGTGTCTTTGGGGCGGGGGCTAACGCCAGCAGAAAACTCGCCACCGACATCCTGGCCAAGAACCTCCCTCTGGGAGATAGAGATACTGCCTCAAGGGAGTCCGAGGACATCTACGGTATAACCGCGGACCCCAGCAAGGCCCATCTGAAGGAAACCGGTGTAGAAGTCTCCTTTACGAAAAAGGAGGTAATGGAGGATTGTGATGGCATCAATGTTCCCCCTGTGTCTGAGCCTTTAGCTTTGGCCAGGACAACTCGGGTTTTTGCCTCTTTCCCATATTCAAGGAGAGACTCTTCCAGCATACCAACTTGCTGCCGCCATCTTACCACACCACCCTCCATCCATCTAGTATTTTTTTTTTAAGATGACCATGAATATGCAAATGATATGAAAATATGTCACCCCACCCTTTCCCCCCCCCCCTCCAAATGAAGCCATCAAACTACACACATGGTGGAGAAGTGGCCTAGTGGTTGGGGCAAGGTACCTCAGGCCAGAAGGTCTGGGGTTCAAATCCCACTAAAGGACAGCAACCTTGGGCCGGAAGGACTGGGGTTTCTAGTCCCACAGGTGCTCCTTGTGGTCTTGGGCAAGCCACTTAACCCTCCATTGCCCATATTCCCTGTAAAATAGTTATCTCCGAGTTATAATGCCCTGTTCAATGTAATTTCAGTTTGTTCAATGTAAACCACCTTGATATCATGAAAGATGGTATATAAGAAATATTAAATAATAAATAAATAAAATAAAAATGGTTAACACACATTAAAAAAAGTTAATGTGCGTTAAGTATTGCCACTGCCCATTCATTTCTATGGGCTTTTGCAGCACTTAACGCACGTTAACCTTTAGTAAACATGAAGTCTGCCCTCCCCCTGCCCAAAAAGGAACCCATTGGACCAGACACAATGCAAGATGTGGGGCGCCTTAGGCAAATCTTCAGTTTTATGCTCTACTCCACCAAGATTTTGATAATTAAATTTAACAATCATGATCATCTGCACACCATCCTTCCAGCAATAATCCCGTAAAAATGCAGAATTGAGCACATACTTATAAATATTAAACTTTGCTTTGTATATATGAATGAAGGTATTCACTTGAGATGCATGAACTTGGCAAATCCACAAATTTAGTATTTTAGCTCACGCATTTCCAGTAGTTGTTCAAAACAAGTTACAATCAGATACAGCAGGTCTTTTTTTGCCTGTTCTTCCTGCAGGTAAAATAATGTACCTGATGGCTCTTTGAGTTTGTGTGACAGTCAGAATCTACATATATTGTTTTGTTTTGCATGCTGCTTTCCTCTTGTGGCTGCCTATTTTTGCCTAATGATTGGGCTGGCATTGCTCAGTGCTCCTGACCCATGTTTACTGTCAGCCAACTCCTCTCAACCATCAGGTAGAGAGCTTTCTTCAGTCTTGCTTGCTACCTAGTCCTCCAGTTTCTGACCCACATTCAGCTTCAGCTCCAGTCCTGCCTTAGTCACATCAGGTCTTGTTCCTGCTCCATGTTGATTCTGTTGCAATCTTTCAGGAAAGTAGTCAAGGTGGGACTGGAGGAAATGCACTTTCAAACTCATCAGGCAACCTAAAGCTTGAAATGCTTTCAGCATTCGTCCGACGATCTTTTTGTAGTGAGGATCTTTGTTATTGCCTAAAAATTTCTGTACGACTTCTTTAAATGCAATCCACCCTTCTTTTTGAGGATCTGTCATGGTATTGACAAACTCTTAATCAACTATAAACCTTCTAATGTCTGGTCCGACGAACACACCTTCCTTCAATTTTGCCTCCGACAGGCCTGGAAACTTGGTGACCAAGTATTTGAAGCATTCTCCATCTCTTGGAAGTGATTTTACGAATTGCTTCATCAATCCCAATTTTATGTGGAGAGGTGGTAGAAGAACTTTATGGTAAGGTACCAAAGTTTCTCGGAGGACATTTTTTTCACCTACTGTTAGCACCTTCGGCTGCCAACTCTTCTTGGTCCAGTGATTTTGTGGGTCTCGACTGTCCCATAGACACAGAAAACAAGGATATTTGGTATACCCAGCTTGTTGCCCGAGCAGTATGCACAAGACCTTTAAGTCCCCACACACTTGCCAACCATGGTCTTCATATTTAAGTTTACGAAGAACCAATTCCAAGTTCACGTAGGTTTCCTTCAAGTGTACGGAATGACCTACAGGTATGGAAACGTAAAAACCGTTGTGGAGTAAAACTGCTTTGAGACTTCTTTTTGAAGAATCTATAAAAAGATGCCATTGCTCTGAATCATAATGGATTTTAAATTGACCCATCAGACCTTCGACATCGATGCAATAAACCAACTTGCCTTCCTGGGCGAAGTAAGGAACGAACTCCTTTTCACGATGTCTAAACCATGAAGATGACACTCCTGACAACAATAAATTCCTGCTTTTCAGCCTTGATCCGAGTAACTCAGCGGCATCTTTGGGAAGATTCAAGTCTCTTACCAAATCATTCATCTGCTCCTGAGAAAACAATTTTGGTCTTGTATCATCTTCAAAGTCAGAACTTGATTCGTCATCTGGTTCAGGTATGACTTCACCTTTATCGGAGCTAGGTAACTCTTCCAAGGTAGCAGGGGGCTTGGGTACTGGTATATCTGTGCCATGGGGGATGGGACGAATTGCCGAGTGAAGATTGGGGATGAATGGAATGCTTCCATTTGGAATTAAACCCTTTCACATCGCATGAACAAAAGTAACAGTCGTCACTATGGTTCTTTTGCTCTCGCCATACCATAGGAATCCCATAACAGAAAGATTTTTTCTTACCCTTGAACCAGTTTTGGAGATTTTCAACACACCGTTTGCATACTTTATGAGGCGCCCAGACTTTATCTTGATCTCCAATTTTTAGTCCAAAGTATGCAAAGTATACTTTTTTCACAAAGTCTGTAATATTCTGCTGTTGCTTCAACACTGTATATTCACCACAGATGAAACAGAAACTGTCTGGCGAATTAATACACTTTCGCGGAGCCATAACATAACGATTGAAGAATGGCGAGCTAACACAAATTGCAATGAAAAAGTGTGAATAGCCTAGAACCAAGAACCTGATGATGATTCGTGCACAAGTGTGGCATGCAGGAGAGAGCAGCTCTGTGTCTGTACACGAGACGTCACAGTGCTGGCCACGCCTCCCTGCACTGACCGGAGCTGCTGCTATCTGCCCTGTGTCTCCCTCCCACTGGATTCTTCAGGAAAGATTAACCCCTTCTACCATTAGAAGCACGGGCTTAAAACTTGCTTAGCTTATGTATATATTGCTGACCATCAGATTTACAGTGCTATATTTTTTTTTTACATAATTCGGACAACCCCTTTAAGGCTTTTTTGGCATTTTATATCTTAAATGCACTTATGTGAATTAATTAATAGTAATTTGAAAAAATTTGATAAATTTGAAGACAATTTTGCATGTTGTGGCAAATCATGATGTCTAGGAGTTTTTTCAATATTTTATTTGTTTTCAGCACACCAAAATACATAGAAATTAGATGAAAATAATCAAACAGCTTTTTAGTCGCAGACCTGTGTAATTAGCTGCACAAAGTTTGGCAGTGTCAGCCCCCATAGCAGTCACTTTTATTTGTCAGTAAAATGTATCCTGAAACTTAAAACATTTTTGTCAGTATGATATCCATGAGCTTGCTTATATAGTCTGTGGGTATATCCAAGTTTGTCTTTCAGAGATGTTTCCTTACCTAGAAGCCATTCCTAAGTAATTTGCCCTCTTTGAAATTCTCATTTATTCCAGATTGTGACAGATCATAGGAAGAACCATGCCATGCCAATAAAGCAATCTGAATCCTGTTTGGTTCTAAAGAATTAATTCTAAAGCTGGAAATTTGCTAACCTACTCTGCAATGAATTAGTTGGTTGTTTTAACATAATCACTTGCAAACAACTGAATATCTAATTGCTCCTAATGTAAAAATAACTGCAATGAAACATAGCATAATTGTTACTCTTCTCTTTAAGCTGGATCTTTACATCAGGTCAAGACACTCTTAAAGATGCAGCCAGGAGCAAAAGGATTATTTATGATGAAGTTTGTCACTTCACCTCAAATGACTCTAGCAGGCCCAGAACCCTAATCCACCACCAGTGGCCACTAGACCCCTCCATCCTACAAAAACACCTTTGGGAGCCTAGCCAACTCCTGACCCTCTGATTGGTACCATAAACCATTGATGACCCCAGTGGCCTCTACCCACCCCACAATTCCCCCACAAAGAAAACATTGGTGGTACTAGTGGCCAATAGAACCCCACTCCTGACCCCTTACTAAAGGTTAAAGGTACACAGCATAATCACACAGTACCTCAAACAATGGGAGACAGGAGCACTGCCCATATGCTCTTGCCTTTGTGCTGCCATCTTGTCAAATGATGGCACCTGACACCATACTGTGCATCTCAGGATGCAACACAGGGGCTCAGTCAGCCAAATAAGGCAAAGGTGTGTCCATGTTCTGCATGTCTGGCTGAAGAGCCCTAACCTCTTTGGTCTTTCCTCAAAGGAATAGTATTCCATCCCCTTTATCATAAGAATATACTGGGTGAGACCAAGGTCCATCAAGCCCAGTATCCTGCTTCCAACAGTGGCCAATCCAGATCAGAAGTACCTGGCAGGTTCCCAAAAAGGAACACAGGTTCCACAATGTGTGTCCCGGGATAAGCAGTGGATTTCCTGGATCCTCTTTAATAATGGTTTATGGACCTTTCCTCCAGGAACTTGTCCAAACCTTTTTTAAACCCAGCCAAACTAACAGTTTTTATCACATCCTCTGGTAATGAATTCCAGAGTTTGATTACGCATTGAGTGAAAAAATATTTTCTCTTATTAGTCTTACGTAAATTGGTTACATTGTAGAATCGTTGCATGTCTCCTAGTCTTTCTACTTTTTGATGGTATAAAGAATTGATCTATGTTTACCCGTTCCACTCCATTCATTAATTTATAGACATCTATCATATCTCCCTCTCAGCCATCTTTTTTCCAAGTTCAACAGCCCTAACCTTTTAAGCCTTTCCTCACACAGATATCCTTCCATTCCCTTTATCATTTTGGTGGCTCTTTTCTGACCTTTTCTAATTCTGCTATATCCTTTTTAAGATATGGTGACCAGCATTGCACACAATATTCAAGAATGAAAAGAGGCATTATAATACCCTTGGTTTTATTGTCCATCCCTTTCCTTATGATTCCTAGCATTCTATTTGCTTTCTTGGCCGCCGCTGTACTCTGGGTGGAGGATTTCAACATATTATCCACAAAGACGACTAACTCTTCTTCCTGGGTGATGGTTCCTATTGTGGAACCTTGCATTGTGTAACCATAGTTTGGGTGGCTCTTTCATAGGTGCATAACTTTACACTTGTCCACATTAAATTTCATCGGCCATTTGGATGTCCATTTTATCAAGTTCCTGGCGATTTTTCACAATCCTCTTGTGTTCTAACTTTGAATAATTTTGTGTCATCTGCAAATTTGATCACCTCACTCGTTATTCCCATTTCCAGGTCATTTATGAATATGTTAAAAAGCAGCGGGCCCAGCACAGATCTTTGGGGTACTCCACTATTCACCTTTCTCCATTAAGAAAATTGGCCATTTAGCCCTACTCTCTGCTTTCTATCTTTTAACCAGTTCCTGATCCACAACAGTGCACTGCCTCTTATCCCATGACTTTTTAATTTTGCCAAGAGTCTCTCTGATGTGAGGCTTACCAGTCTGTAGTTTCCCAGATCACCCCTGGAACCCTTTTTAAAAATTGGCATTACATTGCCCATTCTCCAATCTTCAGGTACTATGGGTGATTTTAATGATAGTTCACAGATTACTAGCAGTAGGTCTGCAATCTCATATTTCAGTTCTTTCAACAATCTGGGATTTACACCATCCAATCCAGGTAATCTGCTACTCTTCATTTTATCAAATAATTGTAATACATCTTCCAGGTTTATTGATATTTCTTTCAATTCTTCCGATACATCACCTTTAAATACCATTCCAGGCATGAGTAACTTTCCTACATCTTCTTCAGTAAAGAACAAAGCAAAGAATTCATTCAGTCTCTCCACTATGGCCTTGTCCTCCCCTTAGCACCCCTTTTATCCCTCTATCATCTAATGGTCCAACTGACTCTCTCACAAGTTTTTGCTATGAATGTACTTGAAAACGTTTTTATTGTATGTTTTTTGCTTCCACAGCAAGCTTGTTTTCAAATGCTCTCTTTGTCTGCCTTATTAAAACCTTGCATCTAACTTGCCAGTGTTATGTTGTTTCCTGTTTTCGTCATTTGGCTCCTTTTTTCATTAATGGGTGTACGCTTCACTTGTGTGCGCCCCTTCCACACACACACACCCTCCCCCATCCGATCCTTCTTCACAAACCACAGCAAACACAAAATGGGTATTAACCGGTCACAGCTTTATTAACATGCCAACAACATTAACATCTTCCAACACAATCTCCAAAAACTCTTCTTACCCGGCGGAGCCCCGCCTCACCAGCCATATTATTAGCAAGGTGACACCTCTCCGCCTCCGCCGTGGATAAACCCACTGCTTATTAAGTCCCCACCCTTCTCCGACCTTGCCATATGATCAGCAAAGGCCATCCAGGGTTGTCCGGGTTGGGGGCATCCCGCCCCCGCCCCAATGATAGCTAAGGCTCTGGACCATGGAAACCTCCGGGATCCCTCCTCACCCCCCCCCCCCAGCTGCAACACCCCCAACTCCTGTCCCCCCCCCCCCCCCCCCCACAAAGGGAGGGAGGGCGGGACGCCGCATGCCTGGCCTTCTTCCTCGGCACCCTGCTTTCGCCGTCTGCTCCCTCAATGAGCACTGCAGGTAATGTCCTCTCCTGAGATTGGCCCCCCCTCTCCACCTTCCTCAGTGGGAGCCAATCGCTTTAAATGCCGCCATCTGCCCGCGGCCAATCCGGCCTCGCCTCTCTCGCCGCGCGCGCGCAAGGGGCACCCGGAAGCTACCCCATTAAGTGCGCCTGACACGGACTGCGCCGCGCTGCCTTGCAGTAATGGGCGTACGCTTCACTCGTGTGCGCCCCTTCCACAACCCCCCTCCCCCATCCGATCCTTCTTCACAAACCACAGCAAACACAAAATGGGTATTAACCGGTCACAGCTTTATTAACATGCCAACAACAACAACATATTCCAACACAATCTCCAAAAACCCTTCTCACCCGGCGGAGCCCCGCCTCACCAGCCATATTATTAGCAAGGTGACACCTCTCCACCTCCGCCATGAATAAACCCACTGCTTATTAAGTCCCCACCCTTCTCCGACCTCGCCATATGATTAGCCAAGGCCATTCAGGGTTGTCCGGGTTCGGGGCATCCCGCCCCCGCCCCAATGATAGCTAAGGCTCTGGACCCTGGAAACCTCCGGGATCCCGCCACCGGCCAAGCGACACCCTGCCGCTTGCCGCCCCCAAGAAGCTGCAACCGGCTAAAACTCAAGTCGCACAACATATTCCAAGGCCTCCTGCCAATCATTGAGTAACAGATCCGTGCCCACTGGGGATAAATGAACCCCATCCTGCCTGTACAGGCCGGAACACCCCACATCTACCCAGGAGTGCAGGATTTGGTAGCCCCCATACTCACAAATCCATTGCCCAATCTGTCGATTAATTTTCGCCACCCCCCGCGACCATCGTCGCTGCGCACTACAAGCCGGCCTTGGAATAATGTCCGACCACAATAACCGAACATCAGGAAACATTTGCAGAACCTCAACTAAATCCTTCTTAGCTGCTCGTATTAGCTGTCTACAAGTCCATGCTCCCAGGTCATTCCCGCCCAAATGCAACAAGAGTAATGAAGGCGGACTCCACAGCCTCCCATGGTGCCGCAGCAAAGGCAATAGTTGAGTCCAACGCAGACACCACTCGCCCAGCCATAAGACGGCCACCTGTGTAGTCTGGAATCCCAGATTTTGCCCGATCGGCCAGATTGCAGCACGCTGTCCAGCCCAATAGACAAAGGAATGACCCAAGAGCCAGCAATCGAGCAGCCTCTGTCTCTCATCTGTAAAAAAAAAATTTTTATTAGAACCCCGACCCATGACTGCCCGCATCCCACTTAAGGTCGCACATAGCCCCGAAAAGCCTGGGAACGCCAACGACCGATGCGCTTTATCGCCTCCTCTGCTAGCCCGGCCAAGGCTGCACTGGTCGCTGCCCCAATACGAAACGAATGCGGTGCAAACTGCAGCGGATCCTCCCCGACCCGCCAAAGCACCAAGCGAAGGTCCGCTGATACTTGAAAGCGGGTTACCGGTGCCCCGTCCTTATGTATGAACAAAAACCCGTCGTCCCCCCCAAGCCACACCTGCAGAAAGGCCCGCAACGCCGCTACCGGACAAGTCCGCTCTCCAGGAATCTCTCTCAATACCACCCCCACCCCCTTTCCCCCCCGATCTGTCTTGGATCTTGGCAGCAGGATCCGCAGGCCACCTTCTCTGAGGCTAATATACTGCCACTGTAATCCGTGGCCCCCCACCGCCCACACGGAGCCCGCCACCAACTCCCCTACCCTAAACGCCCCAAAGAAGGCTAAACAAAAAACCACCTTAAACAGCGCAGCCTCATAGGGCGTCCACGCCACAGACGGAACGGCCGCACACAGCCGCCCCAGCAACTCGTGCGTGATAGGCCGCCAGCCATCCCGTGTAGGCGGTTGAGACCTCTCCCACCCCTGCAACAGCCGGTGCGTGAGAAACCCTAAGGACAGGGCACACCAACCCACCGCCCCTGCAAAGAACGCGAAACCTGCTATGTGCGACCGCACCACCAATCGCGACAGTCCACGGGCCTTAGCATCCAGGACGTATTGGGCCATTAGGTGGTCCGCCACTTGCCCCACTTGTCACCCCCGAGACTGGAGAAATTCCACAATCCTTCCACAGCCACGCTGATACGCCTCCCACGTCGCCTCCGACACGGAACTGCGCAGCAGCCTCAACATATCTGGATGCCAAGCTGCCACAATTTCTCCGGGACCTGCTGGCCCTCGACGTCTGCCGCTGGAGCCAACCTCCGAAACCGCTCCCACTGAAAACGAGACAGCGCGTCAGCAATTTCATTAGTACATCCCGGTATATGCCGCGCCCGCACATAAATATTCAAATGTAGACAAGCCAAGACCACCTCCCGCATTAAAGCAGCAACCCGCCGACACCGTGGGGCATAACGATTAATCACGCTAACAACCGCCACATTATCGCACCACCAGATGAGCTTGCGATTGCGGAGCCGGTCCGGCCACAAATCGAGAACCACCAAAATGGGAAAGAGCTCCAGGAAAGTCACATTGCTAGTTAAACCCGCGACCTGCCATTCTTGCAGCCATGCGGCCGCACACCAAGCCCCACCAAAATAAATCCCTAACCCGGCTCCCCCCGCAGCATCTGTAAAGAGTCGCAAGTCATCCAAGGACATCGCCACCTCCCGCAAAACAGATGTCCCGTTGAAGATACGGAAAAAATGATCCCACACAACCAGATCCGCCCGGATGCTCCTGGTCACCCGAATCCTGTGGTGCGGTCTACACACCCCAGCCGTTGCTGCCACTAGACTGCGCAAGAACACCTGGCCCATTGGAATGACCTTACAAGCAAAATTCAGCGAACCTATCAAGGACTGCATTTCCTTCAAACTAATCTTCTTAGATGCCACCACCGTCGCCACCTGCACCCTCAACTTGTGCACTCTCTCAACTGGGAGACGTGCCACCATAGCCTCCGAATCCAACTCCACACCCAGAAATGTAAGACACAAAGCTGGACCTTCCGTCTTCCCTTCCGCCAGCGGCACCCCCCAGGATGCTGCCAAAGCAACAAAACCGTCCAGCAACTCCCTACACTCGGAGGACTGCACCTTTCCCACGAAAAGGAAGTCATCTAAATAATGTACGACATTCGCACACCCCACCCGTTGCACTAACGCCCAATGCAAAAAGGAGCTGAACTTTTCAAAATATGCGCAAGACACCGAACAGCCCATGGGGAAACATTTGTCGTTATAACTACCACCTTCGAAACAAAACCCGAGCAAATGAAAATCAGACGGGTGTACTGACAGTAAACGAAACGCAGCCTCAATGTCGACCTTGACCATAAGACACCCCGGCCCCCCCAACCTAACCAACTCAACTGCCGAATCAAAAGAGGCGTACCGAACCGTGCACAACTCCCGAGGAATGTGATCGTTAACCGACCTGCCCACTGGAATGGATAAGTTATGAATCAAGCGAAACTTTCCCGGCTCCTTCTTAGGGACAATTCCCAACAGGGAAACCACCAGATCCGGGAAAGGGAATTCCACAAATGGGCCAGCCATTCTACCAAGCTCCAATTCCTTCTGCAACTTATCCTGTACAATGTGCGCCCACCGCCGTACTGAAGGCGCATTGCGCTCCGCCTTCACCGATAAGAATCCTACGACAGGAATCCGAAAACCCTCCCGAAAACCACGCTCCAACAACCCTCTATCCCCTTTCCGTGGGTACCTGCGAAGCGAAGGCCACAAGACCTCGAGCCGAATCGGTGAAGGCGCCAAACGATACTCCTCCCTACTGTTTGGGTAGGGGCAAAGCTGCCCCACCGCCCCTTTCTTGACACATTTGCTCGCCGAGTGTCCACCGTTACACACCGAACGCGCGTGCCGGAACTTGCAATCGGGGAAAGGACAGACGGACTTATTGAACCGCCAACAGACATCTCCTTCTCCCCCCCCTCCGGTTTTCTGCTGCTGCACCCCCCCCCATTCATCCGAAAGGAACGAAACGTCACTTGACCTGGGACCGCCCCTGCTCTGGCCCCCCCCAACCCGCCGCTAGATCTAGCCGACATCTGCATCAGCCACAAATTAATATCCTGCATTCCCCACAAAATCAATTTATTCTCCTCCATCTTATCACAAAATTTTTCATCGTAATTGAGCCAGGCCCAGCCTTCATGCGTCTGGGCCGCGTTCAAAAATGGAGTCAGCATAAGCCAGCAACATCCCATAATCCTGTGGAGCATGCCGACCCCAGACACTGGCTAATCTCAAAAAGGCTCGCACCCAATTAATCACATTCCGTGATGGCTTCTTGACCCTTCCCGCCTTCTCATACTCCTTTCTCTTCCGCTTGCTCTCCCCAGAGCGCCTCCTCCTTTCCAACAACCGAAAGATGTCTATATAACGCCGCTTCCGAATCCGTCGCTGGAGCTTCCTTGGCACACCCTCCCACAACTCCGAAACCACCACTAGTGACGAGAGTACCCCACCCGCCCCGGGCTCAACCACCTTACCCGACACCAGCAAAACCCCTTCCTGCTCGGCCCCGGATACCGATGAACTAGAATCTGAAGATGAGGAGGAGGATTCCGAGCTCGTTCTATGCCTACATGCATGACGCCGCTTCTTCCTCGCCTTCCCCGCCACCTGCAAACCCCCCCCCCCGACCCCCTCATTCCCCAATTGCAACTCACCTGCCACAGCTGTTGATGCCGTCTCTGCGCCCGATCCAGCCCGTGGCTCCCGCTCGTCCAGACCCCCCAGGCCTTCACTGTCAGCTGCAACCCATCCTGCCGAAGTCATCCCAGTCGATAGTTGCGACGCTCCTTCTTCGGTCCGTGACTCACTCCCTCCTTGCAAGCCCATGGGCACCTGCGGAGACAAAGAAAACCCCGGAGGAGGAACCACCGGTGCCCAAACAGATGGCCAGGCTCCCAGCCACCCAGCCCCCGAAGGACCCTGCCCCCGCCAACCAGTGTTCCCAAGTCCCCATACCGCCCCCCAGTCCCCCTTGGCACACCCCCATGGAATAGCCCCCCCCCCGGCCTGTCCCTTACCCCCTCCCCCAGCCACCACACTACCACCCCCAAAACCCGCGTCCGGCTGCAGCCCGCCAGGGTACAGGCCGTGCAACCCCGACTGCCCCCAAGCAGGCCACCAGGGTCCCCTTGCACCCCCCTCCCCCATGCCCCCACCAACCAGCCCATCAGCACTTCGAACCTCTACTGCAGGTCCCCTCCGCAGGCCATTCTCCCCACTAGCCAGGCACAAACCCTGTTCTGTGGGCCGACCATGTGCCTCTCCCCGTGCTGCACGAGAACTACCACCTCTCCTCATCGCACTCCCCCTGCCCAGCCTAGAAATAGGCCCAGACAACTGCTCACCCGAACCAACTCTGCACCCCCCGCACCGCCCGGCTCGTAGCGCTGCCCCACTGCCCTCTTGAAACCCTCCTTGTTGCCCTTGCCCCTCTCCCCGTCTTCTCTTTATGCGGCGCCATCAAATTAACCCCACAGCAACCAGCACTCGCCTGGCTCTCCGGGACCCGCCACTCCAAATCACCAATGCACGCTGCCACTGGCTCCTTCCAACACATGCTGCTGCGGGCTCCTACCAGCTCCTGGTACCCTCCGCACTCAGAAAACGCCGCCCGATCACCATGCCGCATGCCTGGCCTTCTTCCTCGGCACCCCGCTCTCGCCGTCTGCTCCCTCAACGAGCACTGCAGGTAATGCCCTCTCCTGTGATTGGCCCCCCTCTCCACCTTCCCCGGTGGGAGCCAATCACTTTAAATGCCGCCATCTGCCCGCGGCCAATCCGGCCTCGCCTCTCGCGCCGCACGCACGCATGGGGCACCCGGAAGCTACCCCATTAAGTGCACCCGATCCGGACTGCGCCTCGCGGCCTTGCAGTTCCGGAAAGATGGTTTGTTTGTTTTTTAGCTACAACAGCTTCTCTGACCTCACTTTTAAACCATGCTGGCAGTTTTTTGGCCTTCCTTCCACTTTCTTAAAGCATGGAATACATCTGGTCTGCTCATCCAAGATAGTATTTTTAATTAATGACCATGCTTGATGCAAATCTTTAATCTTTGCAGCTGTTCCTTTTAGGTTTTTCTAAACTATTTTCCTCATTTTATCATAGTTGCTCCAAGAAGTAGTCATTTCTTTCATCTAGAAACTATCTCCCTCGCATGTCCTGCTATGACATTGACCCAGTCGATACCGGGGTAATTGAAATCACCCATTATTCCCTGATTTCTTGTAGCATTTCATCATCTGTTCATTCTGGCCAGGCGGTCAGTAATGCACCCCCACTGCCATCATCTTCCCCTTTTTACATGGAATTTCTATCAATAAAGATTCTACAGTGTATTTTGTTTCCTGCAAAACTTTAATCCTGTGTGATTCAATGCCCTCTTAAACATAGAGCGCAACCCCTCCACCAATTTGATCATCTCTATCATTACGATATAGTTTGTACCCAGGTATCACAGTATCCCACTGGTTGTCATCCTTCCACCAGGTCTCTGAGATGCCAATTATATCTAACCTTTAATTTAGTGTTATATATTCTAACTCTCCCATCTTATTTTTTAGACTTCTAGTATTTGCATACAATCATTTTAGAGGTTGAATTTTATTCATTTGGTCATTTTTTTGAGATGCAGTGACTAGAATGGTACACAATGCTTTATGATTTATGTGATTTATGGCATGTTAATTTATTTATTTTATTTATTTATTTATTTTACAGTTTTTATATACCGCGCTCTTTGGTATCAGTGCGGTTTACAGATAACAAATTTCGCATTAGAACAGTCCTTTGCTTACATTATACATTATGTTAAGTAATACAAGACCCATTATTCTCAATTGGGTCTATTTGCTAAGTATGTGCTTAACTCAAATTAACATATTTTAAGGTGCACTAACGCACACTAACTGTTTAATGCACATTAATAAACAGAGCCTTTAGTTTGTATCTGATGCAATGTGAGGTTAAGTGACTTGCCCAAGATCACAAGGAGTAGCAGTGGGATTTGAACACTGACTTCCCTAATTCTCGGCCCTCTTTCCTAATCATTAGTCAGGGTCCTGTACCTATATATACTTTTCATTGGATAACTCTTTCCCCCCCCCCCCCCCCGTCGATCCCTCCTCTGAGCCAGAGCCCAATCAAACCAATTGATTCAGTGCACGCATTCTAAATAAAATACCCATCATCAGTACAACAGGAACCAACATGCCTAAACCAACCACCAGTAACACCCCCCTCCCCTCCCCTCCCCAACACACACACACGCACACTCATACAAAGACAAGCAGGTAGACAGGAAAACAACCGAGACTCATACTGACCAGAAAAGCGAAAAACATAACGAAGCAAAGAAAGAGAAATGAGAGGATGGAGAAGTACGAGGACTTATAAACAATGGCCAAGAACCAATAAGCAACTCTCCACAATAACCACTAATAAAACCATCAAGTCTAAATAGATACCTGAGGCATCTTATATAGCAAAAGTAATTATGCATGTACATGTAGATGATGCATGCACACACTGATATTATAAAATTCAGGTACACACATACTTTGGAAACATATCTTCAGCAAGTTCCTTTTCTGCGTATACACTGTTATGTGAAAACTCTTCCATATGTACATCTTCTTTCTTTTTAAAATTTGCCTTGTGTGCATATACCTTCTTGTATACACTTTTACCCTGCATAAGCAATTTAAAGTTACACCCAAAAACGTTTCAAGCTGGAGGAACACATTTCATCAACTTTTGATCAAACTCTGAAGATTTGCTTCTTCAAAACACACAGGGTATAAATAATAGAAAAGCTCCACTGCTACCTTATAGCATTCAGTCAAACTTTTATTTACTTCAGATAGCCCAGAATTAAGCTTAGGAGTTTTTGTGGAGGGAGACATCTGAGAGTCTAGGTAGTGTATAGAAAAGAAGGATATGGCTGATAAAAAGGCCACTGCTCTGTTTGTTTCTTAATGAATCTTTTGAAAATAGAATATATTGCTGTTAAATTGAATCATTTTCTTCTCACCAGAAGATATTAGACTTTATTCTTCTACTTTCTGGGAGCAGAAATGTGCACACAAAGAGAAGTAAAATAAATTGGAAATCTACACATCCATGCAAAATCGCATAATACAGAGAAAGAAAAAGGAGGCGTGGAAAGATTAATGTGAGATAACGTGGCTACCAAGTTTTCAGAAAATACACAATCTTTCCTTTGAGATCCTAAGCCAAAGGGACTCACCAGCTGTACAGAGCCTCTGCTACTCCAGAGGTTAAATGCCTCCCCATGTGTCTTCCAGCAGTGTCACTTGTTCAACAAATAAAATATCTTCATTCATGGCTCCTGATACTATGGGGAATAATGCTGACTTTATAAACTCTACATTATAGTGCCAAGAGACGGCAGCGAAAATAAATATGTGTTTGTTTGTTCAACAGGTGACACTTATGGAGAATGCCCTGGAGAATGCCAGCTGTGGGGGAGTGGAGGTCCTCTGCAGTTGATGTGATTCTTGTTCTGCTTGGAATTCTCTAAGCGGCAGGTCCCACTGAAATGCAGTGCCTGCATTACTTACACAGTCAAGATGTTTACACATTTTGAGGTGGAATATACTTCCTAGTAACTTTCTGATATTTATGTATTTCTAAGATTATCAACTGAATGATAGTTTTCATCACTCGATACTGATGGCATGCGCTGTACCTGCTAGCTTTTTTGTGCCATTTGCTAATAATGTCAACTAATGTTTTGAAGAAAGCAGCTCAGTCCAAAACATTAGCAATCCATATTTAACTACTGCTCTAGTGTATGCATTTGTTGACACAAAATAAAAAAAATAAAAAAACACTTGGGGTATGTTTACTAAAGGGATTAGTGCGTGATTTCAGCACAGCGCTAAAAGGTAGCACAGGGTCCTGGTCCTGCACTAAAAACCCCACGCTAACCTGTTAGCGCATGTCAGGACAGTGACTGGGAGGAATGGGAGCATTCCCAGCATGGCACAGCCAGCACAGGCATTTATGGCTTGTGCTATCTGCACTTGGCAGAGGTAGCGGAGGTGTAACTAACGCCACCACAATGGATAGCATTAGTCGTACCCGTGGCCAGTTTGCCACACTGACCTGCGGTAATTGTCAAGGCCGCAGGGCCGCGTACCTGCAGGCCGGGGTAACTGGGCCGGCAGCGTGCGGTGACCCCTACGGTCATGAAGCCGCATGGGCGGGAGGTGTCACGGGAGGCCGGCGGCAGCATCATTTGTATGGATTGGCTCCCGCGAGTGATGGGCAGTAGCGGGAGCCAATCAGGAGCAGCGGGGGTGGGAGAGTGGAAGGGAAGGGGAGCACGGAGCCAGCGGGGGCCTTCAGTCACGTGGAGAGACTGAGGAAGGCAGCTGGCATCCCTCCCTCCCGCCCCTTAAGTGGTGGCTTGGGGCTGGTTGTTTTGGGGTGTTGCAGCTGGAGGGGGTGGCGGGATGCCGGAGGTTTCCGGGGTCCGGAGCCGTAGAGATTGGTAGGGTGGGGGTGGGGTACCCCCGACCCTGATAACCCCGGTGGGCTTTTGCTAATAATATGGCAAAGCCGGAAGAAGAGGTGGTAGGTTGTAGCCGTGGACGCTAGGCGGCGGAAGCAGAAATGACATCACTTTGCTACCCACGTGGCTGGTGAGACATTTCTGCTGAAGTGAAGGCGTAAGTTAATTGTTTGGAAATGGTTATTGTTATGGTTAAATTAATAAAGCTGCGACCGGTGTTTATGCCAACATTGTAGTTATGTGATTATTATGGGGGGGCAGGGAAAGAAGGGGGGAAGGGGCGTACCCCGTCTGCCGTGCCTCAGTTACTGCAGAGGAATGTACACACCCTCCTGCTGTTAGTTCAAAGCTCCGGCTAGTTACACATATATTACTGGCACAACACTTAGTAAACATCCTCCACTTATGCAATTAGCACCCCATATTTGATTTCTAGAACAAAATTTGTGTGAGCAAAAGTAATAAAGGCGCTAAGGGAGGACAAGGCCATAGTGGAGAGAATGAATGAATTCTATACTTCGGTCTTTACTGAAGAAGATGTAGGGAAGTTACCCATGCCAAAAATTATATTTAATGGTGATGTATTAGAGGAATTCAAACAAATCTTAATAAACCTGGAAGCAATTTGATAAACTGAAAAGTAGCAAATCACCTGGATGAATGGTATATATCCCAGGGTGCTGAAAGAACTAAAAATATGAAATTACAGACCTACTATTAGTAATCTGTGAACTATCATTAAAATCATCTATATTACATGAAGGCTGGAGAGTAGCCAACGTAACACCAGTTTTTAAAAAGGATTCTAGGGATGATCCAGGAAACTAAGGACCGGTGAGCCTGATGTCAGTACCAGGCAACATGGTAGAACAATTATAAAGAACAAAATTACTGAACATATCGTCATGATTTAATGGAATAAAACTAAAATGGAATTAGTCAACAAATGTTTAGTCTCACTAATTTGCTATGGGGGTCATTCGGACCCCTGAATAGCGGGGGTGAACATCCAACTCCTCTTTAGGCTCAGGACCATATTCTGGTCCCCCTGCTCCCCGCATACACAGGGTCTTTGTGCAGGGAATGCCAGATGGGGGCAGGAGGGGGCGGCAACTGTGCACAGCGAGGGTGGAGTGGGGGAGGGGCCAGGCACCCAGACATATGGAGGCCACTCCAGGCAGGCCTCTGTACATCCGGCAGGTGCAGGCTGGACGTCAGACTTATTCCACTTCGGAGGTAGAATAAGTCCCAGCAAAGGCAGCGATTGGGCCAGGCAGCCCCCTCAACACAAGGAACCACAGCAGGTAAGGCCCCTCTGCCCGACCCCAGCCCTGGCAGACCCCACCGAGGGTCGGGCTGCGGGGAAAAGAGACTTATCCCACTGTCAGGCCTTGCTTGTTCCTGCTGGGCATCCCGGTGCCATGGCAACAGGACGCCATGGCCTCGGCAAACCAGCAGGAGTACTGAGCAGTGGAGACGGGCAGCATGCTGTACGTCTCCCCGCTCAGAATACTGTGCATGCTAGCCTGTCCATGTTCCCAGACTCTGCAACTGCAGGAACGTTTAGCTCCCACAGTTGAGGAATCTGGTACAACTGTGCCCTGTCCTTTTTTTGGACATCTGGACAGACCAGATGTGCACAGTTTGGCATTGCCCTCTACATGTTTTTGAAGGTGTGAATAAACAGGTAGATAAAAGTAAGCTGGTTGATATAGTGTATCTGGATTTTCAGAAAATCTTTGATAAGTTTCCTGAGGGACTCTTGAGAAAATTAAAAAGTCATTCAATGAGAGACAGTATAATTTAGTATATTTAAAATTTGATATACCACCATATCGAAGCAGCAAGGAGATTAACAATAAAAACAACATTAAGAAAACATGAAAGGAACTCCATTAGCATAGAAAATAGCATTCACACCACACAGAGGAAGGAGTAGGAGAGAATCGAGGGGAGACAGGTCAACATGTTATCCTGATATCAGATAGGCTTTCTGGAAGAGATGTGTTTTAAGTGATGCTTTAAACCTAAGGTAGGAGGACTCCAGTGAGGGTCGGGGGGAGAGCATTCCAGAGCATTGGTGCAAGGAAGTAAAAGGCGGAGTGTTGTGTGGATTCATATTTGGCTTGCGAGGCAGAGGGGAGATGTAGGCAACTGGAGAACCCTATGCGGAGTGTGTACTATTGTGGATTGGGAACTGGTTAAAAGAGAGAAAATGGAAAGTAAGCTAAATGGCCAATTTTCTCAATGGAGAAAGTTGAATCATGGAGTACTCCAGGGATCTATGCAGGGCCTGCTGCTTTTTAACATATTCATAAATGATCTGGAAATGGGAAAAACAAGTCAGGTGATCAAATTTGCAGATGATACAAAATTATTCAAGGTTGTTAAAATACAAGGTGATTGTGAAAAATTGCAAGAGGACCTCAAGAAATTGGGAGACTGGGCATCCAAATGGCAGATGAAATTTAATGTGGAGAAGTACAAAGTTATGCCTTTAGGCAAGAACAACCCAAACTACAGTTACATGATGCAAGGTTCCACATTAGGAATTACCACCAGGAAAAGGATCTAGGCGATATTGTGGATAATATGTTGAAACTCTCTATCCATTCTTCAGCGATGGCCATAAAATCAAATAGAATACTAGGAATCATAAGGAAAGGAATGGAGAATAAAATCAAGGATATTATAATGCTTCTGTATCACTCTATGGTGCGACTGCACCTTGAATATTTAGTGCAGTTCTGGTCACCATATCTAAATAAAGGATATAGTGGAATTAGAAAAGGTACAGAGAAGAACCAAAATGATAAAGGGGATGGAAAGAAAGGCTTAAAAGGTTAGGGCTGTTCAGCTTGGAAAAGAGACAGCAAAGGGGAAATATGATAGAGGTCTATAAAATAATGAGTGGAGTGAAAGGGGTAAACATAGATCCGTTTTTAACTCCTTCAAAAAGTAGAAAGACTAGGGGGCATACAATGAAGCTACAATGTAGCATATTTAAGACTAACTGTAGAAAGGGTTTTTTATTCAATACGTAATCAAACTCTGGAATTCGTTACCGGAGGGTGTAGTAAAAGCTGTTAGTGTAGCTGGATTTAAAAAAGGTTTGGACAACTTCCTGTAGGAAAACATCCATTTACCATTATTAAAGAAGACCACAGAAATCCACTGCTTACCCTGGGATAAGCAACATGGAATCTGTGTACCTTTTTGGGAACTGACAGGTACTTGTGACTTGGATAGCCCAATGTTGGAAAAAGGATACTGGGCTTGATGGACCTTTGATCTGACCTAGTATGGCATATCTTATGTTCTTATGTTAGTAGAGTTTCTTCAATTGCTTCAAGGATGTTGTTTGCCAACTTTGTATAATATAAGATCTTCTCATTTTTTTTGCTTCTCATGTTCATTGGCTGCACCAGGGATAAGATGTTGGGAGACAGGAATTCCAGCTAGATATTTTTCAAAGAATCTAAATGAGGGTGTGCTGCACAGTTGTTAAAGACCAGCACAATTTTTCTCAACTTCCATTGTAATGCCACATCCCAACTCATTAGTCGTTTCTTTAAAATCTTAGATGTCATCCACACATTTCTATTAGCATGGTACAGAACTGGTAAACCGACTATGGTAATTCCTTGAAAACACCGAGGCTTAGCACTTTTCCAAATAACAACTTTCACTTTTCAGTTCCTGACATGTCTTAACAGCACAACACAGTTACATGATCCATTGCTTTCTTTGAACCAGTTTTGCGTGCTTATAGCTCAGGGAACCATTCGGCGTGGTACAATAAAATAAACCTGTTTCATCGTCATTGTAGATGTCATCTGCACAAAATTTCTGAAGCAGATTTGGCATGTTTGTGGATTTCCATTATTCAGCACTTACAGCATCTGCACTGTCCTTCTCACCATGTCCCCTCTTAAATTTTATCCCAAACCTGCATTTCCATTTGTGACATCCAACCATCTGTTGCTTTGAAATCACCATGTTCGAGCTTTTAAGCTAACTCCTTTGACTTAGTTTTCAACACGGGACCACTGACACGCGTACCTTGTCCAATTACAAAAGAGAACCATTGAATGAGGCCTCTTCAACTTCTGGATCCTTTCCCTCATGCTTCCCTTTTTGGGAAGTTTTCTGTTGTCCTTCGCGTAATGTCAATTTATCCTACAGCTTCTCTTGCAGTTGTATAACAGGTGCGATTTTTTATTTCGCCATTTCTGACAGTTGGCGTTGACTGGTATTAGGCAGTTGGTTTTTAATTTGTTCAAATAAGACAGTTTTGTCAGCAAATGTTAAATCTCTCCAAGGAATCTTTGTCAGGATCTAAACTTCTAAATGAAAAAAATCGCCACATACATTATACAGTCACTTCAAGACTGAGAGCAACTGTAGCTAGGTGTTCACTGATGACTTAGTGATCTCGAGCGTGCAGTGCAGCTGTTACTGGCCCAATTAAATGGCATGGTGGCCCGATTAAGCAAAGCAAATTCAGATAGCATTATCAATTTGTTTTTGTTCCCCGGAGTTTGGCCCTAATAAATGATTGCCTCTAATAACCGGTGACCCAATTAACTGGAATCCACTGTATTTTATTACTCTTCAAGAAGCCAATGCTGATTTCAGTATATTTGTAAGAACACACGTTGGAAACTATATTTCTGATAGTGCAAGTTAAAGATTAGGGTTAAATCTCAATAATCAAGGCCAGCCTTCTATCTAGCTTGTAGTAGGTAACAGCATTGATAACCTTAGATTATGTAGAAGCAAATTGGATTCAGATGCTCAAATTTTGGCTGTTTCTGAATTGGAGGAAGACATCATGCACAGAATTAAAAACGTCATTCAGCATAATTTCATTGGGTTAAACCACAGAGCAAATGAATCTTAATGAAAAAATGTCCATGATGTTGAGTTTTATAATTATTTGTTCAAATGGGGAGAGCAAAAAGACACAGAATAGAAAACTACTTTAGGTACCACGGTGTTTTCTGCTTTGAATTGACCAGGGAAAAGAAAATGAATTTATTTATATATATATATATATATATATATATATATATATATATATATATATATATATATAGTGACAAAGACAATGGTGTCTTCTCTTTCTCTACATGATATTTTCTATCACCAATGTAGTTTGTGTTTGGGTAAAATTTGAAATAGCAAAATTAATAGGAGTTGATTCACCTCTGAAGGTTTGCAGTTGCATTTCAAATATTTTGCTGTCATAAAAAGAAAAAAATGTCTGTTAGGATGTTTTTAAAGAGCTAAATATTTAGTCAGCATTTTGAGCTAAACATTATTTCAGTGTTCAGCTATTTTAAGCTTAATTTTAAGTTAATGTATTATTAACCCTACCTTTGCTGTAATAAGAGTGGAGCAGTAGCCTAGTGGTTAGTGCACTGCCTTGGTAACCAAAAGATTAGGGTTTGATTCCCTACTAGCACACCTTGGGCAAGGGACTTAACCCTCCACTGCCTCAGAAGAAAGGCCTGGCAATCTATTTCCAGTCACACTGCCAAGAAAACCCAGTTGGGTTATCAGGAGTAAGCATTGACTCAAAGGCACACATTGCATTTTTGCAATAATTTTAAGTTTAATTTTGTGTCAATTTGCCATATTAAGTTCACCCCTCCAAGTTCGAACCTTCCTTGTTCTATGTAAATGTTTCAAAGTTCACCTGTCTGTACACCACTTTGACTCAGATAAAGTGGTCTATAAAAATAGCTAAATAAATAATATTTGGAATGAGCAGAGGTAGAGTCACCAAAGACAATCCATTAAAAAAAACTTCTCCTGTATCCTAAAAAAAGATTTCACATCAATGCCTTAATACTGGTTTTATTTGCCTCCCTTGTGGCTTCTATCCTGCATAAATGAACTCTTGCTCAAAGTACACAGGAGTCTGTTTACTAAAGTACAGTAATAGTTTTGCACCTACCCACATGGCATATGTAAAAATGTCGTGCAGCAGTTACAAAACTTATGTGGTATCTACAGGGGAAATGGCAATCAGACCATTAGCAGGGTAGGCCATTAGCACACTGGGCCGTATTCCCTGCATTGGCAGGTAGCATGGTAACACCCACAATGCCTATCAATGTGGGGAACATGGGCTAAAGGGAGGGAGCAGAGAGAGGACTGAGCAAGTAGTTGCTCTGTCCCCCACAGCCCTTTGGAACCCCACAATTGACAAAGGGTGCTGATATCATGTATCAGAAGATCCATGGCACCAACATATAGCTTCTCAACCCTCCCCCCTTTTACAGTCAACATCCCTGGACAGCGCCCAACCCAGGACCAGTCCGATCATCAGGCAAACTAGGTGGTCGTCTAGATAAGCAGCTTCTTTGGGGCAGCAAAAAGCAAGGCATTCAAAGCTAAACAATAGATTCTGACAGCCAGGGAGGGGGCATAAAGTTTAAGGTTTGCATAGGGCTTCAACACCTTGAACCAACTCTGGGGCTAGCCCTGACCAAACCCCTAGGGTTATGCTATCCTGGAGAGGGGGTATTCAGGGATCCCTGGCATCAAACATCTCATCTAGCCAGATGGGCCCCCTGGATCCCCAAAACACCCCTCCTTACCATTGCTGTCCCTAGTGGTCCAGCAGCAAATGGGGGCAAAAGCAGTGCTCATCAAAATGGAGCCGATCTCACGATGCTGTCCACTAGCAATAAGATATCAATGTCATGCTGATGATTTATCACTAGGGGCCAGCACCATGAGACTGGTGCCATTTTGATAAGTGCCGGAGACGGGAGCATAACCAGAGGAGGACCGCTCCTGCCCCATTTGCCTCTGGACCACCAGGGACAGTGACAGAAAGGGTTGGACATCATGGGGGGGGGGACTTGGGGGACCCTGCTGGCTATACAAGATGTTTGATTCTGAAAAGGCCCTGAACCACACACCACCACCCCGGGTTGGCAAATCTGTCCATTGGGTAGATTCTGAAGGGGGCAGTTGACAGGCCATGTTTTGATGGCATGGATTGTCCAATCTGTCACTGGCATCCTCTGTTCATTGGGCACCCTCTAGCCATTGTTGACCCCGCTGCCAATTAGCAGTGGCCACAGAGCAATACCATCAATGGCTCAGCTGCATTTAACGCCCGTTATCTGCAGCCGCACTATCAAGGATTTGCAAGCTTGCAACAATAGCTGGCTGCCTTCTGTTGCCACACCTGTCCCTCCCCCCGAACCCACCTCCCCCTCATTTATCACACAAAATACAGATAGCGCCAAAAATCACTGCTGTATCTTCATTTTGCCCACATTTGTTGTCAATGCAGCACGATAGCCCACAGTTTAGTATATATGCCCCTAAGTCTTGGCAACCCTTGGCTGCTGGATTCCTATTTTCTTTGGGAGAAAATATATCAAATCTATTTTCCTTCTATGGAGAAGTATAGGATCTGGACCATGCCACCTTCTTTCATTTCATTCTTTCATAGTCCAGTATAATAAAAAAAAATTTTAGGAGATTGCATTAAAGGTTCCATTACAGGGACCCATCTGCAGCAATTAACATATCAGTATTATGGTGAATGCAACATATTGCAATACATTTTTGTTTAAAAAATGGACTTTTCTATACTCTATGAACTGGACAAGCATTTCAACACACTAACCATACATGACACACCATCCCCTACAGATACACACAGACAAATATCATCCTCACAATCAATTCCACAAGCATTCAGCACCTGGAGCTATACTGTATATATGTACTCACAGTCTTGTACTCAGGCCAATTATTCATTCTTACACACTGCTAAATCTATGTAAAAACACCAAGGACATTAAGGGGCTCTTTTACTAAAGAGTGTTGAGGTGTTGCACTTAACACGTTGATAACATGCAAATCCATGGTACGTTAGGGCAACACCACAGCATTAATTACCAGGAGCATGGAACGCATGTCCCCGGCAGTTACTAGGGTGCACATGGCCCTGCAGCAGCATGACAATAGCATGGGTGCACTCAATGCCACTTATGGGAGTGGTGGCGAGTATACCCACACTACTTACCCACATGCAAGTAGCATGGGATGCGCTGACTGCACAGGTGCACCCCGCTCACTCCCTGCTCCTAACCCGACCACTTGCAACCTTAATGTGGCATGGATAATTAGCACCAAAACCTAGTGACAATAACTGTCATGGCCTGCTGCTAGCTATCAAAGCATGTCCAATGTATGCCTTTAGCATGTGCTAGACCCGCACTATCTATATAGTTATGTGGTTTAATTTAGGTCAGCAGCTAAATATCATAGCTATCGATAGAGCAGTGGAGGTCACTACTTTATATGTGTATTCAGCACAGCCACGTCTATGTATGATAGCAATGAATATACATAAAATATTTAACGCCACTGCCAGTGTTTAAAAAATGCTGAGCATGGGGTTTAAATATTAACCCATCACTTTACTCCAACATAGAATGCCCATAACTGACTATTATTCCTAAGAAGTGATATACATAAAAGATAAATATTCTGCAGGCAATTAAGGTGACAAGTATTTAAAGTGTACTCCCACTGAAAGTACACAAGAGGAGTGATATTCTTGGACTCAGCATTCTCACTTGCACGCAATCCCTAATGACTGTCTTTCCCTTCGAGTAGGAAGTGTCTGTAAAGCTGTTGCTATGTTCTCATGTGCTCTCATGTCAGCAGTATCTGCATCTATATCCAACTGTGGCTCACTCATTGTCTCAGTGGCTTTTCCTACACTTGCTGCCAAACAGTGGCTATTTGCCCAGTCCTCCTTCTTCAGTGTCTGTACCACAGAGGCAGGCAATCAACCAGCATGAAGCACTGCAGTTGCAAGTGGGATAGCACATTGGTAAAATGCTCCAAAGCACAAGACTCTCCCTCCCATAGTTTTGCCTAAGATACAAGGTCACATACAGACCAGTAGATGAACAGGATGTACTCATAAGGTGCTCTTCCATACTATGTACAAAAATACCTACAGATTAGACTAACTAGATGCTTTGGACATTTATTTAGATCAGAAGTTCCCAAACCTGTCCTGGGGGACCCTCAGCCAATCAGGTTATCCACAGTGAATATTCATGAAACAGATTTGCATGGACTGCCTCCATTGCATGCACATTTCTCTCATGCATATTTATTATGGAAATTCTGAAAATGTGACTGGCTGGAGGTTCCCCAGAAAAGGTTTGGGAAGCACTGGATTTAGATAATTTTACTTTCTCATTTTGGCTTGGATCCTAGCAGAAAGTTGAACTACATAGCATCACCATTAGCATAGCATTATTTTGACCTCAGCATGGAAGAAGGGAGAAGGTAAATATCGTTTTCCCTTGTGACAGTGACATAGAGCGTAGATAGACTGGAAGGGAAGGGGTGGGTTGAGCTAGGCAGAAATTCAGAGCTTGAAGTGGGGGAGTAGCCAGGGCCAGAGGTTGGGGGAATCTGGTACTGATCAAGGCTTTGGAGAGGGTAGTGTCCAGGGATGGAGGGACCTGATGCTCAAGAGGGCTTTGGGAGTGGGGGGAAGAGGAGCTTATTGTCAAGTCCCAATTTGATGGAGGTCAACTGATAGGAAATTCAGGAGGAAGAAGAACTGATCACCAGGTGCTAGGGTGCTGGAATAGCTGCCTAGATTGAGGTCAGTTATCGTTATGTCCAGGAGAGACTAAATAAATTGAGCCACCCATATTCAGAAAATAACCCCTTGTTAGTTAAGTCCTCTCCCATCCCTGGGAATCTTTCCTGGGGATCCACATTTTAAACATTTTGAGGAGGCTAAATGATTTTTAAAATTTACTTCAAAATATTTTTTGTTCGGGGAGGATTATTATATAACTGCTTTCTAACAAAACCATGAAACTACACATACAGTAGGTTATTTTGCAAGGGGTATATGTGCAGGCAATGCATAAACTTACACTTTTATGTGAATTTCACTAAAATTACAAATCACTTATTGCATGTGCATGAAAAGAATTGCATAGCAGGGCTCAAGCACTCTCAGCACCCTGTAAATGCAACACAACCTGCTAGCACAGCTTCACATGCATGTGTACAACCATATTTTCCTGTTTCTTTATAAAGTACAAACTTAGGGACCTTTTTTTTTTTTTACAAAAGTCTGTTAGGTTTTTGCATTTAATGTGCATTTAGCGCTAAAATTAGTGTGTGTTAAGTGCAACCTCTGTGGTAACTATCATGTGCATGGCCAGCAGGTTCTTGGCCACTGCCTGGTTAACCTGCGGTGCCACCTCCAGAACACCCTGACACTAAGGGCTTAGCATCAGGGCATTTAGCAGCCCAAACCAGAGATATTCAGCAGCACTAACCGGGTAGGTACTGCTGAATATCACAGTGAATGGCATTTACATGGTTTGCAGGTGTGCAGACCAACTGAATGCCTTTGAATATCCTTCCAAAAAACTTTTTCACCCATTCAATATTCATATCAAAAATCTCTCTTTCATATTTTTTTCAATTATCCACTATTAGGGACTCGAATAGCCAAGGGATTCATAGTACTTAGCTTACAAATGACGTCATTGTTTCACGCTATCACTATTCCTCCTCCGACATAGATGTATCAAAACATAGAGGCATGCCGAAACTATCTGTGTCTGTGAATCACTTTTTCAAAATTTGTACTGATATATTCAGCAAACTCATATGCTTTAATCAAACATTCCTTCAGCAATAACTAAACCACCCTATGCAATTTCTGTTTTATTTATTTAGCTGTATTTATATCCTGCTTTTCACTGGGTCAAAGTGGTCAATTGGGGGATACATTTAACACAAGGGGATATGAGACACATATGCTAGTACTTACAGGGAACATGGGCAATGGAGGGTTAAGTGGCTTGCCCAAGACCACAAGGAGTGCCTATAGGACTAGAAATCCCAGTCCCTCCAGCCTGAGATTGCTGTCCCCAGGTGGGACTTGAACCCCTGGTCCTCTGGCCTGAAGTACCTTGTCCTTACCACTAGACCACTCCTCCCTTTTATAGCATCTAGGGCATATTGTCTACATCAGCATTATGCATCCTTCATATCACTTGATTCACAATGATAACTCTACCACCCAAAATTTCCAACCAATAAATTGATGGACCACCTAGGCATATACAATTAGGTAACTTTCATCTAAAAAATCAAACTTTAAAATGTTAAATCCGAATATTGACATGCTATCTTGTTCAAACCAGGGTAATCCAGTCTGCACCCATATCACCCTACGGCTCTCGCACCCAGGCAATGTATCCATACCTGTTCTTTATAGTTTAAAAGGCTATTCGGATCTCCTCCTTGCCAGTTCCGTTGAATTTTATCAGTGGTTCACCAGCATAAATCTGCAACTGAATGGTCAAATATAGGCCAGTGTTCAGTCAAAGGTGATGTCAAACTCAGCATCTGTATGCTAGTTTCAGTTCATTTAGATGAAATTTAATTTTATCGTTTTATGTGTCCCATGTATATAAGTGGACATGGACTTGCTATTAAATAGATGACATAGGTTGATTCACAGTTAGAGAAAGTTTGGGCTTGAAAGAGGAAGTCCTTAGTAGTATACTGCCAAGTAGTACCCTGTAAGGTAAAATCACAACATTAAGGGGTTATTCTGTCCCCCGAATAGTGGGGATTGACGTCCCAATGAGACGTCCATCCCCGCTATTCGTGGGCCTCCCCACCGGTGTCCGCCATTTGTACAGGGAAGTTAGATGGGGACAGGGCGAATCGGAGGCAGAGTTAAGGCGGGCAGTGGGTGGTCGCCGGTCCTTGTCGTCCAGGGCCGATTCTAATGTTGGCCCTGTAGATCCAGGGCCAGCAACTTGTAAGGGGAAGTTATTCCACTTCCAAGGTGGAATAACTTCCCTGGAAAGCATAGATCGGTGGGCCCGAGGCGCGGATGGGGCAGGGGGAGACAAGGATATACCCTGCAGCCTGACCCTGGCTTTAGGAGGCCAGATCGGGGGTCGGGCTGCGGGGAAACCAGCTCTACAACTGGTGGCTGAGGATCATGGCTTTACAATGGAGCCACAGTGCCATGGCAACCAGAAGCCATTGCGCCGCGGCTCCATTGTAATGCCCTGAGTTAGTCGGGCTTGTCCTGTATGTGCAGGCTGGGCTGAATCGCAGTCCCGGCCTGCATGTACAGGACTGTTCGCAATTCTGATCCCGTGGGGCTAGATGTGCCCCGCGGGATCAGAATCGCGACGTCCTCTGTGCGTCCAGTTCAGACCGGACATATAGAGGACTTCGACACCCGGGACAGAATCGGGCTGTAAGTGTCCACAAGCTGCATGTTCTTTCAGACCAGAATCATCTTGCTAGTATTGAACAAAGTTAGTATTTTTGTCTCTCAAAAAAGCAAACATTGGAAGTTTTTTTTTAATTCCTCCTGCAGTGAAAGGATATGCCAATGTGACTGTATCATCTTAGTGATTTTTCTTGACAATGCCAAATATAATAAAATACATAAAATTTGGTCTGGTCTTTCATCTGTCTTATAGTTAGCATTAAAGCACCCTCCCTACAACCTATAGATCAGCACCCTCCTCCAGCATCATGATAGACTGCGCATCACGAAAGGGAAGGAGAGAGGTCCAATATGTTCTGTGTCCTTCAGCAAAGCTGAAACAAGTTGAAAAGTGTACACTTTACAGTGTGACATAATGGAGTGTTTCCCTTACTTACATGATTAGACATACAGGGGCTACTACTGTGTGTAACAAGAAGTGTCAGGGGGTGCACACATGTGTGTGTGTCATGGGTGCGTGTGTGTGTGTCTTTCTGTGTGTCATGGGGACAGCTGAAAGCTACATGCGCATGTGTGTGTGTGAATGTATGTGTTGCGACACCCACCGGCTGGGCCAAGAGGTTGACAGCTGGTAGGCGGCCTTGATGTCCTTTAGAATAAAGTTCTTTTACTCCTCAGGTAATAAGTTGTAGTTGAGACGGTGGTAAGGCTTTGCAAGATTTTTATTCTTAAAAGGGGATTTCCAAAAAGCACGCTGGGGTTCAAACACAACTAAGGCAGAAGGATAACATCTCCAAACAGAAAGATGAACTCAGGAATAACCAGGAGAAATAAACAAAACAAACTTTTCACTTCTCTGCTGTTCTGCTGCTCTATGCCTTCACACTGTGCACTGCTCCGTGTGGTCAAACAACAAAACTGCAGCAGAACTTTATCACAGCTGACTTCACTTTGTATTACAACGTTTCCTCACTGCTCCGTTGCTCACAAACAGTGAATAAACAAACATAGAATGCTTTCTTCAGCTTCAACGGTAAGTGCTGCCCTTACTATAGGGTTTTCACACTATCTCCTTTCTTATTTACAATTGTAGCATTCTTTTGAGCCAGAGAACAATCCATGGGGGTTGGGAAACAATCACCATTAGGCACAGACGTCTCTATCTGCATTTCTTCACACTCATTAGCACAAACAGAGTCTCTCTCATATTGGGGAGTTTTTTTAAGCTTCCTTTCCTTTAGGAACTGTTGAAACTGGTCCCACAGCAAGTCAGCCCTCGTAGGTATTTTTACCTTAGGGGTAGGAATCTTCTCATTAGAGAATAGCCTCTTCAAAGCCCCTAACTTAGAGGTTTCAAAGGCTTCACTGTTATCTGAGCTGGAGTTTGCAACATTGGCTAGGCTTTCAATCCACTGTTTAACGGTGGAAGGTGAAGGCTTCAGTTCCTGCTCTTTAAAACTAGCCCTTAGCTTTCTTTCAACATTATCAGGAATAAACTTATCAGCTTTACCTTGGGGCTGTTTCTCTATGTCAGCACTGGTTTCTTTTCCACCTCTCCACCTTTCACAGCTGTAACAGTTGCTGGCCTGGTGTGCACTTCTCCTCCAGTTATTTGTGCTTTTGTCTTTAAATGCTGGCTCAGACACTTCTTCTTCCCGGTCTGAATCCGTAGCCAGGTTCTGGCCTGAGACTGCCACTGCCTCCCGGTGAGCTGCTGCTGCTTGAGTTCGTGCCTTCTCTCTGGCACCTTCTCTCCCCCAGACTTCTCTTACCCTGTCTGGTCTCAGCCACTCTCTTCCAGGACTCTCTCCAACCGGTCTCAGACTAATTCTCTGACTGTCTCTCTGGTTCTTCTGAACTCACCCCTTCTGATTCTCCTGGTTCTGACCTCTCTGAACTTGATCTATTCTATTTGCTCTGCAGGTGGTTTTTAACCACTGCTTCCTGCTGGGTCTTCCCTGTGCTCCGCCCTCCTCTGACCAATCAGGAGGGTGGTTTGTCTCCACCCCTGAGCTAGGGCGTGGTCTGCCTCTTGCAGGGAGCTGAACTTCTCTCTGACGTAGGCTGAAATTCCCCTGCACATGTGCACTGTCATTGACTTCAATGGGGATTTCAGGATTTTCATCCATATCCAGGCTTTTCATAGGGCTTTCATCATCACAGTGTACACCATGGGGACTGTTGGTTGCTACATACAGAGCCGGTGCTAGGGTTTCTGGCACACTTCTGCAATCTATAAATCAGTGCTCCCTCCCTCATTATTATTAATGTTGGCTACACCCCACCCTCCTTTTTCCCAAAATTTATTTGTGAACTCTTTTTACATGATTCTAGTATTTCTCCTTCAAATCTGATGTTGTAAGAAAATTACAGTGAAGGGGCAAATGCACAACCAGAATAAAAATAACTACTGAGCAGTAAATACTTAGCATCATTATGAACAGGTTATGATAGTCCAAGAGCATGCTAAATTTTAGATATGGAACAAAAGAAAATACTCAGCTGTATGGACAGTTCAGAAATATTTTACTCATTGAAAAAGCATGCAGAAGAAAGATTTTGTATAGAAGGAAGAAATCAAAAAACATAACCATACAATGCATATGTAGAAAGTATAAGCAAAACTGGTGAGAGAAAAGCAAGAACAACATAGCCACTTTCCGGCCAGATCAAGGAGTAAGTTTCCATGCTGTTACCCATTACTCTTAGGTTTTTAGGATTTCTTTCCCAAAATTATACTTTACTCCAGAGTGAGATGAGAGAAGAAATTCTCATAAGTAGGCATCTGCATCCTCTGCAGAAACTAACATAATGGCTCAGCACAGTAGTGTGGGTGCAACTAATACCACCTCAGTGGGTGGCCTTAGTTGCACACGCAGCCATTTTGCTATGCTGAAATGTGGTAACTGCAGGGGGATGTAACTGCTTCCATGCAATTAGCCTATGGCCCCGCGCTGGTAATGTGACCCACACATATGTTACCAGCGCAGAGCTTAGAAAACATGCTGCTAAATATGCCAAACAATAGAAGCTCAACAGCACCCATGCAGCAGCTTCCACTTCCACAAAAACAAGAGAGGCTCAGTGGCCTCTACACAGCACTTCCCAACCTCTGAAAAACAAGAGGGACGTTGTGACTCCAACACAACACCTTCCACTCCAACATAAACACCAAGAAGGGCTTGGCAACCCAACATTCCTGAAATTGCTCACTAGACCAGCATGATGTTAATGTAAATATATATTCTGTAAAAAACAAAGGAAATGCAAGATGCTCTCACACCAAGAAACTAAAAGAAAAAGTGAGAACCACAGCACAGTTTATAACACCAAATTATAAAATTATAACTCATTTTATTTTGTTATAAACTGCATTATGGTTCTCGTTTTCTCTTTTTGAATATATATTCCGCATCCACAGAAACCTCTCCCTCGACAATGGGTGAAGAGCAGAAGTGGGTTATTCACCCAAAGAACTCAATATATTAAAAATAAACATAAAAAGCTGATTCTGGTCATCTCACTAACACAAACATTCTCCAGTACCAGGCATATTGTGAACTAATATAAACCCCTACCATATATAATGGGACTCGAATACAAAATAATAAACATATTTACTAGAAGCTAAAACGTTTTAACCTCTCCAAAAAATACTATCATAAAACATACTTTTATTAATGTGGGTGCCATGTGGTGTGGGTGCAATGTGGGTGTGTGAGGTAGGGTGTTCATGTAAGGGACCAAGGAGAGGGGTGTCAGGTGCACAGTGAGGGTGTGGTGAGAGAGAGTAGTCTGAGAAGAACTTTTGCCTGGGAAAGATCAGAGGTGAGTCTGCAGAAGGATGTGGAGGAATGCAGTGAGGGGTTCTGGGAACACACATTGCCTCTTCCCCCTTCTCTCGAACTGTATAAAACATTTTTAAAATGTGGCTGCTAGGAGGAGGTGAGCATGGTACGCAGAACACTTATCTCTAGCAGTGCTACTGTGCTGCCTCTTGATCCCAGTCTTCAGTGTGGCAACGGCATCAGGTGGGCTGCCGTGAGGCCTCAGTCTTGTAGTATGAGCCATGAGATCTCATGATTCTGATTACGGGACTTCAACCCCATGGCAGCAGGAAATGAGATGCTTTATCTGCTGCTTAGTCACATGAGAGGGGTTGAAGACCAGGATCATGAAGCGGCATGGCAGCACTACCAGAGGAAAGTGTAGTGTTTGCTATGCTCACCTCTTCCCAGCTCCACCACTGCTATTCCAACCTTTTTTTTTTATTTGAATTACAGTCAACTCAGCAGCAAGTAGCCCTGGCCTTTTGCTGGGCACCACTCGATAAGCAAGGTAAGCACAGCAGGGAAGCACTGGTGTTTAATGGTGCCAAATGCATATGCAGGCTGACCCCCTAAAAGAAAAGGAGAGCATTGGTGCTATGTGCCTACAGGAGCAGTGTGTCCCTTGGTCTGAAGAAGGATTGTGGCCAGGACCAGCAATGTGCTTCTTCTTTTTGGCCTGTAGGCAAGCTGTTTCTATGGGCCAGTGCTGCTGGAAGAGGAGCTGGGGCCAGAGACGCCCAGGAGGTAGGACAAATTTAAAGGGGCAATGGGTTTGGGAAAGAAATACGAGGGGGAGGAATGGAGGGTAGGGGGAGAGAGAAAGGGACAGAGGCTGAAAAGGGTACAGAATGGGAGGAGGCAGCAGGATAAAGTCTACAGCGAGAGGTGTAAGAGTGCAACGGGTTGGAGGTTTGAGAGGAAAGAAAAGGGCACAATATATGCTAAAAGGCGCAGCACCCCCATCCCTACCCCCCCCCCCCAAAGAAACATAGACACCCCACCCCGCACCAAACACACAGAGGCAGCCCTCCCTTTCCCTCTGCCACACCACACAAACACACAAAGTGGCACCACACACACAGGCACCTGACCCGTGCAGCACCCGTGTGCACACACACACATCTACACGTGTGCACACACACATCTGACCTGCGTAGTGCACAAATGTGCATGCACAAAGGCACCTGACCCATGCAGCGGGCACAAACACAGGCATCCCAGCCCCATATTGCACCACACACATACACACCTGTGCACCACATGCCCACTATCTGAAGAGAAAGAATATATAGAAACACTAGTTATGAAGATTCCTCATATAGCCCCTGCTACCATAACCAGACTCACTTTATCATATCTTTGAATGCTTCCTCCACACACACACATACATACATATCCAGATATGCATGATTTTTGCAAATAAAGTAAGGAGAAATGCATTGCTTTGTCACACTGTAAGTGTGCTGTTTTCACATGTACACACAGTCCCCAACAGATATTAACTTACACAGCAGATGTGCATGAATACAGCCCCCGACACTCCTCCTGGTACAGACACAAACATATGCATGCAGCCCCCAACATTCTCCATGACACAGATACACACATAGCTCCCAACCTGTCCCATGACACAAGCATGTACACTCACATACGTATGTAGCCAGGACCGGCGCTACCCCGAAAACTGGGTATGTGCAGCAGGAGAGTGCAGTTGCTAGCTTCCCACCCCCACTCCTACGCCCCATTCAGTATGACCTGCGGAGCACCGACAGCCTAGTAGACAGCCTGGCCGTGGGACATGCTGCTCCCATAGGCCTCTCACAGCCTTCTGCCTGCGGGAGTAGCATGTCCCATGGACAGGGGCTGTGCAAACCGCAATTGCGGCCATGGACAGGCTGTGTTTCTCTAGGCTGCAGTTATGGCTTGCATACCCCCTGCCCACAGGACATGCTGCTCCCGCAGACTGAAGGCTGCAAGAGGCAGCAATTGTGACCCAGAGAGCAGAACTTGCCTGCGAGAGCAGCATGTCCCGGGGGCAGGGGCTGTGCCCTGCCTCTCTAAGCTGGGATCATGGCATGCACAGCCCCTACCCACGGCATGGCATGCACAGCCCCTGCTCCACGGGCAGGTTCTGCCCCTTGTTCATACAAGGGGTGGACAAGGGGCTGGCAAGGGGAGGAGGAGTAGATAAGGGGGGGCATTGAGAAGGGGGAGTGGACATGAGGGGAGATTGGGAGGTGGGCATGGATGGGCACAGGGAGTCAGAAGGGAGATGCTGGATGCAGGTGGTGGAATAAGGAGGCAGCAGGGATAAGACTGAGATAGGGGTCTAGGGAGATAAAAGGGAAATACTGGACATGGGAAGGGGCATGAAGGAATGGGCATAGGGAGAAGCAAGGAGGGGAGATGGAGTTTTCATGTTGGACAGGGGGTTATAGGGAGACTATGGGAAAATTCTGGATTTGGGGAATGGCGGACAGAGGGAAACAGAGGGGAGATGCTGGACATGAGGTAGTAAGGGGAGAGGGAAATGCAGGGCATGGGGGTAATAGGGATAGAGAGGGCAGAAGATGGACATGGGATAAATAGGTCGAGAAAGAGATGGAAAGTTGCTGGACATGGGAGCAATAGGGAGGGGATGGTATGGTATGGACATGGGGGAAATGCTGGTTGCAGGGGGATAGGAAGGGAGAGGACATGAAAGGATAGGGGAAGAGAGAGTGGAGGTAATGGATGGAGGGATAGAGAGAACCAGAGAAAGAGAGATACTGGATGGGAGGTGAGAGATGTTAGACAATGAAGATAGAGAGTGAGCAAAAGACTGGGGAATTATGGACCAGGGAAGAAGAACTGGGGAATGGGAGGAATGGGGTGAAGTTTGAAAAGCAGTAGGTAGATGGTGTAAAAAAGAGGGGGATTGAGAAGTGGATAGTAAGTAGTAGTAAAATCTGAGTGGACAAAAGCTGAAAGGAAAAAAATCAATATTCAAGATGTAAGGAAGTAAAGAAAACAAAAGGAGAGACAAGAAATAGCAGATGGACTCTAGACCCTAGAAAGAGAGCTAAGAGAAGACAGAGGAAAACAGAAGCCTCAAATCAGGACCAGCATGATCAGAAAATCAAATGGACAGACAACAAAGGTAGAAAAATAATTTTATTTTCATTTTAGTGACTTGACTTTGCGCTATCTTTATATTTTGCACCACATGCGGAATCTGGCTTCTTGGGATTAAGTTTAATTTTTGTCTACATATTTTTATTTTGACTTTAGATTGTGATCACTTATTCTGTACTTGGTGAGGGTCTGTGTTCTGAGTCTGTGACCGAGACCAGGCGTTCTGTTAAGCTGGAGTTTGAATGTAGGGATCTGTACTGTAGTAATTTGAATTGTTCAATTTTTCAAAAATAGGTGTATGGATGTTCTGGGACCCACTGCAATATTTATAGTGCTGCTTTTTTCTGGGTAGGCCTCTTGTTGTATGAGTTTTGGAAGTTTATGCTGGTATGGTATGGTAGATTTGGCCTTGTAGATCTTTGGTGACTTTTGTAGGTTTTATTGCAGACCTACTACAAGTATATCAAATACAGTGCCAAAAATACCAAAATCGCTACCATATATAATTGGATTCAAATATAAAATAGTAAACACATTTAACAAAAAGCTAAAATGTTTTAACCCCTCCAAAAAATACCATCATAAAGGTGAAATTAGACTTACCTGCTAATTGCTGTTCCTTGAGGAACTCGTCTAGTCCCGAACCTCTGGGTTTAGCACCTCCTCCAGCAGTTTGGAGACTGAGCACGTCATCCTGCTGATGACTCTGGTATAAATAGCCCAGGGACCGCCTCTCCACTCCAGTAACCTATTGACAAAGCAGACTCACTGGAGCAACAAATAAGTAGTAAACATATGCAACAAAACACTCTAACTTTAAGCTATATTAACTTTTAACGGAGAAGTAGCAAACACCCCTTCCTCCGTTCCATCAAAACGTACCAGGTATTTTGCTGCTCAGGTCTGCCCTCGCTCTCCACTCAGGGCACAGACCCCTCGAGAATCCCCATTCTAAGCCCAACTCCCCCGCCGGGTACCATTGCTATGTAAATTCCTATGTAAATAGTTAAATCAGTTCCATGCAACTGAATGTATAAAGTTAAAACAGTTCCTTGTAAATAGTTAAAACAGTTCCATGTATCTGAATAACAATATATTTGTTGTACTATTCAGAATTTGTTCCTTGTAAACCGCGTTTGATCATGTGGAAAGCATGGTATAAAAATGATTGTTAAATGGGAGTGCGATTGGAGTGGAGAGAGGGGTGCCGGATCCAGGAGACTGTGTCTGACTGCTGGACTGTTCCGGTGGAGACAACGCCGCCTTTGAGATCGGGCAGGCACTCCCGGGACAGTCTTCCCCTGCTGGGGTTTTGGAGGGAGCTTTAAAGTTCGCTGGAACATCTTTTCCCTTGGAGTGTGATTGGAGTGGAGAGAGGGGTGCCGGATCCAGGAGACTGTGTCTGACTGCTGGACTGTTCCGGTGGAGGCAATGCCACCTTTGAGATCGGGCAGGCACGCCCGGGACAGTCTTCCCCTGCTGGGGTTTTGGAGGGAGCTTTAAAGTTCACTGGAACATCTTTTCCCTTGGAGTGCGATTGGAGTGGAGAGAGGAGTGCTGGATCCAGGAGACTGTGTCTGACTACTGGACTGTTCCTGTGGAGGCACCGCCGCCTTTGAGATCGGGCAGGCACGCCCGGGACAGTCTTCCCCTGCTGGGGTCTTGGAGGGAGCTTTAAAAGTTCGCTGGAACATCTTTTCCCTTGGAGTGCAATTGGAGTGGAGATAGGGGTGCCGGATCCAGGAGACTGTGTCTGACTACTGGACTTTTCCGGTGGAGGCAACGCCGCCTTTGAGATCGGGCAGGCATGCCTGGGACAGTCTTCCCCTGCTGGGGTCTTGGAGGGAGCTTTAAAAGTTCGCTGGAACATCTTTTCCCTTGGAGTGCGATTGGAGTGGAGAGAGGGGTGCCGGATCCAGGAGACTGTGTCTGACTGCTGGACTGTTCCGGTGGAGACAACGCCGCCTTTGAGATCGGGCAGGCACGCCCGGGACAGTCTTCCCCTGCTGTGGTTTTGGAGGGAGCTTTAAAGTTCGCTGGAACATCTTTTCCCTTGGAGTGCGATTGGAGTGGAGAGAGGGGTGCCGGATCCAGGAGACTGTGTCTGACTACTGGACTGTTCCGGTGGAGGCAACGCCGCCTTTGAGATCGGGCAGGCACGCCGAGGACAGTCTTCCCCTGCTAGGGTCTTGGAGGGAGCTTTAAAAGTTCGCTGGAACATCTTTTCCCTTGGAGTGCGATTGGAGTGGAGAGAGGGGTGCCGGATCCAGGAGACTGTGTCTGACTGCTGGACTGTTCCAGTGGAGGCAACGCCGCCTTTGAGATCGGGCAGGCACGCCCGGGACAGTCTTCCCCTGCTGGGGTTTTGGAGGGAGCTTTAAAGTTTGCTGGAACATCTTTTCCCTTGGAGTGCGATTGGAGTGGAGAGAGGAGTGCCGGATCCAGGAAACTGTGTCTGACTACTGGACTGTTCCGGTGGAGGCAACGCCGCCTTTGAGATCGGGCAGGCACGCCCGGGACAGTCTTCCCCTGCTGGGGTCTTGGAGGGAGCTTTAAAAGTTCGCTGGACCATCTTTTCCCTTGGAGTGCAATTGGAGTGGAGAGAGGGGTGCCGGATCCAGGAGACTGTGTCTGACTACTGGACTTTTCCGGTGGAGGCAACGCCGCCTTTGAGATCGGGCAGGCATGCCTGGGACAGTCTTCCCCTGCTGGGGTCTTGGAGGGAGCTTTAAAAGTTCGCTGGAACATCTTTTCCCTTGGAGTGCGATTGGAGTGGAGAGAGGGGTGCCGGATCCAGGAGACTGTGTCTGACTGCTGGACTGTTCCGGTGGAGACAATGCTGCCTTTGAGATCGGGCAGGCACGCCCGGGACAGTCTTCCCCTGCTGTGGTTTTGGAGGGAGCTTTAAAGTTCGCTGGAACATCTTTTCCCTTGGAGTGCGATTGGAGTGGAGAGAGGGGTGCCGGATCCAGGAGACTGTGTCTGACTACTGGACTGTTCCGGTGGAGGCAACGCCGCCTTTGAGATCGGGCAGGCACGCCGAGGACAGTCTTCCCCTGCTGGGGTTTTGGAGGGAGCTTTAAAGTTCGCTGGAACATCTTTTCCCTTGGAGTGCGATTGGAGTGGAGAGAGGGGTGCCAGATCCAGGAGACTGTGTCTGACTGCTGGACTGTTCCGGTGGAGGCAACGCCGCCTTTGAGATCGGGCAGGCACGCCCGTGACAGTCTTCCCCTGCTGGGGTTTTGGAGGGAGCTTTAATGTTTGCTGGAACATCTTTTCCCTTGGAGTGCGATTGGAGTGGAGAGAGGAGTGCCGGATCCAGGAGACTGTGTCTGACTACTGGACTGTTCCGGTGGAGGCAATGCTTCCTTTGAGATCGGGCAGGCACGCCCGGGACAGTCTTCCCCTGCTGGGGACTTGGAGGGAGCTTTAAAAGTTCGCTGGAACATCTTTTCCCTTGGATGTGCGATTGGAGTGGAGAGAGTGGTGCCGGATCCAGGAGATTGTGTCTGACTACTGGACTCTTCCGGTGGAGGCAACGCCGCCTTTGAGATCGGGCAGGCATGCCCGGGACAGTCTTCCCCTGCTGGGGTCTTGGAGGGAGCTTTAAAAGTTCGCTGGAACATCTTTTCCCTTGGAGTGCGATTGGAGTGGAGAGAGGGGTGCCGGATCCAGGAGACTGTGTCTGAGTACTGGACTGTTCCGGTGGAGGCAACGCCGCCTTTGAGATCGGGCAGGCATGCCCGGGACAGTCTTCCCCTGCTGGGGTTTTGGAGGGAGCTTTAAAGTTCGCTGGAACATCTTTTCCCTTGGAGTGCAATTGGAGTGGAGAGAGGGGTGCCGGATCCAGGAGACTGTGTCTGACTACTGGACTGTCCCGGTGGAGGCAACACCGCCTTTGAGATCGGGCAGGCACACCCGGGAAAGTCTTCCCCTGCTGGGGTTTTGGAGGGAGCTTTAAAGTTCGCTGGAACATCTTTTCCCTTGGAGTGCGATTGGAGTGAAGAGAGGGGTGCCGGATCCAGAAGACTGTGTCTGACTACTGGACTGTTCCGGTGGAGGCAACGCCGCCTTTGAGATCGGGCAAGCACGCCCGGGACAGTCTTCCCCTGCTGGGGTCTTGGAGGGAGCTTTAAAGGTTTGCTGGAACATCTTTTCCCTTGGAGTGCGATTGGAGTGGAGAGAGGGGTGCCAGATCCAGGAGACTGTGTCTGACTGCTGGACTGTTCCGGTGGAGGCAACGCCGCCTTTGAGATCAGGCAGGCACGCCCGGGACAGTCTTCCCCTGCTGGGGTTTTGGAGGGAGCTTTAAAGTTTGCTGGAACATCTTTTCCCTTGGAGTGCGATTGGAGTGGAGAGAGGAGTGCCGGATCCAGGAGACTGTGTCTGACTACTGGACTGTTCCGGTGGAGGCAACGCTGCCTTTGAGATCGGGTAGGCACGCCTGGGACAGTCTTCCCCTGCTGGGGACTTGGAGGGAGCTTTAAAAGTTCGCTGGAACATCTTTTCCCTTGGAGTGCGATTGGAGTGGAGAGAGGGGTGCCGGATCCAGGAGACTGTGTCTGACTACTGGACTGTTCCGGTGGAGGCAACGCCGCCTTTGAGATCGGGCAGGCACACCCGGGACAGTCTTCCCCTGCTGGGGTTTTGGAGGGAGCTTTAAAGTTCGCTGGAACATCTTTTCCCTTGGAGTGCGATTGGAGTGAAGAGAGGGGTGCCGGATCCAGGAGACTGTGTCTGACTACTGGACTGGTCCGGTGGAGGCAACGCCGCCTTTGAGATCGGGCAGGCACGCCAGGGACAGTCTTCCCCTGCTGGGGACTTGGAGGGAGCTTTAAAAGTTCGCTGGAACATCTTTTCCCTTGGAGTGCGATTGGAGTGGAGAGAGGGGTGCCGGATCCAGGAGACTGTGTCTGACTACTGGACTGTTCCGGTGGAGGCAACGCCGCCTTTGAGATCGGGCAGGCACACCCGGGACAGTCTTCCCCTGCTGGGGTTTTGGAGGGAGCTTTAAAGTTCGCTGGAACATCTTTTCCCTTGGAGTGCGATTGGAGTGAAGAGAGGGGTGCCGGATCCAGGAGACTGTGTCTGACTACTGGACTGGTCCGGTGGAGGCAACGCCGCCTTTGAGATCGGGCAGGCACGCCAGGGACAGTCTTCCCCTGCTGGGGTCTTGGAGGGAGCTTTAAAAGTTCGCTGGAACATCTTTCCCCTTGGAGTGCGATTGGAGTGGAGAGAGGGGTGCCGGATCCAGGAGACTGTGTCTGACTACTGGACTGTTCCGGTGGAGGCAACGCCGCCTTTGAGATCGGGCAGGCACGCCCGGGACAGTCTTCCCCTGCTGGGGTCTTTTTCCTTCTCCTTAAATTTATCTTCCCATTGCGACAGTGGAGCGTGTCCGCGGAGCGTGCTCTGAAGTGGCGTGTCTAAAGGGGCAGGTACTGCCCCTTAGACGCCCCTTCAACGCCGCTTCGCTGTGTCGAGAGGAGGCGTCGTGGCCCCAATTGTAGCGTTTTGCAATTAGTTTGTTGCTTGTATGGTCGGTTCCTTCCCAGATAAGTACTTTCTTTCTTTACTTTTTATTAGTAAGGTAATGGGTAAGCGAAAGGCCAAGACGGGCAACAAAACTCCTGGGACCGACACCGGGGGTTCCAAGCCGGTTGGTCCCATGGATAAACATCTAGTTGCTCTTACCCCTCCCCTGGCTCAGTCCTCTCCCGACGGGGTTTCTTTGAGCCCCGACAGGAGGACCCCCCTCCTTGCCCTGAGTCAGGTCCTCCTGCCCTTTTACTACCTGGGGCGAATGGGGATTCAAAGGGAAGGGTGAGTTTACCGATTCCAGTTCCATGTTTGACTCCTGAGGTTTGTTTGGAACTTCCGGAATTAACATCGGGCGCTGAGGTGACCTTAAAGGATGTGTGGGGTGCGCTAAAATGTATTGATGTGAAAGTATCTGCAAAATTTAATTCCTTCTGCACCTTTACTCAAGATGCTGCAGTAGCTCTGCAGCAACTAGATGAAAGGGTGTTTTCTATGGGTCTGGCTTCTTCTAAAATAGAATCCCAGGTGGCTCCGCTTCATTCGGCTATTGCAGCTGGTATTAAGGATTCTTTATTTTTACATTCGAAAATAGAGTCCCTGGAAAATTCTATGAGGATATGTAATCTTAGGTTTTTAAATTTTCCTCAATCACCATTGCTATCTGGTAAAATCTTATGAGATAAATATTTCAAAGAAATTCTAGCCATTCCTGACATTATAGAAGTATCTCCGATTTATTATATCCCTTCCTCCTTGAAAAAGGTTAACCCAGCCGAAGGGGACTTGGATGAGATAACCCCCTCCATTTCTAACCTTGCCGCCTTTATTGAAGATTCTGTGGAGATTATTTCATTAGGGTCTACTCTGCTTGTCACTTTTTCTTCAGTGGCAATTAAGTAGAGAATCCTTAAAGCATATTTTAGAGTTAAAGCTGTTAAATTTTGTGGGCAGGTAGTTAACATTTTCCCAGATGTATCCCGTGCTACCCAGATGCGGCGGAGGCAGTTTTTATCTTTGAAGCCCCGCGTAATTGCATTGGGAGCCACATTTTTTCTGAGATTCCTTTGTAAGTGTGTCATCCATTTTGATGGCGCCTCCTTTATTTTTGTGGATGTGGGGCATTTGGAGAAATTTCTGATGGACCGACAGGGTGTTGTTGGGGTTTAAGTAGTCTGATTAATAATTATCCCTTCCATGAGTGGGCCAAACAGGCCTAGATTTCCTAACTTGTTTCTACATTGTTTATCCAGCCTTGCTCCCATAATGTGGACTGTATCATGTTTATATTTCCTTTAATTGATGTAAACATTTCTTTCTGTTCCTGATTTTCTTTTCATTGTAACTGATCTTTATATTTGGTGAGAAAATAATAAAAATATTTTCACTAAAAATGATTGTTAAATAAATACTGTAAATAAATAAAATAAATAAATACCATCTTCTGAGGCTGTGCCTTAATCTTAGTCCAACCCCACTTCAGGCCCCAGTTCAAAATTGCTACGAGGGAGGGATCCAGGACTGGACTGGAGTTCCTCAAGGAACAACAATTAGCAGGTAAGTCTAATTTCACCTTCCTTATCATCCCTCCAGTCCAGTTCCGAACCTCTGGGGATGTAACAGAGCAATAAAATATCAATGGGAGGGACCTGCTAGACCAGCCTGAAGCACTGCCGATCCAAAACAGGCATCCCTCGCCGCCTGAACATCCAGGCGGTAATGCTTGACAAAAGAATTCAAAGACAACCAAGTAGCGGCCCTACAAATCTCAATGACCGGCACTAAGCTATACTCTGCCCATGATCCTGCTAGCGCCCTGGTCGAATGAGCCCTCAGTCCCACCGGAACGAGCTTATCTTTCAAAATGTACACTGATGCTATAGCTTCTTTAAGCCACCTGGAAATGGAAGCCTTTGTCGCTGCCTCCCCTTTCCTCGGCCCCCAAAACAACACAAACAGCCGATCTGACTTGCAGAAATGCACTGTTTTGTTCAGATACTTCTTCAGTGACCGTCGAACATCTAGGAGATGCAACCTCCCTCCGGCCGCATCCCCCTTGCTCCCATTGAAGACTGGCAAAGAAACCGCCTGATTCACATGAAACATCAATACCACCTTGGGCAAAAAAGAGGGAACCGGCCTCAAGACTACCTTCTGCTCTGAAAATGACAGAAACGGCTTCCGATAAGACAAAGCCTGCAACTCAGAGATCCGCCGAGCAGAACAGATGGCCACAAAGAACAGTCTTGAGAGTAAGATCCTTTAGTGAAGCATTGTCCAAAGGTTCAAAGGGTTCCTGCAGCAATGCCTCCAAAACCAAATTAAGATCCCACTTCGGTATAGTCACCCTACATGGCGGCCGCAAAAGAGACACCGCTCTTAAGAATCCTTTTACATCCTGGTGAGCTAACAGTGCCTCTCCTTGTACCTTTCCCCGATAACAGGAAAGCACTGCCAACTGCACCCTCAAGGAGCTGGCCACCAGGCCCTTCTCGAAACCATCCTGCAAGAAAGCCAGAACCTGCGGCATTGATGCCCTCGGTGGCTGAACCTGCCTGTCCGCACTCTGCGCCTCAAAGATACACCAGACACGGATATATGCTAGCGAGGTAGACATATGCCTGGCCTTCAGCAAGGTGGAAATCACTCCCGCTGATTATCCCTTCGTCCTCAGCCACGCCCTTTCAAAAGCCAGGCCATAAGCGAGAATCGATCCACCTGTGGCATGCACAGCAGACCCTGTAACAACAGGTCCTCCCAAACCGGCAGCCGCCACAGATGCTCCACCAGAAGCCAGACCAGATCCGCATACCATGGTCTCCTTGGCCAATCTGGCATGATCAGAACCACCAGACCTCGGTGAACCTCTATCTGCTGCACAACCCGCCATATCAGGGCCCATGGTGGGAAACCATACAGGAGCCCTTTCTCTGGCCACCTATGCATTAGGGCGTCGAGGCCCTCCGACATTCTTTCTTGCCTCCTGCTGAAGAAGCATCTGGCATTTGCCAACTCGAAGGTTTCCATCAGAACCATAATTGGAATATCCCAGCGGCGTACTAGCAAGGAGAACACCTCAGGATTGAGAACCCATTCTCCGGGATCCACTCGAATCCGACTTAGACAGTCGGCCTCCACATTGTCTACTCCTGCCACATGCGCCACCGACAGAGCTAGAAGGTTTTCCTCGGCCCAACCTAACAGCCAATTGGACTCCTCCTCCAAGGGTACACTGCTTTTGCCCCCCTGGCAATTTATGTAGGCCACCGTGGTCGCATTATCTGAGAGCACTCAAATCGCCTTCCCCTGCAGTCAGGGCCAAAAAGCTCGGAGTGCCAAGTCCACTGCCCACATCTCCAGTCTGTTGATGGACCAATCCTTCTCCAGATCACTCCACTGCCCCTGGGCAAAACGCCCCTCGAAATGTGCTCCCCAGCCGGGCAGACTGGCGTCCGTTGTCAGCGGCATCCACGACAGTGACTCCAGAGGCATCCCCTTTTCCAGGCACCCTGGACTCAGCCACCACCGGAGAGTCCGCCGGGTCTCTGGAAGACAGGGAAGCCTCTGCGACAGAGAGTCCGTCTGGTGCGACCATCTCCGGAGCAGGGCTCACTGCAACGGCCTCATGTGGGCCCTCGCTCACGGAACTAGTTCAAGCATGGCCGCAATGGTCCCCAGAAGCTGCAGATAATGCCACGCTGTGGGGGCCATCTTGTCCAGGAACCTGCGCATGAGCCTGCGAAACCCTCGTGCCCGCAGTCCCGGAAGAAAGACCTTCCCTCGCACGTATCGAACCATGCACCCAAGTACTCGAGGTTTTGCGAAGAGGTCAGCCTGCTTTTGGCCTTATTGACTACCCAGCCCAGGCTCTGAAGAAACTGCACCACCCGGGCAGTGGCTGACTCGCTTTTGCTCTCCGACTTTGCCCGGATCAGTCAGTTGTCTAGGTAGGGATGAACTAGTACTCCTTTCTTGCTCAACGCTGCCGCCGCCACCACCATCACACCTTGGTGAAGGTTCGCGGAGACATAGGCAGCCCAAACGGTAATGCCCGGAACTGAAAATGCCCCATACAGTAGGTAACGCAAACCTGAGAAATTGCTGATGTTCCTGCCGAATCATAATGTGTAGGTACGCCTCCGACAGGTCTAGGGAAGTAAGGAACTCTCACTTTCTGACTGCCACTATAACCAACCTCAGAGTTTCCATGTGAAAATGCGATACCTGGATACAACGATTTACTTGCTTGAGATCTAAGATCAGGCAAAACGGCCCTTCTTTCTTTGGCACCACAAAATATATGGAGTACAGACCGCAGCCGCACTGATCTGGCGTCACCGGCACCACTGCTTTGAGGCGCAGTAGCCTCTCTAAAGTCTCCTTCACCGCCTCCAACTTGAACCGCACCTTGCAGGGAGACTGAACAAAGGAACTGACTATGGGGCATTGGAATTTCAGAGCATACCCTTCTTGAATGACCTTCAACACCCACTGGTCTGAAGTGATTTGAACCCAGGCAGGGTAAAACTCCCGTAGCCGCTCTTCTACGGGTTCCACCCCTACCTGGGCTCCTCTCGCTTCATTGTGATTTTCTGAGGCCCGAGGGAGAGGAAAGCGTAGTTACTCACCTGTAACAGGTGTTCTCCAGGGACAGCAGGAATCAGTCCTCACATATGGGTGACGTCGGCGCCGATGGAGCCCTCGTGCAGAGCAATTCCCCAGCTTTCAAAGAAAGCCTTTGGGATTGCATCGCACATGCGCAGTCCCCTTCCCGCCCAAGGGTGCCATCTTGCTCAGTCAAATGTCATCAAAGGACTGCAACTCCAGGGGAGGAGGGAGGGTCGTGAGGACTGATTCCTGCTGTCCCTGAAGAACACCTGTTACAGGTGAGTATCTCCAGGAACAAGCAGGAAGTCAGTTCTCACATATGGGACTCCCTAGCTATAGGCTACCGAGAACCCATAGCTGAAAAATGGCTCCCTCTAGAAGAGCTGCAGCAGCTGCAATAGGAATTCAGCCGAGAACGCAACACCCCCCGGTAGCCTGACACCAAAGGGTCAGAGGGTTGGAGTTGCCTAAACCTCAAATAGGTTACGGAGTACCACCTGGTCGAAAGCACTGTCCCGTCTGGACTCCCTATCCAGGCAGTAATGGGTTGCAAAAGTCTAGCTTGAAGACCAAGTTGCGGCCCGGCAGATGTCTGCCAGTGGAACAGAGCGGAAGTGAGCCACTGATGCAGCCTTAGCCCTGACACGGTGGGCCGTGACTTGACCCTGCAACAGGAGGTCGGCCGCCCTGTACACCCAGGTGATGCAGACTGCCACCCAGGTAGACAGCATGCGCTTGGAGACAGCTAGACCCAGCTTACTAGGGTCATAAGAGAAGAAGAGCTGAGTAACCCTTTGATGTCCCCGCGTACACTCCAGGTAGAAGGACAATGCCCTCTTACAAGTCAGGGTATGCAGGACTGCCTCTGCCCAGCTGGAATGCGGCCTAGGAAAGAAGGTTGGAAGAACCACCTCTTGGTTGAGGTGAAAGAAGAGACCACTTTCGGAAGGAACTTGGGGTGAGTGCAGAAGACCACCCTCTTCCTATAAAACCGTGTGTACGGTTTATCAGTTACGAGAGCTTGCAGTTCACTCACACGTCTGGCTGATGTGAGTGCCACCAGGAAGAGCACCTTCCAGGAGAGGAAGCGCAGATGGCAAGTGGACATCGGTTCAAAAGGTGGGCGAGTAAGCTGTTGTAAGACCACATTCAAATCCCACTCAGTTGCCGGAGGACGAACTGGGGGTTTCAGCAGAAGCAGACCTCTGAGGAATCTGGACACCAGGGGATGAGCCAAAAGAGAGTGTCCCTCCACTGGTGAGTGGTTTTCTGACAAAGCACTCAGGTGGACTCTGACAGAGTTAGACTTGAGACCTAATTCCAAGAGGTGAAGCAAGTACTGCAACACCGCTGGTACCAGGCAAGAGAAAGGGTCTTCGTTGTGCTGGTTTATTTTATTTATTTTTATTTATTTAACAGTATTTCTAAACCGCCTTATCATAATAATCAAGGTGGTATCACAGCAAACAATCTGGTAGTGTGAGTGTGTTATACATGCAGTGAGGGTGAGGATTTTGTTTAGTGTGTGTTGTATTGTGTGCTGGATTGGTTTGAGCTATGTACAATGTGGGCTATATACAGTGGTGCTAAAGACATTTATATACATACAGTGTTAGGCGGTTAACATGTGCTGCTATACAGTCAATTAGGTTATGTGATGTGTCCATAGTGTTCTATGAACAGCATGGTTTTCAGCTGTTTTCTAAAGTCTTTGAGGTCTGTGGTTGCCCTCAAGTCGTCCGGTAGTTTGTTCCATATTGTTGGAGCAGCCATGGATAGTGCTCTGTCTGTTGTGTCCTTGCGTGTGTGTTTGTATTCACTTGGGGTGCTGACGCGGTTGTGTGTTTGCTTTCTTCTAGGACGTGTGCTGGTGTCTGGTTGTATGAGGGAGTGCAGGCTGTTGGCTGATGTGTGCTGTTTTATCTTGAATAGGTTTATGATAGTTTTGTATCTGATGCGTGCACCGATTGGAAGCCAGTGTAGGTCCTTTAAGGTGGGTGTGATGTGCTCCTGTCTTGCAGTTCCGGATATGATTCTTGCTGCTGTGTTTTGTGCCAGTTGGAGTGGTTTGATGGCTTGTTTTGGTAGTCCGAGGTATATCGGATTGCAGAAGTCCAGTAGTGGGGTTATCAGTGCTTGACAGACGGTACGGAAGTGTTCTGGGGCGAGGAGTGGTTTCAGTCTCCTGATGATTCGCATCTTGCAGTAGGCTTTTTGGATGGCCTTGTCTATGTGTGGCTTGAGATTGAGTTTATTGTCCAGAGTAACCCCGAGGTATCTCACTTCTGACCTTATTGGTATGGTAGTGCTTTGAATCTTTATATTTGGTGGGTGTATGAAGCCTTGGTTTCGAGTGATGATTAAAGCTTCAGTCTTGTTGTAGTTTATTGCAAGGTTGTTGTTTTGACACCAACTGGTCATTTGGGTAAGGCAGTTTGTTATCTTAGAGAAATCCGGGTTGTCGATTGACATCGGGGTGTATATCATGATGTCATCCGCATAGATTGTGTATTGAATGTTGTTCTCTTTCATGATGTTGCATATTGGTTGGATGTAGATGTTAAACAGGAGTGCTGAGAGCGCAGATCCTTGAGGCACTCCTTGTCGGACTTTTATGGGTCGGGAGGTGATGTGTCCCACCTTGACCTGTAGCTGTCTTTCGGTTAGGTACGAGTGGAACCATTTCAATGTGATACCGTGTATACCAATGTTCTTTAGTCTTTCCAGGAGCGTGTTGTGGTCCACTGTGTCGAAGGCTGAGGAGATGTCGACGAAGATCATTATGATTCCATTCCTGGTGTTGTCAATTATTCTTAGGATGCTGTCGAAGAGATGGATCAGTAGCGTTTCGACTCCATGGTTGGGACGAAATCCGTGTTGGTTGTCGTCGAGAATTTCGTGTTTGTCGATGTGATCCTGAAGTTGTAGTTGAACTGTTTTTTCGATGATTTTTGCGAGGAAGGGTATGCTGGAGATTGGTCGGTATGCTGCTGGATCTTTTTTGTCGAGAGTTGTTTTCTTTGTGATGGGTCTTACTGAGGCAAGTTTTAGTTGCTTTGGCATGAGTCCTTGAGTGAGTGAGTTGTGTACCATTTTCTGTATGGTAGGGATGAGGCTTGATTTGGTGGCTTTGACCCATGACACCGGGCATGGGTCTGTAGGAGCAGTGCTTGTGTTGATTGTTGAGATGATGTGGGATAACTGTTCTGTTGAGGGTGAGGAGAATGTGCCCCAGGTTTTGGAGTGTACGTCCGTCCTGGTGGTCCTACTAGGCGTTGTTCGTTCTGTGGAGTGAAATTTTTCTTTGATGTGGTCGGCGAATTCCTGTGGATCAACTTGTACTTCCCCTTCTGTCGTTTGCTCTTTTGTGAGGATTTTCACTATTTCGAAAAGCTCTCTGGGTTTGTTGATGGAAGTGTTTATCAAGTTTGTGTGGAATTCCTTCTTTGATTGGTTGATGTGTTCATTGTATTGCTTTTGCTTTGTTAGATAAAGATGCTGGTCGACAGTTGCCTTGTTTTTTCTCCATCTCCGTTCAATCTTCCTGAGTTCCCTCTTTTCCTGTCGTATTTTTGCTGAGTACCATGGTTTGTTTTGTCTCTTGTTGTGTGGTGTTGTTTCTTGGTCCCGCCATCAGATGGTTTGGCGGCGTTGGCTAAAATGCTGTTCCAGCTGGAAACTTGTTCCTCCAGGTCGTCTGTGGTAGGGTTCAGGTGTTGTATTGTGTCCTGTATGAATTCGTCCTTGTCGAAACTCTTGAATCGTCTTTGTGTGTGTGAGATGTTAGCTCTTTCGTTTGTCTGGTCCTCTTGTGACCGCAGCCTTGTCTCGATTAGGTAGTGGTCAGACCATGGCACTGGGGTAATGGTGGGTGGAGAGATCAGGTCTCTTGATGTTAGGTAATTGGATGCGAATATGAGGTCTGGGGATGATCCATGTCTGTGTGTTGGTGCATTGATTATCTGTGTGAATTGAAGTGAGGACATTGCTTGAAGGAAGGCCTCTGCGTCTTTTACATTTGTGGACTTGAGGTTGAAGTCTCCGATTAGCAGCGCTGGTTTGTTGTTTGTTGTTATGGCACAGGCTTCTTCGAGTGTGAAGGCTAGTTCGTCGGGTGGAGCTCTGGGCGCTCTGTAGGTTAGGCAGATTGCAATGCTCTTGTTCTTGATGCTAATTGTGTTGCATTGCTGTGTATCGGTGAGGCTCTGTGTCTTGAACTTTAGTTTCGTTTTTGCTATTATCAAAACTCCTCCTCCACGCTTGTGGGTGCGCGGGCAGTTGTATGCTGAGTAATTGTCCGGTACTAATTGGTTGAGTAGTACATTGTCAGTCGGGTTGAGTCATGTTTCTGTGATGCATATTATGTCGGGCTGTCGCTCTTCAATGTGATCTACAAGAGTGTGAATCTTGTTGCAGACGGATCTGGCGTTTATGAGCTCAATCGTTGTTGTCTTTGTTGAGGAGGTTGCTGTTACATGTGCTTCCTTTGTGCAGGCGTGGGGGTTTGATTTGTGTCTGTTTGGTCGCTTTGCCTGGGAGGTTCCGAGTGTCTCTTTGTATGTGCACTGAGGTTCTAAGTATGGCCATACGGTTGATGGGTGCCATGTTGTGTTTGCTTGTGGGTAGTGGAGGTGTGTGGCTGGTGGGAGGAGTTGTGTGACGAGTAGGTAGAGTGGGAGGAAGTATGTGGCGTGCATGTTGGTTTTTTGTGATGTTCTGATATGGTGATGCCTGTATTCTTAAGTCTTCTTCTGTAGTCTGTTTGGTGAGCTCTGTATTTGGTGCGATAGCCTGTCCCGTGGGGGGAGCCTGTCCCGTGGAGGGCGAGCTGGATCTGTGTAGGGCGTCTTGGTGCGGGAGCCTGTCCCGTGGAGGGCTGCACCACACCTCAAACCTACGCCACTTGAAGGCATAGGATTTCCTAGTGGACTGCCTCCTTGAGGCCAGTAACACTTCTTCTACATTCCTAGGTAGGAGGAGAGGAGCCAGTACTACCCTTTCAGCAGCCATGCCATCAGGAGGGACCTGAGGTTGGGGTGCAAGAGAGAGCCCTGCTCCTGGGACAAGAGGTCGGGCTGCGTCCCCAGTGGGAGTGGGGCTTCCACTGCCAGCTGGAGGAGAAGCGGAAACCAAGGTTGCCTCGGCCATCTGGGGGCTACCAGAATGACCGAGGCCTTGTCCCGAAGTATTTTGAACAGAGTTCGGGCCACCAGAGGTGTAGGAGGTTCACTGACCAGGAGATCAGAAAAGCATCTGCAGTCACCCTCAGAGGATGTGGCTGTCTGGAGCAAAATCTGGGCAGCTGGTGATTTTGCGGACTGGCAAAGAGATCTATGGACGGAAGCCCCCAGCGGTGGAAAATCCGCTGGGCCACCACCAGATTCAGTTGCCATTCATGAGGTTGGAAAATTCTGTTTAGTTTGTCTGCTAGGCAGTTCTCCTGACCAGTCAGGTACACTGCTTTGAGAGACATACCCTGCCTGATGGCAAAGGAGCAGAGGTCCAGTGTCTCCTGACATAGGATACGAGACCCTGTACCTCCCTGCTTGTTCACGTAGAACATTGCTACCTGGTTGTCCGTCTGTATCAATACAGACTGATGTGAGAGGACATGACAAAAGGTTTGAAGAGCTAGGCGAATCACCCACAGCTCTAAGAGGTTGATTTGGTGTGCAGACTCCTGAGGAGACCACAACCCCTGAGTGCATGATCCTTGGCAATGGGCTCCCTAGCCCAGCAAGGAGGCATCTGTCGTTAGCACTCTTGTATGCGAGGGAGTCTGAAAAGGTACTCCCTCGAGCAGGTTGGGTGTCTGGCGCCACCACTGCAACAATTTCACCAGTCGTTTGGATACTGTTATCCTGTCCCTGAGGCTTCCGGTGGCTTGTGTCCACTGATCTCTGAGGCACCACTGAGCTGTTCTCATATGGAGACGGGCATTTGGGGTCACATGCACCGTGGAGGCCATGTGACCCAGGAGGCGTAAGAAGTGTCTCGCTGAGACCTGAGACCTGTGCCTGAACTGTTGTGCCAGTGCTAGCAGCCTCTGTGCCCTGTCCTCCGGCAGGTAAGCCTTTGCCTGCAGGGTGTCCAGTCTTGCTCCTATGAACTTTAAGTTTTGAGTGGGAAGTAAAGTAGACTTGGGCCTCCTGAGGCGACTGGCCCCTAATGAGCCAGTCGTCCAGGTGAGGGAAGACAAAAATTCCTTGGCTTCTGAGGAAGGCTGCCACTACAGCCAGGCATTTGGTAAACACTCTGGGAGCAGAGGCTAGGCCAAAGGGTAGAACTCTGTATTGGAAATGTTTTCCTCCCGTTACAAATCTCAAAAAAAGAGATGGCTCACAGGGAGACCAGCAAGGAGCAGGTTGCAGTAGTCAAGGCGAGAGGAGATTAAGGAGTGGACAAGCGTTTTAGTAGTGTGTTCAGAAAGGAAGGGGCAGATTTTGCTAATGTTGTAGAGAAAGAAACGGCAGGTCTTAGCTACGAGCTGGATATGCATAGAGAAGGAGAGAGAGGAATCAAAGATAACCCCCAAATTGTGGGCCAATGGAACAGGAAGGATCGTAGTGCCATCCACGGAGATTGAGAAAGGAGGGAGAGGAGGAGATATTTTGGGGGGAAAGACAAGGAGTTCAGTCTTGGCCATGTTCAATTTCAAGCGGCGATGAGACATCCAGGCAGCGATGTCAGAGAGGCAGGCACAGATCTTGGTCTGGATTGCTGGAGAGATTTTGGGCGTAGAGAGGTAGATTTGGGAGTCATAGGCATAGAGATGGCACTGAAAGCCATGGGAGGAGATAAGCACACCAAGGGATTGGGTATAGAGAGAGAAAAGGAGCGGACCCAGGACGGATCCCTGGGGTACACCAACTGGGAGTGGGGTAGGAGAGGAGGAGGAGCTACCAGAGCATACACTGAAGGAGCGATGGGAGAGGTAGGAGGAGAACCAGGATAGTACGGAGCCCTTAAAACCAAGCGAGGAGAGGGTATTGAGGAGAGGTTTGTGGTCAACAGTATCAAAAGCAGCAGAGAGGTCGAGAAGGATGAGGACAGAGTAGAGGCCCTTAGATTTAGCCAGGAACAAGTCACTGGAGACTTTGGTAAGAGCCGTTTCAGTGGAGTGTAGGGGACTAAAGCCAGAATGTAGAGGGTCTAGGAGGGCATGAGAGGACAGGAAGTCGAGGCAGCAGCGGAGGAACTGCCCATTCTAGTAGTTTAGATATGAAGGGAAGGAGGGAGATGGGTCAATAGTTAGAAGGACAGGTGGGATCGAGTGAGGGTTTCTTGAGGAGAGGTGTGACCACAGCATGTTTGAAGTCCATGGGGACAGTTGCTGTGAAGAGTGAGAGGTTGAGAATAAAAGAGATAGAAGGGACCACAGTGGGGGAGATGGAGCATAGGAGATGGGTGGGGATAGGATCAGAGGAACGGGTGGTAGGTTTGGAGGAGGAAAGAAGGAGTGTGGTTTCCTCTTCAGAGATTGCAGGGAAGGATGAGAGGGTAGCAGAGGTAGTAGGGATGGGGGGGAGAACTGGAGAAGAGGAAGTGGGCAATTGGAGGTGGATTTTGTCATGGAAGAAGTCGGCCAGGGTTTGGGCAGAAAGGGAGGGCGAGACCAGGGGCGGGGGCACATTGAGGAGAGAACTGAGGGTATTAAAGAGCCAGCAAGGATCAGAGGCAAGAGAGTTAGTCAGATGGATCTAGTATTCTTGTTTGGCAAGTGCTATGGCTGACTGGAAGGAACCAAGCATGAATTTGAAGTGTAGAAAGTCTTCCGGGGAATGGGATTTGATCCAAGCATGTTCAGCAGAGCGGGCACAGGTGCATAAATAACGGGTATTGGATGAGAGCCAGGGCTGGGGTAGCGAACATATCACAGGTCGTGGGATGGGTGGGGCAAGAGCATCCAGAGCCGAGGAGAATGCAGCATTATAGGAGGTTACTGCCTCGTCGACGGATTTGGAGGACATAATGGAGGAGAGAGATGGGGAAATGGTGGAGCAGACAGTCAAGGGATCAATATTATGAAGGTTTCTAAATAGGTTGGAGGAGATAGGACGAGGTTGAGACAGTGGGAGCTGAAGATTAAAGCTTAGGAGGTGATGGTCAGATGAGGGAAGGATTGAGTTACGGAAGTTTGAGGGAGAGGAATTAGAGAAGAGTATCAGTTCAAGGCAGTGGCCGTGCTCGTGGGTGGGGGCAATGGAATAGAGTTGGAGGTCAAATGAGGAGGTAAGGGCGAGGAGCTTTAGAGCATGGGGATCAGAGGGGTTATCGACGTGAATGTTAAAATCGCCAAGAATAAGAGTGGGGGAAGAGGAATCCAGAAAGACGGAAAGCCAGGAGTCGAAATTGGTAAGGAAGGTGGAAGCAGACATGTCGGGTGGGTGATAGATAACAGCTACTCGGAGGGGAAGTGGTGGGAAGAGGCAAATGGAGTGGACTTCAAAAGAGAGAAAGGAGTGAGAATGAGGCAGCAGGAGGGGTTGGAATTGGCAAGAGGGAGAAAGTAAGAGCCCAACACCACCACCGCAGCCAATGGAACGAGGCGTATGGGAGAACTGATAGCCCCCTGACAGAGAGCAGCAATGGATACGGTATCATCTGGGAGGAGCCAGGTCTCGGTTAGGGCAAGATGATGTAGAGCATTAGAGATAAAGAGGTCATGAGTAAAAGCAAGTTTATTAGAGACCGAGCGTGCGTTCCATAAGGCGCATGAGAATGAGAGAGTGGAAGGGGAAAGGAGAGGGATATGGATGAGATTGGACAAGTTACATGAGGATTTCTTAACAGAGTAAGACAGAGGTCTAGGGGGGCCATTATGTGAGGATCTTATTCCAGAGTAAGATAGAGATCTAGGGGGGTCAGGGTAAGGGTGGGTATCTCTGGATGAGTGTATGTTCCATGAGGTACATGAGGAAGGGAGAGTGGAAGGGGAGTGAAGGGGGATGTTGATGATATTAGATAGGTTACATCTTAGAGTGAGACAGAATTCTAAAGGGGCCAGGGTTGGAGTTGATATCTCTGGATGAGTATGTGGCACATGAGGGCGGGAGAGTGGAAGGGGAAAGGAGAGGGATATGGATGAGATTAGATAAGTTATATGAGAAGCTCTTCTTAAAATGAGATAGAAATCGAGGGGGCCAGGATTGGGGTTGATATTGCCTGATGAGAGAAGAAGAAGGAGTAGTAGAGAGCGGGGGAGAGAGGAGACAGTATGGTGGAAGCAAGGGTGGAGTTGCCTTAGAGAGAGAGGGGCTGGTTGAATGAGGGGGAGAGTGTGATGAAACTCAAGAGCTGATGCTAGGTTAGAAGACAGAATGGAGGGAGATGTGAGGAAGGTAGAGGGGGAATAGGGGGGGAAAGAATGAGGGTGCTGGAGGGAGGGGAAGCAGTTGGGGAGTATGAGGAAAAGAAGGACAATGTGATGTGGGGCCATAGAAGAGGAATAGTGGGGCTATGCAGCATATGTTTTCTTACAAGCAATGGATTATACTATGCAGTATATGTTGAGTTACAGGCAGTGAGGTAGTAGGGACTGCATGCTATGCAATATAGGTTAAATTACAAGCAATAAGGTAACAAGGAGTCTACACGCTATGTAGCATGTGTTTATCTACAAACAGCGAGGTGGCAACAAACAATGAGGTGGCAATGGAGTCACAGGCTATGCAGCATGAGTTATTTTAAGCAGTGGGGTAGCAATGGAGTCACAGGCTATGCAGCATGAGATGTTTCAAGCAGTTTATTTATTTATTTATTTATTTAACAGCTTTTATATACCGCGCTCTTTATTATCAGTGCAGTTTACAATTAACAATTCTTGCTCAATTCAGTCAAAACTGTCTTGTGCTTACATTTTAACAGGATAGTTAACTTGGAGCATTAACTGGGTAAGCTATTTACATATTAGACCTAAAATATGGTATTCATCATTGAACTATTATATACATCTCAGTTTGGTGTTGTTGCGCATACCACTGGTATTTCAGCTATTAGTTTGTCTTCATTTGTTTGTGTAGTGTCAAGCGCTGCTTGAAAGGATTGGGGTGTGTTAAGTGGGGAGGGGTTGTTTGGTTGCGAGAAGTATAGGAGGAATAGGTGATGCTTGATTGCTTTCCTGAACTGTGTGAGGTCTCTTATCGATCTTAGTTTTGGTGGGAGGTTATTCCAGCACTTTGGGGCGTAGAAGGCGAATGTTCTATTCCTAGTTGTCTGAGTACATTTTATGGATTCCTTGGGGATAATCAGCGTTTTGTCTGCTACTGTCCTTCTCGACCTGTTGTTGGGGGTGGGGGTGAGGAGGCCCATGAGTGACAAGGGAGCTAATTTATTGATGATCTTAAAGGTGAGGAGTAGAGCCTTGTATGTGATCCTACAGATTATCGGTAGCCAGTGAAGTTCCTTGAGGGTGGGAGTGATGTGGTCTCTTCTGGATAGTCCACAGAAAACGCGTGCAGCTGCGTTCATCGCAAGTTGTAGTGGGTTGAGGGTATGCTTGGGGAGTCCATGTAGAATGACATTTGCATAGTCAAAGTGTGGAGTTACCAGCGCCTGGAATACGGTTCAGAAATCATCAGGGGGTAACATGGGTCTTAGGTGCCTTAGTGTTCTGATTTTATTGTATATGGTCCTGGTTGTGTTTTTTATGTGCTCCTTGAAGTCAAGTTGTTGGTCCAACGTAACACCCAGGTAGCGTATGGAAGGCTTGGTTGGGAGCTCTGCATCTCTTACCTTCAAGGTAGTTGGAGGGGAGAGGTTTTTGTTCCTTGAGATGAACAGGACCTCGGTTTTCTTGACGTTTATGCGCAGGTTCTGGGCTTTCAGCCAGTCGGTGATTGCATTGAAGCATTCGACTAGGGCAGTGAAGTCGGGATGCTTGACTTTAAATGGTGCAAACAGCAGGACATCATCTGCGTAGATCAGACTGGAGATATTGTAGGAGCGGATGATTCCGCATATAGGCTGCATGTATATGTTAAATAGTAGCGCAGATAGAGAGGAGCCTTGTGGTACTCCTTGCTGTTGCTGGAATGGTTCAGATGTGTTGACTCCCACCCGGACATGTTGCTATCGGTCCGCTAGGTAGGAACTACACCACTCCCAGACCAGGCCCTGGATTCCCTTCTCTTGGAGGCGTGTAAGGAGTTGGTTGTGATTGACGGAATCGAACGCAGCAGCAATGTCCAGGAAAATGAGCGCAAAGCCATTCTCGATATTGTCTATTCCTCTGTTTAATGTGTTGATTAGGGTGGCAAGCAGTGTCTCAACTCTGTGAGATTCCCTAAACCCGTGCTGGCAGGGATCTAGAGGAGCTGCTATGTCTATGTGTTGCTGATCTGTCTTTGGACAACCTTCTCAATTATTTTGGCTAACAGGAGTATGCTCGAGATTGGGCGATATGATTCAGCCTTCAGCGGATCTAGCCTGTTATTCTTCAGAAGTGGCCGCATGGACGTCTGTTTGAGAGATGATGGGAACATTCCTGTTGAGAAGGATAGTCCTATGATGTTGACTAGAGTTGGGCTGAGTTCCATGCGCATGGCTCTAATCCAGTACGCTGGGCAGGGATCATTTGGTGCTGTAGTGGTGTTGATGGTAGCAATGAGGTCTTGGATGTTTTTCTTGGCGGGAGGTGTGAACTCTAAGCGGTGGTTGTATGTAGGGGATATGGTTGGGTGTGGATTCTGGAGTTCTATCAATCTTGAGGGTTTTGGTTCGGAGGTAGTCAGCATATAACTGGGGTTGTATAGGTTCATGCTGAGGAGATGGTTCCTTAATTAAGGATTTTGCTAGGCTGAAGAGGTCCCTGGGTTTGTTAAGAGAGCAAAGAAGGAGCTCAGCGTGGTATTCTCTCATTCTGTCGTATATTGTTTCATGGTGAAGTTTTAGGTGTTCAATGTATGCTGCTTGGTCAACTGTGGAGCGAGATCATCGCCATTTTCTTTCATGCTTCCTAAGGATAAGAAGAGATGCCTGCAGTTCTGTTGTAAACCATGGAGCTGGCCGTCTTTTTCTTTCACTTCTGTTCGAGGTTAACGATTTGTCCTTGGTTGGTAGCTGGGAGAATGAGTTCAGTGTGGTATTCCAACAAGTGATCGCATCATCGAGGTTATGTGATGTCTGATTGAGTGTTAGAAGTGCGCTTCTGGCAAACTCGTCCTTGTCGAGGGGTTTGAAGTGGCGAATATTTGTTGTGGAGGTTGTTTTTGTGCAGCTGGGTGGGACTTGATCTTGATGCGATGGGATATGGAATGTAATTAAGCTGTGGTCAGACCAAGGGACCAGAGTGATGGAAAGGTTGAAATCATGTTTGTGTCTTGTAGCGGAATGAGGGGCAAAGATCAGGTCTAGTAAATTTCCCTTGTGGTGAGTGGGAGCATTAACCATCTGTTCGTAGCCGAGTGCGTTCATTGCTTCAAGGAAGGAATCAGCTTGGTTGGGTTGCAGGGATGACAGGTTGAAGTCACCAAGCAGCCAATTGGATTTGCGTGGGTATCAGGGTTGCAGGCTAATTCAATTATGTTGGAGATGTCTTCTGGAGGGGAGGTCGGGGCTCTATAGATGAGGTTTATGGTGTTGTGCTTGTTGGCTATGGTGACTGTGTCTATGTGTGTGCTGCTCTTGGAGGAGAGCAGCTGATACTGGAGCTCTGTTCTTGCAAGGATGAAAACTCCACCGCCTCTGCGGCTAGCTCTGTGGCAGGTTTGGATTGGCTCTGCTGTTATAGACCAGCGTCTGCCCCGATTGGGCAGCATGCTGCAGATGGCTGGATGCTGGTGTCCCGGCTCGATCCCGGGGAGGGAGAGCTGCTTCGTGGCGGGAAAATGCTCGGCAATGCGCCTGATGGCGACTCTGCTGTTATAGACCAGCGTCTGCCCCGATTGGGCAGCACGCTGCAGATGGCTGGATGCTGGTGTCCCAGCTCGATCCCGGGGAGGGAGAGCTACTTTGTGGCGGGAAAATGCTCTGCAATACGCCCGATGGCGCCTCTGCTGTTATAGACCAGCAGGGGTAGAAATGGAGTCACAGGCTATGCAGCATGAGATGTTTCAAGCAGTGGGGTAGCAATGGAGTCACAGGCTATGCAGCATGAGTTGTTTTAAGCAGTGGGGTAGCAATGGAGTCACAGGCTATGCAGCATGAGTTGTTTTAAGCAGTGGGGTAGCAATGGAGTCACAGGCTATGCAGCATGAGATGTTTCAAGCAGTGTGGTAGCAATGGAGTCACAGGCTATGCTTATCGCAGCTTGCGTGCACTACTAAGGTCTCCCGCCTAAGGGCCCTCTGGCGAGGCCCTCAGGGGCGAGCACGTGGCTGAAGGCGCCTTCCTTTTAAAGGGCCGACTGCCTGATGGATCCGGCGTGCGCCACTGATGGTGCCTTCCTTTTAAAAGGGCTGTCTGCCCGATGGATCCCCTAACACTGCTTATACACTGTGTGAAGCCCCCCGTACCCAGGAAGCCAAAAACACCTCAGGGAGCAAGAAAATGGCCCCAGATGAAGAAGCAGGAAGCCCCATAGCTTAAATCTGCTAACTTCCTTTCCCACGCGGCTGCCACACGGTAAGGCCTATCTAACACGCGGTGATCCCCGCGATGGCGAATCAGCAACAACGGGTCCCCTGCACTTCCTCTTCAGCACAGACACCTTACCTCCGCTGCAGCCAGCCTTTAACCTGGACTTGCTCTCCCTGCGTGACTCTCCCCATGCTCAGCCGAAATCGCGGCTTCAGCGCTGGGGGTGAGAGGAAGGAGGAGATGACGCTTCACTGACTGTTGTCCAGGCAACTCCAGCTAAACGCTGCTGTGCTGCTCTCCCCGCCGGCTCCTCACCCAAAAGAGTGGGTTCGGGAGCTGGATAGCTAGCCCCCTGAAACTCCGACGCTCTCTCCGGCAGGGGGGGAGAGGGAGGGGGAGGAGGAGAGGAGAAAGGGCACCCCCTCCGCAGCACTTTCCAACTGCTCCTCTTCTCTTTCCTTTTTCTTTCTTTTTTTTTTTTTAATTCTCCCAGCTACCTTCCTAAATACCTAACTCTCCTTAGTTGTCCCTCTAGTGAGTCCTGAACTTCCAGGCTCACCACTTCTCCAGCTTCTTGGAGACTGAGACTACTGGAGCGGAGAGGCGGTCCCTGGGCTATTTATACCAGAGTCATGAAAAGGATGACATGCACAGTCTCCAAGCTTCTGAGGAGGTGCTAAACCCAGAGGTTCTGGACTGGACTGGAGGGATGATAAGGAAACATACTTTTATTAATGTAATATACATACCATTACATTTTCCATAATCCAAGTATACCTTAAATATTATTGTATGGTGTGTTACTACTAACAATGTACTTTCTGTTTATTTTTATTTATTATAAATTGTTACCCGGAATTCAAACCGTGAACTTTACTGGCTTAGAAAATAATTCTTGCCACACCACCTGGTCATACTCATCATCGTTCCGCGGGTAAATTATGGATATTGTAATGGTATGTGTGCAATGTGGTGTGTGAGGGTGCAATCCTAGCTATACCACTACCCAGAATGTGGTGTGTGAGGGTGCAATCCTAGCTATACCACTACCCAGAAGAAAGCAAGTTATCTATCCTTTGCTAGTTTCAGATAAGGAAAATTAGAAGGAATCACCAGCACCTAAAAAAAAACCCCACTGCAAGCAGAGTGAAAACCATTTACAATATTCTCTTGGCCCTGAGAACATCCCATAGGATAGCTGGTCCAAAACCCCACAAACTACTGCTATACAAAATTAGAGAAAATATAAAGGATTATCATTTTCCTAATAGTGACAAACTAAAATCAGCAAATCAAGGTCCTATTAAAACTACAGGATATTAATGCTCCACCTAACTCACATTTTAGCTAAATAGCTTGACAATGTGTAGAATGTAAAATTCTGAACAAATGTTCAAAGACAATAAAAGTATTTTGTACTAGAAAGAGGAAATTTTCACTTACCGTTAATTTCCTTTCCTGGAATCCTGCTAAACCAGTCCAGACAAGCAGGTTTAATCCCCCTACCAGCAGATGTTGGAGACAGATAAATAGAAAAAAACTACCAGCAGCCTGATTGGCTGTTCCCTGGTAATATGTAGCTGAACCCAGTAGAGGGCGCTCCAGTATTGCAAAAAGCCATACTCAAACGGATGTAACCATGAACCAAAAAGGAAGATAGCAACCATACTATGTACAAGAGGCGATAACGCTCCGCTGCAAAGTCTTGGCTCCTCAGAAATATACCTCTGAACCAGATATCCAGAATAGGGAGGATCCTGGACTGATCTAGCAGGATTCCCGGAAAGGAAATTAATGGTAAATGAAAATTTTCCCTTCCAGTACATCCTGCTAGACCAGTCCAGACAAGCAGGAAGTACCCAAGCTAACTGCTCTTTGGGTGGGAAGATACGGCTGTCGAGACAACCTTTGCTCCGAACTGTGCCTCTTCCCGAGATTGAATATCGAGCCGATAATGTAGACAGGGAGGACCAGGTGGCTGCCCTGCAGATATCAAGAGAATGAACATGAGAGCGCTCCGCCCAAGATATAGCTTGCGCCTGCATAGAGTGCGCCCGAAGACTGAGAGGGACAGATTTTCCCTTAAGGATGTATGCAGATTCCATTGCTAACCGCAACCAGCGAGAGACCGTGCGTTTAGAAGCAGGTTAACCCTTACGGGGTCCCGCAAAAAGCACGAAAAGGTGATCAGAGGTATGGAAAGGATTAGTCACCCAATACCTACGAAGGATCCTGCCGAGATCCAGAGAACAGAGTCCCTTATTCTCGCACGTACACTGATCCTCAGAAAAACAGGGTAGGAAAATTGTCTCATTGATATGAAAAGGCGTAAGCACTTTTGGAAGGAACGAAGGAACAGTACGCAAGAAAACTCCTTCTTTTGAGAAGGCAAGATAGGGATCCCTGCATGAAAGTGCTTGTATTTCGGATACCTTTCGTGCCAAAGTTATCGCTACTAGAAACACTGCCTTAAGCGTCAAATCTCTCAATGTGATCTGTTTAAGCAGCTCAAAAGGCACCTGCATCAAGACTTTTAGGATGAGGGACAGATCCCACGTTGACACCGGAGGGCGAACCGGTGGTGAGACTACCTTAAATGCTTTAAGGAAACGGGACACATCTGCATGGGACGCTATACAGCGACCCTCAACAGGGCCTCTGAAACAAGTTAAAGCCGCTACTTGAACCCGAAGAGACCCCAAGGTTAAACCTTTATCCAGGCCGTCCTGGAGGAAGGTAAGGATATTCAGGATTCCCGACCTCCAAGGAGAGATACGGTGCCACACACACCAGGACTCGAAGACTCGCCAAACACGGGAATGCGCTAGCGAAGTCGACAGGTGGCACGTCTTCAGAAAGGTTGCGACCACGCGATTCAAGTAACACTTCCTGCTTAGGCAGTGGCATTCAAGAGCCAGGCTGAAAGCGAGTAAGGAGCCGGATCATCCATTACAATCGAGCCCTGACGTAATAGCCCCCAGCGAGACCCCAGATGCAGCGGCGGGACTCACGTTAAGTGGATGAGGTCCGCATACCAGGGCCTCCGAGGCCAGTTGAGAACTATTAGGATCACTCTCCCCCGGTGTGCGAGGACTCTCCGAAGCACTTTGCCGATTAGTACCCATGAGGGAAAGATGTACAGTAGAGCCTCCTGCAGCCATGGTTGAGCCAGGGCATCCAATCCGGAGGACTGAAACTCCCTCCTGTGACTGAAAAATTCCAGTACCTTGGTAATCGCTGACGTCGCCATTAGATCCATTACTGGTTGCCCCCATGCTCGCAAAATCTTCTGAAATGCCCAAGGGGCTAGCTCCCATTCTCTGGGATTGATAGCGGTGTCGGCTGCGGAAATCAGCCTGAAAGTTGTCCACCCCGGTGATATGCTGTGCCAAGAGAGTCTGCAGATCTGCCTCTGCCCAGGGAAGGAGAAGGGACATTTCCCTGGCTACACCTAGGGACTTGGTGCCACCCTGGCGGTTGATATATGTCACTGTTGTTGCGTTGTCACATAGAACCCGTACCACTTGATCTTTGAGAAGAGGCAGAAAATGTCTTAGGGCGAGGCGAAACACTCGCGCTTCCAGTCGATTTATGGACTAGTGTGCTTCATGAATTGACCAAGTACACTGCGTGGACTGATGCTGGCAGAGAGCATCCCACCTGTAGAGACTCGCATCTGTTGTTACTAGGACCCAATGAGGGTTCTCTAGAGAAACACCCCTGAGGAGATGACGGGGCACCAGCCACCACTGGAGACTGCGTCGAGTCTCCGGGAGGAGCGGAAGCTGGATGTCGTAGACTTCGGACACAGGTGACCAGTGTAAAAGGAGAGACCTCTGAAGCTCCCTCATGTGTGCTCTGGCCCAAGGCATGACTTCGATAGTGGCTGCCATGGACTCCAGGACTTGAAGGTAATCCCAGACCCTCGGAGCTGTCTGAAGAAGAAACAAACGAAGCAAGCCAGTGAATTTGCAAAGACGCTCACGTGTCAAGAAGACTTTCCCCTGCGCGATGTCGAAGCGGGCTCCTAGAAACTCTAGTTGCCGGGACAGAGGAAGATGGCTCTTGGACATATTGAACACCCTTCCAAGATTCTCGAGGAAAGAAACTACTTGAGCCACTGCTTGATGCGCTTCCAACATGGAGTCCGCCCGAATCAACCAGTCATCCAGGTAAGGATGCACTCGGATTCCCCATTTGCATAGAGCTGCTGCGACCACTACCATAACCTTGGAAAAGGTGCGCAGAGCCGAGGCCAGGCCAAAGGGCATTGCACAAAACTGGAAGTGCTGACCCAGTACTGCATACCGTAGGAAACGCTGTCGATCGTCTCTGATGGGAATGTGGAAGTAAGCTTCTGAAAAATCTAGAGGCGAGGAACTCACCTCCACGTACCACCGGGATCACCGAGTAAAGCGTCTCCATTCAGAATTGTGGCACCCGTAGACATTGATTTACACCGCTATCGATCCCAGAGAATGGGAGCTAGCCCCTTGGGCATTTCAGAAGATTTTGCGAGCATGGGGGCAATGGGAGCTAGCCCCAGAATTGGGCAGAAAAACCCATCTTTCTTGGGAACCACGAAATAAATGGAGTAACGACCACAGCCTCTCTCTGCTCGAGGGACTGGTTGAATAGCCCTCAGAAGAAGGAGGCAGCGCACAGTGGAGCGAATCGCCTTTCTCTTCAGGGATCTCCCCCGGGGTGAGACGACGAACGCATCGGGAATGGATTGGGAACGTTTGAGAATGTAACCCTGGGAGCTAATATTGAGGATTGATCTGAAGTAACGAGAGACCATTGACAAGAAAATAGAGCCAAATGCCCACCCATCGGAGGAGTCTCTCTGGACGGACCAACCTCCAGAAAAGGCTCCTGGGGTGGACTGTCCAGCCAGTCAGCAGGAAGATCTCGCGAGGCCCCGAGTAGGACTCAGCTCCCTTGCGGGCACCCCGAAAGGACTATACCCTCTGACCAAAACGTCCAGTTGTCAAAGAGACGGAGGGCTTCCCAGGACGGTAGCGACGAGCGTTGCAATACCTGGAGGTGTGCCGCGAGGTAGGTGAATATCGACAGGAGGAACACCTAGTAGCAAATTTAGGCTTATCTTCCAGAAGACGTTGGGGTCAAACCTCCCCTAGGTCTTTGAACAATTGGTCTAGGTCCTCCCCAAAGAGAAGCTTTCCCCTGAAGGGAAGCCTAGAGAGGCATGCTTTAGATGTAGAGTCAGCTGACCATTGGCGAAGCCAAAGCCATCTGCGAGAAACTGTGACTGCCACCACTGATCTAGCCGAGAGGTGCAAGAGACCGTAAAAGGCATCTGCCAAAAAAGCTGTGACCGATTCCAGACGAGCCAGATCCTCTGGCAGACGGTGAATCCAGCACGGAAGAGCTCGGGCTGCTAGGCCCCCTCAAACAGAGGCCTGGAGAGTTATTGAAGAAGCCTAAAAGGCAGTCTTGAGAAGGCTCTCAACTTTCCTATCCTGTTGATCACGAAGTGCTGCACCACCCTCCATTGGAATAGTGGTGTGCTTTGTTACTCCGGTCACAAGGGCATCCACTTTGGGGTATGTCAGCCACTTCTCCACGTCAGGCGGTGCCCAGAGGTAAAGCTGACCTAGGCGGCGGGCTGTATGGAGGAGAATGTCACCACTAACCAGATAGTCGCCAATGCTAACCCCAGAATGAGTACCCTGCAATTACAGTGGGTGCATGTCGCTCCACCTATTGAGATGGCATTATGTACACCTGCACTATTTACAACATTGACAGTGCACGATATGTTCTCCTGCACTAACTGCAATGCGCTCACCATGCCCACTCTCTTCCCCTCTCCCACCCATTCAACACCCCAACACAGTTGGCAATTACTGCGTGAATCAGCATGTGGTAACTGTCATGCCCTCATGGTAACAGTTACCACAGGCCCTTGCGTACAGTTACTGCATGTGAAAACACGTGTTAACAGCTTAGTGCACTTTAGTAAAAGGGCCCCTTAGACTATAAGCCCTCCAGGAATAGGAAAATACCTACGATATTTGAATGTAACTTGCATTGAGCTACTATTGAAAAAAAACGAAAACAAAGATGTGGGCTAAAAATTAAAAATCCCTACCTTCGGCAGGAACATTGCTGGGTCAGTGTCAGTGGAAGTGAATAGGAGAAAAATAGTTGGACTGAGGGTTTAGTTAAAAAGTTAGTGAAAAGGTCAGGTACATGTTTAGTGTTGTCTCTGGGCCTTGTGACTCTTGGTTATACTCTTCCTGGTGTCTTCTGCTGTAGCTTTGATTGTATGCCTGTGTGCCTGTAGGCATCTTGTGTTGATCTGTGTTTCAGAGCTGCCAAATTATCCAGCTCTAGATTGGAAATTATAGGCTAATTCTGATTTTTTGATAACCATTTACTGAAGCATCAAGGTACCTGCAGTGGTGATTTCAATGGATGGAATCAAGAACTACAAATACTACCATGCATTTAGATACAAGTTCAGAACTAGGTCTGGTAAAAAAAATCTTCCTATCTAGCAACAGGTAACTTGGGAACTCTTGTGCTTGTACTTGTCCAGAAACTATGAGGCCAAACTTCAAGAGGTTAAACAGATTAACTTCAGGAGTTAAGGGAGGCTCATTGATTGCATTGCTCTCCCTCCTTAATTTTCTGCTCCCCTTTTCCCTGCCCCTCCTGCCGCCCCTGAGAGGATAAGACCAAGGCCACTAATCTTTCCCAATTTTACAAGAGGTGCCAGATGTGTCTCAGAGTAGAAGAAGAGAGAGGAAAACCCCTCCAAAGTCAGCATGGCCTCCAATATGACTCCACTTTGGCACAGTGTATGAATAGAAAGACTGCAGCAGCCGTCACCAGTTGGTGTGAGGTTGTGGCCACCATACAAGCACTGATATTTATATATATAATAATTTTTTGTAAATAAATATGTACTTACAACCTACAAATGTCTGTTAATGAGGTAATTCCTTACTGCCACTGCACACTTATGTCCTTGAGGGTGCCTGGGTTCCACCTTCTCCTCTTTTTGCACCGCCTTCTCCTCTTTCTCCTCATCCCTGCTTAGGCCTCTAGCTGAAGTCCCTCAAGAGAAGGCTGCTGACAGGTCAGGGACATGTAGCAGGCCAGGAAAATATGAAAGATCTTAGAAGAGTGGTGCAAGTGACCTCTCACAGATCTGTCCAGTTATCTGAAGTCTGTCTTCAACAATCCAAAAGTTCTTTCCATTACTGCCCTTGAATACCTGTAGGCCAGGTTCTAGCATGCTTCTGATTTACTCTTGGAATTGGAGATAGGGGCCCATAAACAAGGTCTTCTCACCTATGGGAAAAAGGCAGTTAAAAACGGTGAGTGAGGCCACTGTGGTGTGAGGTTGATGGGTTCTAAAATGGCTCTTGGGACATGGATGTGATTGGGAAGTCTGAACAGCCATTTACAGACATCTAAATCACGAATAAGACTTCTAAAATTACTCCCCCCATGCATTTATTCCTCTCCTCTGTCAACTCCTTACTTATTTTTTAATATTGTAAATTGATTTAAAATACTTTTGAAAGGTGGTATAGGAAGAACCTGGAAATAAATATATAAATAAATCAATACTTGCCAAAGACATGGGCATTTAAATTAGGCAGCTGGCATTGGCATTAAGCAGATAAATATTTCCCTACCTTAGCCCCAGACACTTTTTAAACACTTAAATTAAGGAAGCTAATGAGATACTTGGTGCTAGTTGGTTTTCAAAGGGAAAAAATTAGGGACCTAACCTTTAAAGTAAGATGACTAACATTTTGTGGAACACTAACCTTGATTCTGCTGAGCCAAAATATGTCGCAAGCACGGGGCTTCTCATTTACAAACTATAACTTTATAAAGGTAAACTCCTCTATAGTCCAGGGGGTTTCAATTCAGTCCTTTGGACATACCTAACCAGTCTGGTGTTCATTATATCTTAAGTGAATATAAAATAGATAGGTTTGTATGCTATGGAGGCAGTGCATACAAATATATCTCATGCATATCCATTCTGAATATCCTGAAACCCAACTGGTTTTGGTGATCCCGAGAACTGGGTGAAAAATCACTAACTTAGTCATACATTTTAGTTATTTATTTATTTAGACAGTTTTGTATACCGCCTTATCCATCAATCAAAGCGGTCACAACACAATTGGGGGATACATTTAACACGCGGGGATATGAGACACATACACTAATACTTACAGGGAACAATCAAGCAAGCTTTCATATTTAGCAAAATACATGCAAAAATCCAGCAAGCTTTCATATTTAGACTCATATTACTGACAAACATTTCTTATTCCTACAAGTCTCTTGGCTACCAATTACCTATTGAACATAAACATAAACATATTAGGCCTGATTCAGACCCAGACGTCCCAGCCCTCTGTGTGCCCGGTCAGAACCGGACTCACAGAGTTAGCCGGGATTCTGATCCCACGGGGCATGTCTAGCCCCGTGGGATCAGAATCGCGTCCAGGCCTGTACATGCAGGCCAGGACCCTGATTCAGTCCGGCCTGCACATAAGAACATAAGATATGCCATACTGGGTCAGACCAAGGTCCATCAAGCCCAGTATCCTGTTTACAACAGTGGCCAATCTAGGTCATACATACCTAGCAGTTTCCCCAAAAGACACAGGTTCCGCAATGCTTGTACTGGGTCAAGCATTGATATCCTGGGTCCCTTCTTAATAATGGTTTATGGACCTTTCCTCCAGGAATTTGTCCAAACCTTTTTTAAACCCAGCTACACTAACAGCCTTTACTACATCCTCCGGTAACAAATTCCAGAGTTTGATTACACGTTGAGTGAAAAAATATTTTCTTTTATTAGTCTTAAATAGTTTACCCTGTAGCTTCATTGCATGTCCCCTAGTCTTTCTATATTCTGATAACGTAAACAATCGATCTACGTTCACCCGTTCCACTCCGTTCATTAATTTATAGACTTCTATCATATCTCCCCTCAGCCGTCTCTTTTCCAGGTTAAAGAGCCCTAACCTTTTTAGCCTTTCTTCATAGGAGTATCCTTCCATCCCCTTTACCATTTTGGTGGCTCTTCTCTGAACCTTTTCTAATAACTCTATATCCTTTTTAAGATACGGTGACCAGACTTGCACACAATATTCAAGGTGCGGTCTCACCATGGAATGATATAGAGGCATTATAATATCTTTTGTTTTATTTTCCATTCCTTTCCTTATGATACCTAGCATTCTATTTGTTCTCTTGGCTGCCGCTGCACACTGGGCCGAGGGTTTTAACATGTTATCCACAATGACGCCTAAATCTTTTTCCTGGGTGGTGGTTCCTAATGTGGAACCTTGTATTGTGTAACCATAGTTTGGGTTGTTCTTCCCTAGGTGCATAACTTTGCACTTGTCCACATTAAATTTCATCTGCCATTTTGATGCCCAGTCTTTTAATTTATCAAGATCCTCTTGCAATTTTCCACGATCCTCTTGGGTTTTAACAACTTTAGATAGTTTTATGTCATCTGCAAATTTGATAACCTCACTCGTTATTCCACTTTCCAGGTCATTTATGAATATGTCAAAAAGCAGCGGACCCAGCACAGATCCCTGGGGTACACCACTATTCACCTTTCTCCATTGGGAATATTAGCCATTTAGCCCAACCCTCTGCTTTCTATCTTTTAACCAGTTCTTGATCCACAGTAGTACACTGCCTCCTATCCCATGACTCTTTAGTTTTGCCAAAAGGCTCTGATGAGGGACCTTGTCAAAGGCTTTCTGAAAGTCCAGATACACTATATCAACCGACTTACCATACAGACCTTGCCCGGATAGCTCAGTCAGGGTTTTTGAATGCAGCTCCGGCACCAAGGCATCCAGTTGTCATGACACCGCAGCTCCATTCAAAAGCCACAATCCCCGGCCGCTGGTTCAAAAAGTGCTTTCCCTGCAGCCCAACCCCCGATCTGGTCTTCCAAGGCCAGGCTCAGGCCATGGGGAATGTCCTCTGCCCCCTCCTGCCCTTTCTGAGCTCCAGGCCCGCCATCCCCGCCAACTAGGGGAACATTCCACCTCCGAGGTGGAATAAGTTTTCTGTTCAAGCTGCCGGCCCTGGACATACAGGGCCGTACGTCCAGAGCCGACAACCGCCCACTACCCACCCTAATATCGCCCCCGATCCACCCCTTTCCTGCCCCCATCTATCTTCCCCATACAATGCGCAAGGAAATTAAACGGGATCGGGAGAGAGCACAAATAGCGGGAATGGACGTCCCACAGGACGTCCATCCCTGCTATTCGTGCTTTGGAATGACCCCTATTGCATTTCACTAGTCACAAAGTAATACGGGCTACTAGTATCAGTGAGGTACAGATGCCTTCTGCTGAAATTTTGGCTGAAACAAAATATTACAAATGGGGAAATCCACTATACCTAGAAATAAAAATGTGTTATGAAGAATGAATTAGCAATGTGCTAGCAAAGAAATGATTGTTGCTTTCCCTGGAGTCTGATCTTGTAGGTTATTATATGGCCAGGAAAACTACTGAAAAAAAATGGTAAAACATGTAATTTTTCTGGCAGAGGGGAAATGACACAGGAGCTCCCTGCAGCTTGCAGTTCCACTGAGAGCACCATATGAGCTGAAGAATCTCAAGAGCCAATTAAGCATGCACTCAGTGGCAAAAAGAAAAATCCCAAACACATCATCAGCCCCCAAAGTAATTATTTTTCAAACATGACCCTACAAAAGCAAAGAATTTCAGTCTGCTTACTATAAGGAACTGATTAAAAAAATATTTCAGTATAAACAGTTCTTATCTGCAATGTTTTGTTTTTTTTTGTTTTGTTAGGCCATTTTCTGCTCCAGATGTGCATGAGAGTATCTGAATGTTTGGACGTGTATGGTTTTTTGCTACTTTCCTCCAGGGATCCTGCATAAACCAAGGAAGTACCCATAAAAATGGCCTGTCCCAGTGGAAAACAAATTATAAATAAATGTTTAATGATGGTTTTGTAGGTTTCAAGAATGTTTATTTTTAATTCAAGCTGTTCTAAAGCCTGCAAGAGAAGTTATTATTTAATATGAAGTCTCAGAACTGCTTCTTAAGGCCAGCAAAAAGGTGTATTTCTGCACAATCTGTATTAGCACTGAGATCAGCTGCAATCACAGTGTATCATCATTTTGTAATAGTTATGATGGACAGTCTAAGAAATACAGGAATAAGGTTTTATTTCCCCAGCATAGATTTTAGAAGTTTTAAAGTGTACATTTACAGTATTCTTCACACTAGTATGTGGGATTTGTGACAGTGGCTGGCTGGTGTTTATTGGAGTGTTTATGGAGGGGAAGATTTGTGTAGGAAGTATATGTGTGACTATATAGCTGGAAGTGTTAGCAGGTATATGTACTGTATTTGGGAAATGGCGTATGTTGTATGAGGTTATGGATTATGAGGTAGAATTATATAAGTGTGGAGAGATAAGACAGGTGTATGGTATGTGAGGGGGTTATAGGATAGGTTTAGATGCATGAAGGTTTTGTGCATGTGTGCTAGGGAGTGAATATGCAGGCAATGTATGGAGAGATGGGGATAGGAGAGAATGGTGGTGCATATGCATGAATGTCTGGGTATATGTGGGGGACAGGCAGGGATGTATGAGTCTGTATGAGGAGCAGAGATAGGTAGAGTTATGTGTGTATGAGGGCAGAGTTGGATGTGGGTAATTGTGTGTGGGGGCAGAAATATAGGTATACAGTAGGATTAAATCAAATCCTGCAGGTAGCTACTGGCAAAACTTGGACTAGATTCATTTAGACCATGCCAGGAGAACTCACAGGTAGCTGCTCGACTCACTATACACCAGCCAATGGTGACAGGGTTAATCATGCTGTTAGAATTTGGGATACCTCTCATGCAGTTTGCATGCCAGAAAGAGAGAGAAAAGGCAGAAACATAGATTTGAGGTGGTATGGGAGGCTGACCCTCAGCAGCCATAGGAGGAGTTCCCAATTCACCATGACTAAAGCAAGGAGGATTTCCAAAGAAAAGGGGAGCTGGACTGCTACCGAGCTTTAACAGTTTAAAAAAGATTATTTGCCTGAGCAGCAAACACAGGGCCGGTGCTACCTTTTTGGCTGCCCTATGCATGTGATTACTGTCTCTCTCTCCCTCCCATTTCAATGGAGCTCTTCACAAGCCTGTCTTTTGTCCCAACATGATGAAAATGTTCCAAGGGCTAGCTATATTAGTCTGGAGTAGCAAAAATGACAGAAGGAGGTGGCACCTTATAGATGACACCTTATAGACGGAGGGCTGCATTATCTCCAGTGTTGTTTAATATCTACATGAGTCCACTGGGCACTATTTGTCGGTAACATGGGTTTGTAGACTTTTTATATGCCAATGATATACAGCTTTTGATCAAGTTTGATGAAGAAGAGGTTGCAGTACTGCAGTGTGCAAATTGCTGTCTGGAAGAGATTGCAGCTTGGGTACAAGTCATCGGTGGTTGTTGAATGCCAGCAAATTAGAAGTTTTACTTTGAGGGGATCTAAAGGAAGAGAGTTTGTATGCAGGGCTCTCTAATGGGGATGTTCAGCTGCCCTGGAAGAATGAGATTCAGAATCTAGGTGTCATTATAGATGGTAAACTCTGCCTTCATCGACAGGTCTCGCAGGAAGTGCGTGCTGCTTTTGTTAATTTGCGGTTGGTGCAGCAGCTCAAACCTTTTATAGATCAAGATGCTTTGCATTGAGTGGTCCAGGCATTGGTATTGTCATGCTTGGACTATTGCAATGCCTTGTATGTGGGGCTGCCAGCATATATATTGAGGAAGTTGCAAGTGGTACAGAATATAGCCACATGAATCATTTGGGGTCTATGAAGGTGTGATTCGGTGGCTGTGGTGATGCAACAGTTGCATTGGCTCCCGATTAAATCAAGATATATGTTTAAATTGTTGGTGTTAGCATTTAAAGTATAATGGGGCAATGGCCCTGGTATTTGAGAGAGCTGCTGCACTGGTAAAGGCCCGGTAGGGTGTTGTTCTCAGGGGGTGAATGTCTGTTGGAGCTACTTGGTTGGTCTTCGGTTCATTTGTAGTGTTGGCGGACAAGACTTTTTTTGGTTAGGAATCCAAATAGGGAACACCCACAATTAAAATGTGTGGAGGAGGGTTAAATGAAGCAACCCCATACACTTTTAAAAGCCATGAGTCTACTGGGGGCATTCGTCTTAAAAACTGGCACAACCCCTGAGTGGGCTACATTCAAAAGCGCATTTAAGGTCTAGGGCTCCAATTGTAAAATCTATACTTTATAATCATCTAGAGTAATGATCATGATTACAGGCAGGAGTGAACTAGAGTATGAAAAGCCAGGTTGAGAACTCACCCCAGTACAGGAACACGAAGCGCACCGTAGTGTCACACCATTCCTTTAAAATTCAACTGAGCGTGATTGCAGTCTGCTGCATTCTTTTCAAGGGAACTAAATTCCTGCCAAACATTTAGGGTCAAAGAGGAAATAAAGCTGTCAGTCACAAGAGCTACAAAATGGACATATCAATTGAATAATAATATACTGACATGTTGCCTATATCATGTGACTTTGTAGAGCAAGCATAAGAGAAATGAAACATTATAATCAGGTTCTCTAAAACAGTGAACGCTATTCAAGAGAACACATTAGGTCTTGAATTAGAGTGCATCTGAATCAGTTACAGGCACTGGAGTGAGGACTCGTGCATTAAAAAGCAGTCGCTCCTGCCTTTAATCATGATCATTACTCTAGATTATTATAAAATGGAAATTACACTTACCTGGTAATTGATGTTCCTTGAGGGAGTACAGTTCAGTCCTCCACCACTGGGTAGTGCACCTCCTCCTGCAACATGGAGACTGGACAAGTCAAACTTGTGACATCACTGGGTATATCCTGCTGGTCTTCTCCCATGATCCCCCAGTGACCTACTGTCAAAGCAGACTCAAAGGAGCAAACAAACAACCAGTTAAAGTACTAAATACAAAGCTATGCTCAAACTTCAACTTTAAAATCACAGGGCCCCAAAAAGAATGGCCGAAAACACCCTCCTCCGTGCCCCTGTCCCCCTGCGCACCAAACAGCGGAAGACAGAGAGCTAGAAGGAAGGAGAACTAAGGAAGAGTATAGGCAGAAAAGGTTGCTCTCGCGATTACCGGCCAATCAGAGCCCGTTGCCGACTCTAGGATCCGAAAGCATACTCGGAACTGACGCCTCGCGTCTGAAACATCCATCCCCGGGCGGGAATGAGGACTGAACTGTACTCCCTCAAGGAACATCAATTACCAGGTAAGTGTAATTTCCATTTCCTTATCGGTCCTACAGTTCAGTCCTCCACCACTGGGATGTACCAGAGCAGTAATCATTGGGAGGGACCTATCCAGTCGGCTCGGCCCCTAAACGAACAGAGCAGGCACCGACCCCAGCCCGCTCCTCACGTCAACAGGCGGTAAGCCAACCAGGAAGACACGACCGAGAGCCCACTTGGATCCTCTTCACTGGTGAAAACAGCACAGAACTCTGCCCCAAGCAGTGCTAGTGCTTCAGAAAGACAAACTCGCCATCGCAAACACACTGAACGCCCTAGAAACAGACCTACTGAGAAGGCTACCGGAGCTCCGCCTGAGAAATCCGCTTGAGCTCCCCCTTGGCTCTCGACCCCACCAGGGTGTCAAGTGTTAGCAACCGCTGCTCTCCCGCAGAACCCGCCTCCACGGAGGGACAGGCAGCGAAGAGACCTCCCAGAAAGCGACGGAACCTCACCTAAGGTCCAAGGAACGCAGGTTACAAGCAAAGTGTTCTTGCGTAAGTCCCAAACCGACAACTAAACAGGCACAGCCGGATTCCACGAGGGAGAACGGAACCGAGGTCCATCCAGACAGAGGTGGGAAGCAAAATGAGGGAAATGGAAAAACCACCAGCGTCAAACACCCTATTTGTCACACCTCTTAAGGGCTTTATTCTTTGCAACACAAAGTAGCTCTACAGCTATGTCCTGGACCAGTTGGAGTCTTTTTAATTGAGAATGTGGAATGCAGCTAAGCAATGAGTTGCAATAAACCAAGCGTGATCCACCAAGGGCATATAAGAGGGTGTCAAGTGCCCCAGAGTCCAGCATTGTTTCAGAAGATGTGGAGTCTTACATGGTGTGACAAAAAAGAAAGGAGACTCTGGTAGCCACGCCCACGACGCAATGCCAGTAGGCCAACTGCTTACATCACCTGGATATGCCCTCCGGAATTGGAGGAACCATGCAGAAGTAGCAATCGCCGACATGATCCATGGGCCCTCTCCAGATCATTGGAACCACAAAAGACTTTGATGGTCTTTTCCCATCCATCCACAGCCTGAGATCTGCTACACATGTATTGCAGCATATGTGTGGCGCCTAGCTTTTATCCTGATCTTTTATTCTGCAGCCAAAATATAAATTGTAGGCTTTCTGAACCGCCACAGTCATATGCCATTTTTGTGATGTAAAAGTCACATCACCACAACTAGAGCAGAAATTATCTGCATGATTAACACCAGGACGAGGAATCGCCAAATATGCTGTGAGTGACCTATCGGTATAAAATAAATATGTCTTTTTTATTTTCTTTCTTTTTTTTTTTTTTACTGTCAAGCGAGGCAAATTTAAGTAGTGACTGCATCAACTGGTTTTGGACAGTTATTTCGATTGGTTGCAAGTAAAGATTATGCAAGCTCACGCAAATGTTGCAGAATACACTGGTAATGGTCCCCACTGACTAATGAAGAGCACATATCTTAGCAACCAGCCCCAGTCGGCCATTTTCACAATGACCTCTGAAAGGCATAGAATGGACCGGGCCACGGCCCCGTACCAATGCGTCGACGCTATCCAGTAGCCTCATATGTCCTCTGCTAAACATCAACCCGTCGCCGCAGACTGACAGGTCGCCATGAGGTCCAATATGGGCTGACCGCATCTGAGCACACGCGGCGCGCACACCGCCTGATGCAATCTCACTCCTCCGGCAAACACTCGGACCCCGCTAAGGACATTCGCCACCATAGTGTCCCCACCGAAACGCAGGCCGCCAAGGCTTCAACCGCGCACGCTGTCCCTTCGCTAGGGCCACCCTGACCACCCAACCGACTCCACCCTGCCGATCGAAATAGGCCACCATCCCGGAGATCTCAGACAGCACCTACAGCGCTCGATCCGCTACCGTGTCCGTGAACGCCTGCCACGGCTGACGTACCACGTACCGTTCCAGTCAGACGATGGAACACTGGGCGTGCTGCGTACACTAAAACGCCTTGTACATAAAGGATCCCCAAAATGTAGCTGAGTCTAACCATGCTCCGGCCAAGCTCCCGGAAGAAAGGGACAGAACCTTATAAAAAAGAAGTGGGGACAATTAGGAAGGCTTTCCTGTTTGATTATTCTTTTTTTGTTTTTCCTTTTTACAACTCCATAAGGGCCACAAGGCACACAACCGAACAGGGCATTGTCCAGAGAACGCAAGGCCCCTCCTCCAGGCTGACTCCACAGCCTAAACCGGCAGTCACCTTGGCTGATGCCGAGCAGCGCGGAAGCCAACTTGTAAGCCCAGCATATGAAGTATGCCTACTAGTACAGCATTCCACAATGGAGGGACATGTAACCGGACGGCTTTGAATATGAACCTACAGATATCCCGCGCTTGCTCCAAGACAAGCACTGTGCAGCCTACTGGTCTTCTCGGAGCACCGCCACGACCCGAAGACCTAAACCGGCCAGCAAAAGACGACGTACGCTGGGCCCGAAGGAACCTGGTTGAACGGATCCCAGCACTCCCTGTATCGTTAGGATCGGAGCCTCCCCCCAAGGACTCAGCCCTGGCTGGAACCGGCGGAGCATAACTCCAGGCTCTGCGGCGAGCCCCCACGAAGAAGTGGGACGCAACGATGCCTTGAGGAAAGGGAAGGCCCAATGGGTGAAGCAAGTTGCTAGCCGACCAAGGGAGTAAACCCCACACGCGCACCTCAACGGAAGGTCGGAAGAACTGAGGATTCTGGTCCCACAGGTGCGCCTGCTAGCCTTTAACAACATACACCTCCGCAGGTACAAAAAACTTAAATTGTGAGCACCTTCAGGGGTAAGGGGAATAGACGACAGCCTCCGACTGTTGACCACCTTGTCTTGCACAACAGACAGCAGCACCCCACCAAACAAATGATTGGGAATATATGACCTCAGAACCCCAAGACAGAGGTAAAACAGTAGAACGTGCAGTGGACGTGAATTTCCAGATCTGCCAGCCCCCCTGCCCACATTGAGAAGAGGCAGAGAAGAACTGGACCGGCGGATCTGGAGGGGTGCCTCCTGGACAGCCGGGCCACCGAAGGGAAAGCTGATGACTGAGGCCCAAACTCCTCAGGATGGCCCCGTCTTGCATTGGCAACCCCATGCAACACCATGACAACCCCGCTCACGATATCCCAAGCGATCTCTGTCATTGCTGCAACAATCACCTGAGCATGAGATCACAGACGGAACACGGACATGCAGACGCACTCAAGGAGAGTGCACCTAAGAAGTATGAGCCTATCCAACATCCAGCACCACATGTCCAGGTGTCCCACTCCTGTCACCCAAAACACAGGACGCTTGAACCTAGGTGACCGTCATAGCAAAGACAGGGAGGCCTGACTGCCGCTATCAACCCTTCCAGGACCCTGGAACACTAAGCCCCGGACTGTGCCATCCAGCAACACTTCTCACGATCCCCAGCAGGGGCCTTTCCCCAGATGGCCCAGATGGGCAGTGTTCCCGCCAAATGGGCAAGCTGCGCTCTGATAACATAGTGCAGAAAACCAAATCAAAGTGTCTTAACCTAGCTAATTTTTGTCTAATAGTGATCATTCATAATATCAGCCAGGCTCAATCATAACATTAGTATTAATGATCTCTAAAGATTTTAGAGTTACTAATGTAACACTAATTGGTTTTTTTTTTTGTTTTGTTTTGTTTTTTTAAAGAGCTTCAAAGGCGATCTTGGAAACTACAGACCAATGAATCTGAGTTCAATGCCAGTTAAATGATAGAACTTGTTCTGAAAAGCAGCACCAAGCTGTCTTTTCAAAGGGTTAATAAACATGTGAGTAAGCCAAATGATATGTATCTGGATGTTTTAGAAGGTACTTGACAAAGCCCCTTATGAACTTCTCCTGAGGAAGGAGATGATGTGCTATTATAGAATGGGAAATGGATCAAAAACAGGAACACAATAGGACTAAATGGCCAGTTTTCTCACAGGAGACCCGTAAATAGTGGAATGTCTCGGGATCTGCACTGGAACTGGCATCTGGTAACATCTACTGCACTGAAATGATCTGGAAAAGAGATCAGCAAGCATGGCGATCAAATTTGCAGATGGCATAACGACATTTAGAGGCTGTCTGCACAATTTCCAAGTGTATAAACATGGAAATAGCATCCTTATGTAAATGACAATTTCAGAAAGGGCTCAATTTGTAGGTGGTTGTGCCGCCGATGACCCTGAATGGCCAAATCCTAGCACGGAAACCTGCTGCTGACAGACGTCGCTAACTGCCAAAATGCAGACAAAGGTAAAGGCACCCCCCAAGAAGTAAAACCCAAACCAATCACATTGCATTCAAAGAACTATAAACTATCATGAAATTAAATGGAAATTAAAATTAAAAGGAAATTAAAATTAGAATTAAAATTAAAAGTAACAGCAAAAGGAAGTCCTTATCTGGGTGTAGCCGCGTGGAACAGCGTCGTCTGCTCAAATGCGGGGCTGCTCCGCTCTCCGCCACGAGGCCTCAGCCCTGCCGAGAAAATGGCGCCAATCCGAAGCAGGCCCGTTTGGCGCCAAACACCACAGAGGTGGCAAGAGCTCAGAGCCCCTCCATGCGGACTCGAGAGACTCCCTTGTGGCGTCGGGATGCAGCAGTTACCTCGCTGTAGCTGCGGGGTGAAGAGCTGTCCAGACACGCTGCTGCCTCACGCCACCAGAAGTAGCAGACGCTGCGAGCCCCGGCCCACCGGCTAAAGAACCTCGAATGGCCTGAGGCTCCCACCGCGATGGGAATCTGCCGCATGGACACTGCCAAAATGCAGGTGTTCCACAGAGCTCTCCCCCATACAGTCCTGGGGGACAGATCATCACCGGGCACAGAGACCGAAGAATCCCAAGCAGAGAGGCTAGCTGGCAGCGTGAACTTTGAAAAGGGACAGAACCCCCCTTTACACTAAGGCAGACTAGGTGAAAATAAATAAAGTAAAAGTAAATGAAATTAAATGAAAATGAATTCAATTTACAGGATTACACCTAAAGAAGGGCAAAAGAAATGCAAGGTAAATCAAATCCTGACTAACTGCTCCTAAACTGCTTCTCAAGTGAGCCCAGCACCTTGGCTCACTACGTCCTCATGCTGCATGGAGACTGGACACACTGGGGGATCATGGGAGAAGACCAGCAGGATATACCCAGTGATGTCACAAGTTTGACTTGTCCAGTCTCCATGTTGCAGGAGGAGGTGCACTACCCAGTGGTGGAGGACTGAACTGTAGGACCGATAAGGAACCATGGATTTTACAATAGGAGCCCTAGACCTTAAATGTACGTTCGAATGGGGTTTTTTACTTTTTTTACCTTTGCACGTAATTTACCAAGTATTAGACTAGTACCTTAAGCACTTTGTTGGCTTTGATTGTGCTTTTATTAAGTTTTGTATTGTGTGTGCCCCTTGCCCACAAAACATTCTTCTTTGAAAAGACCCAATATCGATTTGGCTGTCCTTTGTAGATTCAAGCTGTTTCATCTTTTCATACGAACACAGTGTGAGTACATTCTTCCATATATTGGTCTCTTATGTAAAGATATCCTCCTCATCTCTCCTCTTTCCTCTCCTTGATAGACACTTTGTCTAGTTAAGTATTTACATCTCGAGCATGCCTAGGTATTATGCATTACTGCAAAATATATGGCCCAGTTGTTTGGTGCCTTTTAATAAAGGTGTCCTTCTCACTTATCACTTCTTTTAGGTTTACGCTCGGTCTTACCTTTTAATTGTTTTATATTTCCTTTTAACTTTTATTGTGTTTATTATTTTATCATAACAGCTCACTGTTTCATGCATTAATGGTATCTGATATTCATATTTATATTTTAGTTTCTGTTTGTATTTGGTTTTATTTGAAATTGTCTTTTATTTTTTTGAGGTTTTGCACTCTGAGGAAGGTATTTGCCGAAACATGTAGGGGTTTCTAAGAAAGCACCTGTGACCAATCTACACACTTTGTTTTTGTGTGCTTTCTTGCTATCTGTGAGTGTGCTCGCTCTTTTTGTGACTTTCAGTAGCAATAGTGCAGATACTATAGATGTAGGTAACATCCCTGTCATGGATAAAGGCCATGCTAAGCATGTTCATGGACCTACTGTGGCAGGAGATAAACCACAGAAATTAATGAAAAAGTTAAGAGGATTAACTATGGTTAAGTGGACTTCTGCAGATAAAGAGGAGATAATATACTGCTACCTTTATGCTACAAATCTTATATTTAAATCAAGAGGGCATATATAAGAGAATCTGCCAAAAACTGGAAAAAAAAGGAAAGGTTAAATTAGACTTACCTGCTAATTGTAGTTCCTGGAGTAACTCCAGTCTAGTCCCGGAATCTCCGGGTTGTCAACCTACTCCAGCAGCTTTGGAGACTGAGAAAATTCACTCCTGTGATGTCACCGGTATATAAGGACTGGAACCGCCTCCTCTCACCGGTTTACCTATTGACAAAGCAGATTCACCGGAGCAACAAGTAAGTAGGCAACATAGTAAAATCCAAAAACAACTGCCCCACTGAGCTTTACAGGACCCTAAGCCCCAACTATGTACAAGCCCTCTGCTACATGGGCCATGCCTTGAGGTCCTCCTGTTTCTCACTGCCAAGAAGGATCCCCGGACCAAACCACCCCAAGGCGCAAGCCGTCCCACCGTGAACCACCTGCGGCATGCAAAGGGGCCCCTGAGTCAGAAGATCTCTGCGAATTGGAAGCTGCCATGGCTCCCCCACCAGGAGCCTGACCAAGTCGGCATACCATGGTCTCTTCGGCCAATCTGGCGCAATTAGAATCACTCGGCCCCTGTGAAGCTCTATGCGCTGCAACACGCGACCGATCAATACCCATGGAGGAAACACATATAGCAGCTGTCCCTCCGGCCAAACCTGAATGAGGGCATCCAGGCCTTCCGCCATCCTTTCTTTTCTTCTGCTGAAGAATCGGCTGACTTGCGCGGAATGGAAGGTCGCCATCAGATCCATCACCGGCGTCCCCCAACGCTGCACCAACATCACGAATACCTTCGGATGCAGAACCCACTCCCCTGGGTCTACCTGCACGCGACTCAGGAAATCGGCCTCCACATTGTCCACTCCTGCGACATGCGCCACCGACAGGGCCACCAGATTCTCTTCGGTCCACTTGAACAAACTCTCTGCTTTGGCCTCCAGCGCCATGCTGCTGGTGCCTCCCTGACGATTTACGTAGGCCACTGCCGTCGCGTTGTCGGAGAACACCCGAACTGCTTTTCCTTGAAGATAAGGATGTAACTCCTGTAATGCCCGCGCTACCGCTCTCAACTCCAACCTGTTGATGGACCACGTCCTCTCCACCGAGGACCACTGACCCTGAACCAGTCGACCCTGACAATGGGCCCCCCAGCCCTGCAGACTGGCATCTGTCATTAGGGATATCCATGGTGGCACCTCCAATGACATTCCTCTCTCCAATCACCCTGGACGTAACCACCACTGCAGGGCCCGACAGGTCTGCGCTGGACAGGCCAATCTCTGGGACAGTGGACCCCGCTGATGTGACCACCTTCTTAACAATGCGCTCTGCAATGATCTCATGTGGGCACGCGCCCACGGCACCAACTCCAAGATCGCCGCCATTGTTCCCAACACCCTCAAGTACTCCCAGGCTGTTGGACACTGCTTGCTGAGAAATTGCCTCACCAGCTGCCTGAGGCCGAGCACCCTCTACTGAGGCAGAAACATGTGACCTATGCATGTGTCGAAGCGAGCTCCCAGGTACTCCAGGACTTGTGACGGCTCCAAGTGGCTCTTCGCCACGTTTACCACCCAACCGAGACTCTGCAGGAGCTCGATCACCTTGGCCATCGCTGACACACTCTCCTCCCGGGACTCCACCCTTATCAGCCAATCGTCCAGATACAGATGAACCAACACTCCCTCCTTTCGCAAGGCCGCTGCCACCACCACCATCACCTTCGTGAACGTCCATGGCGCGGTTGCGAGGCCAAAGGGAAGAGCCTGAAATTGAAAATGTCCCATGGGAACCGCAAAGCAGTTCAATTTTTGATGCTCGCGGCAAATCGGAATGTGAAGATACGCCTCCGACAGGTCCAAGGATGTCAAAAACTCTCCTTTCCTTACCGTTACAATTACGGACCGAATGGTCTCCATCCGAAAATGAGACACCCGGAGGCAGCAATTCACCTTTTTCAGGTCCAGGATGGGCCACCACGTCCCCGCCTTCTTTGGGACTACGAAATATATGGAGTATCGACCGCACCCTAACTGGTCTGAAGGGACCGGGGCAATGGCTTTGAGATCTAGCAATCTTTGAACTGTTTCCTGCACTGCCGCACGCTTTGCGTTGGCCTTGCATGGTGATAGGACGAACGAGTCGGTCACTGGGCGTTGCAATTCCAATGCATAACCCTCTCGTATGACTTCTAACACCCACTGATCTGACGTGAGTCGGGTCCAGGCTTGATAAAACTCACGCAGTCGACCCCCTACGGGAATCAGATCCCCCCGGACCCGCTTGGCATCATTGATTTCCTAAAGGTGGAGGAGGAAGAGGCGGATGCAAAACCCCTATTCGCTCCTCGAAACCCCCGAAACCCCTGGGACCGCCCAGGAAAATGCCCTCGCTGACCCTGTCCATATCTTGGGACACGAAACCTGTGAAAGTCCCGCTGCTGACCCCTAGGGCCGGCACTGGGGCGCCCCTGCTTCTGCTTATCTTCCGGCAACCTACCGCCTTTGGAATCCCCTAAATCTTTCACCAACTTATCCAAATCCTCTCCAAACAGAAGCTTTCCGCGGAAGGGGAGCTTACTCAACCTTGCTTTGGAAGAACCGTCCACTGCCCAGTTTATGTTTATGTTTATGTTTATTAGATTTGATATACCGCTGAGGAAAGTATATCACAGCGGTTTACATGGTAAAAATAGGCTCAGAAAGGAAAGGAAGTTACAATATGAGACAGGAAAGCAAACGAGCAGAGTCATACAACAGGACAGGACGGGGAGAGGAAGGGAGGACAGAGAAGAGCGGGTCACACAAAGGGATCGGACAGGTCGAAGGCACGGGCAAAGAGGTGAGTCTTGAGGTTTTTCTTAAAAGTAGAGTGTTCAGGTTCAAGTCGGATAGAGGAAGGCAGGGAATTCCACAGGGCGGGGGCCAGGAAGAAAAATGCAGATGAGCGGGTGGACTGGAGTCGAGCAGCGGAGGGTGAGGGAAGGTAGAGGCGGTTGAGGTGGAAAGAACGGAGAGAGCGAGCAGGGGCATGTAAGCGTACAAGATTGGACAAATACTGAGGTGTGTGAGTGTGAATGACTCGGTGAAGAAGTACCAGGATTTTATAGTGGATACGGAATTTGATAGGTAACCAGTGCAGATGGATAAGGAGAGGTGTGACGTGATCACGGATGGAGGAGTGAGAGAGTAAACGGGCTGCGGTATTTTGTATAAGTTGGAGGCGACGGAGGTGGACATTAGGGAGGCTGGCTAAGACTGAGTTACAAAAGTCAAGGCGGGACATAACGAGTGAGAGGAGGAGAGTGGTGAGGGCTGACATAGAGAGGAAAGGTCTGATAGCCCGGATTTGACGGAGATGGAAGAAGGAGAGTCATGAGATCTGTGCAACATGATCACGGAAAGTTAAAGCAGGGTCAAAGAGAACGCCAAGGTAGCGAATGGAAGAGACTATGGGAACCGGTGAGCCAGAGAAAGAGGGGGAAAGTGTGGGCGGAGAGGCATCACGGGTGAACCACATGGCAAGGGTTTTGGTGAGGTTGAGGTGCAAACAGTGAGTAGTGAGCCAGTTGGCGACAGCGGTAAGACAGGTGTTGAGAGGAGAAAGGTCAGGTGAAAGGGGGGAGGTGTGATAGAGGAGAAGTAAGTCATCGGCATAATAGTAGCCAGATATCCCGTGTTGTTGGACTAGGAGGGCAAGAGGTGTGAGAAAGATATTGAAGAGAAGGGGAGCTAAGACTGAGCCTTGGGGGACCCCACAAAGAAGAGGAGTGGGCTCGGAAGCAGTAGGGGAGGAAGAGTGAACAGAGAAGGACTGGGAGTGAAGAAAGGAGTGAAACCAGTGAAGGACTGTGCTGCATAGACCCGCTTCACGGAGGCAAGCTAGAAGAAGGGAGTGATCAACAAGATCGAAAGCGGCTGATAGATCAAGGGAAACCGACACCGAGAGGTCACCCCGGTCGTGAGCAGAGTGGAGTTCATTGAGAAAGCCCAAGAGAACGGTTTCAACACTATGACCGGCTCGGAAGCCAGATTGACGAGGGTGCAGAAAGTGAGTAGAGTCAAGATAGGAGGATAGCTGGGAAAAGACAACTTTCTCGAGGATCTTTGATAGGAATGGAAGATTAGAGACGGGGCGATAGTGTGCAGGAACAAGCGGATCAAGTGAGGACTTTTTTAGGATAGGGCGAACCAGGGCATGCTTCCATGGTTGAGGGAAAACACCGGAGGAAAGGTTAGTGTTGATCAGTGTGAGAGCTGGGGGGAGGAGGGCCAGGGAGGGAATGAGTAGCCAGGAGGATGGGATGGGGTCAAGGGCACAAGAGGTTTTCTTAGAGGAGGAGAGAACTGCAAGGAGCTCTGAGGAGGTGAGTGGATGGAAAGAGTGCCAGGTATGGGAGAATTGGGAGAGAGGGGGAGGAGAGCATGGAGGGGGACTGGAAGTAGGAGGAGGGCAAAGGGGGAGAGAATGTCGGAGATCAGATACCTTGGTGCTAAAGTAAATCGCCAGTTGAGAAGAGGTAGGTGAAGGGGCAGGGGAGGAAGGAGAAGTGTGAGACTGAAGTGAAGTAAGGGAGTGAAGGACGGAATAAAGATGACGGGTCTGGTTTGGTGCAGAAGAGATTGCGGTAGAGTAATAAGTCTGCTTGGCTTTGTGCACCTGGGTTCTATAGTAGGAGTGAGCAGAGCGGAAATGGGAGAGAGTGAGTGGGGAAGGGACCTTGCTCCATCGGCGTTCTGCACGACGGAGTTGAGATCGGAGAAAAAAGAGACCAGGGTGAAACCAGGGCTGGGAGGGACGGGAGGCAGATGACCGGGGGCGAAGAGGTGCAATAAGATATAAGGCGGATGAGAGGGAGGAGGACCAGATGGAAGCCTGTGAGGAAGGGAAGAGGAGGGGGAAATCGGTTGGGAGCAGATCGGATGCAGGGGGGAAGTGTTGGGGGGTCTCTGAGGTGATACGGCGAGTATAGGAAACCTCAGTGGAAGGAGGAAAAGAGGAGCAGGGGGAGGGGGGCTGGTGGGTGAGGAGGGGGAGGAGAGAAGGCATTGAAACATAATGCAGAGGTGATCGGTCCAAGGAAGGGGAAAAGCGTGGAAGGACTGCAAGAGATAGAAAGAGGTGGAGGGAGAAAGAAGGAGGTCGAGAGTTTAACCAGCAGAGTGAGTTGGAAAGGTAATGTGCTGGAGAAGGGACAGGTCCTGCAGAAGGGTGGTGAAGGAATGGTCCCTGACAGAGACGGGGGGATCAAGGTGCAGATTGAAGTCTCCACGGATGAGCAGTTGAGGGTAGGCCAGGGATAGATCAGTGATGGAAGAGAGAAGTAGATCCCACAGATCAGGGTGCAAGGCTGGAGGAGCATAGAGAAGAAGCAAGTGCAAAGGGGGGGGGTACAGTGGAGTTTCAGGAGCAGAGCTTCAGGGTAATGCAATAAGGGAGAGGTGAGGGATGTAAAGGAGATAGTGGAATGGAGAAGAGCTGCTACACCACCACCTGAGCGGCCGAGACGAGGAATAGAAACACCAGTAAAATCAGGTGGCAGACAACGAGCTAAGAGCGCGTCTTCACCATCTTTCAGCCAGGTTTCGGTTAAGAGTAAGATGTCAAGGGAGTTATGAGAGGCAAGATCGGAAATAAGGAGTGTTTTGGAGCGAAGAGAGCAGCAATTAAGGAGTCCAAAGTGAAGAGAAACAGGAGATGAGGGGGATGAGGAGGGAAGAGAGCTAGCGGATGATGAGTTGGGCAGGCAAGGGAGAAGATTTGGAAGGGAACGGTGTGAAGAGCCGTGATAGTGGTGCTGTCGTGCAGTGGGGAGTGGCCGGTTCACCCAAAATACCGGAATAGGAGGCATAGAGGAAGGAGAGCTGCAGACAGCAACTGGTGGGAAGAGGAGGCCAGAAGGGAGCAGCAAACTTGCCGAAGTAGCAGCAGGCTGAACCAGGAGGGAGACCCACAGAGACCGAAGAGGATCGTGAAGGGCCAAACTAAAGAACAGACAGATAGCTGAGAGGACAGAGAGGAGCGCCCCTCAGGAGCCGCCCCAAGGAGTGCACCTAAGGAGCACGTCGTGCTCCTTAGGTGCTCTCCTTCGGTGCGTGCCCCTGTCGCGTGCCGCGGCGACAAGCACCGCCGGCGCGCTGATTAAATAGCAGGGGCTACCTCTGGGAGCGCGACCGCGTGAGCGCGGTCGCGTCACTTCCGGAGAAGGCGGGAGCAGCAAAAGACATTTCCGCAGCCAAAGACATCGCCTCCCGGCAACTACGGACGCCATGCTCTTCGCTAGACCTCGGATAAGGTCATACTGAAGATCGGCCAAATACACCGCCCCAGACTCTAACCTGGCCACCTCCTCGGCATCCTCCCCAGAGGGGGCCCCCAGAAAGCCGCTGCGCCCACCGTAAGCAGGCTCTCGCCACACAGGCCCCACAAATAGACGCCTGTAAAGATAGCGCATTTGCTTCAAATACCTGCTTCAGGACTGTCTCCAGCTTCCGGTCTTGGGCATCCTTGAGGGCCGCGGACCCCTCTACCGGGATCATAGTCTTCTTGGTAACCGCGGACACGGTTGCATCCACTCTAGGAGCCTTAAACAACTCCCGGTCCTGGTTTAGCATAGGGTAAAGCCTCGCCATAACCCTAGATCCCTTAAGGGCGGCATCCGGCATATCCCATTCCTCCTGAATTATCTCCTTAAACACTCTATGCACCGGGAATGCTCTCTGCGTCTTGCGAACAGCCTGCAGTAAAGGATCCTCCAGGGTAGAGTCCTCTGCAGCGCTATCGATCGGAATATTGAGAGCCTTAAGGGACTCCGCAATGAGTGCCGGGAGCTCCTCCCTGCGGAACACCCGCACCACTCGTGCCTGATCCTCCTGCTCTTTAATTTCACCTTCCTCTAGTTCCTCTTCTTCCAGCCCTGCTAAGTCCACCTGCTCGGAACGGATATCCTCCGAAATAAGTGACTGCTCCAGTGGATCCATATCCACCCTAGAACGCTTTGCACTGAAGGCAGCCTCCGTGGCCCTCACAGGTGAACCCGGTCTCTTCCGCCCGGGCTCAGCCCCTGAGGACCCAGCTGCATGCGTCCCCTGGGAGTTGCTCAATGCCTTTTGCAGGAGAGCCATGAAATCAGGTGAAAAGATTGCCGCCAAACTCCCCGATACAGATGGCTGTGGCGGGGGGGTCTGGGCCCAAAGCCGTACTGGGTCCCGGATCTGATCCGGACAGGGGCTCAGAGATGCGCTCGGGACCCTCCCCCGAGTCCTCTGGATCCCCCACTTCTGCCCCCCAACAAGAGTTCTTTAGTCTCCTGACTACAACCCCTACATACTCCGTCCAGCGAGACCGAACTCCTCTTGGCCCCACACAATAAACACAACTGCCGGGAAGGCATGATGTACCCCCCCAAAAAGGTGAAAGGAAGCCTTTAAATTCAACAAGCAATTCAGGCTTGTTTTTGTTTTGTTTTTTTTAACTATTTATATTAACGGCCCGCAGACTCACTGCCCCAGTCAAAGCCAAGCGAGTTATTGAAAAACGAGGCTCCGCCAAGACAAAAACAGCCACAGCACCTGCTACCGGCGTTTTTTGCCGCACTTTGCACATGCGGTCTGGCTGGGCCTACAAATCTTGCCGTTCCCGCTCAAAAAACCGCTGTCTTACCTCGCCGATGCTGCGAACTGCCTGCTGGCCTCTCCCCCGGGCTCACCTGCTGCACACAAGCTGCTGGGAGGGAATCTCAAGCTCGAGCTGAAAACAGTGTCGGCACCCGCTGAAACTGCAACCGACTGCTCAAGCGCTGGCAGGCAAGTCCTCTGCACGCGCTGAGCTTAAGACAGCTCTAGTTCCTGCTCCTCTCTCACCCAGAGCGGTAACTAGCTGCCGGTCCTCTCCCCGTGCCTGCCCAACCCGATGACCTCCTCGGGGGGGGGGGGGAAGGGGGGTGCTACCGCCAGAAAACCAGAGGACCTCAGGGCAAATACAGCCCGGCCACCTGAAACCTTCACAGGTAGAGGCAGTTATGTATTACCTCAGGGGCTTCTAATCCCTAAATCCTTTTTTTTTTTTTTTTTTTTAAACCCCAAACAAAAAAACCCAATAACTCTTCTTAATTGTTCCTCAAGTGAGCCCTGCAATCCCTGGGCTCACAACCCCACTAGCTGCTTTGGAGACTGTTGAAACTGGTGAGAGGAGGCGGTTCCAGTCCTTATATACCGGTGACATCACAGAGTAGTTTCTCAGTCTCCAAAGCTGCTGGAGTAGGTTGACAACCCAGAGATTCTGGGACTAGACTGGAAGGACGATCAGGAAATTGCCTCTAGAAAAACTACAAAAAGCAACAAATGCAAATTTAAGATCTTTCATTTCACAGATCAAAGTAATGCAATACAATGTGTGCTTTGAGTCAGCCTTGACTCCTGGCAACCCAGAAGCTCCTGGGTTTTCTTGGCAGTGTCACCGGAAGTAGATTGCCATGCCTTTCTTCTGAGGCAATGGAGGGTTAAGTGACTTGCCCAAGGCCACAAGGAGTGCTTGTGGGAATTGAACCCTGGTTGCTTGGTTACCAAGCCAGTGTTCTAACCACTAGGCTACTCCTCCACTCTGCAAAGTAAAGAAGTATGTAAATGATAACATCTTGAATCAACTTACGGCTTCTGTGGAAAAAGAAATACAGGAAGGAGGAGGAGACCTAGGTGAGAGTACCAGAAGAAAGAAATACACCAAAAAAAAGAGCTGTTGAGGGGCAGATGGAACTTAGAGATCTGGAACTGCAGGTCAGTGAGATGAATAAAGGACAGTCAGCAAATCAACTGAAGAGGAGGAAGAAAGGGAGGAGAAAGACGCAGAGGTGGAGGAATTCAATATGGAACTCCTAGTCCACATGGAAAAAGATGAATATGCTGGGTTCCAGGCAAGGGATAAATTACCCAAGCTAAATTTACACCGAAGGTTAAAAGTATGATTATTAAGATGAATAAAGCCATATCTTGTATAAAGGGATCATTTACTGACATCACCAAAATAAATCAAATACAATATTGTGCAGCTAAAATTATTACTGCAAGAATACTACAAACCAGAGTAAAGGGCCAGAAGAAAAAGAGAACAATAACGGTTCTTCCTTGGAAAAAGCGCATCAAAGGGAAAAATGCAATCATTGCATGCGGAGGTATCCCTGATAAACTGGTATCTAAAAGCATTAAGATCATCAAAGATATGGAAGAAGATCTAAGACATCAAGCTGAGGATCTCTAAAGGCAAAAAGTGGACTGTTGTAGTTGTTATGGAAGGACAGACTAGATAGGCCATGTGGTCTTTTTCTGTCGTCATATTTCTATGTTTCTATGTTTCTATGTTTCATGCTGCATTAGCAGAAGAAGACCTGAAATTTATATGTTCCAACAACAAATTGGAAATAGCAGTAGAAGCACAAAAACCGTGAAGATATGAAGAAAACAGAAAAGAAAGATATGAAAATAAATTATTTAGAGAGAACCCAAAACAGTTCTACAGGGAATTAAGAAAGAACATTAATATGGTAAAAACACCACTGATCAAAGCTAAAAACAGAAACCTTCTGGAGAAACCTATACGAGGACCCAATAGAGCACAATCAAGAAGCAGAATGGTTACCCTGCATACAAGGACATTTGAAAAAATTAACATCAAATCATTGGAATGGCCCTATAATAACAACAAAAGAGCTGGAAAGCAGGTTAAAATGAGCCTCAAAATGTAAGAGCACTGGCCCAGATGGAGTGACCAACTTTGGGCTTAAACAGTTAACATCACTCCACCAAGACCTGGCAAACTGCAAAATCAATTGATCAAGCAGCCAAACTTAACACTTCAATGGCTTATAAAAGGAAGAACATTTCTCCTTCCAAAGGGGGACCCATGTAACATTCCCAAAAATTACAGACCAACTTGTCTACCCACAATCTATAAGCTGTTCACTGCAATAGATGAAGACAGAATATATGATCATATTGAATCCAATAACATTATGGCAATAGAGAAAAAGGACAATAAGAGGTGAGCATATGGAACCAAAGACCAGTTAATGTTAAATAAGGTCATCATGGCCATCATTAAGGAAAGCAAAAATCTCAGTATAGCATGGATTGGTTATAAGAAAGCTTTTGACAGCATCCCACACTCTTGGATAATATGTTGTCTTGAGATGTATGATAAATCCTAGTTTGATAGAGAACATTTTCACCATAACAATGTGGCAAACCACACTATTTTTGAAGTGTGAAGATGGTTAGTACATCATTCCTAATGTCAAGATCTAGCAAGGAATGTTTCAGGGAGATTCCCTGTCACCACTTCTACAATAGTGGCCAAAAAATTAAGACAGGTATCTTTTTCTACAATTTATTGTTAAGTAATGTACTGTGGAGATGTCACACATGCTTACTTATTTAATCAGCATGGTGATTAGTCACACCATGCATCTGGCATCCATTTTACTTTACTTACACTCTGTAGTAGGTTTCTTGGATGAAGTTTTGAATTTTTACAACTAGGAAAAGATTGAAAGTTACATGTAAAATATACAATCAAGATGGGTAGAAAGTGTGATATTAATGACTTTGTGAAGGGACAACTTGTTACACTCCATGCTGAAGGATATTTGCAATGCGCTATTGCAAAACATTTGCATATATCAAGGTGTGCAGTTCAGAATGTTCTGAAATCAGGTGGCCGTACACGTCGTTCAAAATGTGGGTGCAGATGGATAACTACTGGACAAGATGAGCGATTCCTCAAAAGCATTACTACATCTAGTCCACATACTTCATCTCAACGTGTGGCTCAGTTAACTAATGATCGAGGAATAAAGATAAGTGCCAGATCTGTCCGACGACGGCTTGTGGATGAATTCAAACTCGTGGCCAGAAGACCTGCCAAGAAGCCTATGATGACCAGGAAACAAATTGCTGCCTGCATAGAGTTTTGTAGCAAGATGAAAGACAAATCTGCTGAATGGTGGGAGAGGGTAATGTTCACAGATGAAAGTACATTTCAACAAGTATGTGGGAGTGGTTACAACTACATCCATCGACCAGCAGGTGAGAGACTAAATCCGTAGTACATGATCAAGACTGTTAAACACCCACCATCAATCATGGTATGGGGTGATATCTCGGCGAATGGACAATGTGGCCTGCACATTTTTGAGAAAGGTGAAAGAGTAAATGCTGCAAAATACATATCCGTGCTGAATAGTAAAGTTAAAATACACATGAATGTTTCTGGCACAACTATTTTTCAGCAAGACTCAGCACCGTGCCACACTGCAAAAACAGTCAAAAAATGGTTCGTGGACAACAAGATCGAACTGCTACCAAGTTGGTCATCAAACTCTCTGGATCTCAATGTAATTGAAAACTGTTGGAATCTTATGAAGAAAAAGGTGGCAACACACTGTCCAATTTCAGAAGCAGATTTAAAGGATATACTCAAGCATGTTTGGGTCAACGAAATCACTCCGGCATACTGTAAAATGCTAGTTAACAGTATGCCTACAAGAATCCAGGCTGTGCTGAAAAATCATGGACGCCCTATCAAATATTGACACATATATTGTTTCCTGAATAAAACTTTGAGAATGACATATATATCTTTGGTTCTTAAAGCTTTTGACCATGAAAGTGACAATAACACGTACTTTTCTAATAAAATTCTGATATTTTGGTCGCTGTCTTAATTTTTTGGCCACTACTGTATTTTGTATGGCACTTAGTCCAATGAGTACTCTCATCAACTCTTTGGGATACAGATTTAGCCTGAATCCTACCAAACAGGCCACGAAGAACCGCAGAGTTGAACATGCTAGTCATCCCAAATGAAACCACAAGATGCACCAGATCAACAGCCAACAGAGCCTTCCAACTCTGTGCCCCAACTCTATGGAACACTTTACCAGCACAAATCAGAGCAATCCCCAACTTGAGCCAGTTCAGAAAAGCGTTAAAACATTTCCTCTTCCTTAAATATCTCAATGACAGCTCCGAACATAACTCCCAAGCGAGTAGCAGAAGTAGTCAAACAGGCAGACCCACGCAACAGGCTTACCCCACAATGTAAATAACAAGCAGTTTCCTGTATTGTTGTACCATCTATGTATATAGTTGACCGTGTCCATTATCAGGTGAACCACCAATGTATATAGTTAACCCGTTTATCCAAGTTCTACTTCCTGTTAAATGTAATGACCAGACATATGTAAATTGTCGGATGTTTCTGTTCAATGTAAACTGCGCTGATGGCTAATAGTGCGGTATATAAGAATTGTTAATAAATAAATAAATAAGGTAACAACCCAGAGGGAACATCCCATTTACTATTTGTAGATGACCTGAAGCTCTACAGTTCCAGAGACCAACAATTAGCAGAGCAACTCTGTGAAGTGAAAAGCTTTTCTGATGACATCAGGATGATTTTTGGTGTCGACAAATGTGCTAAGGCAACCTTTTTTTTTTTTTTTTAGAGAAAAATTGAGCAAAATGGAAAACATCTCCCTGGCAGAGTGCTGTGTCATCAAGAAACTTGAATAGGAAGGCGGATATAAATATCATGGAGTACAGAAAGGAATGACACTAGAGCAGAAATTACTAAACGAAAAGATCAGTAAAAAATACTATAGAAGGTTAAAATCATTATTGAAAAGTGCACATTCGATTCAAGGTGACTTATCCCCTCCTTGACTAGAGATGGATAAAGCTTTAGTTAGCCCTTTTAGACTGAGCTGCCTACAATGTGTATTCCTCAAAGTAAATTGACGTCTTCACACATTATTACTACTACTACTACCGAGCATTTATATAGTGCTACAAGTCATATGCAGCACTGCACAGACATATAAGAGACAGCCCCTGCTCATCAGAGCTTACAATCTAGTCAAGACAAACACAGAAGGTGTAGGCAGGGATAAAACAAGGGGAAAGAAAAAAGAGATCGGGTGAGTCAAGATCCAAAAGCAGCAGCGAAGAGGTGAATTTTCAGCTTGGCTTTAAAGAGGGTTAAAGAAGGTGCCTGGCATACAGACACAGGTAGTTTGTTCCAGGCATAAGGTGCAGCAAGGTGAAAGGAGCGAAGTCTGGAGTTAGCAGTAGAAGAGAAGGGCACAGATAGAAGCAGTTTACTAGAAGAGCAGAGTTCCTGAGGGGGGCTGTAAGGAGAAATAAGAGAAGAAAGGTAGTGAGGAGCCGCAGAGTGAATGCATTTATAGGTCAGCAGGAGAAGTTTGAACTGGATGCGGAAACGGATAGGGAGCCAGTGAAATGACTTAAGAAGAGGAGTAATATGGGCATGATGAGGTTGGCAGAAGATTAGCCGCGCAGCAGAGTATTGAACAGATTGAAGGGGAGAGAGATGATTCAAAGGAAGACCAGCAAGGAGTAGGTTACAGTAGTCAAGACGGGAGGTGATTAAGAAGTGGATAAGCATTTTAGAAATGTGCTCAGAAAGGAAAGGGTGGATTTTACTGATGTTATAGAGGAAGAAACGACAGGTCTTAGCTATCAGATGGATATGTGTGGAGAAAGAGAGAGAGGAGTCAGACAACCCCCAGATTGCGGGCTGAGGAAACAGGAAAGGAGTACAGAGTTATCCACAGAGACTGAGAAAGGAGGAAGAGGAGGGGAGGTTTTAGGGGGAAAGATAAGAAGTTCAGTCTTGCCCATGTTCAGTTTCAAGCGGCGGTGAGACATCCAGGCAGCAATGTCAGAAAGGCAGGCAGAGATCCGGGTCTGGATTGCTGGAGAGATTTCAGGCATAGAGAGGTAGATCTGGGAGTCATCAGCATACAGATGGTACTGAAAGCCATGGGAAGAGATAAGCGCACCAAGGGACTGGGTATAGAGAGAGAAAAGGAGTGGACCCAAGTCAGATCCTTGGGGTGCACCAACTGGGAGTGGGGTAGCAAAGGAGGAGAAACCACAAGAACACACACTGAAAGAGCGATGGGAGAGGTAGGAGGAGAACCAGGATAGTACAGAGCCCTTAAAACCAAGCGAGGACAGAGTATCGAGGAGAAGGTTGTGGTCAACAGTGTCAAAAGCGGCAGAGAGGTCAAGAAGGATGAGGACAGAGTAAAGGCCCTTGGATTTAGCCAGGAACAAGTCACTGGAGACTTTGGCAAGAGCCGTTTCAGTAGAGTGTAAAGATGAAAGCCAGACTGTAAGAGATCCAGGAGGGCATGAGAGGAGAGGACGTCGAGGCAGCGGCGGTGAACCACATGTTCAAGTAGTTTAGAAATGAAGGGAAGGAGAGAGATGGGTCGATAATTAGAAGGACAGGTGGGATCAAGTGAGGGTTTCTTGAGGAGAGGTATGACCACACCATGCTTGAAGTCTGCAGGGACTGTTGCAGTGGAGAGCGATAGGTTGAGAATATGAGAGATGGAAGAGACAACAGTGGAGGAGATGGGGCTTAGGAGACGGGTGGGGATAGGATCAGAGGAGCAGGTGGTAAGTTTGGAGGAAGAAAGAAGGTGTGCAGTTTCATCTTTAGAGATCACAGGAAAGGAGGAGAGGGTAGCAGAAGTAGAGGGGGGAAGTTGGGAGTGAAGAGGGGGAGGTGGGGAACTGGCTGACTTTGTGGGGAATTGGAGAGTGATCTTGTGGATTTTGTCATGGAAATAGTCAGCCAGGGTTTGGGCAGAAAGGGAGGGAGGTATCAGAGGCGGAGGCACTTTGAGGAGAGAGCCGAGAGTAGTAAAGAGACGGCGAGGATCAGAGGCAAGAGAGTTAGTCAGATAGACATAGTAGGTCTTGTTTGGCAAGAGCTATGGCTGACTGGAAAGAGACAAGCATGAATTTGAAGTGTAGAAAGTTTGCAGGGGAGCGGGATTTGAGCCAAGCACGCTCAGCAGAATGGGCACAGGAGCATAGATTTATTTATTTATTTATTTATTTAAAGGGTATTTCTATCCCGCCTTATCCTTCAATCAAGGCGGTGTACACAGCAAACAATCAATTGAATTGGCATTTGTGTTTTCGTGTGTGATTATACTGTACAGTGAATGTGTATGAGTGTGGGTAGATTGATTGGCATGTGCTATTTACAGCATGAGCTTTATACAGCGTTATATACAATGAGCATGCGGATAAGTCAGTAGATAGATAGATAGCGGGTAGTGGATGAAAGCCAGGGCTGGGGTGCAGAACATCTCACAGGACGTGGCATGGGTGGAGCGAGAGCATCCAGAGCTGAGGAGAGTGCAACATTATAGGAAGTTACTGCCTCGTCAACAGACTTGGATGACATAGTGGAAGAAAGAGATGAAGAAATAGTAGAAGAGAGAACCAAGGGATCAATAGCATGAAGATTTCTAAATAGGTTGGAGGAGACAGGACAAGGCTGAGGCAGCGGGTGATGAAGATTAAAGCTTAAAAGGTGATGGTCAGATAAGGGAAGAACTGAGCAAGAGGAAATTAGACTTACCTGCTAATTGTTGTTCCTTAAGGAACTCTAGTCCGGTCCCGGAACCATTGAGTTTAGAACCTCCTCCTGCAGCTTTGGAGACTGAAACACGTCATCGCTTTGATGACACCTGCATAAATAGGCAAGGACTGCCCCTCTCCTCCAGTACCTATTGACAAAGCAGACTCAGCAGAGCAACAAATAAGTAGTTAAATGAGTAAATAAATATACTGAAACCAACTTAGTTCCTTTTTCTTTTTTTTTCATAACTATGCGAACCTGTACCCTTAAGGCACCAGTTTAAAAAGGCAAAAATACGCCCTTCTGGAAACATAAAACACCCCCAGAGCTAACAAAGTACTGTTGTGAAAGGATCCCCTCTGCTCCTTCAGTCTGAGCTCCATGAAGAACCCTTCCCCAAATCCTACTGCACACTACTAACTTCAGGCTAATAATTCCAAAATCTCGGGAGGGATCCGGGACTGGACTAGAGTTCCTTAAGGAACAACAATTAGCAGGTAAGTCTAATTTCCTCTTCCTTTTCGTCCCTCTAGTCCAGTCCCAGAACCATTGAGAATGTAACAGAGCAGTGAATAACAACAGGAGGGTCCTGCAAGCCCAGCCTGAAGTACCGCTGACCCAAAACGCACATCCCCAGAGTTCTGCACATCGAGCCTATAATGCTTAGCAAAGGAATGTAACGACGACCAAGTCGCCGCCCTACAAATGTCCTCGGCTGGCACCAAACTAAATTCCGCCCAAGACGCCGCTTGCGCCTGAGTCGAATGAGCGCGCAGCCCCTCCGGTACCACCCTACATTTCAAAAGATACGCCGCCGCAATTGTCTCCTTCAACCACCTGGAAATGGACGACTTTGCTGCCACCTCCCCCTTCCGTGGACCTCCAAATGACACAAACAACCTATCTGACCTACGGAAGAATGCCGTCCCGCGGAGGTATCTCTTGAGCACGCAACGAACATCAAGCAGATGTAATCTACCTTCTGTCACTTGCTTCTGCTCCCCTGAAAACACCGGAAGCAGCACCACCTGGTTAACATGAAACACCGAAACCACCTTAGGTAAGAATGCTGGCACCGTACGCAACACCACCTTATGTTGGAAGAAGGAAAGATACGGTTCCTTACAGGACAATGCCTGTAACTCCGAGATCCTGCGAGCGGAACAAATAGCTACGAAAAAAACTGTCTTCAACGTTAGATCCTTTAGCGAGGCCTTACCTAACGGCTCAAACAGTTCCCTGACCAAAGCATCCAAAACCAAGTTCAGATCCCAAGCCGGAACCGAACATCTACGCGGAGGCCGCATGAGCAACACGGCTCGCAAAAAGCGATGTATGTCCCCGTGCGCCCCTAACAGTTGACCTTGTATCTTACCCCGGTAACAGGATATCACTGCCAACTGCACTCACAAGGAACTAGCCGCGAGACCCTTCTCCATGCCATCCTGTAAAAACGAAAGAATCTGTGGAATCAATGCTCCTAAGGGCCGCAGCTTCCGCTCTGCACACCAGGCCTCAAAAATGAGCTAGACCCGAAGTACGCCAATGAAGTAGATCGCCTCTGCGCTTTTAACAAGGTAGAAATGACCGCCGCGGAATAGCCCTTAGCTTTCATCCTAGCCCTTTCAAGAGCCAAGCCATAAGCAAGAACCGATTCACCTGGGGCATACGTAACGGTCCCTGAAGCAAAGGTCCTCCCTCTGAGGCAATCTCCACGGGCTGTCCACCAGCAGGCACACCAGATCGGCATACCAAGGTCTTCTGTGCCAATCGGGCGCTACCAGAACCACCAGGCCCTCGTGCCTCTCTATGCGCTGAACCACTCAGCCTATGAGAGCCCAAGGCAGAAAGACAGAGGAGACCGTTCACCGGCCACCTCTGCGACAATGCATCGAGACCTTCCGACATCCGCTCTCACCTTCTGCTGTAAAACCGGGCGGCCTTTGCTGACTCGAAGGTTGCCATAAGATCCATGAGCGGAGGTCCCCAGTGTCGCACGACTAGAGCAAACACGTCCGGGTGAAGCTCCCACTCTCCTGGATCCACCCTGCGGTGACTCATAAAATCCGCCTTGACATTGTCCACTCCAGCCACGTGTTGCACCGACAGGCCCTTCAGATTCTGCTCGGACCAACTCAATAGCTGACTCGCCTCTGCCTCTAATGTCGCACTTCCTGTGCCGCCCTGCCAATTGATGTAGGCTACTGTTGTTGCATTGTTGGACAGCACCCTTACTGCCTTCTGACTCAACCATGTCTGAAATTCCCGAAGGGCCAAATACACTGCCCTCATCTCCAATCTGTTGATCGACCACTCCTTCTCTACCAGAGACCACTGCCCCTGGGCTAACCTCCCTTTGCAATGCGCTCCCCATCCCACCAGAATTGCATCCGTCATCACAAGTCTCCAGGACGGAGACTCCAGAGGTACGCCCATTTTCAAACTCTCCGGTCGTAACCACCAGAGAAGCTCCAGCCGCACCTCCAGCGGACAGACCAATCGATGAGATAATGCATCCAACTGATGCGACCATCGCCGGAGCAGAGCCCTCTGCAACGGCCTCATGAGCGCTCTGGCCCATGGCACCACCTCGATCGTAGCCACCATCGTCCCGAGCAATTGCAGATACTGCCACGCTGTCAGCGCCTACCGGGATAGAAAACTCCTTACGAGCTCTCGCAATCCGTGTGCTCGCTGATCCGGGAGAAATACCATTCCTTGTCTCATATCGAAACGCGCCCCTAAATATTCCAGGGACTGCGAGGGAACCAGCCTGCTCTTCGCAAAGTTGACCACCCATCCCAGGCTCTCCAAAACCTGTACCACCTGGGCAGTGGCCGCGGAGCTCTCCTCCCTTGACTTCGCTAGAATCAACCAATCGTCCAAATACAGGTGCACCAGCACTCCCTCTGTCAGCATACATCAGCATGGCATAGGTGTCATGGCTTTTTCCCCAGACCTTGGATTTCATGCAGCTTTGTTACTCTGGTGATATCAGTCTCCAACGTTAATGAGGGTAGTTTACAAGATGAGATTAACTCTGACCCCCTGGTGATGTCAGTCTCCGGGCCCGATGAGATTGGTCTGCAGCCCCTCCTTGCTAAATCAAGAATAGCAGACCTCAAAGGGAAGTGCTAGAAACAATAGCAGACCTCAAAGGGAGGTGCTAGAGAAAATTCACTATAAAGGACAGAAATACTTCCTCTTTCTCTCTCTCTTCCTCTATTCATCGGACATGAAGGACAGGAGGCTCTGATAATCAATTCTCTTACCCCTCCCCCCTCTCTCTCTCTCTCTGATCTCTCTCACACACACATGCACACACATAGAGTCTTTCATATACTCTATTCTCTCTCTCACTTCATACATGCACACTGAAGCAGCTTTTTAAGAACCACTATATAACTCTGTTCTGTACCTATGTAATAAGCCTATTTCTACATAAAGACCTGTTTCCAAGCCACACCTGGTTGGTTGTCTTATTTGTGCTGCTTACCCTACTGTCTCTGTGAAATGAACCAGGACCAAACAGAGAGAAGACCAGAAGATTACATATTCAGAAGATTACACCCTCCTTGCGGAGCGCCGCTGCCACCACCACCATGATCTTGGTGAAAGTTCGTGGTGCCGTTGCCAGACCAAAGGGCAAAGCCTGGAATTGAAAATGCCCCATCGGAACCGCAAATCGCAGAAACCGTTGATGCTCTTGCCGCACAGGGATATGCAGATAAGCCTCCGTGATGTCCAACGACGTCAGGAACTCTCCTTTTCTGACCACCGTAATCACGGAGCGCAACTTCTCCATACGGAAATGGGTCACCTGGAGACAGCGATTCACTCTTTCTAAGTCTAGAATCAGCCGAAAAGTACCTTTCTTCTTTGGAACCACGAAATAGATGGAGTATCGACCGTACCCACACTGGTCCGATGGGACGGGCACCACTGCCTTGAGCTGCAGCAGCCGCTGCAGCCGCTGCAGCATCTCCCGAACTGCTCGGACCTTGTGCAGGGTTCTGCAAGGTGACTGGACAAAGACATCTAGCACCGGTTGATGGAGCTCCAGCGCATAGCCCTCTCGAATGAACTCCAACACCCACTGGTCCAATGTAATGTGGACCCAGGCAGGGTAAAACTCCCGTAATCGGCCTCCCACAGGCACACACCCCACCTGAGCCCGCGTTATCTCATTGTGGCTTCTTAAAGTTTGAGGACTGAAAGGACGCAAAACCTCTGCCCGCCCTCGAAATCCCTGTCCTCGCACAAGGAACCTTTCGCGCTGCGTCTGACTGAAGCGTGAGGACCGAAACCTACAAAACTCCCTTTGAGGCCCCATGGACCCTATAGCCAACCGGTCCTGCTTAGGCTTATCTTCAGGCAACCGACCCCCCTTAGATTCCCCAAGGTCTTTTACCAACTTATCTAAATCCTCTCCAAACAAAAGCTTCCCCCTAAACGGCAGTTTGCTAACCCGAGCTTTAGAAGAACCGTCGGCAGACCAGTTTCGCAGCCACAAATACCGCCGCGCTGCCACCACGGAAGCCATACTCTTTGCCAGCCCCCGGATAAGGTCATAATGGATATCCGCCAGATAGGCGGTTCCTGACTCCAGCCGCGCCATCTCATCAACCTGCTCTCCCAACTGATTCCCCTGTAAACGCTGGGACCATCTCAAGCAGCCTCTCGCCACCCACGCCCCCGCTATCGAGGCCTGCATGGAGAGGGTGTTAATATCAAACACCTGCTTCAATAAGGTATCCAATTTCCTGTCCTGAACATCCTTTAACGCCGCGGCCCCCTCTACCGGAATCGTAGTCTTCTTAGTAACCGCCGATACTGCCGCACCTACTTTAGGCGAGCGAAAAAGCTCCCTATCTTGGTCGGATAGTGGATACAGCCGAGCTAGCACCCTAGAACCTCTCAGGGCAGACTCTGGCAAGTCCCACTCTTCCTGAATCATGTTCCTAAAAACCCTATATAAGGGAAACACTCGTTGGGTCATCTGCACCGCCTGCAACAGTGGATCCTCCAACGCCTCCTCCGCTGAAGGCCCCGCCGAGGGCATGTTCAGTGTTTTGAGGGTCTCAGTAATCAGAGCTGGTAGCTCTTCCCGCCTAAACACCCTGATTACTCTATTCTGTTGCTCCGTGTCAGGCAACTCACCCTCTTCCAACTCTTCCTCCGAGATCTCCTCCACCTCCCCGTCATCCGCTCCTAACTGCCCCTAGAGCAGAGACGCTGGACTCTCAACCCCTGCCCCTTAACTTTTCTTGGCAGGGGTAGATTCCTCCTCCGATCGCAACAAAGAGCCGATCCGCTTCTCCCTGTGCGCGACCGAAGGAGGAGACGTAATCCCGAGCTGCAACAAGGCAAACGCCTGCTGCATCAGGGTAAAGAAATCCTGCGGAAGCACTTGTCATGCCACCACCACTTGCCTCTAGGTTAGAGGGACGTGGATTATTGAAGGAACTTTCTGCTGTATGCTTTTTCAGCTTTTTTTAAACTATTTCCCTGCAATGCCCTCTGGGAATTGTAGTCCTTATTCAGCTGTATGAATGCATCATGCAGAAAGCTGTAGTCAGGCTCAAGAAGGTAAGGCAAATGACAGAAATTTATTATTTTTATATACACAATGGTTGGATCATACCACACATAGGATTGTTGGTTCAGGACTGTTTGAAGCAAAAATTGTCCAAAACATATCCAACCACAAAATGCAGTTTTAAAGGTTCTCTCTATTGCAGGATACACAGTCTTTCCAGCAAGCCTAATTGTATTCCCTTCTTAGCTTTGCTGGCTAAAGCACCAAACGAAAAGCACATTTAAAGTCTGTGGTAAACTTCTCCTTTATAAACACCAGGGAAACACAGCCACCCTGCTTGTGGAATAAGGGTACCTTTTTCCTGGATAACCTCCTTTCAGGACTGGCTTGCTTTTTCTACGTTCCCAGGTTTGTAGCTTGGCACAAGGAACAGTCCATGGGAGTGTCCTCCTCAATCAGCTTCACCTCGGGCTCTCCCAGCTGCATAGGCTCTGACTCCCCATACTGCTCAGCATGCTCAGCTAACAGCCTCCCGGGGGATTTTGGAGTCTCTCTTGTTCCTGGCTCCAAACTCTCCTGCAGCCATGCTACATGCCAAATAGCACTCTCTCCAGCTGGAAGCTCCGTTCCTCTGTTCTGCTCAGCCTGGCTTCCTGCTCCTCCTCTCCTCCTTTCCACTAAATCATACTCTGCTCTGGGTTTATACTTCCAGGGCTCTAGCTCCAACCCCACCCTACTCAGGTGATGGCAATCAGCCTGACTCCGAGCACCTGAATGCTTCAAGCATTCACTGCTTAAAGGGTTCTGAGCCTTGTATCCTCTCCCCTTCATTCCACTAGGGGGAGCCTGAAATGTTTTCCACGTGGAAGTTTTCTGATCCCTGGAGGTGTTTATGGCTTTCCTACCCTGACTTGAGTAAAGGGGGCCCTTTACTAGGGTGAATTCCCTGTCTCTTTGTCCTCCCCTGGACTCTGGATAGGCCTCCTTGCCACACACTGTAGACCCCCCCGCCTGCCCCAATCCCAGTGGCGGAGAGGAAGCTACCCCAGCAGATGGCCCCACTACCGGCTCCAAGGAACCCAACGGAGATGGCAGGACTTCTCTTGTTCCTCCACTTGAGGAACCACCAATTGACCTCCGGTCCCCATGTCCAGCGCTTTCTCCATGACCGCTGCCTCGTGAGTGCAGCCTCTACACACACCTGACTCTAATACCGCACCGCGCCTCGTGCCACAGACCAAACAGCGAGGCCTAGCCGGCATAATAAACTGCAAGCCAAAACTGCACTTTTTTTTTTTTATTCACTACTAGTGTAGGCTCTGTCTCCAACCCTGACAAAACCCAAACGGAGCCCCTTAAGAAGAAAAAACTCTAGGCCCCAAATAAACAGTTTTATTTTGCCGCGCTAAGAAAAAAAATGGCCGCCGTCACACTCCCCGCTCAATCGCGGCCTCTCGTCCTCCCCATCCCTCCTAAAAAGGTACCCCCTACGGCCACAGCCACAGACTCACCCGATGGAAGGGGGATGGGAGAGGGCCCAACCAGCGTCGGAGCTCAGCCGAACAGTGGCTTCGGCTCCGGCGCTACTAACACAGCCTGTGCGCGCCTGCTTTCTCCTCTTCTTGGCGCTGCAGTCCAAGCCTGCTACCTGCTCCTCACCCTTTTAAGCGGGTTCAGGAGCAGGGAGGCAAAAGGTGCCCGGTTAGTCCCCCGATGCTCGTTAGAGTGCCGGGGAAGAGAAATAAAAGGGGGGAGGGACAAGAAGGGAGAAAGAAAGAGAGAGAGCACCTGCCAGCAACCGCAAAGAAAAAGAAAAAGACGCCTCAAGCAGCAGCACCTTTCTGTTCTGTAAACATACCAAAGACCTTAATGAAAACCTGAACCAATTTAAAAAACACGAACTTTAAAAAATAAATTTAGAAAATATCTAGCTCTGCTTATTTGTGCTTTAGTGAGCCCAGTCCCAGACTCAGAACCTTCTCCAGCTGCTTGGAGACTGAAACTACTGGAGGAGGAGAGGGGCAGTCCTTGACTATTTATGCGGGTGTCATCAAAGCGATGACGTGTTTCAGTCTCCAAAGCTGCTGGAGGAGGTTCTAAACTCAATGGTTCCGGGACTGGACTAGAGGGACGAAAAGGAACAGAAGTTCGAGGGTAAGCAACTAAAGAAAAATATCTGGTCAAGGCAGTGGCCTTGCTGGTGAGTGGGGGTAGTGGAACAAAGCTGGAGGTCAAACGAGGAGGTAAGGGAGAGGAGCTTTAAAGCATAAGGATCAGAGGGGTTATCGACATGAATGTTAAAATCCCCAAGAATAAGAGTGGGGCAAGAGGAATCCAAAAAGAAGGAAAGCCATGCGTCAAAGTCAGTGAGAAAGGTAGAAGCAGACTTGTCAGGAGGTCGATAAATAACAGCTACCCGGAGAGGAAGTGGAGTGAAAAGGCGGATGGAGTGGACTTCAAAAGAGAGAAAGAAGTGAAACTGAGGCAGCAGGAGGAGTTGGAATTGGCAAGAGGGAGAAAGTAGAAGCCCAACACCACCACCACGGCCAGTGGGACGAGGCGTGTGGGAGAACTGATAGCCTCCATGACAGAGAGCAGCAATAGATGCAGTATCATCTGGGAGGAGCCAGGTCTCAGTTAGAGCAAGAAGATGTAGAGCATTAGAGATAAAGAGATCATGAGTAAAAGCAAGCTTATTAGAGACAGAGTGTGCATTCCACAAGGCACAACAGAAAGGGAGAGTGGAAGGGGAAAGGAGAGGGATATGAATAAGATTAGACAGGTTGCGTGAAGCTCTCTTCTCAGAATGAGATAGAAGTCTAGGGGGGCCAGGATTGGGGTTGATATCTCCAGATGAGAGAAGGAGAAGGAGTAGCAGCAGAGTACGGGATAGAGGAGACAGTATGGCGGAAACGAGGGTGAGGTTGCCTTAGAGAGAGAGGAGATGGTTGAATGAGAGGGAGAAAGCAATGAAGCTCAAGAGCTGATGATAGGGTAGAAGACAGAATGGAGGGGGAAGTGAGGATGGTAAAGGGGAGATAAGGAGGGGAGGAGTGAAGGTGCTGGTAGGAGGGGAAACAGTTAGGGAGTATGATGAAAAGGAAGACAATGTGATGAGGAGCCATAGAAGAGGAATAGAGAGAACAAAGGCCAGAGAATATAGAATGTAAAAGAGTCAAGGGATTAGGTGCACTTGTGCATAAAGTAGATAACGAGCAGATGACAGCTATAAAAGACAGCCAGCCATGGGGTGGGTGGATAGAGGGGAGGGGGTGGGGTTTAACAGCAATGGAGGCAGAGCAAGGATAGTAATGGAATTAAGTGTTAACCTGGCCAACACAGACAGGCCAGATAGTTGAAGGAGGAAGAAAGGACAGTTGCAGTTAGTTATGGAAAAGGATAAGTTATTCAGCTGAGAAAAGCTGAACAAAGTGCAAATTCAAGGAGCAGACTAACAAAGATAAATAAATAAATATGTGGCGACAAACAGACCAATAGAAGTACCATGAGGCCCTTAAAGCATTAGATACTTGTTGTGCAGTCCCCTATTCTACTTCAACGGCTTCCTCCATATGGTTTAACCCACTCATTCATATTAAAGATAAAAAAGTCTTTTGGAAGGGATGGCTCAATAAGGGACTATTCTGTCTTAGTCAACTTTTTGAAAATGGTATGTTGTTCTCCGAGCAAAACCTCATTTGCCGTTATAGGTTGTCACCTTTGTAGGTGTCTAAACTTGAGCTCTTGACACCAGAATGAACACAGTCCTCCTTCTGGCCTGAAAGAAGCAATCAGATCTCTGACATGCTTGAAATTTGTCGGAAACCGCTGGGTGAAGGTAGCTCATCCTCGTTCTTTTACAAATTATTAATGGATAACAAAAGTCCTTCCTTGTTGAGACTGTGCAGACTTTTGACGCTGTTGGCTTACTCTTAAATTGCCTTCGGCCATCTGTGAGGCACGCGTTAAGCGCCCTCGCAAATCTTTAAGAAATTGGGGAACCTCTGTTTCCTATACTCCCGGCTCTACCCACTGCTCCCTAAGAATGTCCAGAATACCCCTGGGGCTCCTACCGTACATGAGCTCGTACGGGGAAGTACCTAGTGATGCCTGTGTCCTCTCCCGACACGCATATAAGGCGAAGGGAAGCATCGTGTCCCACTCGGCCATCTTCCCTTCTAACCCCCTCCTTAGCAAATTCTTGAAGGTCTGGTTAGTTCTCTCCACTAACCCATTCGTCTGTGGGTGATAAGCCGCAGTCTTGACATGTTTGATGCCAAAGGCATCCCAGACTTGGGCTAAATAGTGCGACTTGAAGTTGCTGCCGCGATCCAACAGCACCTCCCTGGGGAACCCAACCTCGCAGAATAGTTTTATTAATTCGGCTGCCACTGTGCGAGCCGAAATGCTACGCAGGGGTACCGCCCAAGGGAACCTGGTTGCATGATCAACCATCACTAAGATGTATTGGAATCCCCGCGGTGTTTTTATCAGGGGACCCACAATGTCTATGGCTATCCTATGAATAGGGACCGAGACGACAGGAACTGGGATCATGGGGACCTCCACGGGCCTGATTGACGTGACCCTCTGGCAGGCAGGGCACGCTTCACAGAACCTTGTTGTCTCTTTGTACACTCCGGGCCAGTAGAACCGGGCCAAGACCTGGTCTAAGGTTCCCTGGATACCTTTGTGCGCCCCTACAGGATGGTCATGGGCTAATCTCAGCACTAAGGCCCTAAATGTATTCGGGACTACCAACTGCCTGCGTGTGTCTCCCGTAAAGGGGTCCAGGCTTTCCCGATATAAGACACCTTGGTCTATTTGAAACTTGGGCAACGAATCTCGCCCCTCTCTGGCAAATTTAAATGCTTGGGAAAGAGCAGGGTCAGCCTCTTGCTCTTTTGTAAAGGAGGGAAATTTAGCCATTAATTCCCCCGGAACCCAAGGCAATTCCATCCCATCCCTGACTTCCTCTCTACTCTGAGAACGAACTCGTCGCTCACGACGCTTCTCACCCTTCAGCTTTTTTACTTTGTCTACGGGGACGGTCACTAAATCTTCATGGGAGGGAAGATCTTCCGTCTCCCCCACTATAGGTTCTTCCTCTGCTGCCTTTAGGGCTTTGGACTGGGTTCGTGTAGAAACCATTCCCTTCTTGGCACCCAGACCTTGTTGCACACCTCTCTGGAATTGGGGCCAATCCCTCCCGAGCACTACCTCCTGCGGTAATCGGGGAACTATTGCCACAGGGATCTCTCTTTCAATCCCTAAGGCCTTCACTCGGACACGGTAAACAGGATATGTGGACGCGGTTCCGTGAACACACCTTATTTTTACTGTGCCCATGGATGAACAGGGTGTCTCTGAATCCGGGGCCCTTATCTTGCGCCATAAGCTTTTGGACAGCATGGACTGATCCGAGCCTGAATCAAGCAATGCTTTTGTGGGTATACCTTGCACTGTAATATCTAATAGGAAGCCTTCACCAACCTTACTAGGCTCATTCAAAATTAAGGCTGTCCTCATTTTACAGTCCCTCTGTAAATGCTGTTCGCTACCATACCGGTAACATGCTCGGTTCACAGGCTTTCTTCTAACTATGGGAACACATTCATTCTTTGCATTCTTTCTATCCCTATCTGACACAGCAGCAGACATTTTAGTAAAAGTCACAGTTTTGTCCTTAGCTACAGCCTCTGCTTCTAAAAACCGCTCAGAGAGCACTATAGCTTTCTGCGTACTTTTACACCCTTGTAACATGAGGAAATTCTGCATTCTTTCTGGAACAGCTGCTAGAAATTGCTCAAGAATAATATCATCTAATATCATCTCCAACGTTTTACGCTCTGGCTCCAGCCATTTGGATACCAGCCCCTTTAACCGGTGATAAAACGCCCTTGGTGTCTCACCTGAACGCAATTTAGCGTTCCTTAACTGACGGTGATAGACTGAGGGTGTCAATCCCAGCCTATCCTTTATTGCTCTTTTGACTTCATAATAGTCATTGGCCAAAGTTGTAGGTACGGCTTGGTAGGCAGCTAATGCTTCACCCGTTAGCGAAACAGCCAGCCTCACCGCCCATTGCTCTTGTGGCCAACTGGCTATTCGAGCCACCTTCTCAAACGCCTCTAAGAAGTCGTCCAAGTTATCTCCCTCCTTTAACTGTCCAAAGTTAAGGGTCTCTTTGGACCACGGTCCAATTGCTCGGGCTAACCCCAGTCCTGTGAAACCTGTGGTGGCTGGGTCCGGCTCTGGTGTCTTCTTAGTCTCCTTTACCCAGGCCTCCATTAAGTCCACCAATGGCTTCTGTTGGGCCTGCAACCTGACGGCAGCTCTTTCCTGGAGCTCCAACGATAACTCCTTCTGGTGGTCAAATTGCGAAGCCATCCACTTAAGAACTTCCTCTACTTCCATGATTCTTGTCTTTCTGTATCAAAGACAAAAGAACAAACACACCACCCAAGTGTGGCACAAAACACTCTGTGTCTTTCCCTCTACCTGCTCCAACCGCCCCACCCAGTACCGGTATCCTTAACTACCCTTTAGTTAAATACCCTGTACCTGGTACTGGTGGTGCGTCTCACTCAGCAGCAGTGTAGGGTCTCCGCAGGACCTTGGACTTCCTGGACCAGTCAAACTCTGGACTCTCTCTCTCCCAGTCTCAGCCACTCGTACTTCCAGTCGGCGTCCTCCTGTAGAGTTCTGGAATACGCTGTGCAGTTTCCTTTGCGCATGCGTGTTCAGCGCTGATCCGTAGCAACTACGCACTCTGTCGCCCCCACCTGGCTGGGCGTATAGCCGGGCACCAGGATGGAGTCGCCTTGCTACCCTAGAATAAGTCCTCCCAATATGGCTGCCAGGAGGGCTGCTGGGATATGTAGTTTCACTTATCCATATTAGGCAAAAGTAGTTGTGCAGACAAGTGGTCAGGCGAAACAGAGAAATATTTATTTGTTGTGTTCTGGGGTTTCCATCATATTCACAAGTAACAGGCTGAATAAACAATAATGGGCTTCTTCTCCAAAGCAAAGGTATAACTTTTACAAAAGTATGCACAGGAATACTGGTATCAGCAATAGATAACTTCTTAGGAACTTGCTTTCAAAGCTCAGATTATAAAGCTTCTCATGGGCACATTAGCTTCTCATGGGAGTGTTTACTTCACAGCTCCTTTATAACAGAAACAGCTTTAAAATGTCCACTGAGCTTTCCCTTCAGTTTCAGGCCTTACAGAGCAACAGCTTGATTAACAACGTTCAGCTGTTCTCTGTGCTGCGTCCTTCAATCAGGTAAGTTCCTTACTATGGCATTCACCACTCATTCAAACAGGTTTTAAGCTTAACACACTTCTAATTCATTAGCTTTACAATAAGAACACTGCATCTCATCGGAGCTATCTTCATAGTCTTCATAGCAGCTTCCTATATCCATTTCCTCAATGGCATCCTCACAACATTCTTCAGAGGGTACCTGGCTGTAGAGCTGACTAGTTTGTTTCTGGAGCATTTCATTCAATCTCTCTAATAGAACCTTTTTCTGCTCTATTTCTTCAGAGAGCTGGGAGTGCTGACCTGCAGACAAGCTATTGTTTCTACTGCTAGAGCTTAGCTGGTTATTATAATTATTCCTTCTATCAGGAACTAATTCTCTTAACTTTCTTTCAGGCAGGAATTCTGGAAGACACACTTGCCTTAGTTCAGGGCTGTTTAGTAGCTCTCTTCTTTCCTTGCCAGAGCCATGCTGCTTTCTCTCTGCAGACACTTCTCTCCGTTGTAGCAAACTTCCTTTCTGCTGAGACTGCCTTGGACCGGTTCCAAGCAGATCCCACTGCTTGTCTTTGAGCTTGAGCCCAGCACTTCTCGTGCCTCCTTGGGCCCCTTCTCCTCTAGCTCCAGTTCCTCTGGATTCTCTTCCAGGTCCTCTGGGTTCACTGCCACTCCTTCTTCTCTCTTCTCCTCGTCTTCCTCCTTCACTTTCCGGTCCTCCTCTACTTTCCGGTCCTCCTCTCCCTGACTTTCCAAACACAGGAGTTTTAAACTGCTCCCTCTCAGGGACCACGCCTTTTTCCCAGCACACGTGGGAGCTGCTAGGCTTCACTCCAGCCCTGACGTGCTGAAGTGGGTGGGGCTTAATGGTGACTGTGCTATGAGTCAAAGGTTCTCGGTTGCTGGGGAAACCCTGAATGCTCTCACTCTTAAAGGCACAGAGTTCATTCTCCTGACATTCCATAGCCTCTGAACTGCCTTCATCATCACACACTTTAATACACATGATGTTTGAATGCCCAAGTTAAGCCTTTTTGTTTGGTGTATGGGAATATATAAATGCGGTAATCCTTTTAGATTCCCCATTGACATTGCAAATCGTGCTCTTTCACTCTCTATGTCTAGAAAAAGGGTTTAATAAATATGACAAAGCATTATTTGACATTATGCTGTCTGTGGCAGTTCAATGCATTATTGGAAAGATATATCTTCATTGAATATAACCTTTTGGTAGCATGCTGTTTGTCAAACTCACAAGCTGGAAGGTGCAGCCTCCATTACTTCTCGTTGCATTGATAAGATAGAAAGAATATGGAAAACTATGGATGTATATTTATCTAACTCTTGATATGTATATAATTTAACCTCTAGGTTTTTGGGGGGAGGGGGTTAAGGGTAACTTTGTTCTTTATTATATTTTTAGTTCGATTTGTAATATCATTATAACTGTATGTTGTTTTGTGTTATATAATTTAAATAAACTTGGGAAAAAAAAGAAAAGTGCCTTAACATCTCAGAATAAGATGCAAGTCATCACTCAGCTGGCAATTCCTGCAGTCATATAAAGCTTTGGGATTGTAGACTGGTCTCTTAAAGATATGGAAAAACTGGATGTGTAAACAAGAAAACTCCTCCATGCCCAAGAGATAATTTACAAGAATTAGTGTATGCCAGGACTACATTCTTAGAGCTGAAGGAGGGCTAGGCCTCATAGAGATTGATTACACATGCAGAGCTACTATCATAGGCCTCCTGGCCTATCTAACAGCAACTTTGGATCTAAACACGCAAAAAGTTCAGAAATATAAAAGTAAACATCCAGAATCTGTCTCCATCATCAAACTTGGATAAGCGTTCCAACGACTAGAAGGAATGAGTGAGAATCCACAAGCACACACAGGAAAGGGAATGATAGGATTAGCAAAACAATAGAAAAAACAACTCTTCAAAGAATTAGATCAGAAACTAGGAAAAACAAGTGGCAAATGCACAAATACAGTGTAAAATACAAAGTGTTACTCCAGGAACCCTTTGTTGATCAAGAACAGACACATGAATGGTTAAGGAGAGGTAAACTGAAACCGAAGGATGAAAGATTGATAGTTGCAGCCCAGGACAGTAGATTATGGACAAGATGGTTTATAGCAAACATTGAAAAAATTGGCAAAACAGACATATATTGATTCTGTAAGAAAGACCTGGAAACAGTGACTCACCTTATTGCTGGTTGGGATGTTGTGATGGTGAAAAATGTCTATACAGAAAGGCACAACAAAGTAGCACGCCTCATACATTGGAAACTCTGTAAACACTACAATATCACTATGCCTGAAAAGCACTTGGATCATGACCCTAAGAGAATTACAGAGAACGAAGAGGTTATGATCACCTGGGACATTCCCGTTCAAATGGATAAGAAACTGGATGCGAGGAAAACCGACACAGTAGTAAAAGATGCATCAGAACGGTTCCAAGTGATTATTCTGTGAACTGCAAAGATCCTGAAGTACCAAGAAATGCAATCATAAACCAAGAAAATGTGACAGAAAGATACAGAAATTTTCCCATCGTATTGGGAGCCATAGGCTTGATAAAGAAGAACTTCCAAGCACATCTTGATAAACTACTCATACATATTACATCCTACAAACTCCAGAAAGAAGCTCTCTTTGTCACAATGCAAGTACTACGCCGAGCATTAGCAGTAAATTTGAAAGACTGAGATCATACACCACATATTTATTTCTTTAATAGTTTGGGGTTTTTTATACTGCTTTATCATTTCAGTCAAAATGGTTTACATTGTAACTTAAACTTGGAAATGTACATTAAACAAAGACATTGATAACTTGGATTTTTCTGAGACAATGGAGGGCTAAGTGACTTGCCCAAGGACACAAGGAGGGCTAGTGGGAATTGAACCCTGGTCTCTTGGTTCACAAGCCAGTGCTCTAGCTATTAGCCTACTCCTCTCTACATACCCTGGCTTAGAAGTGAGATTCATAACTGTCATGGTATGCGCAAAACTAATCTAAAAACAAACCGACTCTTAGTTAAGTAATCTATCAAATCTATCTCAACCACACTATTTATTCTGAAAGCTTTACTCTAGCAATGGCTAAACATTCCCTTAATAAAACATCCAAATATTTCCAATAATTTATTTATATGGAGAGAGACCTCAGGATGGCTATATAACCCTTCACATGGCAAATTCAATTATCATAAGGGATAGCGAGATACTCACATCACCAGTCTCCAACCTCCTCCATATTAATATCAACACTAACTACCACAATCTAAAAAAGTACTTTTCAAGATTTATTGTATATATATCATTTATTATCATTACAATTTATAATTCTCTTAAAGTATCTCTATTATTCTTATAAAAACTCCACACAGGAGCACAAACGACTTTCATTAAAGGCTTAAATAAGACTCGCAGATGAGCCGCAAACTTCTTCCCCACAAGCCCTGTAAACAGCAAAAGCTATGTAGTAATAATCATAATAGAGCAATACATAAAGTAATCTTCAAACACTTATGTTTCTCCTGAAACTTCCATTGTTCCATTAGTCATTGGTCACGCGACAAAGATCTCTCTTTCACCACAAAGAAGGCTTCTTCAGGGGCTCACGATAACAACCTCAACGACCATTTCAGGACGTGGCTATAGCGTCTGATGTAACGCTATATGAATGCTTAACCACTAGTAGAACTGACAGACACAGCTGACATCTTTATTCACCCAATCTTAACTATCATTTAACTCTAAAAGCAAAAAGGGAATTAAAGAATAAAATTAAAACTAACCCATTTGGAGAAACTGCACCGAGAGATACCAATCACCAAGGCAGCACTACAAATACTAAACCAATACTGTTTAGAGAAAACCAGTAGCTTTCCTAGTGGGAAACAGAACAGGTGGGACTGCTGCAGATATCTATACAGAAACTATTTATTTATTTCATTACATTTACTATATATACCGCACATCCAAAGACGCTCTTAGTAGTTTACAATAAAATAACAAGCAAAACAGGATGCATTAATACAGAAACAATTCATCCCTCACAATTCCCCCCAAAAAGTCTGTACAAATAAATATGTTTTCAACTGAACCTTAAACATTTAAAATCAGTCTCCTTTTGCAACTGTTGCAGAAGTGAATTCCAAAGTACAGGGGCCTGCACCTGGAATACTTGAAGCAGATGGCTAGTCTTCTGAATGTCCCGCAAACCCAGAACTGCCAACAGCCCCATATCCACAGACCTCAAAGCCCAACCAGGTACAGAATGTTGCAAAAGTCTTTGCAAATAGACAAGAGCCATATCATGCAAATATTTAAACCCCAATGTCAAAAACTTGTACTGAACTCTGAAAAACACTGGCAGCCAATGCAACTCTATCAGAACTGGGATAACATGAACAAATTTACACAATTTACAGATGACAAAAAATTATTCAAAGTTGTTAAATCACAAAAGGATTATGAAAAATTGCAAGAGGACCTTGAGAAATTGGAAGACTGGGCATCCAAATGACAGATGAAATGTAATGTGGACAAGTAGAAAATGATGCACTTAGGGACGAATAGCCCAAATTATAACTATATAATCCAAAGTTCCACATTAGGAGCCATCACCTAGGAAAAGGATTCTAGATGTCATCATGGATAATATGTTGAAATCTTCTATTCGGTGTGGAGCAGCATCCAAGAAAACTAATAGAAAGCTAGGAATTATAAGGAAAGGAATGGAGAATAAAACAAAGGATATTATAATGCCTTTCTTTTGCTCCTTCATGTGACTGCACCTTGAGATGGCATGCAGTTCTGATCACTGCATCTAACAAAAAAAATATATGGGAATTGGAAAGTTACAGAGAACAGTGAACAAATTGATAAAATGGATGGAAGGATACCCCATGAAGAAATGTTTAAAAGGTTAGGGCTCTTCTGCTTCGAGAAGAGATGGCTGAGGGGAAATATTATAGAGGTATATAAAATAATGAGTGGTGTAAGACAAGTAAATGAGAATCGACTGTTTAATCCTTCAAAAATTATAAACACTAGAGAACATGCAATGAAACTTCAAAGTAGTATATTTAAGACATCTATATTTGGAAAAACATAGCGAAGCTAGCAAAGTAGTCAGGAAAGCAAAGATACAAAAAGAAGAAGAAGAAATAGTCAATGCAATAAAATGAGGGGATAAGACTTTTTTCAGATATGTAGTGAGAGGAGGAAGGGCAAAAGTGGTATTGTCAGACTCAAAGGTAAAAGGGAGGAATATGTAGAAGCTGATGAGGATAAAGTGGAATTGCTTAACAAGTATTTCTGTTCTGTGTTCACCAATGAAGGGCCAGGAGCGGAACATCAGAAAACACCCACAAATAGGAACAGAAGACTGTGTTCTTGAGGAACTAGCTCAACTAAAAGTAGACAAAGCAATGAGACCAGATGGGATATATCCGAGAATATTGAAGGAACTTGGGGATGTTCTAGCAGCTCCACTGACTGACCTTTTCAATGCCACTTTGGAGTCGGGAGTTGTGCCAGTGGACTGGAGAGAGGCACATGTGGTCCCTTTAACACAAAAGCGGAAGTAAGGATGTGGTTGAAAACTACAGACCAGTTAATCTAACCTCTGTGGTGAGTAAATTATTGGAAACATTGCTGAAAGAGGAGAAAAAAGGGGGTTTCTGGAGTCCAATGGATTACAGGATCAGAGGCAGCATAGATTCACTAGAGGCATGTCTTGTCAGACAAATCTGATTAATTTCTTTAACTGGATGGACCAAGGCAGAGCCCTAGACGTGGTGTACTTGGATTTCAGTAAAGGATTTGACACCATTCCACACAGGTGTCCTATAAACAAACTGAGCACCTTAGGGATGGACCCTAAAGTTACTGACTGGGTTAGAAATTGGTAGAATGGGAGGCAACAAAGGGTACAGATAAATGGAACTCATTCTGAGGAGAAGGAGGTTACCAGTGGTATGCTGCAGGGACCTGCCCTGGTCTGATTCTTTTTAACATCATTGTTAGTGATATTCTGGAAGGGCTCTCGGGTAAGGTTTGCCACTTTGCAGATGATACCAAACTCTGCAATAGAGTAGACACCCAGGAAGGAGTAGATAACATGAGGAGGGAAATAACTAAGCTTGAAGAATGGTTGAGAATTTGGCAGCTGAGATTTAATGCTAAAAATGCAGGGTCATGCATTTGGGCTGCAATAATCCAAGGGAGTGGTACAGTGTAGGGGTGAAGAACTTCTGCCCACAAAAGAAGAGCAGGACCTGGACGTGATTGTGTCTGAAGATCTTAAAGTAGCTAAACAGGTAGAAAAGGCGTTGGTGAAAGCTAGAAGGATGCTTGGGTGCATACGGAGAGGAATGGCCAGCAGAAAAAAAGGAGGTGATAGTGCCTCTGTATAAGTCTTTAGTGCAACCTCATTTGGAGTATTGTGTGAAATTCTAGAGACCACACCTTCAAAAGGATATAACAGGTTGAATTCAGTGCAGAAGGTGGCTACTAAAATGGTTAGTGGTCTACATTATAAAGCATATGAGGATAGACTTAAGGATCTTAATATATATATGTTAGAGGAAAGGCGGGATAGAGGAGAAATGATAGAGACGTTTAAATACCTCCGTGGCACAAATGCACAGGAGGAGAGCCTCTTTCGATTGAAAACAAGCTCTGCTACGAGGGGGACATAGGATAAGGGTGAAAGGGGATAGACTCAGGAGTAATATGCAGAAATATTTCTTTATAGAAAGAGTGGTAGATGCGTGGAATAGTCTCCCTGGAGAAGTGGTAGAGATGAGGACAGTATCTGAATTCAAAAAAGCATGGGACAAACACAGAGCATTTCTAAAGGCAAAAGGAGGACTATTTTAGTATTTATCAGGAAAGGCAGACTAGGTAGGCCACGTGGTCTTATTCTGATGTCATACTTCTATGTTTCTAAGACTAATCAGAGAAAATATGTTTTCACTCAACATGTAATTAAGCTCTGGAATTCATTGCCAGAGGATGACTTTTGAAAATTGTTCAAGATGCCTGTCGCTTCTGTTCCCATTTGTGGGTGTCTTCTGATGTCCTGCTCCTGGCCCTTCATCTGTGAACACAGAACAAAAATATTTGTTAAGCAATTCTACTTTATCCTCATCAGCTTCTACATATTTCTCCCCTTCACCCTTGAGTTTCTCTAAGTTTTTCCAAATATAGATTCTTGTCTTCCTCTCTCTGTGATCTCTTGTATTTTATGACGACCACCTTCTTTTTCTTCACCTGTTCAGCTACTTCTTTTGAGAACCCTAGCGGCCTCCTTTACCTTTTACATTTATTTACCTTTCTAAATAGGAATTAGACTTACCTGCTAATTGTTGTTCCTTGAGGAACTCCAGTCCAGTCCCAAACCTCTGGGTAGTGAACCTCTTCCAGCAGCTTGGAGACTGAGTACGTCAGTTTCTTGAGAGCAGCAGTACTAATACCACAAGCTCCTCCCATGAACTCCCAGTAATCTACTGACAAAGCAAACTCACAGGAGAAGCAAATAAGTAGCAATACATTAAACATACAATAAATTAACTCGCAAACTACTTGACAGGCTTCCAAGGGGTATCCTCCGAACCCTCCGGAGCAGGAAAGGTGAGAAACAGGAAAATAGAAAAAGAAACCCCTTGAAACTATGCCACAAAGCTTCTGCCTAAAAACATCTTAGAGAGAGAGAAGCTCGGAGCAATCCAATAGCATCTTCTTCAAACATTGTGCAACCGAACCGCTGCTATGCAAACTACCAACAGCAGTATCACAAAAGAATCCTGGGTGGGATATGGGACTGGACTGGAGTTCCTCAAGGAACAACAATTAGCAGGTAAGTCTAATTCCTATTTCCTTATCGTCCCTCCAGTCCAGTCCCGAACCTCTGGGATATAACAGAGCAGTTACTTAATGGGAGGGACCTGCTAAACCGGCTTGCAACACCGCCGATCCAAAATGAGCTTCTCCCGCCGCCTGAATATCCAGGCGATAGTGTTTACTGAAAGTATGTAGCGACGACCAAGTAGCCGCCTGACAAATTTCTATTGGGGGAACCAAACTATACTCAGTCCACGAGGCTGCCTGAGCCCTAGCGGAATGAGCTCGCAGTCCTATCGGCACCACACGACCGTGCAAAATGTACGCTGAAGAAATTGCCTCTCGAATCCATCTGGAAATAGTAGCCTTGGCTGCCTTTTCTCCCTTGCACGGACCTCCAAACAAGACAAACGATTTGACTTGCGAAAACCCTTGGAAGATTTAAGGTAACACTTAAGGGTTCTCCTGACGTCCAAACGGCAGATGTCACGATCCAGCGCCAACCCCTCAGAGTCGCCCAGCACTGGAAGGGACACTGACTGATTTATGTGAAAAGCTGAGACCACTTTCGGAAGTAAAGAAGGCACTGGATGAAGAACCACCCTTTCTGGAAAAAAGGACAGAAATGGTTCCTGACACGACAAGGCCTGCAATTCCGAAATCCTGCGCACAGAACAAATTGCTACTAAGAACACTGTCTTCAATGTTAAGTCCTTTAAAGATGCTCGACTTAAAGGTTCGAAAGGTTCCTTTGTCAGCGCCCTTAGAACCAAGTTGAGATCCCAAGAGGGAACCAGTGCCCTGCGTGGTGGCCGAAGACGAGTTACCGCGTGAAGGAAACACAACACGTCCAGATGAGAACCCAAAGGTTCCTTATGAATCTTACCACGAAAACAAGCAATTGCTGCCAGCTGCACCCGCAAAGAGCTGGACGCCAAATCCTTATCAAATCCGTCCTGCAAAAACGACAGCACTTCTGGAACCATCACAGAAGAGGAATTCAGCTTTCTAACTGCACACCAATCCTCAAAGACGCGCCAGGCGCGGATGTAGGCTAGTGAAGTAGAACTCTTACGTGCATTCAGCAAGGTTGAAATGACAGAAGCAGAATAACCCTTACGCTTCAACCTCGCCCTTTCAAGAGCCAAGCCGTAAGAGAGAATCGACTCACTTGAGGCATGCACAGAGGACCCTGCAACAGAAGATCACTCCGATCCAGAAGATGCCATGGCCGGGCCACCAGAAGACGCACCAGATCCATGTACCATGGGCACCTTGGCCAGTCTGGAGCTATGAGAACAACACATCCACGATGCGCTTCGATCCACTGAAACACTCGGCCTATCAGAGCCCACGGAGGAAAAACAGAAAATCCCTTCCGTCGGCCACTGCTGCAATAATGCGTCTATGCCTTCCGACATCCTTTCTCTTCTTCTGCTGAAGAACGATAGGTCTTGGCGGATTCAAAGGTTGCCATCAAATCCATCAGAGGAGTTCCCCATCTGCATATTACCTGCGTCTCCCATTCTCCTGAGTCCATCCAAGCCCGACTGAGGTAGTCTGCTGTCACGTTGTCGACCCCTGCGATATGCGCTGCCGATAATGACATTAGTCGGGGCTCTGCCTAGTGAAACAACTCCTGGGCCTGATCTTCGAGCGGAACACTGCCTGTACCACCCTGCAGATTGAGATAAGCCACTGCCATCGCATTGTCCGACAAGACTCTCACCGACCAGCCTACAAGCCCCTTCTCGAACGCCTTGAGCGCCTGAAACACTGCTCTCAACTCCAAGAGGTTGATTAACCAACCGGCCTCCTGCACGTTCCAAAACCCTTGAGCATATTTCCCCGTGCAGTGAGCCCTCCAACCTGCTAGACTGGCATCGGTGAGCACTGGTATCCACTGCAGGGGGTCAAGGGGCATGCCCGCCGTCAAATTCTTCTGGCTGAGCCACCATTGGAGTGCGATCTTGACCTCCTGAGGACAAGGCAGACGCTGGGTTAGAGAACCTGTCTGATGAGACCAATGCCAAAGTAGAGCTCGCTGTAATGGCCGCATATGCACTCTTGCCCATGGCACCACCTCCAGAGCGCCTGTCATTGTGCCCAGTAACTGAAGGTACTGCCAGGCTGTCAGATTTGTGTGCCTTACAAAGTCCCACACCAGACACTGTAGACTCTGCACCCTGTGCTCCGGCAGAAAGACTGCCCATGATTGGGTGTCGAACTGGACTCCCAAGTATTCCAAGCTCTGGGAAGGAGTCAATCGACTCTTGGCTCAATTGACCAACCAGCCCAGACTCTCCAGGAGCTGCACCACCTGTGCCGTAGCCCGGATGATCTCCTCTCTGGACTTTGCCCTGATCAGTCAGTCATCGAGATAAGGGTGTACTAGCACCCCTTCCATTCGAAGCGCCGCAGCTACCACCACCATGACCTTGGTGAATGTCCTCGGCGCCGTTGCCAAACCGAATGGTAACGTCTGAAACTGAAAGTGCCCCATAGGCACCGCAAACCACAGATATTGTTGATGGTCTGCTTTGATAGGAATGTGTAAACACGCCTCCGTAAGGTCTAGAGAAGTTAAAAATTCACCCTTTCGTACCGCCACTATCACAGACCGCAACATCTCCATTCAAATATGTGGAGCCCAAAGACACCAGTTTACCACTTTGAGAATTGGGCGCCAGGAGCCACCTTTTTTGGGACCCACGAAATAAATCGAGTATCGACCGCTTTTGGATTGGTGGCTGGGAACCGGGACTACCGCCCGCAATTGAAGAAGACAATCGAGGGTCTCTTTTACCGCCAGCAGCTTGGCAGGTGCCGCGCAGGGGGCCTGGACAAAGGAGTCGGGGACTGGTCGAGCAAACGTGAGGGAATACCCCTCGCGAATGATCTCCAACACCCACTGGTTGGATGTGATATGGGTCCAGGAAGGGTAAAATTCCCATAGTCGACCTCCCATGGGTTGAACCCCTGCCTGGCCCCCCTTGACTTCATTGTGACTTTTTAAAGGCACCGGGTGAACTGGCAGCAAAACCTCTGCCGGCCCCCCGGAACCCTCTAAACCCAGGATTACGAGTAGGGAATCTACCTCTCTGAAAACGTGAGAGCCGGGAGGACCGAAAGCGTCGAAAATCTTGTGCCTGGCCCCAAGACGCTGTAGTATTGTGCCCCTGCTTAGGCTTATCCTCCGGCAGGCGACCTCCCTTGGACTCACCCAAGTCCTTAACCAACCAATCCAGGTCTTCCCCAAAAAGACGTTTCCCCCTGAAGGGGAGCTTACTAAGGCGGGACTTGGAAAAAGTGTCCGCCGCCCAATTTCGCAGCCACAGGTAATGCCGAGCCGCCACCATGGAGGCCATACCCCAAGCTAAACTGCGAATGAGATCGTACTGGACATCCGTAAGGTAGGCCGCTCCTGATCCTATCTTAGCAAATTCTGATCCCTGTTCCAGAACTGTACTCTCCGATTGCTGTAGACGTTGGGACCAATGTAGGCAAGCACTAGCCACCCAGGCCCCACAAATAGAAGCCTGCATAGACATCAAAAGCCTGTTTCAACAGGGTATCCAACTTTCTGTCCTGCGCATCCTTTAGCGCTGCACTGCCTTCTACCGGAATAGTAGTTTTTTAGTCACTGCTGCGACAACTGCATCCACGCGAGGGGAGCGAAAAACCTCTCGTTCCTGATCCGAGAGAGGGTAAAGACGCGAGAAGGCTCTAGCCCCCTTAAGGCCTGCCTCTGGCAGATCCCACTCATCCTGAATCATCTGCTTAACCACTCGGTAAACTGGAAAAACAGCCTGAGTGCTGTGCACCGCTTGGATGAGAGGAACTTCTAGGGCGTCTTCATCCACAGGACGACTGATTGGCAAACTGAGGGCCAGCATGGACTCCGCAATCAAAGCAGATAACTCCTCTCTTCTAAATACCTGGAAAATGCATGACTGATCCTCTGGCTCAAGAATTTCGCCCTCCTCCAATTCGTCGGCCTCCAACTCTGGATCTAATGCTAAATCATCCAAGACTGGCCACTCAGAAAGGGATGGATGATCATCCCCCATCCTGGCCCTTTTAGCTGGAGTGGGCCCAGACATGTCAGCCCCCTGAGAGACCGCCCATGCTGTTCCAGCCACTGCCATGCTGACCCCCTGCTGGCGCAAGCAGAAGGCTTGGTGCATCAAAAGGACGAAGTCCGCCGAAAAGACCTCCAAGGACACTTTGCCTCTACTAAGGGAAGCCGAGGGCCCAGGAAAGGTCTGAACTAGGCTCACCTGGGGACTGCAGAACCGCTGACGGAGGAAGAGAGTCTCCCGCATTGAAAGGACCCTGGGGCCCTGGGGGGATGGGCTTCCTGTCCGCATCCTGAAGCGCCTGTTCCATGCCCACTGCTTCTGAGGCGCAGCCGCGGCACACTCCTGCTTCTGAGACAGCCCCTCTACAGGTGCCACAAACTAGGCACTGAGGTCGGGCAGGCATTGAACAGAATATGAAAATATTAACCTCCTTTTCTTCTGTCCTTTTGTTTCTTCTTTTTTTTTTTTTTTAACTGCCTTAGTCCCAGTGAATATACCTATCCAAGAAATAAAGGACTTTAAAAGCGTTTAAATAAGCCAAACTAACTAAACTAAACTAAACTAAATTAAATTAAATCAAATTAAATTAAAGCCAACCCGAGGCCATCCGCCGGGCCAACGCTACATCGAGGCAGCAAAAAAAGACGCGGGAAACAGGCCCGAGCAGAGGCAGTCTCAGCAGGCCGTCTAAAACCGCACCGCTACCGCTTGTGAATGCCCCTGACAAAATCACTGACTCGATTCCCGGCTTACCTCCGTCGTGGAGAACTCACCGGCAAATGCAGGGGCTTACAAAGAGGCTCCCAGTCACCTCCTGCGCTCAGTCCGAAGCAGGCTTCGGCACAATGGAAAGCACCCGTCAGCACTATGCCTTGAGGAGAGACGGCGGCTCCTCACCCACCGAAGGGATCGAGAGCCGCCGAGCAGCAGAATCGCTGCTCAAAAGAAAGGAAAGGAAAGCAAAACATTTTTGCCGGTCCTGCGATGGGAAGGTAGAAAGATTAAGTGAAATCCCATGAAGAAGGAGCTGTCATAAGATCGCTTCCTCTAAGGAGATCTTTTTTTTTTCCTAAATAAATAAACTTTATAAATTGTAGTAAATCAAATTAAAATTAACAGAAATCAACCAAAAACTCCTTATTTGTTCCTTATAGTGAGCCCCGAACCTAGGTTCACACGTCCTCCAGCTGCTTGGAGACTGAGTGTACTGGGAGTTCATGGGAGGAGCCAGTGGTATTAGTACTGCTGCTCTCAAGAAGCTGACGTACTCAGTCTCCAAGCTGCTGGAAGACGTTCACTACCCAGAGGTTTGGGACTGGACTGGAAGGATGACAAGGAACAAATAGTTTTGTTTCCCTTAAAATATTCCCTTTCAGTTTTGCCCAATGCTTTTCACATCCCCCAACTGTTCCCATCATGCTAACAATTCCTAGAGGTATTGTCCCATCTAGGCAAATTTAGTTTTCCTAAAGTCTAAGACCCTCGCTTTTGAATGGATTTTATCAGCCCTATGTTAAGTTCATATGATGTTATTTTGGGCTTAGAAGAGGGGATATATGTTGATTCAATTTGTTCTATAATTAAAGCATTTATCCAAGGATCACTTGACGGTGAATTTCCTATGATAACAAAGAGTTATATATTATTGGCCAAGAAGGTCTAGATCCAGACTGCATGTGCTTCAATGATGAAATATAAATAGGGGTATATCCACCATTTAAAATCTTAAAAACAAAAACACAATATTTTAAAATCAATTCTTGCAATTATTGGGTGCCAATGAAAGTCAATCAAAAATGGTTTTGCTCTTTCCCATTGGTACCCTTGCAAAATTACTTTTGCAGCAGTATTTTGCAATATCTGTAGTCAAACAAGGTGCTTTTTCGGCAGACCCAAATAAGTAATATTGCAATAATTGAATTGGAACATTACTATAGCTTAATAACAATTTTTAAATATTCATTAGACAAATATGCCCTAATTTTTCTAATAAGGCATAGCTTATAAAATACTTTCTTTGTTAATAGAGCAATTTGTTCATCCATTGAAAGCACTGAATCATTCACTATTCCTAATATATTAATATATTAATGAGTAGCATTTGATAAAGTAGGTGCTAACTTTAAAACAATCACATAATGTTTTTTTTATGTAGTCTTAATGTAAATCTGAAATGGTAGAATAACAGTAATGTCATCAGCATAGATAAAAAGGATGTATTTCAATCTTCCAAAATATTACCCAATAAACTCAAAGGTGACATTTTACCAGATAATGTCCTTTCCTTGAGTCCTGCTAGACTAGTCCAGACAAGTGGGTTGTGTTCCCGTAACAGCAGGAAGAAGACACAGCAGCTTACAAAACTCAAACTGCAGGCTGTGTCCGCCTGCGCGTGGACATCCAAGCGGTAAGGCTTGACAAAAGTGGAAAGTGATGCCCATGTTGCTGCCTGACAAATGTCTACAGGGGCTACCAAGCTCCGCTCTGCCCATGAGGATGCTTGTACTCAGTAGTATGGGGCGCAGACCCTCCAGAACCGTCTGGTTCCATAACAGATGCATAGGGCTGGTCAATCCACCAGACAAGTTAGGCAGCTGCAGCAAAACAGGTGGGTGACAGCACACATAAGCAGCCACCACCAACCCCCAGCTGCCACCAATTTCTTTTGGGAAGGGGGAGGCAGGCTGCTGCTTTTGGAAATACTACAGCTGCCCGCTTCCCTCTCCCTAGATGGAATCAGTGGCAGCGGCAGCTGGAAGGGGGTGACATCAGTAAAGGAGTGCGGCGAGGCCAGGGTTTCTGCTTAGGGTGGCAGAAAACCTTGGGCCAGCCTTGCAGATATGCTGAGGGAATAACCTCCTTAATCCAGAGCCACAAAGTCGACTTGGTTACCACTTCATGCTTACGCATGCCAGCAAACAGCACAAAAAGATGGTAACTTCAATTATTACAGAGATCTTGCAAGAAATACAACTAAAAACTCAACCCATTACAGAATAACTTTCTTGGCAATCAAAGAGGAGGGGGTAAAATGGGGAGTGCTAGAGCATAACTTATGTACCAGGTAACATAAGTGCAATTGATCGTGAGGTGTGGGCATGGGACCCGAGTAATGCTGTGGAGTTAGGGGTGTTTTCATTGAAGTGCTCGATGAAGAGGAGGGTCTTGAGCTGTTTCTGAAAGTCCTTTAAGTCTGTGATTGTCCTTAGTTTTTCTGGAAGAGAGTTCCAAATAGAGGGGGTGGCAAGCGAGAGAGCCCTCTTCGCAGTGGACTTTTTGGCCTTTGTAAACAAGCTGGGCGTTGGTATGCTATTAATGTTACTGCTTCTCTCAGGTCTGTTATTGGGTTTGGTACAGATAAGGTCCTGCAAACCTCTGGCTATTATGTTGTTTTTGATTTTGAAGATGGTAAGAGCTGATTTGTATTTAGCTCGTGAAGTAATTGATAACCAGTGTAGTTGGTACAGGAGGGGACTTATATGATCATGTTGAGATGATCCAATGATGGTTCGGGCAGCGGTGTTTTGGACTAGTTGCAGGGGTCGGGTGGTTTGTTTGGGCAAATCTTGGAAGAGTGCATTACAGTAGTCCAGTGCCGGTGTTATGATGGACTGACATACTGTCGGAAATGTTCTTGACTAAAGAGAGGTTTTAACCTTTGGATCGTTGCAAGTTTGTGGAAGGCAGACTTAGAGATTTTATTGATATTAGCTCATAGGTTGAGATGCTTGTAAATGATGACACCAAAGATATCAGAGTATTGGCAATTTTAATTAATGCAGGGGGGTGAACTCACTATCTTGTGTGATGATGATTGCCTCGCTCTTTTTGATGTTGATGTTGAGGTTGTTGTTAGTAAACCAGGTTATCATTTCATGGAGGCAAGTTGACATTGTGGTGAAGTCTGAAGTGCCTAAATGTATTGGGGTGTAGGCCATACTATCATCTACATATATGGCGTATCATATATTATATTTCTTGAATATATTGTAAATTGGTTGTACATAAATGTTAAAGAGGAGGGCAGACAGTGAGGACCCTTGAGGAACTCCTTGATCTGTGTGGAAAGGAGCTGAGGTGAGGGGACCAGATTTGACTCTATTGTCTGTCTTCAAGAAATGACTGGAACCACTTGTGGATGGTGTTTTTGAGACCTATCTTAGCTAGTTGCTTCAGTAGGATGTCATGGGAAACTATGTCAAAGGCAGATGAGATGTCGATAAAGATGCGCAGAAATCCTCCCCTTATGTTGTAAATTCTTTTGAGCAGGTTATCAAATAGGTGGATGAGTAGTGTCTCTACGCTATGATCTGGGCGAAATCCATGTTGGTGGGAATCCAGAGGGGCATGTAGGTCAATGTGGTCCTGGAGCTGTCTCTTTTCAATTATTCTGGAGAGGAATGGGAGGCTGGATATTGAGCGGTAATTTGATGGGTCGGTGCTGGGATGTGAAGTATTTTTTGGAACAGGGAGGATGGTAGCTTGCTCGAGTGTCAGGGGCATGTATCTCTGTGTAAGTGAGGTGCTTATTATCTTTTGGATGTATTTGATTAGGTCTTCCTTGGAAGACTTGATCCATGTTACCGGGCAGGCATCAGATAGTTCTGTGGTTGTGTTTAGGCCAGTTATGGTACAGGCTATTTGCTCAGTCGATGGGATGTTGAAGTTACTCAAGTGGCTGGGGATGTTGGGACTTGGATTGATAGATGGGGTGTCAATGATAGAAGTGTCCTTGTAAAGTGTTGTTTGAGGGGGTTTGTTCTTGGATAAGAGGTAGTCAGCAAAGGTTTGAGGGTGTATCATGTTTTCATTCTTCAGAGTTGGGTCCTTCGTTAGAGCGTGTACGATGTTGAAGAGCTCTTTGGGTTTGTTGCAGGCTTTTAGAATGAGGTTAGTGTGGTATTGTTGTTTGTACTTATTGATTAGGATGTTGCATTATTGTTGCATTGTTTGGTATTGTTTTAATGTGCTTTCAGATTTGTTATGTCACCATCGACGCTCATGTTGATATAGTTTCCTCTTTGATTCTCTTATTGTAATGGAGTACCATGGAAGTGATCTTGGCCTGTTTTCATTGTGATGTGGGATGGCTCAAGTTGGGAGTCTTGATGCAGCACTGATGGTGGTGTTACAGACATTGACAGCCTCATCCAGGTCGATAAAGTCCTGTGGCAGGAATTGAAGTGTCTCTAAGGAATTGCTCTTTGTCAAATGTTTTGAAGCGTCTGGTAGGATTATCTGTTTTCTTTGGTTTTTGTTGAGGTGGAGTTTGAAGAGTATGGCATGGTGGTCCAACCAGGGTATGGGGGTAGTTTTAGGAGATGTTATATGCCTATGGTCCAGTATGCTTGCTTGGGCAGATATGAGATCTGGGGTGGAGCCAGAGCAATGAGAAGGACCTGTGAGAATTTGTTTGAATAGAATGGAGTCCATTGCTTTGTGAAAAGCTGCTTCCTACTTGTTAGTTGCCGATGTGAGGTTCAAGTCACCTAGTACTACAAGGGGTTTGTGAGAAGAGTTAGCTAAGTATATGGATTCAAGAATGTTGGATGTGTCCTCCGAGGGGGTATTGGGAGCTCTGTAGATTAGGCAGATGAATAAGTATTTATTTTCTATGCTGATAATGTCACAGAAGTCAGAGCTTATGGATCTGGATGTCTTGAACTTCAAGTCTGCCCAGGCTAGGATAAGTACTCCACCTCCTTTTTTGTGAGCATGGGGGCAGTTGAATGCCATAAATGTGGGGGGCATAACTTGATTCAGGATGACTTTAGCCATGATTCAGTAATGCAAAGGATATCAATGTGGTTGTCTTGTATATGATCGATAATAGTATTTGTCTTGTTACTTATGGATCTTGCATTTATAAGGCCTATAGTTATTGGGGGGGCTTGGGTGGGTGGGTGGGTAAGGTGTTGAAGTATGTGAGGAAGATTGTATTTGAATAAGTCTGGTGGGTCTCCTGTTGTGTTGTTTGTAGGTAGCTTGCTTGTGGGCAGTCAGATATGGTGGCGAGTGACAGGTAAGTGGGTGGTGACTGGAGAGCTGCTATGAGGGTGGTATGGTAGCAGGTAGTACTTGTAAGTTGCGAGAATAGGATCAGAGCAAAGATGATGATGTATATTAGATGGAGGTTCACCCTTTTGAGCTTTCGTGGCTTAGGCAAAGATTTATGAGACCTGTGTATGAGCAGGACAGGTTGTTGCAGAGAACCTGTGAGGGTGTACACCATGTGAGGTAAAGCTACTCACCGTTTGTGATCTTCTTAAACGGTCTGTGGATGAGGTTGCTTGTGTATTGAGGGTGGAGCAGAAGGGCTGGAGCCGAGGCTGGTGACATGGTGGAGGTAGAAAGAGTTGCTTCTTGTTACATCTCATAGGCGATTCCTCAGCTGAGAGATAAGATGGTCAAATGACTAGAGCTTTTGTCCCACCTAAGGGCCATGCCAAAGGTCCCTCTTGCAAGGCCCTCAGGTGCGGGCGTGCCGGGAGGCGCTCCTTTTTAAATTGCCAGGGTTGGGTCCTAATTGGCCTGCTGTTGGAGAGCGGGAGGATTTGTGGCCTCCTGCCCTCTGCCAGGGTGCCGATTGGGGCTCAGGGGGGAGCCGGAGGAAATGTCCATGTGCACTGGGACGCATTCCTTTTTAAAATTGGCGGGATTGGGTCCTGATTGGCCTGCTGTTGGAAAGCGGGAGGATTTGCAGCCTCCTTCCTTCTGCCGGGATGCCGATCAGGTCTCAGGGAGACCGGAGGTAGTGTGCAAGTACTGGAGAAGCACCCTCCGGACTTCCACAAGGCGAAGATCCTTATCTTTTCACTGACATTGTTCCTTAGAGAAGGAGGACAGGTAAATCGCCAGGTTCACAGGAAAGGGAGACAGCACTTTAGGCAAGACGGAAGGCCCAAACCGAAAGGCAACAGCCTCAGTTGAAAAGGACAAATAAGGATCCCAGCAAGACAGAGTCTGCAGCTCGGAGATCCGCCTTGCAGAACAAATTGCGACCAAGAAGACAGTCTTGAGCAATCTTTGGGAGAGAGCAGTAGGGGATAGAGGTTGTGTGAGGCTGCTGTACTCTTCCAGATTCTTCCAAATCCTTCCAATTTGTGGCTGCTCAACAGCCCTTATCATGATAAGGGCATGGAACTGAACCAATGTTCCCTCCTCTTATGGCTACCAAAAAAACCCACAGTCTAGTGGAGCCTCCCACATCACGCTCAAGTGAGAGTGTCACTTTTTTAGGGCTTAAGGTGGCCGTTCAGGAACGTTTAATCTCTTTTCCTCTCAATCCAGATTTTCTAGAGAGGAGAAAAATCAATCCACCGTCTGCTGGAGACAAAGAAATACTAAAGAGACCTCTGGTGGCTGATGCGGATAGATACACAAGAGTGATGTCATTGAAACCTGGACTTTTCACTGATTCTTTGACTCTACCAATTTGCTGGTAGGGAAACACAACCCACTTATCTGGACTGGTCTAGCAGGACAATATGGAATATGCATTTAAAAGAATAAGTGATAAAGACTCCTGGAGAATGCCACATTTATTTATTTACATTCTCTTATATACCGCGCTATTCTGCATCAGTGCAGTTTACATTGAACAAACTGAAATTACATTGAACAGGGCATTATAACTTGGAGATAACTATTTTACAGGGAACATGGGTTATGGAGGGTTAAGTGGCTTGCCCAAGATCACAAGGAGCACCTGTGGGACTAGAAACCCCAGTCCTTCCGGCCCAAGGTTTCTGTCCTCTAGTGGGATTTGAACCCCTGACCTTCCAGCCTGAAGTACCTTGCCCCAACCACTAGGCCACTCCTCCACTCATTTCAATTTTCACGATCAAGAGATCTCATTTTTCCAGTTAACCCTTAAGGTTCTGTTTTCTAGAAAACCTCTCAAACATCCCAAAACCACTTCTGAGATACCAATTTTGCTCAAACACAACAATAAAATGTGATGATCCAATACATCAAAAACTGTGAACAGGTCCAATTGCATTAAAATGGTCTGTCCAGCCTTTCCTATAATCTGATGTAATTCAGCTAATATCAGATGATAAAATTATCTCAGTGCTGTAATTTTTTCAGAATGCAGATTGAGAACTATATAATAAATCATGATCTTTAATAAATTTTTGAAGCTGGGCAGACACTAGGCCCTCAGATAGCTTAGTCAGTATAGGGAGACTAGCTATAAGGCCCTTTTACTAAAACCCATGGTATGTGCAAAGCCTCCATGGTAGCTGCCAGGGGCGTGACCAGCATGTTCTCAGCGGCTAACATATGACCGAGTACCTTAGCATGTGGTGCACTTAACACTAGCTCACATAACAACACCCATAGAGATGTCATTAGCATAGGAGTCAGAATGAGTTGGGCCACAGGGGCTATAGCCCCACCAAAATTTCAAACAAGCCCAGCCCCAGCAGGCAGCAGGAAGTTAAGACCTATAACTTCCTGCTACCTGCTGATTACCATATGTGCATTCTGCAATGGTTGCAGCATGGTCCACCAGCGATATCCAGCATCTCCTACTCCTGCTGCTGATTGGTCACTGCAGTTTAGAGGCGACAGTATGGTTCTTCTTGCTCCTTTATTTGCAGCAGCTGCCCCAGGCCTGCCTACCTACTGCCTCTGCCACAGGGAGAACAGCAGCAGCAGAAAGAAGATCCATTGCTATTGCTGTGCCATGGGTCTGCCTGCTCCCACTGCGGGGAGATCATTGGCAGGAAATCTAATGCTGTTGCTGCTCCAAGGGCCCTGTCCTGCCCCACCGCAGAGAGATGAACTGTCCTGTTCTCTTTGCTGATCCTGTGGCTGCCTCTGCCCTCACCATAGAAAACAAAGATATTCAGGCAAAGAAGCGAGGGCAATCAAGAAGGGGGGAGGGGGTCTTTGTGCTAGAGGGGACAGCATATAGGGGGGAGATTTGGATGCATGAGGAGAGAGCATGTGGCAGGGTGAGATCTGGATGATGGAGAGAATATTAAAGCCAGCTACGCAAGCTTGGGGATAGAGCTTGGCCCCACCAACCAAAGAGATATTCCGCTGTACCTGGTGAATAGGTGAACCTGCGCTAATTGCCACGTTAACTACACTCGTGCATTGATGTGCTATCCACGCCCACCCATTCTGTATATTAGTGCATAAGTGCCAGTTAATATGCATTTTAGCTGTCAGTAGCTAGCATGCTCGTATGTTAGCGTTTACCGTGGCCAGTTATTGCGTGCTAAAACGTGTAAAACTGGTCAGCAGCAATTAGCAAAAGTGCCCCATGAATCTTTATAAAAAAAGCCTCACAAAACCTGTCAGATTCACTGCTAAAATGGAGCTGCCCTATATTTACACCTGCTCAGGAGTAGTTATAAACATATGCAGGCAAAATATGCCTATAGGTGCCCAAAACCTACACATGTATTTTGTGATTCTGTCTGGAACATACCTACATATGGGTCATGTAAAAGAATGCACCTTGTTGTCACCATGAGTATTATTACATATGTATACCATGGAGTAATTTTTAAGAGGTCTTTTTTTTTTTAATCTTTATAACTTTTTACATACAATGAAGCTAATTACAAAAGCTTCATGGAAATTAGGACAATTGGTATGAAAACAAACATTGATATAATCAATATTAAACAGGAAAAAGAAAATAAGAAAAACAGTTCCAAGTCCTACTATAGCCCACCACAGAGAGATCCAAAAAACAATTAATAACCAAAAAATGAGAAGTAAAGGGAAGAGAACAAAAGCAGTCAAACCTAAATAATAGGCAGGGCATCTGGAGTCCCATTAGGAAGCCGTCAGGCACTCAGAAAGCTCGACAACTGAGACTGTTCATAGAAAATATATGAGGCATTATTAATTTTAACCATACATTTACAAGGAAACTTTAAAAAATATAACCCTCCCAACAACAAAACCCCAGGTCGAAGCAGAAGAAATTCCTTTCTGCGTTTTTTAGTTTCCTTCGCAAGGTCTGGAAAGACCCTAACAGTTAAACTATAGAATTGAACAGAACGCTTCTTGAAAAACATTCGTAAAAAACAGTCCCTATCAGAGGACAAGGCAAAAACAACTATCAATGTAGAGGGAGAAACCACCTCCTCAGCCGAGGACTCCGGTAAAACTGAGATATTTAACAAATCTGCCTTACACTCCCCATCAATAGATCCAGCCCCAAGATCATTCTTCCCAGATGGAAAATAATATATCTTAAGCATGGGGGGTGAGAATCAATTGGAACACCAAATACTTCTAACAAATACTTCCTAAACATATCTTTAGGTGAAATAGTAGATACCCTAGGACAGCGATGGCGAACCTATGGCACGCGTGCCAGCTGTGGCACGCGAAGGCCTTGCAGCTGGCACGCGGGAAGGTCCGCATTTAAAAAAATTTAAAAAAGCTGTCTTCTGCTGCTTCCGGGGCCGCCGCGGCAGAATCGAGTGTGCCGCGGGGCCCCCCCCCTGTGCCTGGCAGAGCCTGCCCTCCAGATCCTGCCTTCCCCGGTATCAGCTCCCTGTTTCCAGCTTGTCACACGCGCCGGCTTTCAGAGCGCGAGGGGAGAGTTTCTCCCTCGCTGCTCTGTTAAGCCCGCGGGGGCTGATGGGAAGTTCCCATCAGCCCCCGCGGGCTTAACAGAGCCACGAAAGGGAAACTAGTTCCCTTCGCGCTCTGAAAGCTGGCGCATGTGACAAGCTGGAAACAGGGAGCTGATACCAGGGAAGGCAGGATCTGGAGGGCAGGCTCTGCCAGGCACAGGGGGGGCCCCGCGGCACACTCGATTCTGCCGCGGCGGCCCCGGAAGCGGCAGAAGACAGCTTTTTTTTATTTTAAATTTTGGCTGGGCTGGGGGGGTTAGGAGTGGTGATGGGCGCTGCGGGGGGATTAGGAGTGGTGATGGGCACTGGGGGGGTTTAGGAGTGGTGATGGGCACTGGGGGGGGTTAGGAGTGGTGATGGGCACTGGGGGGGTAGGAGTGGTGCTGGGGGGGTTTAGGAGTGGTGATGGGCTATGGGGGGGGCTTAAACTAAAAATTGGGTGATGGATTAGGACTGGAAGTGGGTTGATGGGGGTTAGGACTGATAATGGGCTATGGGGGGCTTAAACTAAAAATTGGGTGATGGGGGATTAGGACTGGAAATGGGCTGGTGGGATTAGGACTGGGAGTGGGCTGATGGGGAGGTTAGCACTGGAAATGGGCGATGAGGGGGCTTAAACTGAAAATGGGGTGATGGGGATTAGGACTGGAAATGGGCTGGTGGGATTAGGACTGGGAGTGGGCTATGGGGGGCTAGGACTGGTAATGGGTTGGGGGGGTTGCTAGGACTGGAAATGGGCTGAGTGGAAGGGGGCTTGAACTGCAAATAGCTGATGGGGAGGGGGACTTGGAATGGAAATGGGCTGAGTGGAAGGGGGCTTGAACTGCAAATAGCTGATGGGAAGGGGGCTTGGAATGGGCTCTTAGGGGAGGGAGCTAGGACAGGAAATGGGCTGATGGAGGGGCTAGGATAGGACTGGGAATTGGGTGTTGGGGGAGCTAAGTTTGGAAATGGGCTGTGGTGGGGGCTTGGATTGAAATGGACTCATGGAGGGGCTAGAACTGGAAGTAGGCTCATGGGGGGCTTGGATTAGAAATGGGCTGAGTGATGGTGGGGCTAGGAAAGGACTAGAAATGGGCTGATGGGAGGCTGGTATTGGAAATGAGCTGATGAAGGGACTCGGATAGGATTGGAAATGGACTGATGGGGGGCCAGGACTGGAAATGGGCTGATGTGGGGACTAGAAGGGAGCGGATACTGGGTGGGGCTGGAATTAAAAGCTGATTTTGGGGGAGATTAGAAGGGGATGGGGCTGGGAGAGTGAAATGGAGAGGGGAAAAATATTTTGTGTGGGAGGGAAGAAAAATGTACAATTGGCCGGGTATTGGGAGACTAAAAAGGAGAAAGATTATTATGTTAAAGCAGATGAAGAGAGAGAATGGAAAAAAACTAGAAGAGAAGAAAGGAGAAATGGACAGCAGACGATGGAGAGATAGCAGAAGACACAAATAAACCAGAAGAAAGTGGCTGGAACAATTGCAACTGAAAAAAATGCACAAAAGGTACAAAGATATCTCTTTATTTTGAATTTATTAACTGGAATATGTCAGCTCTGGGAAATGTGCATCATTAGTGTCTGTGCTTTGTTTAGTACAAGAGGAAATTAATTTATAGTTTTATTTCTACAGTGTTGTTGTACATTCCAAGTTTGGCTTTTGGGGTTCCCAGTTTAATTATTGCCTTCCTGTTTCTAAATTGAATGAAATCATTAAAACATTATAAATTGCCAATAAATTGAAATGAAAACCAAAGGATTGTGAATCAAATTGATTCTCTGACAATACAAAGATTCCAAACTTTACAAATGATGTTACATAGTTCAGGCAACTTTATAAAGAGTTTTTAGATACTAAAATCTTGTTGTTAAGGTTTAATTGACGTGCTGGCACTTTGAGGAAATTCTTTGGTTTTGTGCGGCAGTTTGGGCACTCGGGCTCAAAAAGGTTAGCCATCACTGCCCTAGGAAAATTGTTGTTGTTGTTAAGTGCCGTTGAGTCGGAGTCGACTCATGGCGACCCTCTGGATAGCTATCCTAAATTGTGTTCGGTCTTCAGTCAGGCTGCTCATTGTTGACAGACTGGTACCCGTAGCTGCTGTTATTGTATCGATCCACCTCATTGCTGGCCTTCCTCTTTTGCGCTGACCTTCTATCTTGCCAAGCATGATGTCTTTCTCTAATGATCTCTCTCTTCGCATGATGTGTCCAAAGTATGAAAGTCGAAGTCTTGTTATCTGAGCTTCTAAAGAAAGCTTAGGTTTGATCTCCTCTAGTACCGACTGGTTTGTTCTTCGGGCAGTCCAAGGTATACACAGTATTCGCCGCCAGCACCATAATTCAAAGGCATCAATTTTCTTCCTGTCTGTCTTTTTCACTGTCCAGCTTTCACATCCATATGATGTTATTGAAAATACCATAGCTTGAACAAGTCGAATCTTTGTATGGAGAGAGACATCTCTGCTCTTGAGAATCTTATCTAGGTCTTTCATAGCCATTCTGCCAAGAGCAATGCATCGTTTGATTTCTTGACTGCTTGTTGCTTCTTTATTGATAGTTGATCCAAGTAGGTTAAAGTTGTTCACAATTTCAATTTTTTCTCCTTCAACGATGAACCTGTTGATTATGCCAGTTGTCATGATCTTTGTCTTCTTTACATTAAGGTGCAGGCCCATTTTGAGACTATGTTCTTTGATTGTGAGAAGCAAATGTTTCAGATCATCTTCACTTTCAGCCAGTAATGTAGTATCATCAGCATAGCGAAGGTTGTTGATGAGTCTTCCACCAATCTTCACACCTCTGTTGTCTTCATACAATCCTGCTTCTCTGATGATTTGTTCTGCATATATATTAAACAGGTAGGGGGAAAGTATGCAGCCTTGTCTTACACCTTTGCTTATTTTAAACCATTCTGTTTCTCCTTGTTCCGTTCGAACTGTTGCTTCTTGATCAATGTACAGATTGCGCAAGAGAATGATCAGGTGTTCTGGTATACCCATGCTTCTTAATGTGGCCCAGAGCTTCTCATGGTTTACACAGTCAAAAGACTTGCTATAGTCGATAAAGCACAAATAGATATCCTTTTGGTATTCTTTAGTCTTTTCAAGGATCCATCTCACATCCGCAATGATGTCTCTCGTTCCTCGCCCTTTCCTGAACCCTGCTTGCACTTCAGGTAGTTCTTGTTCCAGGTATGGTTGTAGTCTCTTTTGAATAATCTTCAGTAGAATCTTGCTGGCATGTGGGATCAGAGCGATTGTTCGATAATTTCCACAGTCAGTTGGATCACCTTTCTTTAGTATTGGTATAAACACAGATCTTTTCCAGTCAGTTGGCCATGATGTTGTCTTCCATATTTCTTGGCAGAGCCTTGTAAGTATGGTAACAGCTGCATCAGATTGCTGCAATACTTCTATGGCGACCTTGCAAGATATAAGCTGACGCTATTGCTTCACGAACCCATCTGGAAATTGAAGCTTTGGCTGCCGCTTCACCTTTACGCGGCCCACCAAAGAGAACGAACAAACGGTCAGACTTGCGGAAGGACTCCAAGACCTTCAAGTATCGCCAAATTACCCTCTTAATGCCTAACAAATGCAAACTACGGTCCAACACGATCTCCCCTGAAACACCCAAAATGGGCAAAGAGACCGACTGATTCAAATGAAATGGCGCAACTACCTTTGGTAGGAAAGACGGTATGGGACTCAACACCACTTTTTCCCTAGAAAAAGTCAGAAACGATTCCCGACAGGACAAAGCCTGCAACTCAGAGATTCGACATGCAGAGCAAATGGCTACCAAAAATACTGTCTTCAAAGTCAAATCCTTTAGGGAAGCCTGATGCAAAGGCTCAAAAGGCTCCCTTGTCAAGGCTCCTAAAACCAGGTTGAGATTCCGCGGAGGAGAAACCACCCTGTGTGAAGGACGTAGATGGGATACCCCTCTCAAGAAACGGACAACATTGGCATGGACCCCCAAAGGAACTCCTTGCACCTTTCCTCGATAACAAGAAATAGCTGCCAACTGCACCCTTAATGAACTGGCAGCCAATCCCTTATCAAACCCGTCTTGCAAGAAACTCAACACTGTCGGTACAGATACTGAGGCTGGACGAAACTGACGTTGAGCACACCAGTCCTCAAAAACATGCCAGACGCGCACATATGCTAAGGAAGTGGACCTCTTTCTGGCCAGAATCAGGTGTCAATCACCGCCTTGGAATAACCATTCTTCCTTAACTGAGCCCTTTCAATGGCCAAGCCGTAAGCGAGAACCGATGTACCTGAGGCATTCGTAGAGGACCCTGAAGCAGCAGATCCTCCCTTAGCGGCATCCGCCATGGTTCCCTGTCGAGCAGACACACCAGATCGGCATACAATGGACGACAAGGCCAATCTGGAGCTACTAGAAGCATTCTTCCCCAATGAGCCTTGATGCGCTGCACCACTATGAACGCCCAAGGGGGAAAAACGTAAAGGAGACCGTGAGTGGGCCATTGTTGGAGTAAGGCATCTAGACCTTCTGACATTCGTTCTCGTTGTCTGCTGTAAAAGCGACTGGTTTTGGCCGACCGAAAGTTCGCCATGAGATCCATAACCGGAGATCCCCACTTGAGGACAATCTGAACAAACATCTCCGGATGAAGCTCCCATTCTCCGGGATCCACTCAAACCCGGCTGGGAAAGTCCACAGTCACATTGTCCGTTCCCGCAATATGCACCGCTGACAGAGCCTGAAGCAGAGGCTCTACCCAATTGAAGAGACTTTCCGCCTCCATTTCCAGAGCCGTGCTTCCCGTGCCCCCTTGACAATTGAGGTACGCAACCATCGCAGCATTGTTTGAGAGCACTCAAACCGCTTGACCCCGTAAGGTAGATTCGAAGGCCTGAATCACTAGAGCTACCACTCATAACTCCAGCCAATTGGACCATTTGGCTTCTTGCTCGGTCCAGCAGCCTTGTGCGAAGAGCTCTCTGCAATGAGCTCCCCATACTGCGAGACTGGCATCCGTTAACACTGGCATCCACTGCGGTTGTTCGAGAGGCATGTCCACTGCAAGATTCTGTGGATGAAGCCACCATTGAAGAGACTTCCTGACCCACAATGGACAGGGGAGACGCTTGGACAGAGAGTCATTCTGATGAGACCATCGACAGAGCAGCAACCTCTGTAAGGGGTGCATGTGAGCTCTGGCCCACGGCATAACTTCCAGAGTCGCTGCCATTGTCTCTAACACATGGAGATAGTGCCAGGCTGATGGTGCAGGAGTCCTCAAAAAATTGCGCACCAGAAGCCGCAGGCCCTGGGCTCGGAAATCCAGCAGGAAAACCGATCCCACATGAGTGTCGAAGTGAACTCCCAAATACTCTAGAACTTGCATTGGAACCAATCGGCTCTTGGCCGTATTGACCACCCAACCGAGACTCTGCAGGAGCTCTACCACTCTGTCTGTCACTCGCACACTCTCGGCCCTGGACTTTGCCCGAATCAACCAGTCGTTGAGATAGGGATGAACTAATACTCCCTCCTTCCGAAGAGCCGCCGCCACCACCACCACCATCACCATAACTTGATGAAGGTGCATGGAGCCGTCGCCAGACCGAAGGGCAACGCCTGAAACTGAAAATACCCCCACCGTAGCGCAAACCTTAGAAACCTCTGATGATCTGGCCTGATCGGAATGTGTAAATATGCTTTGGTGAGATCGAGAGACGTCAAGAACTCCCATTGACGAACTGCCACTATAACCGAACATAAGGTCTCCTTTTGGAAATGAGGTACCTGCAAACAGTAGTATACCCCCTTGAGATCCAGAATCAGGTGGAAGGCCCCATCTTTCTTTGGCACCACGAAATAAATTGAGTATCGACTGATACCGTAGTGCTCTCGCGGAACCAGAACCACTGCTCCCAGCTGCAAAAGACGAGCCAGAGTCTCCCATACTGCAATCGCCCTTTCTCGCCCCCTGCACGACGACATGACAAAAGAGTCGACCACCGGACGGGCAAACTCGAGAGAATAACCTTCCCGAACGACCTCCAACACCCACTGATCATTATTATCTGGACCCAGGCAGGAAGAAACTCCCGAAGTCGACCCCCTACCGGCTGAATTCCTGCCTGGGTCCACCTCATTGTGCTTTATGTAAACCCAAGGAAGAGGGACTAGCAAATCCTCTGCCCACTCCCCGGAATCCTCTAAAACTTTGACCTCAAGAGGAAAACCATCCTCTGAAAATCTCCCAAACGGGAGGTACGAAAATGCCTGAAATCCCAAGGTTTCCCATGGGAAGGTAACGGGGCTTGGCTCTGCTTCGGTTTATCCTCCAGCAAGCGACCTCCTTTAGAATCCCCCAAAACCTTGACCAGCTTATCAAGATCTTCTCCAAAACGTCCCCTTAAAAGGAAGCTTGCTAAGACGCGACTTGGAGGAACTGTCCACCGCCCAGTTCCTGAGCCAAAGATAGCAGCATGAGGCTACCAAGGAAGCCATGCTATTCGCCAAACCTCTAATAAGATCATATTGGACATCGGCCAAATATGTGGAACCCGACTCAAGTCTTGTCACATCAGCTAGCTGTTCCTGTGTTTACTGAACTGGCTGCTGCAAACGCTGCAACCAGCAAAGGCATGCTCTCGCAACCCAAGCTCCACAAATAGAGGACTGCAGAGCCAGAGCATTAACCTCAAAAGCATGCTTCAACAAAGCGTCCACCTTCCAATCCTGTACGTCCTTCAAAGTCTCACTACCTTCAACTGGAATGGTAGTCTTCTTCATGACCACTGAAACTGCCGCATCTATACGCGGAGAATGAAACACTTTCCGTTCTTGATCCACCAAGGGATAGAGATGATTCATGGACCTCACACCACGCAAGCCTGCCTCCGGCACGTCCCATTCATCCTGAATCATCTGCTTAACCACACGATGAACAGGAAAAGCCGCCTGGGACTTTCATACTGCCTGAATGAGAGGATCCTCCAAACCTTCATCCTCCGCCGGTACCACGACGAAAGGTTGAGAGCCTGAAGGGACTCCGTAATGAGTGCTGTCAGCGCCTCCCTTCGGAAGACCTGGATAATCCTTGCTTGATCTTCAGGTTCCTGAATCTCACCTATCTCTAAATCCTCCATCCCGGCTTCCGGCTGCTACTCAAGGTCCTCTGCATCCGGCCAGTCCAAACCAAGAGGCTGATCTTCCCTCTTAACCAGTCTACCATAACTACCACCGAACCGTTAGGTGGCCGCTTGGCCTCCTGCCACCCCTATAAGTGAGGCATCCGCAACTGCCCCCTGCTGCCGCAAACAGTAATCCTGATGAAGCAGCAGCACAAAATCTGGAGAGAAACCCTCGAAAGCTGCCCCAGACACCATGGGAGTGGCAGAATTACCAGGCAAAGCCAAATTTGAAGTAGGAAGAGTGGACGGAGACTCCCGCAGAGACTCCCCTTCCGTAAAAGCGGCAGCACCCTGCGCCACTAGAGCAGTGCCTTCTTTATACCGATCCTGCATTTCTTGTTCCATAGTAAGTGCCTCAGATGCGCAGCCATGACACACCCCCGTGTCCGAGACCGAGCCCCTATGGCGCAACAAACCAGGGATTGTGGCCGCGTAGGCATTAGAGCTACGGGATCCGAGAGACTGGATAATAAAGGAAATGGCTCCTGCAGACCACCAAAAAGGGCAACAACACAAAAACGTGCAGAATCTTCTCCTATTTTTTTTATTTTTTATTTTTTTACTTTTCTGTACTGGCCCTTTAAGAGCTCCAAAACATTGAAAATTAAAAGTAATCAAAATTAATTTCAAGTAACAAGAAAACTACAAGGATTAATTAAAGAAAGCTGTCAGCAAAGAAAAAGAGCACTGTGAAGAAAAACGGCAGGAAAAAGGCCCGCCAAGATTCTGAGCTCTGCTAACCCACAGAACATGCTTCACACTAGGCAGCAGGCCTCAAAAACGCTCAGAGGACACTAGCAACAAAGATTTAAACACTCACCTCTTCCTCCAAGACCTTCGGATCCTCTCTGCGCTCCGATAAAAATAACAGGCTTTCTGTGAGCAGCACAGCTGAGAAAGGCTGTCAGCCGTTAACAGCAGCGGAGAAACAAGTCCCGATGACAGTTTCTGACTGGAAACCTGCAGCACAGAAAACTGTGTCGGTAAGGAGATGAAAAGCCTGCTAAAGAACTCCCCTCTGTGCCAAGAAGGAGGGGTGAGCAAGCAAAGGGGACAGAAATAAACGGGAGGGAGAAAAGAGAGTCCTCTAAATCCCTTCCGATCCCCTCTCAGCCTTTGCTTTTTTTTTTAACAAGCTTTCTAAGAAAATCATTTTTATTGTCCTTATTCCACATACCATACCATAACATCAGAAACATGGGTACAACAATAACACTCTGCAACTGTACAACAAATAACTGCATAAGCATGGAATGTATAAACCAGAAATGCATAAACCCTCCCCCCCCACACCCCCGCCCAGCCCCACCCTTCTCCCCACCCGGGCCCCCCGCCGGTCCACTCCCTTGCAGAGGGGTCCGCCAGCTACCCCCCTAACACAGGGAGCAGGAGAAAACATACACTACCTTGTCAAAACCACCCCCCTCTCCCCCACCCACCCCCCAGACCCCAAGGACCTCCCCATCGTCCCCCAACTGTCCTACCCCCCACCCCACCCCCACCCCTCCCCAAGCCACCCAACAGCTGACAAGCACAGGACTAACACCACTAAAGCCCAACCGAAAGCCACACGTGATAGATGCACCAGAAGCGGAAAGGGAGGAAAGAGGGCCCCACCCCCCCGCCACCTACATGCCCCACCCTCACCCTCACCGTCGTCCGCCGGCCACTGAAGCAGAAACAGAAACAAACGGGAGGCTCCCTCCCTGGGTGACTCCCCAAATTTGCCCACTCTTGTCCACTGCCTCCCCCCCAAGGGCCCTCGCTGTACGTGATTCCATGTCACGCAAATCGATCATGGTTCGTTCCCACTCTGCCACCCCCGGGGCCGTAGGTTCCAACCAGTGTCGCAGGATACACCTCTTGACCATCAGGAACCCTTTCTCACAGAGTCGCAGCTCCGCTCGTGTCCCCTGCATGCCATCCTCATTTAACCCAAAAAGCCCCCATAGAGGGGAGATCTGCACCACCCGCCCCAACCAGGCACTCAGTCTAAGCCCTACCGCCCTCCAGAGTCCCTGGATATGCACACAGTGCCAAAAATGATGTGCCAAGGAGCCTACTTCAAGCCCACACAGAGAGCAACAATCCGTTGCGGCCAGACCAACTTTCGCAGCCCAGACATTATGTCCATAGGCTCTCCACAGAAACTTATATTGCATTTCCTGGAGCTGCACGGACTCCGAGAGGCCCTTTATACCCGCAAACGCAGTCACCAACCGCTTGACAGTCATCTCAGCTATACCGTTGCTCTGCCATCTCCCCGCCAAGACTTCGAGCAGTTTCTGGTCATCCCCAGACCGGCCCCCCGGAAACAACTCCCTCCGGAGGGAAGAAACCGAGATCTTCCCCACCTGAGCCTGAAAGAAGTCGAGCATACTGCCCCTCTGCAACACCGAGCTACTGTGCACCTGCAGGCTGCGCACATAGTGTCTAACTTGCAAATAAAAGTAAAAGTCATGCCTCAACAGGTGATACCGCTCCTGTAGAGAGAGAAAGGACTCCAGCTCTCCCCCGCCACTACTTCATAAGTGCCCCACATACATCACACCTTTCCGGGCCCACTCCTTTACCACTCGCCCCTCGAGCCCCGGACGGAAATCGGTATTACCCGCTAGTGGCAAGCAATCTGTCCACTGCCAGGACGACCCTCTGTATTGACAGAGAAGCTTCCACGCCCTCATCAAGCCGTGACAGCAATAGGACTCCCGCCACCCACTCTGCAGAGCTCGCCGACCACAATGTAAAGACTTAACCGGATGATTGCTGCCAGCCAAATCTGCCAGCAGCTCTAGCGGCAAAATCTCCCCTTCCCCCCCAACCAAATCCCACAGCGCCCGGGTGAGGTACACCAGGTTGTAGGCCCGCATCGAGGCCAAGCCTGCACCCCCTAGATCCACCGACTTCATTAATGTAGCTAAGGCAATCCGGGGTCGACGGCCCCTCCAAAGAAACCTGACAAAGTGAGTCTGTAACACTTGCAAGTCTCTCCGCATGAGCCACACTGGGATATGCCTAAGAACATAGAGCCACCGGGGGACTTCCACCATATTATAGAGGGCTATACGATCCTTGAGAGATAGCGGCAGGTCCCGCCATTTGCGAAGTCGCTCAATAGTACCAGCTAATAGGGGTCGAACGTTGGCCTGATACAAACCTGTCATAGAGGCCGTAATCTGAATACCCAGATATCGAAACTGGCCCTCCGCCCACACCAAGAGAAAGGCTCCAGTCCACCGGGGCCGCACCTCCCCGCCAACATCTAGTGCTAACGATTTAGCCAGATTGACCTTCAACCCCGAGAAAGACCCAAACCACGCAATTTGAGACAAGGCGCTCTCCAAGGAGTTTTGGGGGTTAGTTAAGCACAGCAACATATCATCCGCAAACGCACTAATGCAGATTCCACCGCCTCGCCATTGGATTCCCTGGATATCGTCAGATTGTAGCAAAGCTAACAGAAGCGGCTCAAGCTGTAGGACAAAGAGAAGGGGCAGCCCTGCCGTGTTCCCCGCTTTAGAACAAAGGAGTCAGATCTATCTCCCCCCAAGGCAAGAGGTTCGGCATAGAGAGCACGTATCCAATCAACAAGCTCACCCACTAGCCCAAATCTACTCAGCACCTCAAACATGTAAGGCCAGGAGACCCTATCAAAGGCCTTTTCAGCATCCAGGCTAGCGAGAAGCAAAGGCTGCCCCAACCGAACACACCTCTCCACTCCCCAGAGAATGCTATTGATGTTTTTGGAAGCTCCCCGACCCCACACAAAGCCAGCCTGATGATCGCCAGGGCCGGCCCGTCCATTGAGCAAGAATGTTTTTTGCACAGGGCCCCGCGTTTCAGGGGGCCCCGCGCAAAAAACATTCTTAAGCATCCCAAGTTTAAAAAAAAAAAAAAAAAAACCGGCTGCTTCTGCCGCGGCAGCTTCAAGAGCTCTGCCGCGGCAGCTTCAAGAGCTCTGCCGCGGGGCCCCCCCCTGCCCGGCAGAGCCTCCGTGCATCTTCAGCTCTTCACGTCCAAAACGCGGGCTTTTTTCAGAGCCGCGAGAGTTTCTTTTCTCGCGGCTCTCTTAATCCCGCGGGGCTGATGGGATTTCCCATCACCCTCGGCGGGATTAACAGAGCCGCGAGAAAAGAAACTCTCGCGGCTCTGAAAAAAGCCCGTGTTTTGGACGTGAAGAGCTGAAGATGCACGGAGGCTCTGCCGGGCAGGGGGGGGCCCCGCGGCAGAGCTCTTGATGCTGCCGCGGCAGAGCTCTTGAAGCTGCCGCGGCAGAAGCAGCCGGTTTGGGTTTTTTTTTTAATTTTAATTTGGAATGATAGGGGGGGGGGGTGGTTAGGACTGGTAATGGGCTATGGGAGGGGGGGAGGCTAAACTGTAAGTAGGCTGATGGGACGGGGAGGCTAAACAGGAAGTGGGCTGATGGGGGGGGGGTGGTGAGGACTGGTAATGGGCCAGGGGTGGGGTGGTTAGGACTGGTAATGGGCCGGGGGGGGGGGTGGTTAGGACTGGTAATGGGCCATGGGGGGGGGAGGCTAAGACTGGAAGTGGGCTGATGGGGGGGGGGGTTAGGACTGTTAATGGGCTATGGGGGGGGGAGAAGTGGGATGATGGGGGGGGGGTAAGGAAAGGTAAAGGGCTAAGGGGGGGCAAAGTTGGCTGATGGGGGGGTTAGGACTGGTAATGGGCTATGGGGGGGGCTAAGTGGGCTGATGGGGGGGTTAGGACTGGTAATGGGCTATGGGGGGGCTAAGTGGGCTGATGGGGGGGTTTGGACTGGTAATGGGCTATGGGGAGGGGGCTAAGGCTGGAAGTGGGGGGGTAGGACTGGAAATGGGCTGATGGGGGGGGTTAGAACTGGTAATTGACTATGGGGAGGGGGCTAAGGCTGGAAGTGGGGGGTAGGACTGGAAATGGGCTGATGGGGGGGTTAGGACTGGTAATGTGCTATGGGGGGGCTAAGACTGTAAGTGGGCTGATCGGGGGTGTTAGGACTGGTAATGGGCCGGGGGGGGGTTAGGACTGGTAATGGGCCGGGGGGGGGGGGTTAGGACTGGTAATGGGCCATGGGGGGGGGTGTTAGGACTGGTAATGGGCCATGGGGGGGGTGTTAGGACTGGTAATGGGCCATGGGGGGGGGGTAGGACTGGTAATTGGCTATGGGGGGGGCTAAGACTGGAAATAGGCTGATGGGGGGGCTAGGACTGGAAATAGGGTGATGGGGGGTTAGGACGTAATGGGCTGATGGGGGGTTAGGACTAGTAATGGGCTATGAGGAGGCTAGGACTGGAAATGGGCTGAGTGGAAGGAGGGCTTGAACTGCAAATAGCTGATGGGGACGGGGGCTTGGAATGGAAATGGGTTGTGAGGGGGAGGGAGCTAGGACTGGAAATGGGTGAGGGGGGGGCTAGGACAGGAAATGGGCTGATGGGCTCGAATAGGACTGGAAATTGCTGTTGGGGGGTGCTAAGATTGGAAATGGGCTGTGGTGGGGGTTTGGATTGAAATGGACTCATGAAGGGGCTAGAACTGGAAGTAGGCTCATGGGGGGCTTGGATTGGAAATGGGCTGAGTGGAGGGGAGCTAGGATTTGACATGGGCTGATGGTGGGGCTAGGAAAGGACTAGAAATGGGCTCATGGGGGGCTGGGATTGGAAATGAGCTGATGGAGGGACTTGGATGGGACTGCAAATAGATGGGGGAGCTAGGACTGGAAATGGGCTTATGGGGGGCTAGGACTGGAAATGGGCTGATGCGGGGACTAGAAGGGAGCGGATGCTGGGTGGGACTGGAACTAGAATGGAGCTGATGTTGGGGGAGGATTAGAATGGGATGGAGCTGGGAGAGTGAAATGGAGAGGGAAAAAATATTTTGTGTGGGAGGGAAGACAAATCTACAATTGTCCGGATATTGGGAGAGTAGGTGGGGATTGAGGATGGAGGGGTAAAATTTGAGTGGATGAAATAGGAATGAGGAAAGAGCAAAAAGGAGAAAGATTAGTATGTTAAAGCAGATGTAGAGAGAGAATGGAAAAAAACTAGAAGAGAGAAGAAAAGACAAATGGACAGCAGACGATGAAGAATTAGCGGAAGACACGAAGAAAAGAAACCAGAAGAAAGTGGCTGGAGCAATTGCAGCTGAAAAAAAATGCACAAAAGGTAGAAAAATATCTCTTTATTTTGAATTTATTAATTGGAATATGTCAGCTCTGGGAAATGTGCATCATTAACGTCTGCGCTTTGTTTAGTACAAGAGCAAATTAATGTATAGTTTATTTCTACAGTGTTGTACATTCCAAGTTTGGCTTTTGGGATTCCCAGTTTAATTATTGTCTTCCTGTTTCTAAATTGTGATTCCTTGTTTGGTGATGGTCTATGTTCTGCATGTGTAACTGAGCTGAGGTATTCTGTTTATGTAATTCCTATTTGACATTGCCACTTGTTCTCTTTCCCCAGTAGGTCATGTATTGTTGTTCTCTGAAATGTATTGGTTTAATATTTGCAGCGTTTCCTTTTGATAGTTAGGGTATGGTGCTTTATGAGTCCTGGTAGTGCTGTTAGGATACGGCGGGTTTGCTATGGGTTCTAAATGGGCAGTGTTTGTAGTAGTTCCTAATGTGCCTGGCGGTTGGTATTGGATTATAGTAATGTAGAAGTCTTTTAGTCTTTCTTTATTCATACACTCATTAAGAGGCATGTTTACTAAAAGTTCGTGTATGGTAACATTATGCAAATATTTATGCAAATGAGGCCCCTTATGCAAATGAGGCCCCGCACCGAGTCTCCGCACATGGCCCCGCACCCCCCTTGGGCCGCCCCTGATGATCGCCCACCAATTTAGGCACAATAACCTGTAACCGCTCCGCTAGCACCGAGGCTAAGATTTTCAGATCACAATTGATCAAGGAGATTGGCCGGTAGGCAGCCGGGTCTAGGGGATTCTTGCCTTCTTTCGTAATAAGCGAAATGGAGGCGGTACGCATGTCTCTAGGGAATATCCCCACCTCTAAGACCTCAGCATACACAGCCGCTAGAGTGGGAGCGACCTGAGTCTCCAACATCTTATAGAACTCGGGACCATACCCATCTGGGCCCGGCGTCTTATATGGCTTCCCCGTCCAGATAACTCTCTGGACTTCTCCCCCTGTAATAGGCCGGTTTAAGTCTAACAAGTCTGCCTGCGACACTTGAGGCAGCCTAACTCGGTCCAAAAACCGCCGCTCCTCCTGCGTATCCTCTGCTTCAGGGGTATATAGAACTTCATAGAACTGCAGAAATACCTCCGCTACCTTTTTTGAGTCACTATGGGTCTTCCCTGCTGTATCCTGGATCACCGCCACCACCTTGGTGCCTTTCCCTTCTCGCACCAATCGCGCCAAGAGCCTACCCGAACGATTTCCATAGCGGAATAACTGATGTCGATAATATTCTAGAGAGTGAACCGCCCGCTCCTGGAGCTTATCATTCAGGAGCTTCTGAGCCTCCATATAGGCCCGCAGCCCCTCCCCTTTCCGCCCACCCACTGCCGTCCTCTTCAAGCCCACAAGGTCTCGGGTTAACTGTAGAATATCACTGTTGAGCTTCCTCTTTTCCCGCGCCATATAGGCAATAATCTGCCCCCGCATTACCGCCTTCCCAGCCTCCCAGAGCATGGCCAGTGAAGAGCTACTGCCCTCATTGAACTCAAGGTATTCCTCCCATTGTCGCTTCACAAAATCCTGAAAGGCCAGATCATGCCACTTCTGCCTGGGGAAAGCCCACTTATAACCGCCTGGGGGCCGTCCTTTCCAATCCACCCACACCATAGCATGGTCTGAAATCACAATGGGCCCCATCTCTGCACTCAGAAAGTTCCCAAAGGCACTCTCCGACACTAAAATGTAATCTATCCTGGACCATGTTCCATGACTCCGGGAGAGATGAGTATAATCACGTTCCCGCTCATGGAGCACTCGCCAAGCATCCACCAAATTACCCATTTGACAGAGATAACTGACCCCTCTCCGAACCCATCCCCCCCCCCCCCCCCACCTGCGGGGTCGACTTATCTAACTCAGGATCATGCGGGCAGTTAAAGTCACCTGCGAGGACAATCGGCACTGCCGGGGCTGCATCTATCCTCTGCATAATGTGGCGAAAGAATGCGTGATCATATATGTTGGGGGCATATAGGTTTCCGAGAAGCATCTCCGCACCATTCACCGGCACATGCAAAAACAGATACCTGCCCTGCTCATCCGCTTCTTCTGTTAACACCTCTATCTGGAGCCCCTTTCGAACTAAGATAGCTACCCCCTTCCGTTTCCCCCCCGCTGATGCCGCATATACCTGACCCACCCAATCCTTCCGCAATTTGCAATGCTCAGTGGGGGTTAGATGCGTTTCCTGCAACAGTGCGATATGGGCTTTCGCCTTTTTCAGCGCCTGCAGCACTTTTGTCCGTTTTACCGGTGTCTTAATGCCCCCCACATTCCAGGATACAATACGCATCTCAGGTCCCATGACCAGGCATGAGAAAGATATGCTCCCAAAGAAGAACAAAACTACCATCCCATACTGCCAGGGGCTGCCCAGCCACAACCCCCAGAGCAACACTAGCCATATGCCATATTGGCGAAATAACTGCAGCAAGCTGCACAATACTGTGGACTATCCCGTGTTGAACACCCCCCCCCCCCCACTGAGCCACCTCCCCCACCCCTACCTCCCCCACCCCCTTCCCCCTCCCCTACCCCCCCTTCCCAATCCCCCATTTCCCCTTCCTCCCCCACCCGATCCCCCCCCCTTTAAAACTGTCACCACCTACTCCCCGTCTCCGAAGTAGCCGAGGTCGAGTCCTAACTGATGCTGCAGGGGTGTCTCGAACAGAATTCCTACTCACACGGTCCAATAATTCGTATATTCCTAACACACATCAACAACACTTTTAAACATATAACACTTTCAAACATACCACACGATCCCTCCTCCCCACATACCAGCCCAAATTAAACAGTCTCAAGCCAGGCCTCGTACCACCATTAAAATCCAGTGGCCCCACACAGGCCAGGCCTGCACTCCCGCTATAAGGCAGTCCACACTCCACGGTATCCCCGAACTCTGCTCTGCTCGCTTTCGGCAGCTCCACTGCCCACGCTCAGGTCGCGGCCGACTCTGCCGCGCTCGAAGTCCCCAACTGATGCACAAAGCACTCCGCTGCCTCCGCTGAGTCAAAGACATAGTTCTTGCCTTGGCTAAGAATCCGCAGGGATGCCGGGTAGGCCAAGGTGAAGCTCACCTTCTGCTTGAAGAGGGATGAGCAGATGCTAGAGAAGGTCCTCCGCTTTGCCGCCACTTGCGAGGAATAATCTTGGAAGATAAGAAGCCGCTGGTTGTCAAAACGAAGCTCTCCCTTTTTCCGAAACTCCTGCAGGATCCGCATCTTGTGCTAAAAGTTGAGGACTCGCAGTATCACAACCCGCGGTCTACTCAACCCCTCGCGGCGGGGCCCCATGCGGTGAGCACGCTCGATCTTAAACTGTCCCACGAGCTCTCCCAGGCCCAGTTCTTCCGGCAGCCATCTTTCCAACCAGGGAAGCAGCATGTGCTCTGCTTGGGACTCAGGTATGCCGACAATCCGCAGGTTGTTTCTCCTAGACCTGTTTTCCAGGTCGTCAACTTTAAGTTGCAGGGCTTCTATCAGCTTGCTATGCTCCAGCCGAGCGCGGTCCTGATGCCCTTCGCTATCTTCCAGAGAAGCCACCCGGTGCTCAAACTCCTCCACTCTTTTTCCAAACTCGGTCAGTGCTTCTCCCACACCCTCCAGCTTTTTCAGGATCATGTCAAACTTGGGGTCGAGTAACTTGACCACCTCCTTAGCGAGCTCCTCTGGCGCCGAGTCAGAGCTCTCCCCTCCAGGGGAAGCGGGCTGTAGTGCCGTCAAAGGCCCCGGCCCCGCTCGGCTCACTCGCTCGCGGTCTTTTTTCGGTGCCAACGGCATATCTACCGACCAATGCCAAAGTCCTTCAATCCGCCGATGCTTCAGTGATAAGGCCGGCTCGGTTAAAGATCACTTCCCAGACAAAAGAACGGCCATTTTGCAGATTAATACCGAGACACCCCCGGAGCGAGCAGGCAAGCGTCCTCGCTCACTCAGGCATCATGTGGACTCCTTTTAACAAGCTTTAATGAGCTTTAAAGCTACAGATCAAAAGAAAAAAAACATAAGGAGAAAAGAAAAACTAAAAACCCTAGCTAAGCTGCCTAAAGCTCCTTATCTGCTCCTCTAGTGAGCCCATCACCTAGGCTCACTACTTCCAGCTGCATGGAGACTGGACACACTGGGAGCTGGTGGGAGGTGCCAGCAGAATATCTACAGTGGTGTCACAGTTCTGACATGTCCAGTCTCCATGCTGCGGGGAAGAGGTGCACAACCCAGAGGTGAGGGACTGAACTGAAGGGACATCAGGAAAGCTCCTTCTTATTTGAAGGAGCATTACCTGGGATTTCTTGCAAACTTCTGATGATGAGGAAATCCTCTCTCATATCTACCTCTGTCTGTGACAACTGGGATAGATGGACAAACTGATAAGACACATAATCACAGCCAAGATCAGCTCAAGGACTGTGGCACCCTGAGCCAACTTTTGCTTTTGCACCCCCTTTGGGGCCAATCTAGCAGTATAAGTGCCTTATCTGTCTCCGGATCACCCCTCCAAATCTGTCAGAATACCACTATCAGTTGTATAATGCTCTCCTGAGCATTGCCTGACCACTGAAGCACAGCAATGTGGGTCACTACTCTGTAAACACAGTATAAAATTGAAAGAACATTCCCAGGGCAGCAACCAGACCATTGTAGCATTTCAGCTGCAGGAAGCTGAGACAACATCATGATATGCCAGTAAGCGCCAGCCCTAGTTCAGGAGTGAGATTTTAAGCCAGTTCTGGATTTCTGAGAATCTCATTCTGATGCATAATGGGATCTACAGAACTGATTCTAATGGGGAAAATCAGCAACTACGAATATCATACTGCATTGCAATGAAAACTTAAAATCAGAACTGGCAAAAAAATTTCACTCCTGGCACTGGGCATCTTGACAACTCTGAAATACCCTGAGCAGACATACTATCAGCAACCATCAAAAACTTGTCATCTTACTTGTTTGAGGCCTCTGCCAAAGCTTGACACTTGCCAAACTCCACAGTGACATTGCTAAGTCATCTCCTGCTGCTATGATACCCATAGAGCCAAACTGCCTGGGGAGAGACTATCTCCACTAAAAGAAAGAACTGGCTTGAGTAATCCCCCAACACACCAAGTTGTGACTTAAAGCACATGTAATAAAGAAAAAAAAACAAAGGAGGGAAGGCTGGGTACCAAAAACAAATTATGATGCCACCCAGGAGTCTGACTTATAAAAGCAGTGGCACAAACTGACCTCACCAACACTTCCATGGCTACCCCAATGCAGACAACCAATCCAACAGCTAGAAAATTGAAACATTTACAATTTGAAAACAAACAATGCCATCCCCTCCACAAACCTGCCTTCCCCCTCTCCCACCCACTAACGTACGTGCCTAGCTAAATACCAGGCCCCAACAAAGATAAGTCGCCAGGCCGCAGCTCAGAGCCCTGTTACTGATGGCAGTAGGGACAAGCTCAACTGCCCTTTATATTAATAGAATTGTGATATTCATTATTTAAACTATGGTATTATGACATGATATTGTACCTTCAATATCATTACATGGATTATTAAAGCTATGTACAGGAATAAGTCTCAAATGCAACACTAATCTTATGTATGTCCTAACCTTTTAAAAGATAAGAGTGGCCTGAAATGATGGGAGAAAGGTTTGCCTGATATTTAAAATAGAATTTAAGGTATTTGAAAAGCTGAATATATTTAGCCAGTAAACAAGAGAATTTTTTAAAGGGCAACAGGAAAAGAGACTCTTGCACATTTCCCCGAACATAAAGAAAGACATATAACATTTTAAAATAGTATCATGCAGTTGAAAGCTGAGGGAGGCAGCAAAGTCAAACAATATTAGGATATATTCCCTCTGTACTAAAGAGATACTTATAGCTTGCCAGCTACATTTTCCAAGTAGAATAAAGATTGATGGGTCAATATTCAAAGGGAAATATACGATACAGGGGCTAAAAGTACATGTGGTGCAAGCTGGCACATAATTGTAGAGTAGGCGTGCTTAAGGGGGGGATTGGGGCATAACATGGGCAGAGTTACAATTTACACAAGTGCCTATGTGTCCTTAAAAAATAAGATAAATATAAGCACTTTTCTGCCATATGAACCTGTGCTCACTAGCCATCCTTGTGACTTTGGGCAAGTCACTTACCCCTCCATTGCCTTAGAAGAAAGGCCTGACAATCTACTTCCGGTCACAATGCCAAGAAAACTCAGGAGCTGCTGGGTGGCCAGGAGTCAACATTGACTCGAAGGCACATATTGCATTGCGTTGCCCCGTTATAAAACTACCCCCTTAATGGCCGCAACTAAACACATAAGTTCCCTATCCAGAAATTTTCAGTGGCATTATCTGGATCATATATCTCTGAAAATCCATCTTCTACTACTAATGAACATTTATATAGTGCTACAAAGCGTATGCAGCATTGTACCCAAACATGTAAAAAGACAGTCCCTGCTCAAGGAGTTCACAATCTATCCAAGACAACACATACAACTAACAGGGAATTAGGGTAGAACAAAGGAGAAATGGTTATAAAACACACGGATGGTAAGCAGGAAAATAAGAGGGTCAGGATCCAAAAGCAGCCTCAAAAAGGTAGATTTTTAGCCTGGATTTGAATAGGGCCAAAGTTTTTTTGTAGGTAAATCTGGGACACTTATCTAAAGTTTGGGGGGGGAGAGGAAGGAACACCTTACTTCCAAATTTGAGGAACATGGCATGGAGGGGGAAAAGGAGTCATTACCTTGCCTCTCCCCCATCCTTCACATGATAGCAACAATATCACTTCTAAGCAGACAAATTGACAGATAAATAGAAACAGTGATGCATTTCCCTTGTACTATACAAAATGTAAAGTTAATGTATGTAAATTCTAAAAACTGATACATACAAATCAATAAATTGAAGAAAAAAAATGTTCTTCTCCTTCTGTCTCCATTGCTGGAATCAGGGATAGGAAGATGTCAAAAGGTAGGAGTCAGGGGGGACAACTCCAGAATCATGGACAATCCTTGAAGATTGTGGACATCTGATAACTTTAGCCAAAGGTGAAGCCCGATATATCGATTCAGGTAGTCTATTCCAGGTACATGGTACTACAAGGTAGAATTAGTGATGTCTGAAGTTACAAGTGGAGGTGAAGGGCAAAGATAAGAGGGATTTGCCTGAGAGGTGGATTTGCCAAGGAAGGGGGTGTAGGCAGGGGTGGCCCAAGGATGATGCGGGGCCATGTGTGGAAACTCATTGTGGGGCCTCATCTGCATATCCAGTGCACCTCATTTGCATACATTTAATTTATTTTATTTTAAAATGTATATGTTGCCCATCTAAAATTTTAGGTGGCTTTCACAAGGCAGGGCTGGCTTGACACGTGCAAGAATGTTGTTCGCACAGGTCCCCGCGTCAACTTCATGCTGTACATGCTGTTCGGCTCCAGATCGTTTGTAGGGCCGGCTTCAGAGGGAGCTGGGGAGGCCCAAGGCCCCTGCTCATCTCTGCACAGCCGCCGGACTGAAGAGTAGTGTTTTCCTTCACTCCGGCGGCTGTGTTCTCATGGGCTGCATGAGAACACAGCCACCGGAGTGAAGAAAAATGCCACCCTTTACTCCAGCGGCTGTGCAGAGGTGAGCTGGGGCTTCGGGCTCTCTCTGAAGTCGATCAGACAGGCATGGGGATCTTTGCAGGGGGGAGCTAGGACTGGAAATGGGCTGATGGTGGGGCTAGGACTGGAAATGGGCTGATGGGGGGGCTTGGACTGGAATGGGCTGATGAGGGCTAGGATAGGACAAAAGGGCTAATGTTGGGGCCAGGACTGAAAATGGGCTGATGAAGGCTTTGACTGGAAATCGGCTTATGGGGGAGAGGACTTTAAATGTGCTGATGGGGGGCTAGGATAGGACTGCAAATGGCTGATGGGGCGGCTAGGATTGGAAATGGGCTGATGGGGGGTTTGGAATGGAAATGGGATGATGGGGGGCTAGGATAGGACTCAAATTGGCTGATGGGGGCGGCTAGAATTGGAAATAAGCTGAGGCGGGGGGATGGAGAATGGGATTAGAAAGGAGCAGATGCTGGGTGGGGCTGGAACTAGAGGAGACCTGATGTTGGGGGAGGACTAGAAGGGGATGGGGATGGGGGAGTGAGGATGGAGAGGGGAAAAGATATTTCGTATGGGAGGAAAGAAAAATCTACAATTGACCAGGTATTGGGAGAATAAGTGGGGATTGAAGATGGAAAGATGAAATTTGAATGGATGAAAAAGGAATGAAGAAAGAACTGGAGGAAAGAGCAAAAGGGGAAAGATCGGTTTGTTAAAGCAGTGGCGAGAGAATGGAAAAAAAATAGAAGAGCAAAGAAAGGACAAATGGATTGCAGACAATGGAAAGTCAGCAGAAGACACGAAGAAACAGGGTAACTGGAGCAATTGCACCTGAAAAATAAAATGCCCAAACAACAAAAGATAGAAAAATACTTTTTTATTTTGAATTTATTAACTGGAATATGTCAGCTCTGGGAAATGTACATCGCTAACGTCTTTGCATTTTGTTTAGTACAAGAGGAAATTAATTTATAGTTTTATTTCTCCAGTGTTGTACATTCCAAGTTTGGCTTTTGGGGTTCCCAGTTTAATTATTGTCTTCATATTTCTAAATTGTGATCCTTTGTTCTGCATGTGCAACCAAGCTGAGATATTCATGTTCTGTTCGTGTAGTTTCTGTTTGACAGTGAAACAGTGCCATTTGTTCACTTTCCTCAGTAGGAGATGTATTAGTTTAATATTTGCATGGTTGCCTTTTGATAGGTAGGGTTTGGTGCTTTGTGAGTCCTGGTAATGCTATTATGATACAGCGGGTTTGCTATGGGTTCTAAATGGGCAGGGTTTATAGTACTTCCTAATGTGCCTGACAGCTGACACTGGGGTATAGTAATGTAGAAATCTAGTAGTCTTTCCTTATCTTCACTGACCATGCAAATGGTATTCAGACACTCATTAAGAGGCATATTTACTAAATGTTAATGCGCATTCTCAAATGTTAATGTGCGTTAAGTGACGCAGTGGCACTTAACGCACATTAATATTTAGTAAACATGCCCTAAGTCATTGCCAGGAGAAAAAAAAAGAGTCTTGTGAAGAGCTCCTTTGAAAGCTGCCTAAAATTTTAGATGGGCAACATATACATTTTAAAATAAAATAAATTAAAATTAAATTTACGCAAATGAGGTCCAGTGGATATGTAAATGAGGCCTCACAATGAGTCTCTGCACCATCCTTGGGCTATCCCTGGATATAGGGAGAAATAAGAAAGGAGAAGTAGTGAGGAGCCTAGAATGAATGCACTTGTACAATAGTTCAGTAGGAGAAACCTCCACAACACTATACAGACAGTGCCAGAACGGAGTGAGGGCAGAACAAGGGTAGAATGCCCATCTATATGGATAATGGAGATATTCAGCTATTATCAGTATAGTGATGTGGTTTAATTTAGACCAGAAAATAAGCTGTCCTAAATTAAACCACATAGCTATACATATAGCAGTGGAATATAAGAACATATAACTGCTATACATACAGCTGGCGACAGTGACAGCTGTATACTTAGATTCAACGCTGCCGTATATAGTGGCACTGAATATACATATTTTTTTAAATGCTACTGTCGGCATTTTTAAAATGCCCTCACTTCCACTCTTGAATATTGATCCATGAAAATTTTTCCAAATAAGGTATTGTCTGATGACATTTAATAGCAATGTGATTTCTACAGGTGTCCCTAGTGAGTAAAGTAGAACTCCTATGGTATGCCACTTTAAAACACGTGGCACATATTCAACCAGTCTTCAGCATCTGGATACAGGGATGAAAAGGAATGCTCTGTTATGCAGTTGAGCAATCTTACTTGCCTAATGTTTATTTAAGGACAGAAAATGTTAATATTTATGACATCTAAAAGTGGAGGAGTGAAAAGGCTGGACTTCCGGCGATGCGTGAGTGAGAGAGGACGTCCCTCCTTCGCTCCGGGGCTGTCTCGGCAATAAATCGTGCTTTAATCGGCTTCTTATAAACCCTCACCCCTGTTTTTACCTGGGAGAGCTGTGCCATCACTTTCTGATCCTGACAGCCTCAACAACGGAGAGCTGCGATGCCTTTACCGGCCCGGAAAGAGCGGGAGAGAGTGCCGAAAACGGGGCCTGCTGCTACGACCACGCGGCAACCTGCCTCCCCAGGTGCGGAAAGCACTGACTCAGCGTCGGAAGAGCTGGCGCAGGAGGTGGTGCGGCTCCTTGAACCGAAGTTTGATCGGGTAATGCAGAAACTGGAGGGGATGGAGGAATCCATGTCCGAATTTGGGCGGCGCGTGGAGGAACTTGAGCACCGCGTGGCCGCGGTGGAGGAGGGTGAAGGCCGCCGCGATGGGGAGCTCGAAACCCAAAAGAAACTCCTCCTTGAGGCGCAACAGAAGCTAGAGGACCTGGAGAACCGCTCCCGACGGAACAACTTGAGGCTCGTGGGCCTCGGAGAGGACCGGTCTGATCAGGAGCTGCTAGCCTTTCTGGAGTCCTGGCTGCCTGAGGCGTTGGAGATACCGGAGCTACAGGGCCTTTTCCGGATTGAGCGAGCGCATCGGCTGGGAGCTCGGAGAGATCAAGGCGACCGGCCACGTGTAGTGATTATCCGGGTGCTCAATTTCCAGCACAAATGGCGGATTATCCAGGCCTATCGCAAAAAAGGCGAGCTCACTCTCCACAACAAAAAGATCCTCATCTTTCAGGACTACTCTACGGCGGTTGCCGCCAAGCGCAGGGAATTCTCCCCCATCTGCACGGAGCTGTTCAAACGTAAAGCACGGTTTACTCTGGCCTACCCGGCTGTGCTTCGAGTCTCCCTCAATGGTCAAAATCATACTTTTGAGAATGTGAGAACAGCGCAGCAATTCCTGGAGCGCCTTCCATCCCTGAGTGCTGTGGGGAACGGACCATAAGCTTGTTTCAGAAGCGGAGATGTTAATGGACAATCTTGAACTGCTACTTAAGTCTCTTGTGTGATAAGCGATTTGATACCGAGTCTGGTTGAACTCGGTCAGGCATGTGAGTTGTACACTGGGGAGCTTTGCCAAGCTGCGGGCCTTCGGTCTGAGACCGCTGGTTGCCCATGTTATATACTGGTTCTGGGTCCCCGGCTGAGGTGGGAGGCTAACGGCCAGAGTCTGGGTGGGGGGGGGGGGGACCCGTTGAGCTCACCTGTTGGAGGGACCTGTTAGGCCTTGTAGCTTGGCAATCAGTGGCTCCTCCATTTCTCCCCAGTGGGTACTTGGATTTTTCCTCTGCTATCTGGGATGCAGTTGGGCCGCGCTATTCCTGTGTGCCAGTGATATACTTGATTTGAGATGCTGGAGCAGAACCTGTGGTCCTTGCTTATGGGCACGCCGTTGACCTTCAGGGTTCGCTCCAGCTCTTGAGCTCACCATACTCACTGCCGTATGGGCTTTGCGTTTGCCAATGCCTGCGAAATTGATACACCACTATGGGGCATCCCAGTGCGAGAGATCGGTTGTGAGCTTCTCCTCTGGAACGCAATGACTCAGCTAATAAGATCATTGACGCTACTTGTTGAGGGGCTGTGTGTGGGTCAACTGCTGCCTATGAGTGCCGTTCCACCAGGGCTGCTGTGGCTCGACATATGGAGCTTAACCAGGTGGCGAGACCTACGTGGGTTGCCTTTGTATCTATACCAGACCTGGAGAACTTAGGATTTATGGTTAGGTGATGGCCCCTGGAAACAGTTTAGGGTAAATGCCTGAGTGTTTATTTAGTGGGCTCTTCACCCTTTTCTGTTTTCACTTGCCTGTTCCTTAGGTCCAGGGGGTGAGGGGGATTCGGATGGGTGCTCGAGGCAGCCCTGCAGCATTGCTATGGGGTCCTAGCCTCAGTGCAGTAACTGAGGGTTTAATAGTTTGGGAGTGTGTCTTTAGGGGGGGAGAGGGTTGGTGGGGTGTACGAGTGAGTAGGGTATGGAGTGGGGGGGCTGGGGGGTTCGAGATGCCTGGAGGGTTGCGTTTAGAGAGGGGAGGGGGGGAACGGGGAAGGGGGGAGGGTAGGGTGAGATTGGTGTGGGGCCTGGGTGTGATGAGTGCTGAGAGTGAGGAGTTTTTGTGGTTTATGAATGTCTATATCGGGTGTGTTCTGGAATTAGAGTGGGAAAGATGCCTGTGGATGAGGCCGATGATTGGACTGTGTCTTGGGTTGAGGCTGGGCGACCTGAGACGTGGATTTGGTTGGTGGATACGCTTCTTTTTGACCCTATTGAAATGTATGCATGAGTACTGAGCTCCGCATGGTCTCCTGGAATGTTGGAGGGGTTAATAGTCCGGTTAAAAGGACTAAGATTTTGCAGGCTCTTAAACGGGGGCATGCGCAAATTGCTTTCTTACAAGAAACCCATCTGAATGCTCTTGAGCATGCCAAATTGAAAAAGGATTGGGTGGGACAGGTCTTTGCGGCCTCGGCGATTGGCAAGAAGAGAGGTGTAGCCATTCTAGTGCAACGGGGCTTGACTGTGGAGGTTCTTGGCCAGGACGCGGATACTCAGGGGCGTTTTCTTTTCCTGCATGTGAAAATCCAGGGAGAGGAGTTGTTTCTCGAGAATATATACGCCCCTAACACGTATGATCACCAATTTTTTCAGGGTCTCTTGCGGAAAGTTCTGGGGGCACCAAAGATACCTTTGATTTTGGCGGGGGACTATAATTGCCCACATGATCCTACTCTGGACAAATCTGGTGCTGGGGGCTCCTGGGAGGCCTGGCGTAGCAAAGGAGTGGGATATCTCTGTAGCATGGGTGGTTTGATTGACTCGTGGCGAATCCTACACGGGGTGGAAAGAGACTACACGCATCTGTCGAGAGTACATCAGACTTGGTCGCGGATTGACTACATTTTGATCTCGAATGAGAGTCTAGGGAAAGTGATCCGGGTGGAGATCGACCCCCTAGTGGTGTCTGACCATGCTAAAGTGGTTTTAGATTGGAGGGTGAGGCCGGTGGGTGGAGCCAGATGGTCTTTTCCGGGGTATCTCTGGCGAAAAGAAGAGTTTCGGGCCTACCTAATTCAACATTGGGAGGACTATCTGTCGTTTAACGATACGGGCGAGGTTAGGGTGGCGACGCTTTGGGAGGCGGGAAAGGTGGTTCTTAGGGGCCACATTATCGCGTACGTGGCAAAGGAAAGGAAACGTCTAAACGCTCGGATTGTCGACCTAGCGCGGCAGCTACAGGAGGCCAAACGGGCAGCACTGCGGATGCCATCTCGGTTAACGGAGTACTTGGCGGCGCAGCGGGCTCTAAATGAGGTGCTGCATGATAGAGCGGTTCAGTCGCTGAGTTACTACCAACATCAGCTCTTTAGGTTTGGGGACCATACGGGACGCCTGTTGGCGCGTCTTGTGCGCCGGCGGGGAGGTATTCAGGGGGTGGCCCGCATTAAGGATGCACAGGGGGTTCGGCATTCGGAGCTGGAAAGGATAGTGGAAGTTTTCAGTCAGTACTACCAGAAGCTTTACACCCCTGAGCCCGAAAATAGAGCCTGGGAGCGGGACTTTCTCACTGCGGTTGACCTCCCTCGGTTGACGGCCTCGGAGCTCCAAGAGCTCAATGCGCCCATTGCTCAGACGGAGCTCCAGCGGGTAATCAAGGCTGGCAAGACGCATAAGACCCCTGGACCTGATGGCTATGGCTCTGAATTCTATAAGATCTTGATGGCCCAGGTGACGCCTACTCTGATGGCCTTGTACCAGGAGGCCCAGGAGGTGGGTAGCTATCCACGGGATATGAGGACGGCGGCAATTACTATTATACCTAAGGAGGGTAGAGATCCAGAGGAGCCGGCTTCTTACCGCCCTATCTCCCTGATTAATTATGATATGAAACTAGTGGCCTCGGTACTGGTGTCTCGATTACAAAAGTTCTTGCCGCGGCTGATAGGCACACATCAATCTGGTTTCGTGAAGGGGAGGAATGCTTTCTCCAATATTAGTAAAGTGCTGCTGGGGATGGAGCACTGCTCACTTCACCAGGAGCCTCTGCTCTTGGTGAGCCTGGACGCGGAAAAAGCATTTGACAGAGTGTCATGGCCATATATGTTCGAGGTATTGGCAAGGTTTGGGTTTGACGGAGCCTTTTTGGCATGGGTCCGGGCCCTGTACACGGATCCTTTGGCATGCGTAGCCAGTGGGGGTGTTTCCTCTTCATCCTTCGCCTTGCAGAGAGGTACGAGGCAGGGATGCCCCTTATCGCCTTTGCTCTTTGTCTTGCAGCTGGAGCCCCTCCTGCTCGCACTTATAAGGGCCGAGGGGATTCGGGGTATTGACTGGCCCGGCGGGGGAATCAAGGTCAGTGCATTTGCTGATGATATGCTGCTGTGTTTGTCCCACCCGCAGGCATCACTGGAATGCGCGCTGGAGTTGATTCAGCGATTTGGCTCCTTCTCCGGTTTGCGGATTAATGTGGGCAAGTCCGTGGCTTTGGATGTAGGCAATCGTGTCCGTTCAGGGTGGCAAGGTTCGTTCCCCTTGAGTTGGGCAGCGGGACAATTTCGTTATCTGGGGATACAGATCCCAGATCGCATATCGCAGCTGTATGAGGTCAATATCCGACCTATGCTGCTGCGTACCGTGGACACGCTAAGACGATGGAGGGACCTGCCGCTCTCGCTCATGGGTAGAGTAGCTCTTTTTCAGATGATGGAGGTTCCCCGGTGGATGTATCTCCTGCGGCATATGCCTCTCTGGCTCTTGCGTCGCGATGTCCTGTTTTTTCAGAGCCAGGTGGGACGCTTTTTATGGAAAGGGAGGAGGGCTCGGATACCATTATCCGTACTTATGAGTAGTAGAGCTGAAGGGGGGTTGGGACTCTTTTCGCTGCGAGACTATAACTTTTTGAGCTTGTTGGGCCCCTTACGCGATCTGATTTTGGGCCGCGATATTACTCTACCGCGGAGTCTAGTTCAATTGATGTCGCAGCCCTTTCACGCGGCCTTTTTGCTACATTGCGGCAGTAACCTCCTACCGAGGTCCTGGAGAGAATCGCAGTACTTGGGCACTTTGCGGCAGGCGTGGCGATTTCTGTGTCACCGTAAGGGGGTGCACTGGTCCGCTACGGATTGTTTACCCCTGAGTGGTAACGGGGATTTTGAGCCGGGGAAACTTGGGGGCCCACTGAGTTGGAGGGCAGGGGGTTTGGACTTTCTGGGTCAACTATGCATGCCAGCGCAGGGAGAACTTGATTCTTTTCAGTCCTTAAGGGACAGATATTCACTGGTGCCCTCTACGTTCTATTTCTATTTACAGGTGCGGCATTATGTCCGAGTGCTGCAACAGAGCCATGGCTTACAGCTTAATCATGAGGGGGTGTGGGCCTTCATAGCCCGGGAGGATATGCGGGTTACTATGCGGTCCCTGCAGGAAGAATGGCATCCAGGGGGCGACAGGGGCCCGTTGGAGAGCTTGGTTCGCCGATGGCAGCGAGATGGAGCTGGTGAGCTGCAGATAGATGTTGACGGCCTCCAAGATGCTTTTCAGCGACTTGGTTCGGTATCTGAAGCAGTTCGGTTCCAGGAACTTCAGTATAGGATCCTTTGGCGAGCGTATGTACCAAATGTCTGGGCGGCTAGGATGGGGGTGCTCTCGACAGAGGTCTGTCAGCTTTGTCAGACTCACAGGGGGACTCTGCTGCATCGTTTGTGGACGTGTACTCGCATCGCCCCTTTCTGGGGTGCGGTTTATGCAGCCTTGCGCGTCTGGAGACCTGCGGGAGGGGCGCTCTCGCTCTCGCCTGAATGGTGCCTGTTTGGAGCCCTTGGTACCAGTGGTCGACTGGGACCTGGAGCTACTGGGGCGAACCTGGGTGTGGACCTGTCTGCCTATGACTTCAGGCTCTATGATAGAGGCTTTCTGATAGCGAAGCAATGCATTCTTAAACGCTGGGTTGAGGACAAACCCCCGGGGATTGCGGAGTGGAAGAATAGTTTCCTCTACTTACAGGGTTGTGAGCGACGCACTGCCCAGATTATGGGGGGCAAGAAACAGAGGGAGTTTGATAAAATTTGGCATGGAGTTGCCTGACGCTCTAGCATTCCAAGTGCTCATGGCATCATGGGATCTGAGAGGTTGGTCGGTGTAGGTGTGAGTGGAAAAGGGGGTCTATGAGACGAGTGGCTCTGTCGGTGTGTGTGTGTTGGCGGGGAGCTCTTAGCAGGGGTTACACTAGGCGAAAGGGGGGGGACGGTGGGTGGGGGGAGGAGAGTTGGGGGGTGAATTAGGGGGTGGGCTATGTTGGGGGGAACTTCAGGGGGTTTTGGAGGGGGTGGCGGCTCTGTTGAGTTTTGCAATGTGTTCTCTGATAGGGGGCTCTAATTCTCTGGCTGCGGGACCCGGACCTGGTGGTTCTTTGGGACTGCCCGGGGTGGGAGGTGGGTGGACTGAAGGTAGATCTCCTGCTTGGGTTCCTGCGGGATGGGGTTGACGACTGTTTATTCTCTACTGCCTTGTTCGGCACCGATCTGCCTCAAAGCCTCCTTAAGCTTGTTTTTTGTTCGGATCTTTGTTATGATCGCAGTTATTACTAGTACTATACTACTTTTCTATTATTACTGTTCTTACTGCTGTTATTTATTTATTTATTTATTTATTTTATTTAGACAGTTTTGTATACCGCCTTATCCTTCAATCAAAGCGGTCACAACACAATTGGGGGATACATTTAACACGCAGGGATATGAGACACATACACTAATACTTACAGGGAACATGGGCAATGGAGGGTTAAGTGGCTTGCCCAAGACCACAAGGAGCATCTGTGGGACTAGAAACCCCAGTCCTTCCGGCCCAAGATTGCTGTCCTCTAGTGGGATTTGAACCCCCGACCTTCCGGCCTGAAGTACCTTGCCCCAACCACTAGGCTACTCCTCCCTCCCTCCCTCCCCCTATTTTATTGTTCTTACTGACACCCCAGGCTTTGTATTTTGTATTGTGTTGTAATATGCTCTAGGCGTTGGGTGACTTGTGATTTCTTGTTATGGTGTCTAATTTCTTGTGCTGGTGTATAACTGTGGGTACTAAACTGATGGAAAAACCAATAAAAATGATTTGACTAAAAGTGGAGGAGTAGCCTAGTGGTTACACTAGCAGCCTGATCACCAAGGAGCCAGAGTTCAATTCCCATTGGCATTCATTGTGGCCTTGAACAAGTCATTTACCCTCCACTGCACATCTTGCAAAGAAAATCCAGGGACCACCAGCAGTCAGCGTTGACTCAACAGCACACGTTGCATTTTGTGATATCAAAAGAGCATAATTTTTTTATTTATTGACCACCCATCAAATAAAGCTCTGAATAGTTTACAAAACAACCAACATAAAATACAGCAGTATAAAAATCAATAAAAACAAGCATAACAATCAATTAAATATTACATAACTCAAAACATAATTCCTAAACAAAAAAGTAAATGCAAAGATAGTAAGGGGCATGTTTACTAAAGGACATGCCGTTGTTGCATGTTCAAACTGCAAAATTAGTGTGGAGGCCTGTGCTAACTTTTGGGGGGGTATGTACACTCATCCCCCTACTGTTAGCGCATTAGTACACCTTGCACCATGCTAACCGCCATTCCTTGATGTGGTGTTAGATGCACCCACACTAATGGCAACATTCACGGTTAGCATGCAATCAAGGAACACCTGCGATACGCCAGCAACAACCCCTATTCCACCCAATCCCTACCGAATCGTGCACTCACCAATTAATGCAGGATTTTTAGTTTGAAGTGCTTAGCACGCAGCAAATCCCATGCTAGCGGTTAGCACAGTTTAGTAAACATGCCCCTAAAACAATCCCTTCAAAAGAACTAATTATAATTTTGTCAAATAATTTTCATTAATTTTAGCAAAAAAACAAAAAAAGGACAGAATAGAGAATATGCATGCCAATCAAAGCAGAACACTCAATTGAGAAGATACATCTCTATGAATGTGAAGCAAAGAGTAAATCCCCCCTCCCCCACTCTACTCTATTTTATTTATTTATTTATTTATTTATTTAACAGCTCTTCTATACCGCACTCTTTATTATCAGTGCGGTTCACAGTTAACAATTTGACTCAAGGACATGATCAGTTCTGACCTGAGTTTACATATAACAAGGAAAGAGGAATGGGATTGAACTGGGGAAACTATGTACATTTTAAGCTGGGAAATAAGAATAATGGTGTTCTGTTTACAATAGATTACATATGGAGAACCAGGAAAGTGGTAGGGATTGAACTGGGGAGCCTATGTACATTTTCGGCAGGGAATGATGTATATTGTTAGTCTATTTAATGGGGTACGTTTGAAGCACTCTACACCCTATATAGATTCTCTAAACATGAAAGGAATTGAGTAGTTCACTACAGCAAAAGGGACATAAGAAACGGACGCCATATCTTCAGGAAAGCCTATCATTTCTTCAGTCCCGACATCCTGCTGTGAGAAGCTCCATCCACAGGAGGACATGAATCTATACTTGCCAGATCTCCAGGGTGGGAGTGGGAGATGTAAAGGCTGTGTGTTGAGCCAACATTGCATAAGACAACATTTGGCTATCAAACATGCTTTCTGAGCCAAGACAGCCTCTGTCTGTGCTCCCAACTCTGTATCATACCAGTAGTCTAGCAAAGAGACTACTGGAGTGGGCTGCAGGTCCTTCTGGAGCATAACAGAGAGACTTCAAAAAGCATCACTCCAAAACTTAACAATCCTAGGACAAGACCAGGTATAGTGCACAAATGTCCCCACCTCATAACCACACTTTGAGCAGGTCGCCACCAGAGTGTCTCCCACCCAGCAGGCTTTTTGAGGGGATATGTACAACTGGTGCAAGAACTTAAAATATGTCTCCCGCCACATATAGCTCTCAACTACTGCAGTCATGTCATACACACAACCACGGAAATCATCTATATCCAACGCCACATTCACATCACAGACCCAATGATGGAGTACCGTAGAGAAGACCTCATCAGCCAACTCTTCCCGAAGCTGGCAATGAAATCATGAGATGAACCCTACCTTCAATGACTGCTTGAGAAGGATAAGATCAAAAGCCATGCCCTGGAAGACCTATGGGTGGCACCCCAACTGCTGCACAATATAGTCCTGAGCTTGCAGAAAATCATAAAAATTCCAAGCAAGGGCCAGGGAATCAAAGCTGCAAATCTGACCCCCACTGTCCTCCAAAAACTGGCCAATCCAGTGTAACCTATGCTGCTCCCAGGAGGTGAACGGAGTGCCCCAAACTCAGCACAAAATCCACATTACCACACAGGAGGAGATAACTAGAGTCCCCCACCTTTACATCCTGCTTTTTCCAGACAGAACGTTATGTTCAGAGTACAGGTCTCACCAAAAGGCTCTGTGGGCCCGCTAGATAGCAGCACGGGGCCCCCCGAGTACAGGGCATAAGCTAAACTATAACGTGACATCACCATGGGTCTCCAGTGACCAGTCCACCACCTCCATTCTTCCCCCCAGCCATCCCCGCACACAGTGCAACAGATAACTCACATTATATAGCCAGAGGTCAGGTACTCCCAGTCTCCTATCCACCCACCGCATGCTGCAGCAGTTTCAGGTGCATCCAAGGCCAAGGCCCTTCCATAAGAATTGGCTAACAATCCTTCCCCACTTACCACAATCTACCTTGCAGAATACCACTGGTAATGATTGAAAAATGCATAGTCACCTTGGCAAAATCATCATTTTCAACAGTTGTACTTGACCCAGCAACAATAGAGGGAGGTCGCGCCATCCAAGCAACTTCTTCACCATCCCCTTCATGATGGATCCAACATTCAGAGCATACAAAAGTTCAAGATTATGTGGTAGCACCAAGCTGAGATATTTAAGCGACCCCTTTTCCCACCACATGGGGAACTCTCTTTGCCACTCCTGATGCACAATACCCACAACATCTAGAGCTAGTGATTTGGCCCAGTAAACAATTCAAATTCCCAAAAAATTACAGTCACCCGTGATAAGGATACCTGCGGGTCACTCAACAACATGAAGACATCTTCTGCAAACAAAGCTGCACGGATTTCCTCCCAGCCAACCCAAGTACCTGTACCCCAGGATCGCCCCACAACTTTCTGGCCAGCAACTCCATACATAGTGCAAAAAAAACAGGGGAGAGGAGGTACCCTTGTTGAGTTTCTCTGCATAAACCAAAGCATCCCAAGATGAAACCATTTGCTCTCTCTTTCACCTGTGGTGAGCGATACAGAACCTGCACTAGTGCCACTGTTGCCTCTCCAAAGCCTAACGTCTGCAACATATAGCAGAAGTAAGACCAAGAGACTTTGTCGAAGGCCTTCTCTAAATCAAAGCTAACCACCAGCGCTGCCTCACCCCGCCATTCGGCAGCCTCCAACCTTGCTAACACCCTCCGCATATTGGTGGAACCGTGGCACCCCAACACAAAGCCCACCTGTTCCTTGGTCACCAGGCCCAGCAACAACTGATCCAAGCATTGCACCAGTGTCTTAGCACAGATTTTAACATCAACATTTAGAAGCGAGATGGGACGACAGAACTCAACCACCTTGCCATCATGCCCTGGCTTGGGTATAACAGTTATGTGAGCCTGGTTGAGCGCTGTGGGTAGGGAGTCTATACACCTTGATTCTTCAGACAAAGCACTGAGGCTCCATTACATCATCAATCAGCAATTTATAAAACGCAGCTCGAAAGCCATCAGGACCAGGAGCCTTTAAGTTATTCAAATCCTTAATAGCAGTCATAATTTCCCTGTGGTGCATGGCACACTCAAGTACCTCTCCTGTTCCTCCATAAGCACAAGGAGAACCAAGCCCTCAAAAAAACTGACTCGCTCCACCTCCCCCTGCCCCCCCCCGAATGGCCCCCATACAGTTCCTTATAGTACTGCGTGAATTTTGCACATCTAGCCGCATTATCAGTACACCGCTGCTCCTGGTCATCTCTGAGTGCCACTACAAATCATGGCCCCTATTCAGTATGCACCAACTGCACCAGGCAATGGCCGATTTACTGTCAAAATGGAATAGCTTATGCTTTTGAAATTGCACAGCATCCTCTGATAGATAATCCTATTTACGGATGTTTGGAGCTGAAACTACTCCCTTAAGCTCATGGTAGGGCTCCATGCCAGCTGTCTCTGCACTGCTCGGACTTGCTCACTCAAGCGCAACATCATTCAATTCCATTGATGCGCCATATAGGCAATAATCGTCCCCCGGAACATGACCTTTGTGATCTCCCAATAAAAGCATCCCTTTATGTTCTGTATTAAGGAGAGCAAAGTCCTTCCATTACCACACAAGATAGGTGCAGAACTCAGGGTCCTCATGAAGCCCAGCAGCATCTGCCAAGTCCAATTTCCCCTAGCTCATCTAAAAATATACTCTACCAAAACCAGCGAGTGACCCAAAATCACTCACGGGCCAATTTCAGCTTTCACCATGTCTCAAGAGCACATGGTTCGGAAGGATTCATCCTTGAAGGATACTAGCAATAGAGGTATGTTAGGACATCCCAACAGAGAGGTTCCAATAAAGAGAAAAGTAACCCTGATACCCTTAAGCTGAAAGATTCCAAATTACCTCTATCAACTGATAACCAGATTAATATGAACAAAATACAACCTCTAAAATGCCTGTATGCAAATGCTAGAAGTCTAAAAAATAAGATGGGAGAGCTAGGATAAATAGCAGTAAATGAAAGGTAAGATATGATTGGCGTCTCAGAGATCTGGTGGAAGGGGAACAACTAATGGGACACTGTGATACCTGGATACAAACTATACCGCAATGATAGAGTAGATCAAATTGGTGGAGGGGTTGCGCTCTATGTTAAAGAGGTCATTGAGGCGCACAGGATTAAAGTTTCACAGGAAACAAATTACATGGTAGAATCTCTATGGATTGAAATTCCATGTAAAAAGGGGAAGACAATGGCAGTGGGAGTATACTACCGACTACCTGGCCAGAATGAACAGATGGATGATGAAATGCTGAAAGAAGTCAGGGATGCTAACAAAAGTTACAACACAGTAATAACGGGTGATTTCAATTACCCCAGAATTAACTGGATTGATGTCACAGCAGGACATGCTAGGGAGATAACATTTCTAAATGAAATGAGTGATTGCTTCTTGGAACTGCTGGTTCATGAACTGATAAGAGGGGAAGCTATTTTGTACCTAGTACTTAGTGGAACACAGGATCTGGTGCAAAAGATCAGGGTGTTGGGGTCACTTGGCAATAGTGATCATTGCATGATTACATTTGATTTAATAAATGGAAGAAGGATGGCAAGGAAATCCACAGTACTAGCTTTTAACTTTCAAAAGGGAGACTATGAGGAAAATAGTTAAGAAAAAACTAAAAGGAGCAGCTGCAAAGGTTAAAGATTTACATCAAGCATGGGCATTGTTTAAAAATGCTAAATCTTGGAAGCGCAGACCAGATGTATTCCATGCTTTAAGAAAAGTGAAAGGATGGCCAAAAAATTGCCAGCATGGTTTAAAGGCAAGGTCAGAGAGGCTGTTGTAGCCAAAAAGCATCTTTCAGGAAATGGAAAAAGGAGCCAAATGATGAAAACGGGAAACAACATACACACTGGCAAATTAGATGCAAGGCAGGCAAAGAAACAATTTGAAAAAAATCTTGCTGTGGAAGCAAAAATGCAAAATAAAAACTTTTTCAAGTGCATTCATAGCAAAAGGTCTGTGAAAGAGTCAGTTGAGTCATTAGATAATAGAGGGGTAAAAAGGAGCACTAAGGGAAGACAAGGCCATAGTGGAGAGACTGAATGAATTCTTTGTTTCAGTCTTTGCTGAAGATGACTTAGGGAAGTTATCCATGCCTGAAATGATATATAAAGGGAATGTATTAGAAGAATTGAAAGGAATATCAATAAACCAGGAAGATGTATTATAACTATTTGATAAAACTGAAGAGTAGCAAATCACCTGGACCGGATGGTATACATCTGAAGGCGTTGACAGAACTGAAATATGAGATTGTAGGCCTACTATTGGTAATCAGTGAACTATCATTAAAATCATCTGCAGTACCTGAAGATTGAAGAATGGCTATTTTAATGCCAATTTTTAAACAGGGTTCTGGGGATGATCCAGGAAATTAAAGACTGGTAAGCCGGACAAAATAGTGGAAACCATTATAAAGAAAAAAATTACTGAACATGTAGATAGCCATGGTTTAATAGGAGAAAGCTAACATGGATTTAGCCAAGGAAAGTCTTGTCTTACTAATTTGTTATATTTTTCTGAAAGTGTGAATAAACAGGTAGACAAAAGTGAGCCAGTTGATATAGTGTATCTGGATTTTCAGAAAACCTTTCACAAGGTCTCTCATGAGAGTCTCTTGGCGAAATTAAAAAGTCATGGGCTTGAAGGCAGTGTAGTATTGTGGATCTAGAACTGATTAAAAGATAGAAAACAGAGGGTAGGGCTAAATGGCCAATTTTCTGACTGGAGAAAGGTGAATAGTAGAATACCTCAGGGATCTGTGTTGGGCCTGCTGCTTTTTAACACATTCATGACGTGAAATGGGAAGAACATGTGAGGTGATCAAATTTGCAGATGACACAAAATTATTCAAAATTGTTAAAACACATGAGGATTGTGAAGAATTGCAAGAGGACCTTATTTATTTATTTATTTATTTATTTAACAATCATTTATATCCCGCATCTTCCAGAGTTCAGATGTGGCTCACAATTGAACAACAGTCAACAAAGCAGGGCTTGTTTTACATGGAACAATTTTTGACAGTAAACAATGTAATAGTTAAATACGTAACAGAACGGTGAATGGTTAAATGCATAACAGAACAATGTAATGGTTAAATACATAACAGAACAAGAACAATTTATGAACTATGTACAGATACAGGTTTGTAGGTTCCTTAGATTTAAATCATTTAAATCACCGTCGCCCTTGATAAACTGGAAGTCTGAAAGTCCAAATGGCAGATGAAATTTAATGTGGACAAGTGCAAAGTTATGCACGTAGATAAAAACAACCCAACTTTGGTTACACGATGCAAGATACCACCTTAGAAACCACCTCCCCCCCCCCCTAAAAAAAAAGATTTAGGTATCATCATGGATGATACATTGAAACCCTTCACCCAATGTGCAGCGACAGCCAAGAAAGCAAATAGAATTCTAGGAATCAAAAGGAAAGAAATGAAGAATAAAACCAAGGATATTATAATGCCTCTATCATTCCATGATGTGACCACACCTTGAATGCTGTATGCTATTCTGGTCACCATATCTTAAAAAGGATATAGCAGAAAAGATACAGAGAAGAGCAACAAAAATGGGGAAGGGGATGGAAGGATACCCCTATGAGGAGAAGTTTAAAAGGTTAGGGCTCTTCAACTTGGAAAAGAGATGGCTGAGGGAGGATATGATAGAGATTTATAAATTAATGAATGGAGTGGAATGAGTAAGCATAGATCGGTTGTTTATGCCATCAAAAAGTAGAAAGACTAGGGGACACACAATGAAGCCACAATGTAACTCATTTAAGACTAATAAGAGAAAATATTTATTTTACTCAATGCGTAATCACACTCTGAAATTCATTACCGGAGGATGTAGTAAAAGCTGTTAGTGTAGCTGGGATTAACAAAGCTCTGGACAAGTTCCTAGAGGAAAGGTCCATAAACCATTATTAAAAAGGACCCAGGAAATCCACAGTTTACCCTGGGACAAGCATTGTGGAATCTGTGTGCCTTTTTGGGTACCTGCCAGGTACTTGTGACCTGCATTTGTCACTGTTGGAACAGGATACTGGGTTTGATGGAACTTGGTCTGACCCAGTATGGCATTTCTTATGTTCTTATGTTCTCCCAGCACTGAGGTAGAGAGCAGGACATAGTACAGCCTACTCTTCATTGGATGGGCTTGTGACACATGGGTATATTCCCAATCTCCAGGGTGAAGCATCCTGCAGGCATCCACCAGCTGACACCCTTGACAGACAGACCACACCACGCCCTTATGTTGCAGGGAACTCCCTCGCCCGTCGTTTGGCAATCTAGCACAGGATCATCAATCCAATTAAAATCTCTAGCTATGACCTGAGGTTCAACCTCCAGTCCCAAGAGCAGCGCACCAATTTTAACAAAAAAGTGCTCATTATTATCAGTAGGGAAGTGCACCAAAATAAGCCATATATGCTCACCCCAAATATCCCCCAGAACCCCAACATAGCATCCCTAGGAGTCTACAATAACTAGTTCTTCCATAAATGGGATAGATTTATGAATGAGGATAGTCACCCCAGCCCTTCGGGGGTTAGACACCAAAGCTGAATAGCAGTGGCTCCCCCAAGCAACTCGTAGTTTCAGATGTTTGCCAGCATCCAAATGAGTCTCCTGGAGGAATCCCACCATAGTCTTATAATGGCGCAAGGCCATCAAAACCTTTTTCCATTTAATGGGGGATCCCAACCCAGCTACATTCCAGGTAAACATTACCTGTGCCTCCATGGGTACCACACACACTCCATCAACCCATAACTCACCAAACAGTTCGCCATTGAACTACACAATTTGATCTAACAACCACACATTGAAATATTCCCCTATCTTGCAACCCCTGAAACCTCCCCCACACTCCCTTACCCAACCCCTCTTAACCCCCTGCAACCACCTACCTACCCTTCCCCAGCACCGCACCTGTACTCGGTGCATTGACGAGTAGTAGCCACTATCAGAGCAGCTGCCGCATCCATACCAACCCTCACGTCAGGCTGGTGCATATCGCCAGCTATAGAATAGCCGCCACCACAGAGAACTGGCTCCTCAGCAAGGAATCCACCTTGCGGTCCAAAAAATCCATTAAGGCTGATGAGTCTTCCACAGGAATGAAGATCTGTATGAAACTGCCGTGACCTGCACATCCACCCAGGGAATATCAAACCACTCGGCATGCACCTCCTCTTAACCCTTTAGGGTAGGGAAGTGGGAGAGTCCATGGTCACCTCTAGAAACAGGAAAACTGTAGGGGCGTTCCATACCCCTTTAAGGTGTGGGTGTACCTTTGGCTCCAACTCTATGCCAGAAACATCTGCTAAGTTCAAAAGTGGGCGAGACTCTGCTAATCAACATCACCAGTTCCTCCTTCCGGAATAGGCAGATCATGCCAGCCTCTGCATAATCTTCTGAAGGTGAGAGCACTTCCTCATCCAAATCAGAGCCCATCAGCATCTCAGCTAGTTCCCAGTTGTTCTCCATTTCCAGAGAGCGCCCCTCACCGGGAATGTCTAGCTAAAGGTAAGTGCACCCAGAGGTTTGAATTTCCATGCCAGAAGGACCAGGTTTGTTGCAAAGAGGAAAGGAATTGCATGGAGGACAGTCTGGAGTCCGGAAGCTCTCCTCTTGGATAAGGCTCCGCATCACCAGGAGGCATAGCTGCCACAGACCTCCTAGAGGAGGAAGAGCAGCTCACAGCACAGTCACCGGGGCCTCCAGCCGGCTGAACATCCTTACCCTTAGCGCCATCCTGCACCTCCTGCCCTGAGGCAGATTAGCTGCATCCCCTGGCTGAGAGGGAGAAGCATACCCTGTTATGTTCTGCTCAAGCTTAACATTTGTTGTTTACTTATAATATTCTTTGTTATTTGATGTTACATGTAAAACAAACGCTGCTTTGTTAATTAGTTGTTTATTGTGAACCGCAACTGATCTCAGGAAGATGCGGTATATAAATGTTTGTTAAATAAATAAATAAATAAAATAAAATAAATAAAATACCCTGTAAGGACCACTCAGAAGCTGCTATGCAGCAAGGACAGAGTCCAGAATCCAAGGATGAGGCTCCTCACTTGCTACAGGTTTTCTGGAAGACAGCATAGACCATAGGACCATGCAACCCCAAGGTGCACAATAAGCAAAAACATTATAACGCGTGCAGAAAATGGCAGGAAACCCCCCACACAGTGCAAATGGTCGTTAGCAGTCCACCCCGAATTGCATCCCTCAGAGACTGAACTGGGAGCACCCAACAAGGACAATGACAAGGTCAAGCCTTAGTACTCAGCCCCTGAGAGCCCCAGGCATAGAATCCATGTCGGGCTCAGCTCTACTCCCCTGAAACTGCTTCACTGGCTTGTTTTAGTTTTACAGCACTGTGTGGAGGGTGGCTGGCAGGCAGATCCTTCTGAGAGCCTTCTGCAATCTTCAGGAGAGAGCAGGGGGGAATGGAGGAGTGAGGGAGCACTGAGGCTATGGGAGGCTGCTGTACTCTTCCAGATCCTTCCAAATTGATTCAGCTCAACGGGCCATTATCATGATAAGGTCGTGGAGCTGAATCAATTTTCCCTCCTCCTATGGCTACTGAAAAAAACACAGTCTAGTTGAGCCTCTCACGTTGCACTCAAGTGAGTCACCTTTTTAGGGCTTAAGATGGTCGTTCACGAGCTTGTAATCAATCTCTTTTCCTCTCAGTCCTTAGATTTTCCACAGAGAGGAGAAAATCCATCCACCATCTGCTGGAGACAAAGAAATACTGAGGGACCTCTGGTAGCTGAGGCGAATAGAGGCATTAGAGTGATGTTACTGAAACCTGGGCTTTTCATTGGTTCTCTGTCTCCACCAATCTGCTGGTAGGGGAACACAACCCACTTGTCTGGACTGGTCTAACAGGATGATATAGAATGCGGAATTTCAGATTAGGAGAGAGGGAAGAGGCGAAGAAGAGGTAGGGAGTGTGCATCGCAGTTAGTACGGATGTCATTAATGCACATTAACAGCTAATATGGCAGATTATGCAGAACAGCTAATTACACCTGCAGCTGTTTAATCACATTTTATGTTAGCAGCCATGTCATTAACATGCAGTAGTTACTACTGCCCCTCATTTATGGCACGGCCACCTTCCCCCAAGCATGTTTACCAAAGGTTGCTGCTGAGACTTTGCAGCTACCTTTGGTAAACATTTGCAGTTAATGTGCATTAACTGCAAAACTTTATAACAGTTTAGTATATACGAGCCTAAATACATAAAAACACCAATTATGAATTAACATCACCATAAAATACAAACAAAAAGAAATCCATCAAAAAAATAAATCATTCCTCATAAATTCTCAAACCTGTACCGACCTACAGTATCTTCCCCAAACCATACTCTCACAGAAGGACTGGACCTTAAATACATATTACTGGGGACAAAGCCTGGCATTGCATCAAGATGGCTACTTAGAGATAAGTCTCTTGTCATGGAAATCAGATACATTGGTCCCTACCTGTTCTGGTGATCTAGATTTGGTCAGTTTTTGGGACGTGCATGTGGCATTCATGTGTGAATCCAAATTAAATAAGCTTGGCATGGCACTTGCAGCAGGAGGGAGGTAATAAAAAGAAGAAACTTGACCCGCTGATGCAGGCCAAAATGGCAGTATCACAGGATTTTCAAAATATTCTGAGTCCAATCATGGGAGAGAGAGCCACATTCAAAAACATAATAGTAGATAATGCCAATACCTTAAATGGCTTAAAGGCTGATATGCAGTAGATGTCATCTTTCCATGAACAAGCAGCTTAGCTAGAGGAGCATATTAGCTGGCTTGAAGATGATGTCACTAAGCTCATCACAGTAATTAAAATGGTAGCAGATCTGCAGAAGTAGACTGCAGAAATTAGCAATCATGGCCACAGATGTAATCTATGAATTATCAGCTTTTCAGAGGGATATGAAGGGTACAACCTATGGATTTTGTAGAATAATTAATTGTGAAGCTGTTGAGCATATAGTTCAAGCAGCCCTTTGAAACTGGAAGAGCCCACCGTGTACCAAGTAGCTTGATTCTCAGCGTGGATCATGGATTGTGACCCTTTCTTCTCAAGGTGTTCAGATATCCATAGGCACTGGAAATTTTAAACAAAGCAAGTTTCCTTCCGAGGATGGAGTGATAGGGTCTGAACTTACCTACTTATCAAGATTCTTCAAAAGCAACAATGCAGCACAGGAAGCAATTATGCTCTACAATTTTTTAAAAGTTGCCAGCTTCAGAGACAAAATCTGCAATTCTTATGGATTTTGATGTGCTAAATTCAAAAATGACAATTAAAACCGCCGATTGGCTACTGTTTCCAAATTTCTAAGCTTTTCCATTTTACGAGTATATATAGCATGTCGGTAGTAGAGTTTTAATCACAAATTATTATAAATTTAAGTCTTTTCATGTGTTTATAGTTGCCATATATAAGAGGGGTGTCCGATATTAAAGGTACATGTGGCAATATATAAGAGGGGTGTCCGATATTAAAGGTACAGGTGGTACTTTTGTCCACTAAAGAAGAGCGGGACTTAGGCGTGGTTGTGTCTGATGATCTTAAAGTAGCTAAACAGGTAAAAAAGGCGACGGCAAAAGCTAGAAGGATGCTTGGGTGAATACGGAGAGGAATGGCTAGCAGAAAAAAGGAGGTGATAATGCCTCTCTATAAGTCTTTGGTGCGAACTCATTTGGAGTATACTGTGCAATTCTGGAGACCGCACCTTCAAAAGGATGTGAACAGGATGGAGTCGGTGCAGAGGGTGGCTACTAAAATGATTAGTGGTCTTCATTATAAAGCATATGAGGACAGACTTAAGGATCTTAATATGTACACCTTAGAGGAAAGGCGGGATAGAGGTGATATGATTGAGATGTTTAAAAACCTCCGTGGCATAAATGTTCAGGGAGAGAGCCTCTTTCAATTGAAAGCAAGTTCTGCTATGAGGGGACATGGGATGAGGGTGAAGGGAGATAAATTCAGGAGTGATATGCGGAAATATTTCTTTATGGAAAGAGTAGTGGATCCATGGAGTAGTCTCCCTGTGGAGGTGGTAGAGATGAGGACAGTAACTGAATTCAAAAAAGCATGGGACCAACACAGAGGATCTCTAAAGGTAAAAAGGGGACTGTTGTAGTTGTTGATATGGAAGGACAGACTAGATAGGCCATATGGTCTTTTTCTGTCATCATAGTTCTATGTTTCTATGTTTCAATCATACCGGCTCCGCATGCGCAATAGTTCCGTCATATGCAGGACTACTTGTACTCATAGTAGGAGAGTCTGTAGCGTTGTTTTTTTAAACACTCAAATTACGAATAGTTTTCGGGAAGCAAACAAACATGGCGTGTGTAATCGCAGAGTATTCGAAGTTTGAGGTGTGTGGAGTTATCACATTTCTGCAAGCCGAAGGAGTTAAGCAGAGCAAAATTCATCGCAGATTAGAGGGCGTGTATGGCCCGAACGTTTTAAGCCTAAAAGAAGTCAGCGTCTGGTGTAACAAGTTTAAAGATGGCCGAATGGAGTTGAATGATGATCTAGAAAAGAAAAGAGGCAGACCAAGGACCTCACACACGGATGACAACTGCGCAATTGTCGAACATCTGATTAGGGAGGATCGTCACATTAAAGTTCGTGAAATTGCTGAAATGACTGGCATTCCTAAGAGTTCTGTTCATGAAATCATATGCGATCTCAACTTCCACAAGATCAGGAGGAATTGCAAGACACCATTATGGACTACTTCAAGCAACTTGACACGCAACTGTACCGTGAAGGGATGTTCAAACTAGTGTCACGCTGGGATAAATGTCTCAATGTTTACGGCGATTATGTGGAGAAGTAAACAAAAGTATGTAGTTTTTGGTGGAATGTATTGAATAATTTCTTTAAATACAAATGTTAGTGTAATTTTGGCCTGTACCTTTATTTATATTCTCTTATATACTGTGCTATTCTGCATCAGTGCGGTTTACATTGAACAAACTGAAATTACATTGAACAGGGCATTATAACTTGGAGATAACTATTTTACAGGGAACATGGGCTATGGAGGGTTAAGTGGCTTGCCCAAGACCACAAGGAGCACCTGTGGGACTAGAAACCCCAGTCCTTCTGGCCCAAGGTTGCTGTCCTCTAGTGGGATTTGAACCCCTGACCTTCTGGCCTGAAGTACCTTGCCCCAACCACTAGGCCACTCCACTCCTTTAATATTGGACACCCCTCGTATAACCTTGATAATATTTCACCTGTCATCTTTGTTTAAAAGTTTAAAAATCAGCCAAAGGGCTATTTAAATACAATTTATTAAAAATGTTAGTATGAAACAGAAAGCAAGAAACAAATATGTATGCATTAGTATTCATTAGTGTCTACTCGGCGTTCCTTGGCTTGTCTCTTGTATTCTGTAAATGGAGTATCTCTTGTCACTGTCCAGCAATAGTCCGCCAGCATTGACGGGCTCCATTTGCCTTGATATGTTTTCTCCATCACTACAATGTCCAGATAAAATCACTCACCATGCTCTGCAGTTTGGTGGAAAAAAATCAAGATGAGAGTGAAAAAAATGTAACTTTAGTGACATGTTCCAGCCAAGACTTTAGCATGCAATGAGGAGTTTTTCCTCCAATTCCCCACAAAGTCAGCTACTTCACCTCCTTCCCCTCTTCACTCCCAACTCCCCCCCCCCCCCCCACCTCTGCTACCCTCTTTTCCTTTCCTGTGATCTCTGAAGAGGAAACTGCACACCTTCTTTCTTCCTCCAAACTCACCACCTGCTCCTCTGATCCTATCCCCACACGTCTCCTAAGCCCCATCTCCTCCACTGTTGTCCCTTCCATCTCTCATATTCTCAACCTATCGCTCTCCACTGCAACTGTCCCTGCAGCCTTCAAGTATGTTGTGGTCACACCTCTCCTCAAGAAACCCTCACTTGATCCCACCTGTCCTTCTAATTATCGACCCATCTCCCCCCTTCCCTTCATTTCTAAACTACTTGAACACGCGGTTCACCACCACTGCCTTGACTTCCTCTCCTCTCATGCACTCCTGGATCCTTTACAGTCTGGCTTTCATCTTTTACACTCTACTGAAATGACTCTTGCCAAAGTCTCCAGTGACTTATTCCTGGCAAAATCCAAGGACCTTTACTCTGTCCTCATCCTTCTTGACCTCTCTGCTGCTTTTAACACTGTTGACCACAATCTTCTCCTCCTACTCCTTCCTGTTTCCTCGGCTCGCAATCTTGGGGTTGTCTTTGACTCCTCTCGCTCCTTCTCCACATACATTCATCTGATAGCTAAGACCTGACGTTTCTTTCTCTATAACATCAACAAAATCCACCCAATCCTTTCTGAACACACTACTAAGATGCTTATCCACTCCTTAATCACCTCCCGTCTTGACTACTGTAACCTACTCCTTGCTGGTCACCTTTTGGATCATCTCTCTCCTCCTCCTACTACTACTACTACTACTACTATTTAGCACTTATATAGCGTTAAACATGCAGCGCTGTACAGGCATACATACAAGAGACAGTCCCTGCTCGTCAGAGACATGCTCGTCCGAGCTTACAATCTAGTTGAGACATTATAGAGCATTAGTCAATTTGGTGGAAGGTACAATATGGTCTTAACAATTCGGTCGTGAAAATTGATGGGAGTCAGGTTGAGATAGAGGATAGAAGTTAGGATCTGAAAGTGACAGTGAAGAGGTGGGTCTTCAATCTGGATTTGAAGAGGGCCAGGGAGGGTGCCCGGCGTATAGACTCAGGTAAGCTGTTCAAGGCGTGAGGTACAGCAAGGTGAAAGGAGCGAAGTTGGGAGTTAGCGGTACGAGTGAAAGGCCTAGATAGAAGTAATTTGTTAGCGGAGCGAAGTTCCCAAGAGGGGATGCAGGGCAAGATAAGAGATGAGAGGTATTGAGGGCCGTATAGTGAATGCATTTATAGGTCAGCAGGAGAACTTTGAATTGAATGCGGAATTGGATAGGGAGCCAATGAAGCGACTTGAGAAGAGGAGTAATGTGGGCATGGCGAGACTGGTGGAAGATTAGTCGAGCAGCATAATTTTGTATAGATTGAAGGGGAAAGAGATGGCTCACTGGAAGACCAGTAAGGAATAGGTTGCAGTAGTCAAGGCGAGAGGAAATTAGGGAGTGGATAAGGGTTTTGGTAGTGTGTTCGGAAAGGAAGGGGCGGATTTTGCTAATGTTGTAGAGAAAGAAGCGTCAGGTCTTAGCTACGAGCTGGATATGTGTGAAGAAGGAGAGAGAGGAGTCAAAGATAACCCCCAGATTGCGGGCCGAGGGAACAGGAAGGATCATAGATCCATCCACAGAGACTGAGAAGGGGGGAAGAGGAGGGGAGGAGTTGGGGGGAAAGACAAGGAGTTCAGTCTTGGCCGTGTTCAACTTCAAGCGGCAATGAGATATCCAGGCAACAATGTCAGAGAGGCAGGCAGAGATCCTGGTCTGGATTTCTGGAGAGATATTAGGTGTAGAAAGGTAGATTTGGGAGTCATCGGCATAGAGATGGTACTGAAAGCCATGGGAAGAGATAAGTGCGCCAAGGGATTGGGTATAGAGTGAGAAAAGGAGAGAGCCCAAGACGGATCCCTGGGGTACACCATCATGGAGCGGGGTGGGAGAGGAGGAGGAGCCACCAGAGCATACCCTAAAGGAGCGATGGGAGAGGTAAGAGGAGAACCAGGATAGTACGGAGCCCTTGAAACCAAGCGAGGAGAGAGTGGTGAGGAGAAGATTGTGGTCAACAGTGTCAAAGGCAGCTGAGAGGTCGAGAAGGACGAGGACTGAGTAGAGGCCTTTAGATTTAGCCAGGAACAAGTCATTGGAGACTTTTGTGAGAGCTGTTTCAGTGGCGTGTAAGGGACGGAATCCGGATTGTAGTGGATCCAGGAGGGCATGGGAGGTCAGGTGAGGAAGTCGAGGCAGCGGCGGTGGACCGCTCACTCTAGTAGTTTAGATATGAAGGGAAGGAGGGAGATGGGTCAATAGTTAGAAGGACAGGTGGGATCAAGTGAGTGTTTCTTGAGGAGAACAGCATGTTTGAAGTCTGTGGGGATGGTTGCAGTGGAGAGTGAAAGGTTTAGAATATGAGAGATGGAGGGGACAACGGTGGGGGAGATGGGGTGTAGGAGGTGGGTGGGGATAGGGTCAGAGGAACAGGTGGTGGGTTTGGAGGAGGAAAGAAGGAGTGTGGCTTCCTCATCAGAGATCATAGGGAAGGAGGAGAGAGTAACAGAGGAAATATGGATGGGGGGAGAGAATTGGGGAGGGGAGAGGTAGGTGAGGAAGTGGGGAATTGGAGGGTGATCTTGTGGATTTTGTCGTAGAAGTTGTCGGCTAGGGTTTGGGCAGAAAGGGAGGGTGGGACCAGGGGCGGGGGCACCTTGAGGAGAGAATTGAGGGTATTAAAGAGGCAGCGAGGATCAGAGGCAAGGGAGTTAGTCAGATGGATGTAGTATTCTAGTTTGGCAAGTGCTATGGCTGACTGGAAGGAGCCAAGCATGAATTTGAAGTGTAGAAGGTCTTCCGGGGAGCGGGATTTGGTCCAAGCACGTTCAGGTGCATAAATAGCGGGTTATGGATGACAGCCATGGCTGGGGAGCAGAATGTCTGATAGGGCGTGGGGTGGGGGGGCAAAAGTGTCGAGGGACGAGGATAGTGCAGCATTATAAGAGGATACTGCTTCGTCAATGGATGTGGAGGACATAATGGAGGAAAGATATGGAGAAATGGTGGAGGAGAGAGTCAAGGGATCAATATTATGAAGGTTTCTAAATAGGTTGGAGAAGACAGGACAAGGTTGAGACAGCTGAAGCTGAAGATTAAAGGTTAAAAGGTGATGGTCTCATGAGGGAAGGACTGAGTTGTGGAGCTTTGAGGGAGAGGAATTAGAGAAGAGTATCAGGTAAAGGCAGTGGCCATGTAGGTGGGTGGGGGCAGTGGAGCAAAGTTGGAGGTCAAACGAGGAGGTGAGGGCGAGGAACTTTAAGGCATGGGGATCAGAGGGGTTAGCGACGTGAATGTTAAAGTCGCCAAGAATAAGAGTGGGGGAAGAGGGATCCAGAAAGATGGAAAGTCAAGAGTCAAAGTCAGTAAGGAAGGTCGATTTGGATTTGTCGGGTGGGCAATAGATAACAGCTACTCGGAGGGGAACTGGTGTGAAGAGACGAATGGAGTGGACTTCAAAAGAGAGGGAGGAGTGAGACTGAGGCAGCAGGAGAGGTTGGAATTGACAGGAGGGAGAGAGTAGGAGCCCAACACCTCCACGGCGGCCAGTGGATCGAGGTGTATGGGTGAACTGGTAGCCCCCGTGGCAGAGAGCAGCAGCGGATGTGGTATCGTCTGGGAGGAGCCAGGTCTCAGTTAGGGCGAGAAGGTGTAGCGCATTAGAGATAAAGAGATCGTGAGTAAAAGGAAGCTTGTTAGGAGATTGAGCATGCGTTCCATAGGGCACATGAGAACGGGAGAGTGGAGGGAGAAAGGAGAGGGATGTGGATAAGGTTGGACAGGTTACGTGAGGATTCTTTACCAGAATAAGACAGCGGTCTAGGGGTGCCATTACGTGGGGATCTATTTTCAGAGTATCTATTTCCAGAGTAGTACAGAGATCTAGAGGGGCCAGAGTACGGGTGGGTGTCTCTGGATGAATGTGCCCTCCATGAGGGACATGAGGGAGGGGAAAGGGAGAGAAGGGGGATATTGATGATGTTAGATAGGTTACGTGAGGATCTCTTTTTAGAGTGAGACAGAGCTCTAAGGGGGATAGGGTTGGGGTTGATATTTCTGGATGAGTGACTGGGGCATGAGTGAGGGAGGGCAGAAGGGGAAAGGAGAGGGATATGGATGAGATTAGATAAGGTACGTGAGGAACTCTTCTTAGAGTGAGAAAGAAAACGAGGGGGGCCAGGGTTGGGGTTGATATTACCTGATGAGAGAAGGAAAAGAAGTAGTAGAGAGCAGAGTAAAGCAGAGGCAGTACGGCGTAAGCGAGAGTGGGGTTGCCTTAAAGAGAGAGGGGCTGGTTGAATGAGGGGGAGGGTGTGATGAAGCTCAAGAGCGGATGCTAGGTTAGAAGACAAAATGAAGGGAGAAGTGAGGAAGGTAGAGGGAGAGCAAGAGGAAGAGGAGTGAGGGTGCTGGTAGGAGGGAAGGCAGTTGGGGAGTATGAGGAAGAGAAGAACAATGTGATGTGGGGCCATAGAAGAGGAGTAGTGGGGGCTATGCAGCATATGTTATCTTACAAGCAAAAAAGCATGAGGTGGCACTATGCAGTATATGTTGAGTTACAAGTGGGGACTATACGCTATGGGGTATAGGTTAAGATACACACGATGGGTAGTGAGGAGACTATAGTCTGTGCAGCAAAGATCAATGTAAGCAATGGGAAGCAAGTTCAATGTAAGCAATGGTAGCAAGGTCGATACAAGCAATGGGGAGCAAGTTCAATGCAAGCAAGGGAAGGAAGGTCAATACAAGCAATGGGAAGCAAGTTCAATGCAAACAATGGGAAGCAAGTTTAATGTAAGCAATGGGAGGCAAGTTCAATGCAAGGAATGTCCAGGCAAGCAGTAAATAGTAACCTATAAGCAATGAGGAAGTGATGGACTATGCAGTGATATATGTTACATTACAAGCAATGAGGTATAAGCAATGAGGTAGTGGGGTCTACACACTAAGCAGTAGTATATGTTATATAAGCAATGGGAGGCAATAGGAAGCAAGTTCAATGCAAGCAATGGGAAGCAAGTTCAATGTAAGCAATGTCCAGGCAAGCAGCAAATGATAACCTTCAAGCAATGAGGCAGTAATGGACTATGCAGCAGATGACGTTGCATTACAAGCAATGAAGTAGCAGAGGAGTCTAAAGCTGTGCAGCAAAGTTAGTTGCAGGCAGAGAGGTAGCAATAATGAGGTAATGGGGTACCAATAGAGTCTAAAGGCTATGAGGAGCAGTTGGGTAGCAATGTCATAAGCAATGAGGTAGGAGTGGAATCAAGGCTGTGCAGCGAAGATAGATGCAGGCAATGCGGTAGCAGAGGGTAGCAATGGAAACACTAGGCTGTGAGTAGCAATCGTGTGGCAGTGGAGCGGGCTGTTGAGTGCCTACTTTGTGTGGGTGATGGTAGGGCCTCGGGGGCGATCAGGAGGAGCATCGCTTCCCTCTTGGCTCCTCGACACTGGAGCGGCTTCTGGGTGATCTGCTGGTGTTGTGTCAGTCGGAGCCAAGGGCGCCTGTGGTCCTCACCTAAGGGCCATGCCCAAGGGCCCTTAGGCGCGTGGCCCTTAGGCGCAGGGGCGCTTGGATTTAAAGACTCCCTCGTCGGGCCCTGATTGGGCCTTGCGATGGGGAACAGGAGGGGTTTCCTGCCTCCTGCTCCCTGTCCGGGCGCAGATCGGGGCTCCGGAGGTGAGCTGGAGCCGGCAGACAGAGGCAGTGCGCCGGGAGGCGCTTGGATTTTCAATCTGTTCAATACTCTGCTGCGCAGCTAATCTTCCGTCAGCCTCATCATGCCCATATTACCCCTCTTCTCAAGTCACTTCATTGGCTTCCTATCCGTTTCCGCATTCAGTTCAAACTTCTCCTGCTGACCTATAAATGCATTCATTCTGCAGCTCCTCACTACCTTTCTTCTCTTATCTCTCCTTACACCCCACCTCCCCCCCCCCCCCCCCCCCCGCCTTGGGAACTTCGCTCTTCTGGCAAACTGCTTCTATCTGTGCCCTTCTCTTCTATTGCTAACTCCAGACTGCTCCTTTCACCTTGTTGCACCTTACGCCTGGAACAAACTACCTGTGTTTGTACGCCAGGCACCTTCTATGACCCTTTTCAAATCCAGGCTGAAAACTCACCTCTTCGCTGCTGCTTTTGGATATTGATTCACCTGATTTCCTTGTTTCTTTACCTTTCCCCCTTGTTTTATCCCTGTCTACACTTTCTGTGTTGTCTGTCTTGACTAGATTGTAAGCTCTGATGAGCAGGGACTGTCTCTTACATGTCTGTGCAGTGCTGCATACGACTTTTAGCGCTATACAAATGCTCAGTAGTAGCAGTAGTAGTAGTAGTAGTTGTCTGCCTTGTTGTTTCTGAGAAAACTTGTTGCCATTAACTGGAAGGCTTTCCATGCCTTCCTTTCTTTGCCATGTAGTGAATGATTAAATGTATCATCACAAAGTTCATGAATCTGAGGACCAACAAAGACACTTTCCTTTATTTTAGCTTTACTTAGTTTTGGAAATTTCCTGCTGAGATATTTGAAAGCTGTTTTTGTTTTGTCCATGGTCTCGACAAAACTTTTCATTAGACCCAGCTTAATATATAAGGGTGGTAACAAAATCTTCCTCGATTCAACAAGTGGTGGATGCTGCACACTTTTCTTTCTAGGCTCCAATGAATGTTGGAGTAGCCATTCTCTCATGATGTAGTGGGAATCTTTCGCACGACTATCCCATTTACTTTATGTATTCAGTCTGCAGACCAAGCAACAGAGCAACTACTTTCAAATCACCACAAAGCTGCTATTGATGTTGGTCACAGTTTATGCATCTCAACAGCTGTTTTATATTATCATAGGTTTCCTTCATATGGACTGAATGAACAACAGGAATCAATGGCAAAACATTGCCATTATCCAGCAAAACAGCTTTAAGACTTCTCTTCAATGAATTGATGAACTGTCTCCACTCATATGGATGATGAATGATGTTGAGGACCGCCATCAGATCATCGATGTTGTTGCAGGCTACAAAGACCACCTTCCATGAAGAAGAATGTAACAAGATCCTTTTGACGTTCACCGAACGTGGAGACCCTAACATCACCTGACAGGAGATTCCACTGCTGCAATCTGGAGCCCAACGGCTCTGCCTTACTCTGAGGTAGATCCAAATCCCTGACAAGGTCATTCAGTTCACATTGTATTATAAGGTGTGGTTCAGAAGATGAAGCTGGGAGAAAATCTAGGTCATGTGAAAATCTGGGACCCCATGGTTCAGGGTCAGAAGCTTCATCCCTTCCTTTGCTGCACATGAGAATGATTCTGGAGCATCAGGAACTGGCAGTCCTTCTCCGTAGGGTGCTGGGCATATAGCTGATGAAATGTTTAGATACAAACATACCCCCAACACCCACCCACCCCTGGGATAATCACAGCTTTATAGGTACTTACACATCTTGAAGGAAAGGAGGTGCTCTCAGGTGAAGCTCGTTATCCAAATCAGTCATACACTAAGGGCCTGAGATTAATTAAGCTTCAGGTGAACAAGGTATATTAATCATATTAGGTACAGTTTTATTAGTATACATATCCATGACAACCCTTAGTAAGTAAAGAACTTAGATCTAAACACAAGCTTAAAACTAAGATGTAGACAGCAGTCCAGCAGCAAGATGGGGGCTTTCCAGTCTTTTGCATTGAGTGTCACATGTATGATTTTCTCCCAGTTGGTGAGAGGTCTTATGTGTGCACTAGGTGCAAGGAGCTCTTTGCTCTCAGGGAACATGTCCGTTCTCTAGAGGCTAGAGTAGCAGACTTGGAAAACATAGGAAAGACAGAGAGGTACATAGACGAGACCTACAGGGATATAGTCCTGAAGTCCCACCTCCAGTCTGGCAGCATCCCTGTTGCTATGGAGGAGAGAGGTCACGTGATGGGAGAGCATCACCCTGGTGTGGCAGGAAGTGATCCTGTGACTAGGACCTGTCCTCCAGGTGTTGTAAAACCCTCTCGCACCGAGAAAGTTTGTCCAGGGCCATGTGCCCATGATGGAAGGGTTAGGACAGCCATTATAGTTGTTGATTCGATCATTAGGCATGTAGATAGCTGGGTGGCTGGTGGACGTGAGGATCGCCTGATAACATGCCTGCCTGATGCGAAGGTAGCGGACCTCATGCACCATCTAGATAAGGTCTTAGATAGTGCTGGGAAGGAGTCTGCTGTCTTGGTACATGTCGGTACCAATGACATAGAAAAATGTAGTAGGGAGGTTCTGGAGGCTAAATTTAGGCTTTTAGGTAGGAAGTTGAAATCCAGAACTTCCAGGGTAGTGTTCTCTGAAATGCTTCCCGTTCCACGCGCAGGACCCAAAAGGCAGGCAGGCAGAGCTCCGGAGTCTCAATGTGTAGATGAGACAATGGTGCAGAGATGAGGGTTTTGGATTTGTTAGGAATTGGGGAACATTCTGGGGAAAGGAGGGGCTCTTCCAAAGGGATGGGCTTTACCTTAACCAGGATGGAACCAGGCTGCTGGCATTTCCCTTTAAAAAGGAGATAGAACAGCTTTTATACTAGATAATAGGGGAAAGCCGACAGTCGCCCAAGAGTGCATGGTTCGGAAGAATGTATCCTTGAAGGATACTACCAAAAGCAGAGAGGTTCCAAAAAAGAGTAAAGTAGCCCAAATGCCTTCGAGTATGGAGCAGACAGAGCTTAAAGATCCCAAATTACCCATGTCTACCAATAGCCAGATTAATATGAATAAAATACAGTCTCTAAAATGCTTGTATGCAAATACTAGAAGTCTAAAAAATAAGATGGGAGAGTTAGAATATATAGCACTAAATGAGAGGTTAGATATGATTGGAATATCAGAGACATGGTGGAAGGAGGACAACCAGTGGGACAGTGTGATACCTGGGTACAAACTATATCGTAATGATAGAGCTGATGAAATTGGTGGAGGGGTTGCGCTCTATGTTAGAGAGGGCATTGAGTCAGAAAGGATTAAAGTTTTGCAGGAAACAAAATTTGCTATAGAATCTCTATGGATTGAAACTCCATGTAAAAAGGGGAAGGCGATGGCAGTGGGGGTGTACTATCGACCACCTGGCCAGAATGAACAAATGGATGATGAAATGCTCAAAGAAATCAAGGAAGCTAACAAAAGTTACAGCGCAGTAATAATAATGGGTGATTTCAATTACCCCGGTATCGACTGGGTCAGTGTCACGGCAGGACATGCTAGAGAGATAAAGTTCCTAGATGAAATAAATGACTGCTTCTTGGAGCAGCTGGTTCATGAACCGGCCAGAGGGGAAGCCATATTAGATCTAGTCCTTAGTGGAACACCAAATCTTGTGCAAGAGATAAGGGTGCTGGGGCCACTTGGCAATAGTGATCATAGTATGATCGCGTTTGATATAATTAGTGGAGGAGGGATAGTAAGGAAATCCACAGTACTACTTTTTAACTTTCGAAAGGGAGACTATGATAAAATGAGGAAAAGAGTTAAGAAAAAACTAAAAGGAGCAGTTGCAAAGGTTAAAGACTTACATCAAGCTTGGGTGTTGTTGAAAACTACTATCTTGGAAGCCCAGACCAGCTGTATTCCACACTTTAAGAAAAGTGGAAGGAAGGCCAAAAAACTGCCAGCATGGTTTAAAGGTGAGGTCAGAGAGGCTGTTGTTGCCAAAAAAGCATCTTTCAGGAAATGGAAAAAAGAGCCAAACGACGAAACCTGGAAACAGCACAAGCACTGGCAAGTCAAATGCAAGGCATTGATAAGGCAGGCAAAGTGAGAATTTGAGAAGAAGCTTGCTGCGGAAGCAAAAACGCAAAATAAAGACTTTTTCAAGTACATTTGCAGCAAAAAACCTGTGAGAGAGTCAATTGGTCCATTAGATGATAGAGGGGTTAAAGGGGCACTAAGAGGCGACAAGGCGATAGCGGAGAGACTGAATGAATACTTTGCTTCGGTCTTTACTGAGGAAGATGTAGGGATGTTACCCATGACTGAAGTGGTATTTAAAGGTGTGGAAGAATTGAAGGAAATATCGATACTCTGCGTTATCTGTGAATTTTCATTAAAATCATCTGTAATACCTGAAGATTGGAGGATCGCTAATGTAACGCCAATTTTTAAAAAGGGTTCCAGGGGTGATCAGGGAAACTACAGACCGGTGAGCCTGACGTCAGTACCGGGAAAAATGGTAGAAACCATCATAGAGAACAAAATTACTCAGCATGTAGATAGTCATGGCCTAATGGGAGACAGCCAACATGGCTTTAGACAAGGAAGATCTTGTCTTACTAATCTGTTATGTTTTTTTGAAGGTGTGAATAAACAGGTGGACAAAGGTGAGTCGGTTGATATAGTGTATCTCGACTTTCAGAAAGCCTTTGACAAGGTCCCTCATCAGAGACTCTTTTTTTTGTTTGTTTTTTTATCATCACACCTCATAGAATACATCACCTTTCATAATATACATCACATAACATAGAATCCTCAACCAAACTTGGGATACACAAGCTTTCACTATCTTTATACATTTTAAAGTCTTTACTCCAGTGGAGAGATACCCTCTCACTGCGTGTATCTCATTTAAACTGCTCAACAATAAAACACAAAGACATATACAATTCTACACGCTTCCCTCCGTTCACTACTAGACTGCATTTACTGTGTTGCATTGCATTGACCATTTTCACTCCGCCCTTTTATGCGGTTATTAAGTGGCATATCATAATAACACATGACTCTCTCAAAACTCCATCTAGCCTGTTTAGTATCTCTTTTGTTTAATATTGAGCATGTTATTCAGCACCTCACACTCCAACATTTGGCCCCCACGGAGCCTCCACACACACCATGCAGTATATCCACCTTTCACTCCCACTATCTATCCAACCCTCTAATCCCCATACAAGTCCCCCCTCCTCTCAACACCTCAACCTATGTCTATCAATACACGAACTGTCCCACTCAGCACTCCCACCTCTACACACCCTTCCTACCCCCCTCACTTCCCCAATACCCGTGTATCCCGTTCAGTTCGCCAAGCTACGTATTCCTCCTCCCCTCCCATAGCTCCCTTCCCATAGGCACTATCTCCCCTCCACCCCCCTTCAGGTAACTTACTGAATTCCTATCCATACCTTTAACTGCATGTGCCTTTAAGATTATATTTTATTGTTGAGAGGTTTGTTGTTTGCAGTTCAATAATAGGTTCTGTGTGTCTGTGATGGTGGTCTTTGTTTTTCCTAGGCTGTTTTAATGACAAGGGTGGCTCTGGGGTTAGTTTTTAATTGCAGCCTTGCTCCATGTGTGGTCTGTGTGTATGGTTGGGTGTTGTATGTGGGTGAGGAGGGGGTTATTGGATGGGTGGGAGTTAGGAAATTTATTTGTATGTGGTTGTGTGGTTCTGTTGCTGTTATGTGGGTTTTATATGGAATGGATGATATATGCCTTTGAGGTTCCTCTGGGATGAGTTATTGGGAGGAGTGGGAATTGTTTTCTAGATATCTGGCTTGAAGCTTTATTCTTTAAATGTGAATGGACTGAATCATCCTGTGAAGCATAAAAAGACTGGCTTACTTGAGAAGAACACATGCGGATATTTGTTTTATGCAAGAGACTATTTGCCTTTCAGTGAGTCGCAGAAGCTCAAAGGGGGTTGGGTTAAGGAGTTTTATTTTTCCCCAGCCCTCCGCAAGAAAGATTGTGTAGCTATATTAATTGGGAAGTCTGTGGGGATGACTGTAATCTCTTAGGAAACTGACTTGGAAGGCAGGTGGGTACAGTTCAATGTAAGGCTGAGTCCTCATGATTTGATGTTGAATATGTATGCTCCGATTGATGATACCAGTGTTTTCTTTCAAGAATTTGCATAAGATGTGGTGGCATGTGGGGGGGATACACTTGTGATTGTGACTGGAGATTTTAATCAAAATGTGTTAGATCATTTACTGAGAAAGAAAGATCGAGTATCTAATTGGTTGCCACGTGTGCAGTATTTATTATTTAACGGGGGATTAGTGGATCCTTGGAGAATGGTAAACCCTGCAGGGTAGGACTTTACCTTCTTTTCCCATCCTCATAAGCCATTCTTTCATACAGACTATTTCTTAATCTTGAGTAGTTTGATGGCATCAGTACTGGAGGTGAAAAATCGATGGCATCTTAGTTTCGAACTATACCAGTATATCTCTCTGTTTAGTTACTGTATTGAGAAGTGTCATGCCATGACTCCTTGTGGAGATTTAATAATGGGCAGTTGCAGGATCGATTTTTAAAATGTGTGCATACTTTCTTCTAAATGATGATGCACCAGTGTTAGTGTCTACCAACTGGGATGCCTTTAAGGTGTGTCTCCGAGGTGCTATTATCAGTTATTCTGCAGGTCTCAGTAAGAAGCATAGAACTGAAACTGAAGAGTTAGAGAGGGAAATTCAAATTCTGAAGCAGGCCTTAATTAGGGCATGGGATGATGTGCTGCTGAATCAGCTTTTGAAACTAAAATTTCATTATAATGCCATTCTTAGTAAAAGGGCTGGAGGGAGATTTACATACAAAACGTCTGTTACTATATGTGAAGAGGCATTTCAGAAAGGATGTCTAGGTGCCATCTGGGACATCCAGGTCAAAACATCCCCAAAAATGGGTAGCATGGTTAAGGTAACAGGGATTTCAGAAAAGTGAATGTTCCTGATATGGACATCCTAGAGACTAGCTAGATGGATGCCTCCACACTTGTATTCTAAACCAGGGAGAGCGTCTCAACTTGCTAGTCTGCCAGCTCAAGACACACAACATGGTTCCTCATTTCCAATCTCTGCCCTTTACAGTTAAGAAGCAGTATGGGGGGATATTAGGGTACCATGTTCTCTACACACTCCGGCAGTTTTACTGGCAAAATAAACACTTTGCAGATACCCGTTTGTACTCTGAGCAGGTATAGATTTGGATGCTGGTGGTGATGTGCAGGACATTTTTGAAATTGGTCACATACATCTAAGTTTGGAGGACCACACCAGACACTCCTCCACCACACCTCTGTTCCTACAAGGACATCCTTGTGCTAGAGATGTCCCCAAACCCAATTTCTAAAATGGCTTCAGGGAATATACATGCTTTGTATGTCTGCATGCCGGTTTTCAGATCTCCAAGGCATGAACAGGCCTCCTAGGGTAATGAGATGAATAAGCTCTTAGCAACTAATTTGAAAGGCAAGAAAAATAGGGAACTTATTCTTTCAGTTTGGGATGAGAGTGGAATGCTGTTAGCTCAAGAAAAGGAGACCGAGTGATGGTTTCTTGATAATTATGAAAGCTGTAGAGGTCTGGAGTGCAAGAGGGTCAATCTATTCTCATTGTGTAGCCTGAAGTTATCAAAGCAGAACTGTTAACAGTTGGACAGGCCCATAGGTGATGAAATCAGGTATGTGGCTTTTTCTCTCACTAAGCACAAAATTCTTGGTATAGGCAGAACTGGTACAAGGATATTGGACACCCTAGGTGAACCTACAGCTTTACACCCCCTCCTCCAAAATTTTGATAGTTAAACAAAACAAATATGATCATCCCAACACCACCACTCCAACAATAAACCTGTAAAAATGCATAATTGAACAACACACTTTTAAATATTAAACTTTGCTTTGTATGTATGTGTGTGCCCACTTTCCCTGCAGGGTAAAAGAATGTGCTGATGGCTCTTTGAGTTTATGTGACTGTCAGGATCTACTGTTTTAGTTTAGTTTAGTTTAGCTGAGCTTTTGCTATACCGCCTCTAGAGCTTGTTAGGGCGCCGCAATTGACGTTTACACAAAAGCTTAATAAGAAAGTTTAATATTCATATTTTAGGTGAAGAAAGTACCATATTTATATTTGAGCTATGGATGCCACTCTGTCAACAATGAACTGCCTAACTGAAGACCGAACACAGTTTAGGACAGCTAATCTAGATGGTCACCATAAGTCGACACCAACTCAACGGCACTTAACAACAAAAACAACAAAAGAGCAAGGTATCAAGATAGAATAGAAAGTAAGATGGCATGGAGTTAGTCTCTAAAAGCTTCAGAGAAGAGCTAGGTCTTGAATTTAGTTTTAAATTTATTTTTTAGTGACTACTGCTGCTCTTTGCTGCCCTTCAGAAGCTGCTGCTCTAGGAGACCACTTAGTCTTTACCTCATGGTTGGGCTGGCCCTGGGTATAGATGGATTAATTGTGGAATTTTGTAAAGCACTTTTACCATCCTTGGTGCCCTAGTTGAAGGTATTATGCCAGGATTTCTGGATAGGGGAGACATGAAGGGAGTGTTTGATGAAGAACTAATGGTGGTTATTCCCAACCGAGTAGGGAACCAATGGAATTATCTAAATATAGACTGGTTTCATTAATTAACATAGACCATAAGATCTAAGCAAAAATATTGGCCATCCGGTTAGGACATGCAATATCATCATTGATTCATCCTAATCAAAAAGATTTTATACCATATAGATACTCATTGCACAATACTTGACTTTGTTTTCACTTGATTTTTTTTTTATTTTAGTGCCATCAAGTCAATGCTGACTCCTGGTGACCCAGCAGCCCCTGGGTTTTCTTGGTAAGGTATGACCAGAAGTAGATTGTCAGGCCTTTTCTTCTGAGGCAATGGAGGGTAAAGTGACTTGCCCAAGGTCACAAGGAATGCCAGTGGGAAGCAAACCCAGATCTCTTGGGTGCTAGTCTGTTGCTCTAACCACTATGGAGATACCTAATCAGTTAGATGAATCGACCTATTTTGTATTGTTGGATGCAGAGAAGGCTTTAGATATAGGTGAGTGTCTCTTTGTTTTTCAAGCACTGGAATGGTATGGATTTGGAGAAAATTTCATTTGTATAGTTAAGATTATGGTTAACCCTTAATTTGTCTGTATTTGAATAACTCGCTTTCAAGCTCATTTTATTTTGCAGCACGTTATCATGTAGAGATGGCCACTCTCTCCTCCGCTATTTATTTTGGCTTTACAGCCATTGTTAATTGTGGTCTGTCAAAGAGATATGATAGTGGTATCCCTGTTCAGGGCAAAGCTTAGAAGTTGTCAGTGTATGCTGATGAAGTGTTGCTCTATCCTATTAAGCCAGAGTCTACTTTATCAATTCTAATGCAGACAATTGAAGAGTTTGGTATATTTGCTGAATATAGAATTAATTGGTCTAAGTCTGAAATTCTTCTGTTAAATATACATTGCAATTCAGAAATAAGGCAATGTTCATTTCAATGGAAGTTGCAGGGTATGAAGTATTTGGGTTTACTGCTGAAGACTGATATTTAACCTACTGGAAAATGAGTCTCAATTGCTTCAAACTGTCTAGAAGATATATGTTAGATGGTCTTCCCTGCTTTTTGACTTTGTGGGGCAGAGCTGAGATGATTAGGTGGTCCATTGCTCCAATGATACTGTAGAGGGTATTTTACTAAAGGGCATTAGCTGACAACGCATATTCTGGCATGCGCTGAATTCGTGTTGAGACACACATGGCCAGCTAGCACAGGACCATGACTGCACAAGACAATTCCCACACTGTCTAACCTGCATTAGGGTCATGAGTGGATGAGTTGGTGGCAGAGAGTGGGTGTGGTGAGCTCAACACAGCACTATGTTCACACTGCACACTGCCTGCATTAGTGCAGAATCAACTAACACCACCTCAGTAGCCAAAATGCACCCGTGCTAATGTGGCATGTGTTAAGGGACAGGGCTCTTTGTTAACTGCCAGGGAAATGCTTCCCACACCCCCGACAGTTAACACAGTGGTGTTGCACCTAACACACCATAGCGGCCTTTAATAAAAGGGCCCCTAAATTGCTTCAGCATCTTCCTGTGCTTTTCCAATTAACTTTTACAAAGAGTTGGACAGCATTTTGGTAGGAGTTTTGTGGGGAAAAAAAGCAACTTGAATTGCTTTTTAAGCAATAATTTAAGATTGCCTAAGGAATATGTGGGGGGGGGGGGTGTTAATGTTCCCAATTACATACAGTACCATTATGCATTTATTTTGCATCAAATCTCATGCACCTCTTCCATGTTGGGTCCAATTAGAGTCTGATCTGGTGGACCCTTGAAACTATTCTTTTTGCTTTGAATGAAATTTCCAAACAGCAGGAGAAGGAGGTCGTATCCGCATAAAGTACAGTAGAGAGTAGCGTAAACCAAAAAACACGGCCAAACAGAGTAGGGATATCCAAAAACTTTATTAGCAGGGTCTGCTAATAAAGTTTTTGGATATCCCTACTGTGTTTGGCCATGGCTTTTTGTTTCCGCTACTCTCTACTTGAATGAAATTTCGGCAGCACTAGCAATTACTTAGGTGATGTAATCACTGTTTCAAAACAAATAAAATGAAGTATTTTGGCCCTTGATCAGTTGGGGATGTTCTTCAGAATGATTGACTAATATCATTTCAAGAGCTTTGCCACAAATACAGTCTTTCTTTTTTGCAATAATTTAAGTGACAGCAGTTATCATATATTTTGTACAAGTGGAAAAGCTCTTACTTTGTGCTGCCCTCTGCTTCTTCTTTAAATGACTTGTGCTACTAGGTGTCTGCCAATGGTCATGTGGCATCCACATTCTACAAAATATTGTCTGAAGGATTGGGATATAATAAAAATATGGGTGTGGAAGAGAGATCTTGCTTGGCAGATTCCACTAGAGAATTGGTGTGAACTCTAGAAGATGGCCAGATATTCTCCTTCAGCCTCTGTGATGCAATCTCTCTTCTTTTTGGCACACAGGGTGGTAAGGACACCCTTGAAGCTTCACAGGATTGATCAGAATATATCCAATCTATGATGGTCTTGCTTGCCTGAAGTTGGGACCTTCAAACATGATTTTACACTGGGGCAATGTTCAGCTCTTGTGGCAACAGGTGTGGGGAAAACGTCAGGCTATGTTGTGCATCCAGGAGCCTCTGATGTACGAGACTGTGATTCTTCAGTTGCAATTTCATTTACAATCCCTAAAAGCTGAGCATAATAGGCTCTTCTTGTTATGTTGCTTTCAGTGGCATTGCAAACTACGTATTTTAGACTGCTGGAAAAATAATATGCTGCTTAGTATTTTATTTTATTTATTTATTTTTTATTTTACATTTCTTATATACCGCACTATTTGACATCAGCGCGGTTTACATCGAACACAAAAATTCAGCACAAAAACAAGTGTCTGAGTTACAGTAAACAGGGTCAATAAACTTGGATAACAAGGTAATTATGAATCACAGGAAGGTAAACTTGGATTGCAAAGTAAACTATTTACATCTTTAAAGTATGTCCTTTTAGTGAAATTCTGTCTGTCTCTTTTACAAGTAGGAGTCAGCTGTGATGTTAAAGAGGGGGGGCATCTTGAGTCATTCATTAAAACCTGGGCTCAAGTTAAGGAATATTTTGAACAGAGCATATAATGCAAGTATTCTTTCAGTTTGGTATTGTGTTTTAGGGAAATGTACTTTTTTAGGACATTGTACTGTAAGGATTATGTAGCAGGGGGAAGGAGTACAACCATCTGCAATTTATAATTGTGGGTTGGTGTATGTTTCTTGTCATATCTTTTTGTTAATTCCAATTAATTGGAATTTTAAAAAATGCACAATACTAGTATAGAAGGAAATCAGCTTAACCTGCCTCTAGCTAAGCAAGTCAGAAGGTACATGCTAGAAGCTTGACATAAAGACATGCTTCTCTATGCATGATTTGAGTACACAAATTAGATATTTTGGAAGTGGGTGTGGATGAGATCCACGAGTGTAAAATAGTTTGGAACTGGTAGCTGAGGGAAGTGAGGTGAGGATAATGTTTACAACTGTGTGCATGTGGTGGATATGTGTTTCTTTATTTAACCAGATTTCTATACCGCCTTATCCTTCAATCAAAGCGATTTACATTATGTAATTACTACAAACAGTTACTGGATATATTCCCTCGTCCCCAAAGGGCTCACAGTCTATGTGTACTTGAGGCAAAGGAGGGTTAAGTGGCTTGCCCAAGGCCACAAGGAGTGCCTATAGGGCTAGAAGCCCCAGTCCCTCCAGCCTGAGATTGCTGTCCCCTCTGTGACTGAATGAGTGGATGTATGTGTTTGTGAATGGGAAAGAGCGATCATTTAGATAGGGAAAGACTAAGTATTATGTGTTTGAGTGGGTGGGTTTTGTGAGTCACACCCTTTCCTCCCCTCCTTTACAAATCCCTTCCATATCATCTCATCCTCTTCACCTCCCTTCTCTGTTTCTTAGGAGACTAACTGGATCAGGATCCAAAAGCGCCCTGGAGGAGATGAGCTTTCAGCTTGGATATGAAAAGGGCCAGAGATGAAGCCTGACATACAGACTCAGGTAGGTTGTTCCAGGCATAAGGTAGAAGGATCGAAGTCTGGAGTTGGCAGTAGAAGAGAAGGGCACAAATAGAAGTGATATGCCAGAAGACCGGAGTTCCTGAGGAGGGGTATAGGGAGAGATAAGATAGGAAAGGTAGTGAGGAGCAGCAGAATGAATGAGAATGAAGTCAGTAGGAGAAGTCTGAACTGGATATGGAAACAGACAGGGAGCAAATGAAGCAATTTGAGAAGAGGGGTTATAGGCAATGTTCCCTCTAATTTTCTGTAGGCTGTGTGCGCATAAAATATCAGCTGTGTGCAGCTTTTGAAGGAAGGTTAAATTTTTGTGCGCCACTTAACGACACTTGGAGTTATATTTTATTTATTTATTTATTTATTTAGCACATATTTGTATACCGCTGCTTCCAGCGATCAGAAGCGGTTTGATTAAGAGAACAGAAAATGTCAGATCAATGACAGAAATTTAAAGCATTACAGTGTGATTAACAAGGTTATGTGATAGGTTTTCAAAACAAATCAAGCGTGTTATCATTACAGTATACAATAAATTTCCAAATTACAAGATTAAAACAAATTACAAGATTACAAGATTAAAACAAATAGGATTATAACAGGTTTCATTGAAGTATACAAGATTAATGACATGTTTCATTAAGTTTACAACAGGATACAGTTATGTGTGGGGGGGGGGATTACAATTATACTTTTCTCCAGTATATAAACATTTGTGTTTTTACATATATATATTTTAACGCTGATTTATGATACACTGTAGGTCACTTGGTGAGTGCGTTGTTGATTTATGATACATTGTAGGCCTCTCGAAATAGGTGTGTCTTCAGGTCTTTTCTGAAACCCATCAGGTCAGTGATTGAGCGCAACTCAGGTGGGAGTTGGTTCCAAAGTGATGGGGCAGCGAAGGAGTATGCTCTGTTGCTTGTGGCTACATTGACTGATCTTATACTTATTGGTACTTGTAGGTTGTTTATGGTGGCAGTTCTCCTGTTTCTGTTAGCAGGTTGTAAGGTGATTAGGTTTGTGAGGAAGGTTGGTGCCAAATTGTGGATGGTTTTAAAAGTTGTCACCAGGATTTTGTATTTTATACGGGCTATGATGGGAAGCCAGTGCAATTCCACCAGCACCGGGGTGATGTGTTCTGCCACACCTGTTTTAGTGATGATTCTGGCTGCGACGTTCTGTGCCATCTGGAGTATGTTTAGTGTTTTATTTGGAAGGCCCTGCAGGATTGCATTGCAGTAGTCGAAATGTGGTGTGATGAGGGCTTGGGCTACTGTCCTAAAGTCAGTGGGTTCTATGATGTTCCTGAGAGGTTGTATAACCCTGAGCTTGTGGAAGATGGCCCTGTTTACTAGGCGGAGGTGCTTTGCCATCTTTAGTTCGCTATCCAGTGTTACTCCTAGGTACTTTATTTCATTTTTTGTGTGGTATGTGTTTTCACCTAGGGTAATTGAAGCTGGCGGGTTGAAATCCGATTTTCTTGAGACGTACATGACTTCGGTTTTTTTGTGGTTAATGGCCATGTTGTTTCGCTGGAGCCATGTTTGCATGTCTTTTATGCATTCTTCTAGCTGCGCGTAGTTTGGGTTGCTTGCATCGAGTTGGGTATAGAGCATAATATCATCGGCGTATATGTGATAATAGATTTTATGCTTTTTGAATATTTCACAGATTGGTCTCATGTACACATTAAAGAGAAGCGCGGATAGAGCTGAGCCTTGAGGTATGCCTTGTGTTTGTGGGAAAGCCTTTGCTTTTTCGTTATTGAACTGTACCTGTTGCATTCTGTTGGAGATATATGATGAGAACCATTTTAGTGGGGTTCCTGTTATTCCTATATCCTTCATTCTGTTTAGTAGTGTTTGATGGTGAACAGTATCGAAAGCTGCGGAGATGTCAATGAATATGAGAATGAACATTTTCTTTTTGTTTTCAATCCCTTTGAGTAGATTGTCCAGCAGTGCAATAAGTAGGGTCTCGACCCCATGGTGTGGCCTAAAACCGTATTGGTGTTCATCCAGTGTTGTGTTGTTGTCCAGGTGGTCTTGTAGTTGTTGTAGAACGGCCTTTTCAATAATTTTCGCTAGAAGGGCTATGCTGGATATTGGGCGATAAGATGCAGGGTCTTCTCTGTTGAGAGTCTTGTTTTTTAGTATTGGCCTTATGACGGATCTCTTGAGTTGGTTTGGCATGGTGCCCTGTTGGAGTGATTGGTTTATTATGTGTGCGATTTGGTGAGTGATTTCTGCTTTTGTTGCTTTAACCCATGAGGCTGGGCAAGGGTCTAGGGGAGAGGTGGTGGTGTTGATGTTTGAGATTATATTGATGACCTGTTTGTTCCCAATGTTGTAAAATTTGTTCCAGCGGGTGATGTGTGTTTGTATGGCTGTCTCGGTGGGTTGTGTCTCTGTGGTGGACACGTCTAGTGGAAGTGCATGTTTGGGTCCAATCTGTGGGTTTAGTTTGCTAGCATAGTGATCAGCTAGGGCCTGGACCTTGATATACTTGATATACTTTAAAATTTGACTACATGTCAGAATACAATATGTACACCACATTGATTGCACTAGAAAATATTGTAGAACTTGTGAAAACCATAAATACACAACAACTTTTCAATTTTAAGAATGTCTGTGTTGTTTTCTATCAGAATCAGAACTGTAATTTTTGTGCACTCTGTTGTAAAGTATGTGCGCTCACTCGGCGAGGTGTGTGCGCGCGCACACGCGCACAGCTTAGAGGAAACAGTGGTTATAGGAGCATATCAAATCTGGTGGAAGATAAGCCATGCAGCTGAGTTTTGAACAGATTGAAGGGGAGTGAAATGATCAGAGGGAGACCAGCAAGGAGGAGGTGTAATAGTCTAGACGAAAAGTGACCCTTTTCTCTTCCATCTCCTCTCACACTTTTCCGCTACTGCTCCTTTCCCTTCCCTTCTCTCCTCTCTGCTAAACAGCAAGCCTAATCTGAAGGTATAGCAGCGACTATGGTCACCATATTCCATGTATATTTAGCATCATTGGTTGGTGCAGTGCTGACTAGCATATGATTTAAATGCAGATGTTGGTACTGGTGTTTAAATTAATGCAGTGATCACCAATGCTGAAAATTGGCCAATATCTTGTTATTGTTAAACTGTCCACATTTTCTACTATAGAGCAACTTTGAGGAGTATGTTTAGTAAACCACACTACTAGGGTAGCACATAGTTTTGGTGCCATACTAAAAAGTAGCATGGTTCCCCTGCACTGAAAACCCCATGCTAACCTGATAAGGAGCACTGGGGTGGGAACTGGGCAGGATAGGGAGTCTCAAGCAATTACATAATGTAAGCCGCTTTGATTGAAAGATAAGGTGGTATAGAAAACTGGTTAAATAAATAAACACATATCCACCACATGCACCTGATTAGTGGCTCACGCTAACCACACTTCACACCGGTAGTGCAGGTGCAACTTAGGCCACCCCAGTGGGTGTCATTTGTTGAACCTACAGCCCGATTTCCACAGTACTGCATGGCTTGCCTGCACTAACTGCAGGCTGACAAATATACATGCCCCCCTATGTCCACACTCGCGTTTCTGGCATGGGGCTTAGTAAACATGCTCCAAAGTATATTAAAAACATTAGAGGCTTCTTTTCTCAAATATATCATTAAATGCATGACAAAACATTTTTGGTTATTAATTATACTGCTATAACATGAAAATGTATGGATTAAAATAAGCTCATCTTGCTGGGGAGGCTGGTGCTGCAATGCCTGAACTTATGACAGAAAAGTCAAAAAGGAACTATATTTACATAAAGTATGATTCAAAATTTGCAGTGGCTTTTTATCACATGTACTTGAAATAGAAATTCAGAAAACGGTATATTCTAAAATAGAAAAAAAATGACTGAGTACATGTCACATATAAAAGATATTAAGGAGACTTCTTTTCCATAGAAAATGAATTTGTTTATAAAACTTAAGATATTTTATGATAAAAATGTGTAACATATAACATAAGATATGCCATACTGGGTCAGATCAAGGTCCATCAAGCCCAGTATCCTGTTTCCAACAGTGGCCAATCTAGGTCATACGTATCTAGCAGTATCCCCAAGAGACACAGGTTCCACAATGCTTGTATTGGTTCAAGCATTGATATCCTGGGTCCCTTCTTAATAATGGTTTATGGACCTTTCCTCCAGGAACTTGTCCAAACCTTTTTTAAACCCAGCTACACTAACAGCCTTTACTACATCCTCCGGTAACAAATTCCAGAGTTTGATTACACGTTGAGTGAAAAAATATTTTCTTTTATTAGTCTTAAATAGTTTACCCTGTAGCTTCATTGCATGTTCCCTAGTCTTTCTATATTCTGATAAGGTAAACAATCGATCTACGTTTACCCGTTCCACTCTGTTCATTAATTTATAGACTTCTATCATATCTCCCCTCAGCCATCTCTTTTCCAGGTTAAAGAGCCCTAACCTTTTTAGCCTTTCTTCATAGGAGTATCCTTCCATCCCCTTTACCATTTTGGTGGCTCTTCTCTGAACCTTTTCTAATAACGCTATATCCTTTTTAAGATAGGGCGACCAGAATTGTACACAATATTCAAGGTGCAGTCTCACCATGGAACGATATAGAGGCATTATAATATCTTTTGTTTTATTTTCCATTCCTTTCCTTATGATACCTAGCATTCTATTTGCTCTCTTGGCTGCCGCTGCACACTGGGCCGATGGTTTTAACATGTTATCCACAATGATGCCTAAATCTTTTTCCTGGGTGGTGGTTCCTAATGTGGAACCTTGCATCGTGTAACCATAGTGTGGGTTGTTCTTCCCTAGGTGCATAACTTTGCACTTGTCCACATTAAATTTCATCTGCCATTTTGATGCCCAGTCTTCCAATTTATCAAGATCCTCTTGCAAGTTTCCACAATCCTCTTCAGTTTTAACAACTTTAAATAGTTTTGTGTCATCTGCAAATTTATGTAAGGAGATTTTTCCTGCTGCTCTTCCAGCTATTCTCCACCCACACACACAAATACCAAGCCAGGTTCAATTATGTCAGCAGGATTTTATTAGCTGGTTGTGGTCAGAAGTCAGAAAAAAAACTATTAAATTCACTTTCAGAAAGCACATGAAGTGATCGTATAGTGTTTTTCCTTAATACATAGGGGTATGTTTACTAAACCGTCCTAATGTGCGCCCGGCGCTAGTGTGCAGGATGCCATATAAGGAGTGGGCATTTCAGTCTTAACCTAGCAAACCGGGATTATTGCGCGCTCTTGTGTGCTGCGCGCTCGTGTGTGCCGTGCAAATTAGCGCACGAGAAACGCGCGCAGGAAGCATAAGCAGGCGCGCTGATGTGCAAACAGAGGAACAGGGCTGCAGCACAATGGTGAAGACACTGACAGATGGTGCAGGGGTCATGGGTTCAATCCCCCACTGTGCCCAATGAATAAGGCTGGCTGAGGCACTACCTGTTATGTGTAATATTGCATTATGAGGCATTTTAATTTTATTTTAATTACTGCTGCTAGCAAACGCACTCTTAAAGCGCTGTAACATAAGGTGCTGCATAAGGCACCCCATAATGTACCCCAGAGGGCACATTTTAAAGTGCACTGTCCGCCACAGCACCCTACAATGTTGCTTAAAGGATGGCCGATAGGGCGCCATATAGGGTGCCCTATGAGGAACGGCAAGGTCATAGCACTGTTTTTGATGGCAGCACTGTGCTTTTTAACGCATGGAAATCCTAAGTAGGTGCGCTGACATGCAAGGAGAAACAGCAGTATAGCACAATGGTTAAGACACTGACTGATGGTGCAGGGGCCATGAGTTCAAATCCCCAGTATACCTAATGAATAAGGTTGGCTGAGGTAATTACTTTTTCTGCTTGCAACTGTACAACAATCTGTGCTGCCGTCTAAAAAGAACCCCACCCCAGTGCCATAAATTAATGCATCCTTTAGGGTGCACCAGAAGGCACATCCTAAACAACCACGTCAGCAAAGGCGAGTTATAATGTTCCCAAGAGGCCATATTGAAAGGTTGCCAACTCCCAAGATACCATAGTAGGCACCCCATAAGCTGCCTGAATAGAAGGTGTGGTGTAAGATGCCCCAAGGATGTATAGGTGAACCAAAAAACATTGGCCAAGAGCAGTAAGGTCCCCCAATTTGAAGGGCAAGAGAGGTATGTGGCAAACACATACGTAACCCAAACACTGCACAGAGCAGAACGGAAAGACAATGTATAAGTAAAAGAAGGACGTAGATCAGAGCTGATGGACCACACAAATCAGCTGCAGCCCATGTGGCAGCTAGAAAAATGGACAAACATATCGGGGGCAGCTGTAGCTATGCACAGAGTGATGGTAATGTACCATGCTATAATGACAGTGTGTGACAGAGGATGGGAAGATGTGTGCGGCAGCGGAGCCAGAAATGGCAGGATAGGTGAAATATCAGGATGACAGTGGAGTAGCAGTGCTATGCAGAGCACACACAGGAGAGGCAACCAGGGAGAGCTGCAATGCAGGAATGTGTAGGAGTGCAGGACGTGGGGTAGCAGCATGCACATCAGGGTAGGATGGCACACAGCTGGCTGGCAGACAGAAGATGGACAGAAGGATGATTCTCAACTCTGATGAGGGTACAATGTGCTCAAAGCACAGATCTGCACAAATATGACTGTCACACGAATGAAAACTAGTTCTGCAGGACAAGCATACAAATGAAAGAGAACAGAGAGGAATCACACCTATGACCACTACCACAAATGGCAATGCACAAACCGGTAGGCCACACCACCAATGTGAGCCCATTAGCAAAGGCTGCATACAAAAATAGTGCAGGGCATCACACAAGACGCCTGCTGGCTGTCAGGACAGGCAAACCCCCAACAGTAACCATGACCAAATGCACATGCAGATCTGCTGTGCACAGATCAGATCACAGTCTGTAATTGGGACCAGAGACACATGCACACACACAATGAAATGTTATGCAGTGGATACAGCATGTAAAAGAGGAAAGAAACTAAACCCCAAGGGCAGCAGAGGATGCTCTGTGGAGCTGGTGAAAATTCTGGAACAGGACAGGAGAGAATTCAACATGCAAACAGGTGTACCACACAGCAGCTGAACCACAGCAATACAAAACCCCCAAGTGCACTGCCATGTAAACACCATAAAGAAAGAGACCTATGTAACAGATAATATCTGATGGATAGGCAGCACAGAGGGCACACCTTGGTGTACAGTGAAGAGAGGGAAGGGTGTGTGTAGAGGTGATGAACCTGCTGGTACCTAATGGTCCAGTTAGCACAACAGAAAAGAAAAAGATAAACCACATGTGGGGATGAAACCTGCAAACTAGGGACTTATAACACATGCCTCTAACCACTACCCCAAACAGCACACTGAGCACAATGCAAAAAAAATACCCCAAAGGGAGGGTGTGTATGGGAACCTGTAATATTTATTTATTTTATTTAATTAATTAATTTATTTATTTATTTATTTATTATTATTAATACCCAGTGATGTGGCAAATGGCTGGCAGATACACAGCTGCCACCGTACAAGGATGTGAGCACAGGTGGGCCTTGTACATGACCAGCAAATCAGTAGATACAAGTGTCAATGTGATCAAAGAGTTGAGGAGTAGCCTAGTGTTTAGAAAACTGGCTTGGACACCAAGCAACCAGGGCTCAATTTACACTAGCACGCCATGTGGCCTTGGGCAAGTCACGCAACCCTCCATTAGTTTGTAAGAAAGACCTGACAATCTACTTCCTGTGACACTGACATGAAAACCCTGGAGTCTCTGGGTCACAAGGAGTCAGGACTGACTCAAAGGCACACATTGTATTGCAAGTTTGTCACCATGATCAAGCAGCAGCAGAGACAAATGTATATCAAACACATATGTTTATTTGGGTTCATTTTCACAGATAGTGTAGATCCCGCCATCATAATATCAAGGTGAGTGGATCCAAGGTGAAAGACAGAAAGGTCACTAGACCGTCTACAAATGAGGGGCAGGAGACATAATGTACAGCACTATGCATTAGGCCCTCACCCCCCACATACTGACGCACGCCTCAAATGTGTTACTCACATATGAGTGCATGTAGACAGTAGGCGGTGCATGATGAGGGACCAACACACATCAATCCTGATCTGTTACCTAAAATATATCTATCTGGCAACACAGGAGGCACACAAATGAAAACAGCATATGTTGTTGAAACGTTGTAACTTTAGAACCACAGATTGAAAATCATGTTACAGCTATCACATAATGCCTGATATAGGAATCCAAGGTGCAACAATGTAACCCTAAACAATCATCAAATGCACAATGAGGATATGCTAACAGGTAGCAGAGGCTCATGAACACAGACAGAATTCAAATGAAATCTACCTGCAGCAACATGCAGAGATAACACCATGCAGGAGGTCCCCCTGCACCGGTTGGTGAGTAGACAGTGTCTGTACACATATATCACTGTACATGGAATGCACAATTGAAGGAAGACAACGGACACTCACACTGCGACACTCCAAATATAACGGGGCAATGTGAGTGTTGTCACCTCAGGGGATAAATAGGACTGTGCAGACATGCAATGCAAGGTTTGTAAATCAATGCAGAGCGTCACGTCAGTACAGTAAACAAACACAAGAAACAGCATATAGAGAGGGAAATTAAGGGCAAACATGTTACAGTAAACCACACAGAAGCCATATTGCCACGTGCTGTGTTTTCCCAACATAGTCAGTCATATGCACATGCACCATTGATATTTCAACATGATTCAGTGATGCCACACATGCACGCAAAGACCCTTGTTGATTGAAAACATCAATCCAGGATGCTGGCGTGCATTAAAGCGGTGTTGTTGCAAAACCTGTATCAGCTCCATGTGGAGATTAGGTGGACATAGACAACAGGACCTCTCCATCGCTACCCCTATGCCACACGAATGGCTGTATGCTTGTGTTGAAACAAACAGAAGAGCATATCCTGTGTTCCATGTCACACACATGGCCAAAAGAAACAACTGTGGAGGAATGTGCAACATACAGTGACAATGGAAGTCCCTGATTCACACGTGGGGACCAGTACACAGTGTGCAAAGTCCAAAGCGTATCTGCAATCCAAGACGTCAGTTTAAGACTATCCTTGCAACCCTGGGCATGCATAGTCAAGTGTCACATCCCAATATGCCACAGTACATGAAAGGTCCTGTGTGTCTCCTGTGATGAGCACGACTCCCAACCAGAGCACGGCAGCAACAGTGTGTTGGACAGGTCTGTCATGGGCAAAGTAGCAATCCAAAATTAATAGTGTCCATCCTAGGCATGTGTCGCACTCGCACAGGTCAAACATCCTATGGCACCATTTTCCAGGGAAAGTTCCATGGTGCTCTGTCCCCCAACAGGTGGGTGATGGCGATGCCACATGCACTGTAATAGATGTGTCTTGTTTGTTCTCTGCCCTGTGTCAGAAGAGGAGAAATATTGTATTGGTATGTGCCTTGCAACATCAGCACAAATTGCAGAGAGTCAATCATTAAGAAGCACATAATGAAGGGACACACAGGCAAACATGACATGATCACAACACAATAAACATTGCATGTTGGGGACATTTAGAATTGGAAGCATACACATGGGTGTCACATGGATATGTTTCTGTCCATGCCCATGTGACACTGGCATTTCAGAGCTCCATCCTATGTGCATCAGCTTTCGTGAACACAGAGCCAACATGAAATGTATATGACACAAACAGTAAATCATTAACATGTAAAGGCTGATGTCATTACCAAAAGAACAAAGGTGCAAACTACCTTGTGCTTGCATCAGGTGTATGTCTTGGATCCTCTGAGCCACTCAAAGGCCATAACAGGTCACAGTGAAGGGACACAATGTCAGCGAAATATGTAGAATCTCCATGTCACGCCGATATCTGTGATACAAAAAGCAGGTCAACAGTGGTATGTCAGAACACAACACACAGTTCTGTTCCCAACACACAACACATGTCCACAATGGTTACACGGTAAACATCTGTAAGGTAGAGATAGCACAGTCACCACCGCCCCCCAGGTGTACAGACCCCTCACAACACATGATAATGTAAAAAGCCTGAACACTGTATCATCACACAGACAACACAAGAACACACACACACACAGTATGCAAAGGGCAGCATGCCAGCAGTAGCATATGCAATAGAAAGAATCGTTCATGTATCAAAGGGTAATATATAATTATCAATCACTATAATTAATGAATTTCCAATTTCTTAAACATCAGAGGTCTCAGACTAATTTGGCTCTGCCACCAGGACTCATGTCCGTTCTTACAGCAGATTGCCCGTTTGTATCAATGACCTCTCAAATTAGGCAAGTTAAGTAACACAGTCACAGAATCCAAGCAGCTTTGCAGGTGTTTCTGACTTGTTGCCCGGTTGTTCAAACACTGAGGATGTACCACGAGTGCCGTTGCCCCTAAAGTCTACATGGTCCCCCCCTGGTCCGCTTCATCCAGCGCTTGAAGTGTTCAAACGTTTGGTTCTGACAGATGTGCAGGCGTTAGAGGGGCGCCATAAGTTATGTAATACAGCTCTATCCCGAGATGAAAAAGAAGGCCCTTAGTGAGTTACAGCAACAACATGATATACTCATCAAACGGGCCGATAAGGGTGGAGCGGTAGTGGTCCTCTCTAGGGATGCTTACATTCAAGAGGCTTTGTCTCAATTGCAGGATGTAACAGTATATAAAAAATTGGAGGTAGACCCACGGGAGTTTTTGCAAAGAACAATTCCATCCGTGACCCAACAAGCTTTCACGAATGGCTTCATTACTAAGAAAGAGTACATTTATTTGAATGTAGTTGCCCCTATAACAGCTAAATTTTATATTGTCCTCAAAGTGCATAAACGTTTACAAGACCCCCCTGGTCGACCCATAGTCTCCACCAGAGGTAGTGTCCTCAAACTATTATCCACTTATGTTGATTCCTATTTACGCCCTTTATTACCAACTATTCCATCCTACATCCGTGACACCACCCACTTTTTGAATACTTTGAGGGAAATGGATGTATGGTCTCAGCATTTGGATGTGTTTTTAGTGACGCTGGAAGTGGTGTCACTATACACACACATCCCACAAGAAGCAGCGTTACAAGTTGTACAACAAGTGCTTCAATTACGGGGTGATTTATCTGAGTCTAAACAGCAGTTTATTATGACTATGGCTAGATTGGCGATCACACATAATTATTTCCTTTTTCAGGGGGACCTGTATCAACAAATAGCGGGGGTCGCTATGGGTGCCACCTGTGCCCCGTCAGTGGCCAATTTTTATATGGGGCTGTTTGAGAAAAATGGGTCATTCCATCACGTTTTACCCCTCAGATTCTGATATGGTGGAGATATATAGATGACATCTTTTTAATGTGGCGGGGTACACAGGAGTCCCTAGTTCATTTTTTTGACTGGTTAAATCAATTGGATGACAACATTACCTTTACTTACTCTTTTCATAGAGAGACTCTCCAATACTTAGATGTGGAGATCCAGCGATCCACAGAGGGGTGGTCCACTTCGGTATTTAGGAAGTTAGTGGATAGAAATACTTCTTTACATTTTCGTAGCTTGCATCCTCGTAGACTGAAAGAAAGCCTCCCCCTACTCTCAGTTCCTGCGTTTTTGCAGGAACTGTTCTGATGTTAGGGATTATAAGCATCGCGCCAAAGCGTTGTTTGCTGATTTCCTGTCCAGAGGGTACCCCCTGTCAATAGTTAAGAGGGCATATACTCGAGCGCTCTTTAACCATCGTGCCTTGCTGTTGGAGCCCCGGTTGAATTCCACACAAGAGGTAGCTTCTACACATGTAAACTTCATCACGAAATATTCCCCGATGAGTTCAGGGATACAGCAGATTATTAAAAAACACTCTAACATTTTGGCTGCAGTCCCTGGTTTAAATGATAAGGCTGTCAGATGTGTGTGGACCCAGGATCGAAATTTAAAGGAACTTTTAAGTCCTACTGTTCTGAGGCCGATAGAGGGGGTTGTGACTGAGACCCCCCATATGGGTCATCACCAGTGTGGAAATTGTGATATTTGTTGCATGACTATAGAAGCTTCTCATTTTGAATATAATGGTTTCCATAGAGGTTTGAAATCCTCTACGACTTGTGGTTCCATGAATGTTGTTTATGTCATCTTGTGCCCCTGTGGCTTAGCCTATATAGGGAAGACCACACGGGCGTTTCGAGTTCGGATTAGGGAACATAAGAGCCGTTTGAAACATACAGTAATGGAGGCCCCGATAGTTCAGCATTGTGTGGTAAACCATCATCAATTTGAGCAGCTTCGGGTTTTATGTGTGGATCAAATACTACAGGGGGAAATGAGCGTGCCTTTGGATCAGGCTTTGATAAGACGTGAACAATGGTGGATTTATACTTTTGACACGGTGTCCCCTAAAGGTTTGAATGCCTCTATTGAATGGGCGCGTTGTATATAATATCATTATTCTTTTGAATAAGGCATTGACTTAGTTTAAATTTCTGGGTTCGAGCGCTTTATTATGACAGAGGATGGGATGATAAAACATCGATATATTATTTGATTAACGACAAGTGTTTAATAGCTGCACAATATGAGAGCGGTTGGTGAGGGTATGGTTTTTGAGTCTGGGGAGAGGAGTGTTTTTGGATCGGTCAGCTGTTGAGTGTGACCTTTACATCTTTTGGATTTAGGATTTGGTTTAATTGGTCTGGTAACGATGATTAGTGACGTGTGAGCCTCCAGTAAAGCGGGTGGGTTCCTGACTAGGTCCATGATTGGGTAACAAGGTGACATTTGATTGGTTTTGAACCTTTGAGCACTCCCTATAAGATTGAGGATTTTTCTTTAGTCCGCATGCGCGGCATTCTAAGACATAGCCGGAAAAACAATTTTTGAGATGATCTTTGGTAGAACGTGGGCAGCCGAAAATGAGTGAAAGGTGAGGTTTTTTTCTCTATAACTTTTACGGTGGGAACTGGATTTCTGGGGTTTGTCTGAGGTGTTTATGGGTTGTTTGTGTTAGTGATACCTTGTTTTTCTGTTGGTTTGTTTGTTAGTGTATACAATGTTGAATGAGAGCGTTGGAGCGATCCCCTGAAGAAAGCTTGAGTCGTGAAACGCATGACTGGTACCTGCGAAAGGCGTCGGGATCTTTGCTCGATCCACTAGGGTGGGCTGTTTTGATAACACAGATAAGTATAGTGCTTTATGATACCTGCAAAGCTGCTTGGATTCTGTGACTGTGTTACTTAACTTGCCCAATTTGAGAGGTCGTTGATGCAAACGGGCAATCTGCTGTAAGAACGGACATGAGTCCTGGTGGCAGAGCCAAATTAGTCTGAGACCTCTGATGTTTAAGAAATTGGAAATTCATTAATTATAGTGATTGATAATTATATATTACCCTTTGATACATGAACGATTCTTTCTATTGTTTGAGTTGTGAGTTCATCGTTTGGTAATTGACCAATTGTTTGAGCAGTAGCATATGGCCTGTATGTCCACAAGTGGAGATTTGCACACATAAAGGCCCTGTGAAATGCAATGATACCCTGGTGTTGGCTCATGGTACAATGTCGGGGAAGGGTGCAAGTGTAGGCCACCACCCATAAACCTACAACCTCCACACACATGCAGCTCTGTTGGACATGTCCCAGAGACAGTGTTGCTGAAGACATACTGGGAATAGGAACACATGGGGATATGTGTGTCAACAGCAAAATATGGTTTAGGCAGGTGCAGGGAAAAGAGGTGAACCACAACATCTGGACAATAGGAAAGATCACCGAGAACATGTGTTCCCCCTGACTGCTGGCACAGACAATATAGCTGTAGTTCCACCTACCCTAGCCCACAGCATGTTGGCTGATGTACAGTCCCCTGCCAATGCACCACAGCACCAGGAGCTTCAACAACTATGTCCTGTGCATTGGGAAACACAAGGGAAACATACATATGTCATGTTCTAGCTGTGCAACACACAATGCACATTCCTGTCCCCAGCTTCCACACCCCCCAACATCCTTTACAGACTCACTGTTCACCATCACACTGTACACATCTCTCCCATGCGAGAAGCATCAAGGACATGTCTTTGCCAAACTACAGGGGTCCGTACTCTGTCTGTCCCCTCCCTCACCTCCCTGTTGTCGCACACACTGGTAAACATGAGTGTTTTTTTCCTACCGTGTTCCGAACTCACTCCAAGGCTGCAGTATTATCCTGGGTCCCCCATGTTGCTCCCAATGGCCCTTCACTGTGTGTACTGGTGTCCCAATGTCGTCTGCTACCCCGCTGTCAATTGCTGTAACACATGGAAATATGCAGGGGCACCTCCGGGATCCTCTGTCCAAACACATTTCCTGGTGTGTATATCTCATACCTTGACTAACATTAACAGCTGTGTGCTACTGAGTTGCTAAACATATATCTCAATGTCTGCGTAATGTCCGCTAAACTGCACCCCAATGTCTGCTTTTGACGTGACCCTGATGGCTGCATGTCAGCCCACTGTGTGAAAGTGATAATGGCAAAGCATGGATAGCCTATATGTGCACCTAATAACCCCCCTCCCATCAGAGCCTCTTTGTGTATGTGGCCATTACGTTCCTTCTCTAGGGTATGCAATGTAGTTGGTGTCTTGGCATGCACTCTCCTCCTCTATGCACTTATACAGCCTTTAGTTGAGTCATGGGTTTATGTTGACATGTCATCAGCTAGATTTTCTTTAAAAAAGGTGTTGAAAAAAAATATTTAATTTCCCTGAAAGCAACCTTAAAACCCATTCCACCCCCACATTGATCTCTCAGCTTGCCTACTGTAACCTACACCTTGTTGATCTTGCCTGAATCACTTCTGTTTGTGTGTACATATGCAATACTGCACTGCATGTCTATTCTGCAATGGAAAATGAAAAACAAAAAACCCCTGGCTCGACCATGCACACTTTCCCTATCCTTCTCCGCATCCATGTTAGGGCTACGCGATGACTTATACAGTCTGCCACACTGTGTTGTGCCACTAACTCCCCGTAAGGGTTTCAATTACCATTATGACAGATAGTACTGAGCATGTATATAGTACTACATAGCACATGTAGCACTATACAAAAATTACAGACCAACACATCCAGCTTACAAGAGCATACCACACACACAATCAGCTCAAAATACCAAATGAAAACCACACACAGCTGCACAAGTGACCCCAAACATGGTCCTCTCTCCCAGTGTGAAACCCACATAAAATGCCTCTCACCTTGCTGCACCCAAAGCATAACACAAACTAACAGTGGTTGCACAGCATCCACTATCACAATCATCCACAAACCACGAATGTCACCCCAAAACCTCCCAGAAGCATAAAAGCACCCACCCACATCATCCACCTCAGCCCTCAGTTCTGCCCTGCCCACATGGTTTGGTTCACAGTCATGCTGATATTTGACGTTGGGATGGCCAGCCAGTGTCTGTCACATGTCAGTACAGTGTTGCATCCTACTGATATTGGTCTACAAATGTTAATCTGTATTAGCACTATACACATATAGGAAAAAATGTGGGAACATATGCAGTACGTACATGAGAAGAGCTGTGCAATCACCTGCCGCCTGATTGCTGTGCCCTCACGTGTGTCCTCACGGGCACGTACAGGGGGGCACGTCGGATCATCCTCCAGACCCTCATTAATCTCTGCAGGGATATTGTGCCTGAGAGCAATGTTGTGCAGGATGCAACAGGCTATGATGATCTCTGCCACAGTCTGTGGAGTATATTGTAAGGCGCCGCTTGTCCTATCCAGACACCTGAAGCGACTCTTCAAAACGCCAAAGGTGCGCTCTATGACAGAGCGGCTGGTGGCATGGGCCTCATTGTACCTCTGCTCTGCACGTGTCTGTGGTTGAAGCACAGGGGTCAGCAACCAGGGGCGACACCCATATCCTGCATCACCTGTAGAAAGACATGAGGTAAGTTAAAGCATGAGCTCATGTCCCCTCAAATGGACACAGGTATATATGTGCAAAACAAATGCATTACACATTCTGTAAGAAACATATGACATCACAGCTATGCAGCATTGCAACATTGAAATATGATGACACAAAAGGACTACATGGCCTATCTAGTCTGTCCGTCCATATCAACAGGTACAACAGTCCCCTTTTTATCCTTTATAGATCCTCTGTGTTTGTCCTATGCTGTTTGGAATGCAGTTACTGTCCTCATCTCTACCACCTACACTGTGAGAGTATTCCATGGATCCATCACCTATTCATTAAAAAAATATGGTGGTGGCATATCACCCCTGAATCTATTTCCCTCCACCCTCATCCCAAGTTCCCTCGTAGCTGAACTTGCGTACAATTTGCAGAGGCTCTCTCCCGCAACATATATGCCACGGAGGTATTTCTACATCTCCATCATATCACCTCTATCCCTCCTTTCCCCAAGGCGTACATCCTAAGATCCTTCGGTCTGTCTTCATATGCTGTATAATGAAAACCACTAATCCTTTTAGTAGACACCCTCTGCTCCGACCCCATCCTGTGCACATCCTTTTGAAGGTGCAGTCTCCAGAATTGCACACTCTACTCCAAATGAGGTCTCACAAAAGACATATACAGAGGAATTCTCCCTTCCTGTTTTATGCTAGCCATTCATCTCTGTATGCACCCAGCCAGCCTTCTAGCTTTTTTTTCCCTCGCCTATTCAACCTGGTTAGCTACTTTGACATCAGCAGAAACAACCACACCTAGGTCCCGCTCTTCTGTAGTGCAAAAGAGTACTTCACCCCCTATACAATAGTGCTCCCTTGGATTGTTTAAGGCCAACAGCCTGACCTCACATTTCCTACCATCACATCCCAGCTGGCCAATTTAAGACCATTCATCAAGCTTAGCTAGATCACTCCTCATGGTTTTTACAGCTTCCTGGGTGTCTACCCTATTACAGATTGAGTGTGTGAACCTAAGAAACACCAGACAAGGGGTAGCTGTATGGAGTGGCAACAACATAATATGTAACAACCACACAAATGCTTGCATCCAATCAACCAGCATCACACAGCAACATAGCAGGGCGCATTTGGAGGGCAACCCCCCCCCCTTCCCCCTATATCCCACACAGGCAGATGAGACACACACACAATGAGTGATCTACTGCAAGACACACATTTGCACATACGCCTAGTCACATGAGCACCATGTGCATGTCAGAAATGGGAAACACCCACCCAGCAATATGCAGATCTCATACTGTCCTGCCTCAAATTGTTGGAATAGTGCCGAGTGATGCAGGATATAGGTGTCATGGGTGGACCCTGCAAACCTGGGGACCACATTCAGAATATGAATATTTGCATCACATACAAACTGAACATTCAGGGAATGATAGTGTTTGCGGTTGCGGAACACTACCTCCCTGTCTCTAGGCGGGACCAGGGCAACATGTGTGCAATCAATAGCTCCCATCACGTGTGGAATCCCGGCTAACACCTCAAAGGCCTGGTTCAGGGTCCACCACTGTTGCCTAGTGTGTGGAATGGCAATATAATTCCGCACCCGGCTGACCATGGCACGCAGTACTTGGTGGAGACAGCGTGAGAAGGTGGGGCGGCTCATGCCACCCACTGCGGCCACAGATGACTGGAAACAGCCAGAGGCAAAGAAATGTAGGGCAGCAAGGAGCTTGACCAAACCTGGTATGGCATGTGACCGATCAGTCAGGGGCTCGAGGTCAGGTCTTAGATCCTCATAGAGCTCCCTAATAGCCCCTGTGCTCAGTCTGTACAGGGAGATGACCTGGTCCTCTCGCATACCCTGGAGCTGGGCCCTGGGCCTGTAGAGGCGTGGCTGGCGAGCCTGCACCTCAGCACGCCTCCTGCGCCTTGCGGGCACAGCCCCTGCCTGCCCTGCCCCCACAGCTGCAGGTCTGATTTGCTGCAGGACTACACCCATGCCCTGTGCCTCAGCCCCATAGACAACCATCTCCCCTGTCACGCAACCGCACCACCTGCCCACCTCGCGCTGCAGCTGCAGCAAACACAAAGGCTGCCATAACCTCCACCCGCCCTGCTCCTCAAAATCAGTCAAACACAGACAACACTTCCCTAACCAAGACACACACCTTACACACCACACAGAACCACAGCCACACAATACAACCAGCTAAAATCACAAACCCAGTCACGCTCCACAATACACCTGATTCAGACTTGCTCCTTCCGTCACTGCCAACTCACACCTTCTTTCTCCCTCGCCTACAAAAAAGCCCTCAACGTGCAACATGTGCTGAGGACAATATATAGATTTATTATGTTACGCGTGTTGCGCGTGTGCATTTGCGTGAGCATGACCACTGCGCATGTGCAGTGCACACGCATCACTGCGCATGCGCAGCGCACACGCAGCACTGCACGTGCACCACGCACACGCAGCACTGCACATGCGTCACAGCTCACACGCTACGTACGCATCCACGTTCTGCATCTGCATGGCACATGCGCAATGCACACAGCCAACTGCGCATGTGCAGTGTGCACAGCGGCGGGGGTGCGTGCACGCTCTGCATAGTATAATGCGCAACACGCAAGCACCCATTTCCTGCCTCTGGCGCAATGCGCACAGCCAACTGTGCATGCGCAGCCAACATGCACACGCAACTGCGCACGCGCAACGTAAAAAACGCTATAAATACACCTCTACACGTGCTGCACGTTGAGGGGTTGTTGGTAGGCGAGGGAGAGAGAAGGTGTTAGTGAGAGAGAGAGAGAGAGATAGAGATAGAGAGAAGCAGGTGTCTAGGAGAGCTAAGGTTTTCTGGTGAGGGTCAGAGTGTTAGAGGCTTGGTTGTGGAGGATAGGTGTGAGGTACAGCAGGGGATACAGAGAGGAGGGGAGTCAAGGAGCAGGTGAGTGAGAAAGGAGGTGAGGTAAAGAGCAGATAGCAGAGAGAGGAGGGAGGTGTGAGGTGGAGCTGAGAAGGGCAAGAGAAGGAATGTCTGACAGGGAGGGAGAGGACAGGGAGATGGAGCCACAGGACAGGGCAGGAGTGGAGAGGGACAGGGACAGGGAGAGGGAGAGGGAGGTGGGCCCACCTGATGGGGACGAGACAGATATGGCAGGGAGTGTGGTGGAGGCTGCAGAGCCATCGTCCCAGCCCACACAGGGTCCTCTCACTACAAAACGTAAACGCATACCGGTGCCAGCTCTGCAAAGGAAGAGGGCCCAGAAATTCTCACCACAGGAAAATCACATCCTGCTGGCTTCTGTTCTAGAAAATTATGAGGTCCTATACGGACGCCTAAGCAACACCACCACTGTTGCAACACGCACCCAGGTGTGGGAGGTGGTGCAGGAGGCGGTGGCACAAGGAGGGGGCCCAAGCAGAGACCTCGACAGCCTCAGAAAGAGGTTTAATGACATAAAGAGGGGTGTGCGTGCACACATGATGGCAGAGCGGCGGCGTGCTGTGGGCACTGGAGGGGGAGGCCCCTTTACACCCTCCCTAACACCCCTGGAGCAGGAGTTGGCAGAGCGGCTAGGGCCAATATACCTCTATGGACTGCCAGAGGCACTGGACACTGCCCATCCCCAGGCAGGTAGGTACCCAAATCACACCTTGCTGCTCCCAACCCATTGAGTACCTGCCCTTTGGATTTGCATCAGGCTTCTTATTAGCACCTCCTCAGACCTGCTCCCCTGGATCATCTCCCACCCTCTGCCTTTGGCTCATTAGTGTGCTGTCCCCCATTCCACCCCTTTTACTCTGTGTTTTGCTGCCTCAAAACACATGTTTCATTTGATCATCCCTTTTTATATCTGCCTGCACATGTGGCTACATGTCTGCTACAAGCCCCCTCTCAGACCTGTATGTGTTTTGTCTGTGTCTAATCTAAGCACTGCTGAGCAGGGATGGTCCTTCTGTGGGATAAGGTACACCAGGGGTCCTCAAACATTCTGAACAGGGGGCCAGTTCACTGTCCCTCAGACCATTGGAGGCCCGGAATATAGTTTTTTAAAAAATTATGAACAAAGCCCAAAGAACACTGCAGAAGTACAAAAAACACAGAAAGTTTCAAAATATTTTGTTTTTGTTTTTCCACTGGCAATTGTTCTTGCCACGTTAGTCTGGTTTCTTTGGGTCTTCTGCTAACTCCCCATCATCTGCTTTCCATTTGTCCTTTTGTCACACGTCTAGTATTGTTTCCATTCTCTGTCTACATCTGCTTTAACATGGTAATCTTTCTCCTTGTACACCTTCCGCATTCCTACGTCATCCACTCAAATGTTAGACCCCCATCCTCAATCCCCACTATCTGTCCAAATTGTAGATATCTCTTACCTCCCTCAAAATGTTTTTTTCCCTCACCATTTCATTTGTCCAGCTCCATCCCATTCTGATCCTCGCACAACCCCACCTCCCGTATATTTCCAGCCACACCCAGCATCCGCTCCCCTCTAGTCCGTGCATCAGCCCATTTGCGGTCCCTAGCCCCCCATCAGCCCATTTTCATCCTATCCCTGGCCCCACATCAGACCAGTACCAGTCCTAGCTCCACACCCAGGTCGAGTCCTATCCAAGTTCCTCCAGAAGTGCATTTTCCAAACCCCAGCCCCCCACAAAAGCTTACTGATAGCCCTCTCCTGGCCCCACCTAAGCCCATTTGCAATCTTAGCACCCCCAGCTGCACATTTTGACCCCTATCCTAGGCCCCCCATCATCCCGCGGCCAATCTTACCACCACCCATAGGCCATGACCTGTCCGAAACCCCTCCCCCACATCAGCACACTTCCAGTCTTTACCTCTCCCCCCATAGCCCTTTACCACTCCAAACCTCCCCCACCCCCATCAGGCAAGATAGGGTACGAAATAACCCAACCACGCCTGCTGCTTCTGATTCCACCGTCACAGCAGCAGATTCAAGCATCCCGTGGGGCCCCCCCCTGCTCTGCAGCGTCCTCCATGCGGCTTCAGTGTGGGCTTGTCAGAGCCATGTGAGGGGAGAGTATCCCTTTCTCACGGCCATGTCAATGCCGCCACGGGCCCTATGTAAAATACCATCAGGCCCATGGCGGGATTAACAGAGCCACGAGAGGAGATGCTCTTTCTTTTTGCGTGGGTCTGACAGCCAACACTGAGGCTGCATCTGCGCCTTTACACCTGCACTCTTCCTTGTCCTCACTTCCTCACTCTACTACCCTTCGCTCCTCATATCTGCCGTCAAAAGCAGTCTCTGTTGTCATATCCCGTTCTGCAGCTCTGGTTCTCTTGCTATTGTTCTGTTTTCCCCTTAACATGTCTGTTATACGGTGCACTGGGGGCTGGCGCCCTGTTGCGTCCCCTCCTATCCTTCCCGGCCCATCTTGCCCGGCAGCCTCTCAACCTAACCACTGTACACCTCCCCTTCACAATCCTCCCTTACTCCTCCATTCTCCCCTTCATTTTGGCACTTAGCTCTCCTGAACTGTCGCTCCACCCGGACCAAATCATCCCTGATCCCAGACCTTTTTGTACTACGTAGTCTGGACATCTTTTTTCTAACTGAAACCTGGCTGAAGGAGGGCGAGGAGCCCTTCCTCAAACCGGTGCCTTCCACCTGGCTATTCTTTCCTGTCTACCTCACGTAGAAGCAGAAGTGGCGGTGGAAATCCGCTATTCTTCACCGCTCCTCTGTTTCACTATCTGAACTTTCCTCCACAGTCTCTCCTTCCTATCCAGATTCCCTCCTTTTACGTTTGGATTCTTCATCCACCCCATACTACTTCCTGATTATCTATGCCCCTCATTCTCTCTCTACTTCATACTGGGCTTCTTTACTAACCACGATTGCAGAAGTTTCCCTCCGTTATCCCCCGTCTCTTAATTCTAGGTGATTTCAATGTTCATGTGGACGCTCCTTCATCACCAAGAGACCTTTCTTTTCTCACTTTCCTATCAGATTCACTCCTCCGTCAATTTGTTTCCTTTCCCACTCACATTGCTGGCCACACTCTCGACCTTCTTATTGCTCCAGGTTCCTTCCCCTTCCTACCTTTGTCCCTTTCCTTTTCTACTCTTCCCTGGACCGATCACGTATGTCTCTTTTTGATGTTCCTATCCCACCTATTGCTTCTTCTTATAATTTTAATTCCAACTCCTCTCCTATGCTTTCTCGTCGAATCAACTGCCCGATACCTTTCACCATCTTCCCTCCCCAGCCATTACGCTCCCAGTAGACTTCGATGCTCTTCCCCTCGACGTTCAGGTTTCATAAACTGCATTCGTCACTTTCCTCTGCCTTAGATTCTGCCGCTCCCCTTCGTCCTCATCACTCTCGTCGCCGCTTCCCACACTATCCCTGGTTCCACCATGGTTTAATTCTGCACCGTAAGCACCTCCGCCGTGCTGAACGCCTCTGGCGAAAGTATCCTTCTCCTACCACCTCTGCTGACTTTCATACCTGTCACCGCTGCTATCGCACCCGTCTCCATACGGCTAAGCGTGATTACTATTCTGATCTCATCTCTTCCTCCTCAAACTCATCTCGCCAACTATACTCTGTCCTTCGTACCCTCACAGCGTCACACTCTGCATCTTCTCCCTCTCCCAATGTAACCTCTGTTCTCCCAGACCCCTCTGCTCTTGCCTCCTTTTTTGTCTCCAAGGTTAGTGCCCCTCGCCAAGCTTTTCCCCAATGTCCACCGCCTCTTTTTCTCCCCCTGCTGAGCCCCCTCTTCTTTCCTTCTCTTCTCCATCCTCATCTCCAAGCACTATCACATTCCTGGTCTTCATTTGAACCCTATCACACTTGATACCCTGGAAAAGACCTTTTCTAATATTCGCAAAACCACTTGCCCAGCTGACCCTATCCCCTCCAAATGGCTTCTGGAACCTTCCTTAGCTCTATCCCCTACATTCTTTCCCTCCTAAACCTAGTCCTCTCCACCGGTTCTTTTCCTTCCACTTGGAAAAACATGCATTAGTCCGTCCCATTTTGAAATCTCATTCCTCTGACCCCGTCCACTCTTTCCAATTGGCGCCCAGTCTCAAACCTACCCTTCCTATCAAAACTTCTTGAGAAATTGGTTTTTCTCCAGCTTGCTTCTCACCTTGAGCTTGCCTTCACTCTCCATCCCCGTCAATCAGGTTTCCGCCCTGGCCACAGCACCGAATCTGTTCTTCTTTCTCTTCTCAACGATCTTCACATCGCTCACGATCGCGGTCTCGTCACTCTGGCTGTTTCTCTCGACTTATCTGCGGCTTTCCGACTTGGTGGATCATCACACTCTCATCTTCCGTCTTCAAGAAGGCTGGTCTTTCGGGTGTGGTTCTCCGGTGGTTTCATTCGTTTTCTATCCTGTCGCTCTTTCTCTGTTGTTTCTGCATCTTCTTCTTCTGCCCCCACCCCCCTGTCCTGTGGTGTTCCCCAAGGGTCTGTTCTCGCCCCACTTCTCTTCAATATTTTCCTAGCCCCCCTAGCCCTTCTGGTCCCCAACAGTTTAGCATCTCTGCATATTATTATGCAGACGACATTATTCTTCTCCACCACACAGATCCTCTTTACCCTGATATCTCCCCTATCAACCACTGTCTCACTGCTGTGATGTCTTGTGTTCTCCCTCCAACTTTCTACAAGTAAACCCGGCAAAATCCTTCGCAATCTGGTTCACCTTTGGCAGTCCTTCTCCCACCTGTGCCCCTCTATCTTCCTCCCAGTCTATCCCCCTGGTTTCTTCACTCCGATACTTAGGTGTTGTCCTTGACTCTGCCCTTACTTTCAAAGATCACATTTCCTCAGTTGTTCAACGTTCCTTCTTTTCTCTCGCCAGCTTAGAGCAGTTCGTCCCTTCCTTTCTACTCCTGCTCTGACCACCCTTCTGCTTTACCCTTGTGTTGTCCCGTCTTTGATTATTGTAATGTCTCCTTTGCTGGTTTACCCAAGTCCCAACTGTCTCGTCCTCCAACGCGTTCAAAACGATGCTATCCGTCGTTGTCCCATGCCCTCTCGGTTTGATCATGTTCACCCCTTCTCTATCAACATCACTGGTTACCTATTTCTTTCCGCATTTCGGTTTTAAACTTCTAATTCTTGCACATCGAACAATTTACACTGGCACTCCCCTCTATCTAGCAAACCAGATACAATTTCATATCCCCCACCGTCTCCTCCGTTCCAGGCATATGAATCGCATGGTCCTTCCCTCCCCTTCACATGCTCATTTAGAACAAACCCGCTCCTCTGCCTTCTATTCCTGGTCCCCAGCCTCTGAATTCACTCCCCCCCTCCCCGTGCAGAAAGGGTATCAAATTTTTCAAAAAGCCCACCATCAAAAAACCATTCTTTTCCGCCTTGCGTTCCGACCTCCCCCCTAGCCCACTCCTCCCCCTTCCCACCACCTCCTTTTCACAGAATTTGTATGTCTTTCCTCCCCTCCTTCCCGTCTGCACTTGTATATTGAGTTTTTAGGTTGAGAGTATCCTCTTTCTCCCCCACTTTCCTTTAATTTTTGATGGCGTTGTTTTTTCCACAGCCAATGCTTGTTTTAATCAACTTGCTTGTTTTTTATATATTGTAAACCGCTCAGACGCCTATGGTATTGAGCGGTATAACAAGTTTTTAATAAACCTTAATAAACCTAAACTGTAGAGCAGGGGGAGGCCAGTGGGATGCTGGATTATTCTGCTAGCACGGCGGCAGCGGCAGCAGCAGGCTTGTGAGGTGTTAACTTAGCTGGGCTGCTGCTAAATGAATGCTGCGGTCCTGTGTAGAGCTGCCCCTGAGGACTGGCAGCGGCGGCATAAACACCCATCGGGCTGCATACATCTCCTTGGAGGACCACATGTGGCCCTCATCCCGTAGTTTGTGAACCCCTGATGTACACATTGATGTGTCTGCTAGGTACTGGCCTAAATATGCCTAATTGTGTTAGCAGGAGCTGTAGTGGTAGCTATTTAGCATATGTACAGGGCCACGGCCAAACACACATTGATTGTGGGGTGGATGTGTTAAACAGTTGTATGTAGTTGAACCATGCAAACCAATCTGTGCTGTGTATGGTTTCCACAACCCAGGTGACTACACAACCATGGCCCCAGCTGAGAAGGAGGGAGGTGCAATTGGGCGAGGATGTGGCTGAGCCCCAGCCCACAATGTCTGGGGGCAGCACCAGCAATGGTGATGGGACCCCAACCACACACGTCCAGCCTGAACCAGAGGACCACACCCCAGACGTCACTGACACAGAGGGCTGGGAGGACATAAGAAGACAACACCCCAGTCATGCACCAGCGCCAGATGAGAACCCTCCACCAGAATTGGACCCAATTGTTGAAGAACTGCACACACACACTGCTGCAGCACAGCGCAGTGCAGAAGGTGGGTAACAGCATACCCCACGATCCCGACGGGGTTGTCCTAACATCCACAAAATTATTGTATATTGCCCACATAGCATAGAATTCTGATTTTGGGGGGTTGTCTTCTGTGCTCTGTGATTCTACCTCCTGTAGCATGTCTTGTCAGGTGTCAGCATTTGTGAGGGCCTCACACACATGCACACTGTGCTTGCCCATATACCCCACATAAACCCAAAGGGAATAGCAATGATCGCAGGTCACCCAGACAACCTATGTGACAGAGACCTCGTCATGGGTATTGTCACACAGTATCGTTTTAACAACATAATCTGCAGTGTGCGCCAGCATTATAGAAATTGGGCCACCCCAGATATGTGTATGTGTGTCTTAGGCCCCCTCAGATCATCTGACCAATCCCAGACAAGCAGTGTGCAGACCTGGAATAGTCATATTAAACTGTGGCAATGTGCCATGTGTGAAATCTGGGATGGCTCATGGGAGACACAGATGTAAACATTGGTAGGTTTGGCAGGCATGACTGTTCTGCAGACTGCTCTTCTGGGATATGCGTGACATGTATATGTGTGACAGCTGGTAACGGAGAGGAAGCTCACATATCACCCTCTGTCCCACCCACAGGCACTCATCAGGCACTGCAGCGTGTGTTCATGGCAATTGCAGAAAACACAAGGGAGCTGAGGATGATCCGGGAGGAGATGCGGTCGGGGGCGCTTGGCCGCATTGCGGATGCAATGGAGGACATTGTGGGGCTAATGCGGCAGCAAGCACCAGCACCAGCACCAGCACCAGCACCAGCACCGGCACCGGCACCTAAGGCACCAGGACAAGGTGCAGTTCCGCGGGGGGTGGTGTGCCATGGGAGGCGCAGGCGGCCACGCAGGAGGTGACTCCGGGACCAATAAAAAGCTGTTAACCAGTACATACGTGTGTTTTCCAATGTGTGTCCCTGTGCTCCCCTTAGGTAGTGTGAAAATGCATGTTGTGTCATACACACATGCCCCTCGATGGTGGGGTGTCTGTACTGACAGGTATCACTGCCCAGACACCATCACATGCCATGTGTGCCATGCACCGTGTCAGATCTGAGCCCCTGGGCTGCAGTGTGGCAGTTTACATATCCTCCCGGGTTGCAAAGGGTGAATGTTCTTGAGCTACATGTCCAGTGTTGGGAGCCGTCACAGTTAAAATCCTGTCATACCCCCTACATTGGAAGCACATGTGTGACCCTTGTCCCTGCCTGCAACACTGCCTATGTGCCTGCCCCCCCACAAACGTATACGGTTACTCACCAACCATCCCTGTGACATGTATTGTCCCAGGACACACTCAACAGCTTTACCCCTGAGTAGCTCCTGGGCTCATCATCACATCTTACCCTGCCAGCACAGACATACTGGTTTGCACTATTGGCAAACAGGCATGTTGCATCAGAAACGGTTCCGACACATTGCACACAGCATGCACGTGCCTCAGTATACTGGGCCGTCGTCTAAAATTCTGCATCTCAGGGTCCACGCTGATCTCACACACCTACACACATGGTCATCCCCCACGACTGCATGTGGAGCCAGTCCACGCATGATATCCATGTCTACCTTTACAGCACATACCTGTCTACACACATATCCCATGCTTGCATCCATAGTGTGTTGCTAAGGGAGACACGTGACCATTTTGAAATGAACAAACAGTGTGTATATTAGCAAAAACATATAATACAAAAACATAAAATACATATAATACAAATATAATACAACATTTGGAATGGGGATAATACCCATCACCCTCCCCCCAAACACCTCCCTCCTCCCCCCTGCCACCCCCACCCGCCCTATACACCCTCCTCCACCCCTTCCCCCATCCCCTCATCAGACACACCCTCTCCCTGCATTCTGCATGCCCAGTGATGGAACACAGGACAGCACAGGGCACATGTGTGGAGATCACAGGAGCCATCAATGACTCCTGTGACACTCCTCAGGGGATGGCCGCCGACATGGCAGCCGCTCCACCTCGGCGGCCACCCGCTGAATGGCTGCCGCCAGCCACTGGTGCGAGTGCACAAGGAGGTGCACACACTGCTTCAAGGCATCCAGGGCCACATACAGGTCCGCCACACACCTGCCACCACACACATACATGGTCCCAGGGGTCTGGGTGGTGGCATGTGCATGCGACCTGTGTGTGGCCCTGGATGGTGGAGCAACATGCAATGGCTGGCGGGAGCCCACAGTGCCCTGTGCTGCACTGTGTGCGCCATCACTCTCCCACCCCCACACATCCCCCTCCTCCCCCCCTTCCACCTCCCCCCCACCCTCCACACCCTCCTCCACCCCTCCCCCCACACCCACATCAGACAAACCCTCTCCCTCCCCTGACACGCCACCACCCACCCCTTCCATGCCCCCATCAGCCCCCTCCTCCGCTGCACTCTGCACTGGCTCAGCATCCTCGTCCTCCGCCTCTACCTCAGTTTCCTCCTCCACCACCACCACCTCCACCTCTGGGGCATGGTGGGCAGGGGGGCGCCTCAGGGCATATGCCGATGTTGTTGGCTCTGCATCAGTGTCATGACCCTCTGTGGAAGATGACAGTCATCAGCACATTATCAAGTGTGTCACATAACACATGTACATATGCAGGCAATACACAGGCTGGTGGGCCAATGTGACATTTGTTACTCGTCAGCAAGGTTGTCAATACTCACCATCACCCTCTGCCTGCGCCGCCCTCTGGAGGCGGGCAAGATAGTCATGGTGGTGGAGACGCAACTCGCGCCCCTTCTTCCGGAGATCCTCTACCTGTGGATGTGAAAACAATGTGTGGGGGCATCAGTGACTGCTTACCTCTGGTGGGTGGGCAACATAAACAAACATCTGTGTGGCCAGCATCCTGCTGCTCCTGCTCCACTGCTGTGTGTGTCATGTAAGGCATAGTTAGTCACGGGTAACAGGTGATCTCCAGGAACACCAGGAATAAGTCTTCACATGTGGGTGGCGTTGGTACCAACTGAGCCTGTGTGGGAACGCTCCCCAATGTCCTATATTCAAGTTTTTGGGAGCATACCACAGTGCGTGCATGCTGCCTTCCCGCCTTTCATAAATGCCTCTCTCTAGTTGAGTTTAAAGCTGACACAAGGAGAGAGAGAGAGAGAGACATACAACCCACTAGGGGAGATGGGTGGGTTGTGATTACCTCATCCTTCTGTTCCCAGAGATCACCTGTTACAGGTGATTAACTATGCTATCACCAGGAACAAGCAGGACGTGTTCGTCACATGTGAGGAAACCCTAGATGTAGACGCCAGGGAAGGATCCCCAGAGTGGTGAGGGCCTGTGGAGGGCTTCTACTTCCTCCCATGGATCTCTGGCATCCTGTAAGAGAGGCAGCTAGGAGTGGATTACGTATGGAAGAGGTTTTTCAGAGCAGCCTGACCAACCATTGCATGCCTGCAGGAGCCTTTTTCCAAGCAGTAGTGGCCCGTGAACCGAGGACCAGGTAGCTGCTCCACAAATGTCGTTCATATAGACGGAATGGAGGTGAGCCCGTGAGGCTGCCATGACTCTCACATTGTGAGCGGGAACATGGGCCACTAGTGAATGGTGTTAGTTATGATAGATAAAAGGTAATACATTGAGCAATCCAGTTTGATTAAGATCATTTTGTAACTGGTGTACTGAAATGCAAGGGATCAGTGACTCAGAATAGCTGAGGGGACCTTCTGTGTTGCTGGGTCCACTGCAGATGAAAAGCCACAGCTCTTGCACAGTCCAAGGTATGAAGATTCTTCTCTGCATTTGAAGCATGCGGCTGTTGAAAGACTACAGGTAACTACACCTCTTGTTTCAAATGATAGGAAGAATCCACCTCAGGCATGAAGTGTGGATGTGTCCTTAGCATTACCCTATCATGGTGAAACGGTGTGTAAGGTGGATCAGCCACTAGAGCTTGAAATTCACTGATACGACTTGCTGATGTGATTGCAAGAAGGTATTTTACTTTCCAGGTCAGAAACTTTAAGGAAGTAGTGTCTAAGGGCTCAGAAGGCGGCAGCATACGCTGCCCTACAAGCAGATTGGGATCCCATGCCTCTGGAGGTGGTCTAAGGGCAGGTTTTGGTAGATGCAGGCCTCTCATGATTCCGGATATGAGAGGATGGGATGAAATGGGTTGTCCATTGATGGGTTCAGAAGGAGCAGCAATGGCACTTAAATGGACTCTGATTGACTCAGTTTGGAGACCATTGTTTGATAAGTAATGGAGTTTGTCAAAAACATGTTTATATACAAATGACAAGAGGGTTGCAGGCCTTTTGTTATTACCAAATGAACTGTCACGTCCACCTGATGGCATAGGACTGCCTTGTGGAAGGTTTCCTGGAAGCATAACAGACATCATGCAGTTCCTGAGTGAGGGGAGGGCCAAAGCAGTTACAGCCATCAGTAGCGAGGCTCTGAGGTACAGAGACGGGGGGTTTGTATGCCATACATTCCCCTCCTCCTGCGACAGTAAGTCTGGCGCTGACCCTACGTACAGGGGTGCAACCTCGGACAGATGTAGAAGCAGAGGGTATCACACCTGCTGTTGCCAACGTGGGGCTATGAGGATCATGTTGCCTCTGTCCCTCAGGAATTGCAATAGGGTCTTGGCAATCAAGGGAATGGCAGGAAAGGCATATAGGCATTCCTGCCCCCAGTTGAGGAGGACAGCATCCCTCGCTTTGTAGCTCTGAGCTGGGATTCGTGAACAGAACCGGGTAGGTTTGGCATATGATGGACTTGCGAAGAGGTATGAATCTTGACTTCCCCAGAGTTGCAATACTCTACAGCAGTGCTCCCCAACCTTTTTATCGCCGCGGACCGGTAAACGTTTGATCATTTTTCCGTGGCCCGCTTGTTTTAATTTAATAATTTTAATTTAATTGTATTTAAACATGCCTTCAAAATAAAATACAGCTAAATCAAAACATGAATATAAAGTGATTTATTTAATTTAACTCACTAGAATTCCAAATCAATGAGAACCCTGAGCTTGTTTCTTTGCAACGAGACGGTTCCATCTGGGGGTAATAGGAGACAATGACACCCGAAGTGTGTTGCTTATGTCCAGTTTATTCCGTTGTTTTGTTTTGGTTGCTGTCACTGCAGAAAACCCCGCTTCACACAGATAGGTTGTCAGAAATGGTAATAGGGATTTAAGTGCTGTGGTGGCAATCTCAGGATATTCCGCCATGACTTTAATCCAGAACACCGGTAGAGTTGTTGTCTCGAATGTAGTTTTAAGGCCACCGTCATTTGCAATCTCCAGCAGTTGTTCTTCTTCTTGCATAGACATGCTAGATTCGCCTGATTTGTTGGCAAATGGGTCGCGGAAGTAGCGCTCAAACTCTTTTAAAAGCAAAGACAGGTGATCGTGCACCAACTGGCAGAATGAATGTTCAAGCTCAGTCTCGCCTAAAATCCCCGCTAATGTCTGAAACATGTCCAAAATGCCTCTGTTCACGCGCCGTCCCCACAACTCCAGTTTGGCTTTAAATGCAGCTACTTTGTCTGACAACTTGAAAACAGTTGTCATTTTCCCCTGAAGGCCCAGATTGAGTTCATTGAGCAGGCTGAATATGTCACACAGGTAAGCCAGTTTTGCGACCCATACCTTGTCACTGAAATGTGCTGCCAGCGGTGACTTCTTTTCTGAGAGAATCTTTGCAATGGCTCTCGTAATTCAAATACTCTGGTTAGCGATTTTCCTCTGAATAACCATCTTATTTCTGTGTATAAGAGAAGGCATCTGTACTCTGCGTCCATCTCCTCACAAAGCTGCTCAAACAGGCGCGAGTTAAGTGCGTGTGCTTTAATGTGGTTAATAACTTTAACGACATCACTCAATACGCTGTTAAATTCCGGTGACATTTTTCCGCTTGCCAGCATTTCCCTGTGAATGATACAATGCGTAGATTCACTCTCAGGTGCAACCTCCTTAATCCGAGCAGTTAAACCAGACAGTCGTCCGGTCATGGCAGTAGCTCCGTCTGTGCATATGCTGACACAAAAGGACCATTTCAGTTTTCCTGATATATAACCATCCAGTGACTTGAACAGTTCTGCTCCTGTGGTGTTGGTTGGCAAAGATAGTGCACATAACAAATCCTCATGCACATCCTCCTGATATAGATATCGCACATAAACAAGTAGTAGTACCTTGTTGTCGATAACTGTAGATTCATCATCCTGGAGTGCATACCACGGTGATGTATTAATCCTCTCCAACAATTGTGCCTCAATGTCTCCGGCTATTTCCTCAATGCGCCTAGTCACAGTGCTAGCTGACAAAGGCACATGTGCTACCTTTTCACGGCAAATGTCTTTAGTGGAGGGCAAGATCAATTCTTCACCGATAGTAAATGGCTTTTTAGCCTTAGCAATGCGGTTAGCCACCAAATATGATGCTCTCAGTGCATTCTCCTTTATTGATGTGGTGGCCCTCATAAATTTCTTCTGTGCTTCGTGCTCCCGTTTTTTTCTTTCAAAATACTCCAGGGGCTTGTCTTTTATGCCAGGGTGCTTGGCGGTCAAGTGGCGACGCAGTTTTGAAGGTTTCATTGCCTCATTAGAGAGCTTCTCGCCGCAAACTATGCAGATCGGTTTTGGTGCGTGGGAATCACCTGTCCCGATAAATCCATATTTCAAATAGGACTCATGGTATTGTCTGTTAAAGGTTGCATATTTCTTTGATGTTGAAGGCTCTTCTGTCTGTTCACTGGGCCTTTTTTTCTTCCCAAGAAAACTTTCTAACGATGTCTGTTTCATACTCATTTTTACTAATTTGTGGGTTAAAGCAGACACAATAACACGTCAGTACACACATGAGTACCGGTGAACAGATAGAAGAGCTAGAAGAGTGATACCTTCTCTTTCTCTTCACTCCACTGCTGCTTGCAACCGCTCAGCTCCAGACGTCACCTAAATCCGAATGTAAATCCAAAAACTATCAGCGCAAAAATGTGATCATTGTTATAAATATGACCAGTGTATCAAAAAAGCATATAAATATTAATATAAAGTGAAAAAATCAGATAAAGTGCACAAATCCGGCAGCATACACTTAACTGTGCTCACACCTCACAATCAGAAACAATAAAAACATAAAATAGTGTTGCGCCAGATAAAATAACTGTGAAATATATATAAATCACAAAAGATGACTGTGCCCCCTTTCAATGCCGAGATGCCAGTGTTCCCCCTTTCAATACAGAGATCATCGTGCCTCTTTCAATACAGAGATGCCAGCGTGGACTCTAGAGCCACCTTTACCATTAAAGTAACTCCTTACTTCATGTGGGCATTACACTTTGTGGACTCCCTCTTCACCTGTGCCCCACACACTCACCCACAAAATGGCCGCATCCCACTTCTTCAGCTGTTGGCTTCAATCACTGTGATTCCCTTCACCCACCACTGTCACCCACTTCCTCTGTGCACTTACCTCACGGGAGCTTCTCTTCAGTCCCCGCGTCTCCGACCTCAAGTCCTCAGTCCTCCCGCGGCACCTCCTCCTCGACCAATGGCATGGGGTTTGCCTTTCGGCCAATCAGGAGGCGGGAGGACCCACAGTGAAATTATTTAAAGTTCCTCGGGCGGCCCGGTACCGTTTGATCCACGGACCGGTACCGGTCCGCGGCCCGGGGGTTGGGGAACACTGCTCTACAGAGTTGGTCCATGTGTAGAGACCATTTGTGTGGAAACAGAACACGACTGAGTTTGTATGGCTAAGAGTTCTGATTGCCAGGGAGATGGACTGGCAGGATATGGATCTGCTGCTGTCTGGCAAACGACCACAGTTGAAGAGGTTCGTTGCAAAGGGACAGAGCCCGTTCCTCCTTGTTTGTTCACATAGACCATGGCTACCTGATTGTCTGAGTAAAGTAGTATTCCATTGGCCTGTAGAAGGGAATGGAAGACATGAAGAGCCAGGCAAATTGCTCAGAGCTCAAACAGATTGATGTGGAAATGACTCTCCTGACAATTCCAGGTGTCTTGGGTGGAGGTGTCCAGTACATGTGCAGCCCACCCCACTTTGGAGGCAGCTGTTGTTAGTGGGATCTGAGGAGGGGTTTGCAGGAAAGGTGACCCCTCCAACAGGTTTTGTACTGACCGCCACCAGTCCAGGATAGGGTATGGCGGTTTGAGTTTACTATCACATCTGAGAGACAGCCTGCTGCTTGTGTCCACTGGGAAGAGAGGGCCCATTGGGCTGGTGTCATGTGGAGACAAGCGTAGGGGACCACATGCACTGTAGCTGCCATGTGACCCAGCAGCTTATGCATCTCTCGAGGCGAGAGGTGAGTTTTTTGTAGTGCTGTCCAAACACGTTGCACAATGCACGGACAGCGAGGCAGAGTCAGGTAGGTCTTTGGCAGTCTGGTCTCTAGCCTTGCTCCTATGAGCTCCAGCGTTTACGTGGAGTCAGAAAGGATTCCACAAGATCTCTGACAGGGCCTAGATATTGGAGTCCACGCATTGTGTAAGAGAGAGAGGCCTGGGCATGTGTATGTGACTGTGCCTGGATGAGGCAGTCATCCAAGTAGGGCCACAAACAAATTCCCTTGGTACAGACCAAACCAGCTACCACAGACATGCACTTTGTGAATACTCAGGGTGCTGAGGCACGGCTGAAGGGAAAACATTTTCTGGATAGTGGTTTCCTTGATGGGGGGACCAAAGGAACTTTTGCTGTGCTTGTTGGCAGAGAAGATGGGTGTACGCATCCTTGTGATCTAGAGCAGTGTTTCCCAACCCAGTCCTATGGGGCACACCGGCCAGTCAGGTTTTCGGGATATCCCTAATGACTATGCATGAGATATATATGCATTAGAGATATCCTGCCAACCTGACTGGTTTGTGGCCCTCCAGGGCTGGATTTGGAGACCCCTGCCTAACACCTCTGTCATCTAAGATTGTGAGTGGGCAAGGTGCAGATGTCCTAGACATCGAAAGGGTATATAGAATGTGACACATTCCTCCTCGATTCTCACCACCACCACCAAAAAGTTGTCTAATAGACAATATTTTGGTGGTGGTGAGAAGTGAGGAGGAATGTGACACATTCTATATACCTTTTTGATGTCTTGGACATCTGCACCTTGCCCACTCACAATCTTAGATGACAGAGGTGTTAGGCAGGGGTCTCCAAATCCAGCCCTGGAGGGCCACAAACCAGTCAGGTTGGCAGGATATCTCTAATGCATATATATCTCATGCATAGTCATTAGGGATATCCCGAAAACCTGACTGGCCGGTGTGCCCCATAGGACTGGGTTGGGAAACACTGATCTAGAGAACAAAGGCAGTTCTGCCTGTGTAGGTCAGGAAGTACTTTTCCTAGTGAAATCATTTTGAATGTCTTTTGGAACAGGAACTTGTTCAGTTCTCTGAAATGTCAGATGTGTCTGTGACCTTCTTTTTCCGTTGGTATGAGGGAATTGGGGGGGGGGGGGAACCCAGAACCCTGATGGAGATGAGGTACCTCTTCCATTGCTCCTTGAGGTATAAGATGTTTTACCTCAGGATTCAGTTGGGGGGATGTTTGCTAACTGAATGTCCTTACTATTGTAGGAGGCGGCAGGCTATGTGAAGGACGCCTGTACCCTCTTCTATGATGGAAACAGTCCAGGGTTCTGATGTTATTTGCCTCCATCTGTGGATGAGGTGACCTAATCTTCCTGAGATTGTTGACAGTTGCTTTCCCTGGAGGGCCAGGAAGGGCAGGTACTCCATCACGGAGTGAAAGACCCTGTGGGGGCTGAGGCTGCTGGGTCTGCTGAGCCAGAGTAGCTCTCGGCTTCCTCTGCTTAGTAGCTTGTTGACCCTTTCTAGCAGCTTGTACTGCAGGTTGTCCTTGCTGAGCATAGGACTGATAGTATCCTTTCTTTTTGGAGAGGAAGCGCTTTTCTGAGGCTCTCATCTTTGTAGGATCTACAATATTTGAAAGCCTTGTCAAGGTATACTTGTCCTGCCGGTTTTTAAAAACCAGTTTTCACCACTACAGGGGTTGTTGGCCAGTTTATCCTGTACCCAGTGTTCCAGGTGAGAGGCTTGCAGCCACCCAGGTTTCCTTGCCCCAATAGAAATGGCAGAGACTCTGCCTTTGCATGAAAACAGTCAAAAGCTGCCCTGTTCACAACTTTTGAAATGTTCTGGGCATGCTTGACAGGTGCTACATAGTAATGACCTCTGTGATCTGCGAGATGTGTACTTACCAGTTGTAGATCTCGTGTGACCTCGGTCAGGAAAATTCCTATGTACATGATATAGGAACCTGTCCTGCCTGAGAGCATGAATGTTTGGACAACACAGCGACCAAAGGCATCTGATGTCTTACACTCCCTACCAGGAGGGTTGGTGGCATGTTGTTTGTAACGTTTAATTCTCCTCCTAGCACACTCCACCATGCTGGAGTGATCAGGGAGGTGTCCTTTCTGCAAACCAGGCAACGGAGACACACGATACATAGTAGGCACATGTGAGAATGTGGAGAGGTGGTAAGAGGAATCTTCCACATTCTCCAAAGAGGATTCCTTCAGATCTGATGTATTGGCAGGATGTCTGCCTCCTATAACGTTTGATGATATTGGTGAATCTCTGTCTCCAGTGGCCTGTGCTCACATTGAGTTACTAATGAAATGGAGAGGGCCTTGACTACATGTGTGTGGAGATCCAGGAAGGACATATCCTGAGGAGGGGACATTCTCCTCTTGGGAGAGGCAGACTTGTCCTGGAGAGGTACATCATTACCCTCTGAGCTGTCAGAGTCATCACACCCCTCAGGAGATTGGATGTATCTTCTCTATGGAGGCTCAGGTAAAGTGAGGTATCAGTACCAATTGGCCTCAGTATTGGAGTGACACGGTACCGGTGTGTGTATACCGGTACTCATCAGCACCAATGGTGCATTTGCCAATGCTGGTCCTGCAATTGCTGCACATACCGGTGTTGCACTTTGCAGGGTCTGGGGTGGAACCAAGGTCTTTGATGCTGCAAGGAGAGCAGCCAGACTGGGTTTGATGGCCACGATCCTCTGGTCAATCAACACTGATGATGTCTGTGTATGAGTACTGGCCAAAGTCAGGACCCCAGAGCATAGCACCAGGTGGTCGGACCAGGTTGAGGCCTCCAGAACTTCATGGAGTCCCAAAGTGGCTTTGGAGGCCAGGGACTTCCACTGGGGCTGTTTGCCCGGAGCGTGCTCCTCAAAGGCAATGCCAGTGGCAGTCCGATATTTTGAGGGGGATGTACCCTTTCAGGAACGGACAGATTTGTGTTTGGTTACCTGAGATCCACGGGAGGAAGAGGAAGCCCTTGACGACATGGCTGCCACCGAGGCAACGTTGGAGGGAAATAGGGTAGCGAGCTTGGCTGCTCTGTTCTGCCAAACACTCTTGGATAACTTCCCACAGGCCAAATATTCAGACATGCATTGATCTGGCCATTAGCATTTGCGACACCAATCATGGTTGTCAGTGACTGAGAAGGTACCAGCACATTATCAGCATATGTTCTGCAGCCGAGGAGTGCTTTTCCATGATGGAGGAGGGATTAGGGCCTAATGCCAAACCGGGGGGAGACCTACAAAGGGGATTGTTGCTCTTTTTTTAAAAAGGTTTCATTGTGTGGGGGAATCTGACCTTTTAGAAAATTAAATTAGAAGACCAGCGGTACCAGTAAAGCAGACACTGCCACAGGAGTGGCACTACAATAGCTGTTTTTCAGCAATGACAGGAACAATGACCTGCTGGCTCTGTGGAAAACAATGAACTGGATAGAGCCATTTGGGAAAGGCAAGATGGCAGCACACAGGCGTTGTGGGGTTGCTACCAATAGCTTTCCTATTGGACACTGGAGACTGTTCCCACACAGGCTCCGTCGGTACCGATGATACCCACATGTAAGGACTACTTCCTGCTTGTTCCAGCCGATGACCTGTTCCCAGTGCCATCTGCATGCGTAGCTGTGTCTCTGGACATGTGTGCAGTGACACCTATGTGCAGTGTGCCTGGCACCCTGAACACATCAGTCCAGTCCCCTGTGGCCCCCTTGCATGACATTGCATGACCATGCCACATTTTGATTGCCAATGATGGTGTCCATGGTAACCCCGCTAACCCCGTATGTGGTCTGTTTAACACATTTGTGTTGTCATGATCTATGCACATCCTGGGACCCAACCCCACTGGCAACATGATATCCTAACAATCATGGGTGCTGTGTCCATACATGGAACATTATGTGGGTGGCCCTATTCACCTTGCCAGGGGCCACTACCATGACATTTGGGTTTCTACAAGGCTCAGGATAGCAATGCTTGACCCACTACAAGCATTGTGTAACGTGTCTCTCTTGGGGATACTGCTAGGTACGTATAACCTAGTTTGGACACTGTTGCAAAGACCATACTGGGCGTGGAGGAAGAGGGAATGACCCAGTATGGGCTATCTTATGTTGTTATGTTCCTATGACCTGGGCCTTGTATGCTTACGGCAGGTGTGGTTGCCAACACCAGGGGCAGGGGCCATTGCACCAGAATAGGCTATTGCCACCTATGCTCATGTTAGGGTTTCTGTCTGTGCTGTGCAACCACAACAGGTGCATGTATCCTTCCAACACCATCAGTAATGTTCATCTTCAACAAGGTTTGGGATTTGTAGCAAGTGGCCAGATGTGTGACCTGACTCAGAATACATTTCTGGGGACATAGCTCTGTTACAGGCCTTTGTAATCACATCTCATAGCTCATGGGGGTGGGGTGCTGTTACACACATCCACATCTGCACCTAGCATACCATCTGGATACATCACAGACGAGTGTGATGAGTTGCTGACCTCACAGACTACAGGAGATGTGCAACCTACCTGCCATAACCTAACACAATATCTGAATGATATACCCACCATTGCAATCAGGTCTCTGGCCCCCTGGGGGTTTGGTGTCCTAGCACACATCATCAGCTGCATACACCATAGCAACAGGGTGACTGACAGTACACCTTACGCAGGTCTCAGGACTCCTGGGGATAGGTGGAATGTATAGAACTGTCTTTGCACACACAACCATATCACCAGGGTGAGTGATAGCCAACTTTGATGGGCTCTCAGGACCCCTGGGGATAGGGAGAATATATTCAACTGTTTAGGTACACAGAACCATATCACCAGGGTGAGTGATAGCCCACTTTGATGGGCTCTCAGGACTCCTGGGGATAGGTGGAATGTATAGGCCGGGCCAGCTCTTTGGACCCATAGGCAGATTCTGTAGTACCACCCAAACTGCCCTCTGGAGCTCAGGATATCCCACCAACAGATCCACATTCAACATCATTGCAATGGTGCTGGTAGAGGGGACCATCAACCTCAGTTGAGCTGGGGGACAGACAACATACAGGGCAGTCCATGCATTTCTGTAAACATCCATACGGTGATAGCAGACAGACAGGAGGCCTGGAAATGTTCAGCTGCCCACCACCACTATCTGACATTCTCCAGCAGCGAGCACAGTGAATCTGCAGCCGCTGCACCCTGCAAGGTGTTCCAGCCTCACACATACTAACTACAAACAGTCTGCTAGCTAGTCCATAGTGCATATTACTGGAAGAAATGTGTGCACCCAAAACCGGGATGTCAACACACCCACCAAGCAGATAGGTTAGTGATTGGGCCCCAAAAAAAGGCAGCCCATAGATATCATTTGAAAGAGATGATATTAGCACTATGGGGGACCTACCCATGCCATGGTGACTGCTCAGTCAGGGTGAGGAGTGACCTCCCAGCAGGACATGCAGGGGCCACCCTGTCCGTGCAGGTGATGGCCGGCCACTACAATGTCCCAGCCATTGCCCTATGCCCTGTGCTCATGCATCCTGCCCAGGCCACCCTGTCCGAGCTATACCCACAGTACCTTGCTCCTCATTATGCACATTGGCAAGCTAACACTGGACACAGTGCAAACAGTGTGGGCTGAGTAAGGTGTTGCAACCACCACACACTGGATGGACAGACACACACTCCCACACCTATGCCAGCATTGTGCTCCAATAGAGAGCTTTTGCAGTCCAGGCCACCTCAACAGTCGTGCACACAGCACAGGCACGGCTATGGTATGCAATACTGTTGTGGTCACTCCCCAGGGTGGTGAACACGGTCAGAAACCAGAAATGAAACACACTCCACAGACATCAGAGATATTGGTATGATACAGCTCAATGAGCATATTGTGCTTAACTTAGGATTTGCTATCTGCCAGTAATCATAGCAACCTTTTGATATATGTGTACCATATTCCCAGGTTTATGGGGGCATTGGTGAGGTATGCACGTACTAATATTGTGAGATGTACGCAAGGCCCAATATCCTGCCTCTCTGTGGACTTTCCATAAAGGAGCCTGTGGGTGCGGTTCTTTCTGCTCCTGTTGGCCGCTGCTCTAGGGCAGAGGTCCACAACTCCAGTCCTGGTGGCCCAAACACTGTTCATGTTTTCCTGCTGTCCCTAATGAATATGCATGAATACATCTGCATACCATGGAGGCGGCGCATGGAAATGAAGCACACACATCTTTATTACATACAGCATATACGTGAATGATTTGTTGCCCTCCAGGACTGCATTTGGGGGACTGTGCTCTAGGTAATGCACATGTTTCTGGTGTCTGTGCTCTGTAGGGTAAAATATAGATGTTTTGGGCATGTTTACATTATATGCACTAAAGGTTCTGTCTGTATTATCACATTTTTATGGTGGGTAAAAAGTGGGGACTGCGATGGCAGGAGCCCCAGCTGGGACTTGAACCTGTGACCTTCTGCTCCTGAAGGCACTGGCTGTGTGTGCTGCACCACCATCTTGGCACAGAAACAGTGCATTCCCTGGGGAGTCCATGGCTGTTCGTCAGACAGGGCCTGTCTAGTGCAGTGCACGTCATCCACGTGAAAAGGGCTAGGCCATGGTGTGCTGTGGGCAGCAGACACTGCCACCTCCACCACCGGTACTCCTCCACCACCATGCTGACATGGCCTTATATTGGAGACAGCATCAAACCTGACTGATTTGTGGCCCTCCAGGGCTGCATTTGGGGGAATGTGCTCTAGGTAATGTCCATGTTTCTGGTGTCTGTGATCTGTAGGGTTAAATATAGGCGTTTGAACCATGCTTATGTTCTCTGCAATAAAGGTTTGTGTGTACTTTCACGGTTTAGTAGTGATTAAAATATGGGGACTGGATTGGCAGGAGACCCAGCTGGGACTTGAACTGGTGACCTTCTGCTCCTAAGCACACTGGCTGTGTTCACTGCACCACACAGACAGTGCAGTCCCTGGAGATAGGAAATCTGGCCAATGGGGTCGGAAACCCTGCTCAGGACAATTTCACTGTGGGCTCATTCACCTTGTATGGGGATGAAGCGTAGACCCTTCCAAAATTATTTTCTTTTTTTTGGAGGTTTTTGGGGAGTGTTTTTTGATGTTGCCCATTGATATCACTATTGGCCAGCTTGGTTATGGTTTTTTCCATTTTTTTGAGGTCATTTTCACTGTTTCTTTGCCCTTTTGTTCCGTGCACATGTATCACACTTATCACTTTTTGTAGGTTTCCCTGGGTTTGCTGTACATTGCAGACGGAAATGGTTTCTTTTCCCTTTAAATCGGCTGTAACGCGAGGGTTTCTCTGGCGATATTTTTTGGCCTCGGATTTCACAGCGTTAGTGTGCGGGGAGTCTCTCCCCTCCCACTCTCCACCCATTGACCCCTTCTCTCCGCCCCTGGGGAGCCTTCCTCCGCCCTCCGGGAGCCTTTGCCCGCCTTCATCGCTCGTTTTCACCGCGGCGCACATTATCGCACAATAACATAGCTGCGCGCCGCAAGATGCGACATTATCACGCGATAAGGTACCTTATCGCGCGATAACCTCGCGCAGCGCACTTTAAGACGGTTTAGTAAACATACCCCTTAGTGTGATATATATATCAAAATATGATTTTGCATATGGGCTATGAATGTAATATTTGCTTGTTTTTTATACATACAATTTATTTATTATTGTGTTTTTACAGTTTTTCCATTTATGGCCCAAGCAGATAGCCAATCTCTACAGACTCGGACCAAGCCCATAATGGAAATCAGACTTGGTCTCACGATCAGCCACAGTACGCTGCAGAGACAGCAAATCCAATGTATATAGCTGCAAAATCTCATGTTGTAAATAGCGCACGTATATATGGATATGTATATAACCGTACAAACCATTGTATAAACTATGCACATATACACATATATGTATATGACTGCAAAAACTACCTGTTGTAAATAGCTCACGCTAATAAGCACACTTACACCCACACACTTCAATGTACATAAACTTACCAACACTAACCTCAATGACGCTAATTGTTTGCTGTGTACACCGCCTTGATTAAAGGATAAGGCGGGATAGAAATACCATTAAATAAATAAATAAATAAAATTTATGTAATATGTTTTTTATATTTGTATTTTAATTATTTATCATGTGTTTTTAGTGTAAGGTGAGCCTACCCCTGAAGAAGAATTTTTCGAAACACGACCTGTGTCGGGTCTGGCCTCCCTTATTATGTATGGATCAATAAAGTATTGGTAAGAGTTTCATACCTGCCTACGTTTTTGTACTGTTTGCTGTTTGCTTGCGTGGCAGTGTGCTGTTTTTGCCTTGGGGACCCAAAAGGCAGGCAGAGCTCCGGAGTCTCAATGCGTGGATGAGACGATGGTGCAAGGATGAAGGTTTTGGATTTGTTAGGAACTGGGGAACATTCTGGGGAAAGGAGGGGCCCTTCCGAAGGGATGGGCTTCACCTTAACTGGGATGGAACCAGGCTGCTGGCATTAAACTTTAAAAAGGAGATAGAGCAGCTTTTAAACTAGATAATAGGGGAGAGTCGACAGTCACCCAAGAGCGCATGGTTCGGAACAATGTATCCTTGAAGGATACTACCAAAAAAATGAAGTTAGGGCATATCAGCACAGAGGTTCCATAAAGACAAAAGTAGCCCAAATGCCCTTGAGTACGGAGCAGACAGAGCTTAAAGATTCCAAATTACCCCTGCCTACCGATAGCCAGATTAATATTTATTTATTTATTTATTTAACAAACATTTCTATACCGCACTTTCCAAATGAGCAAGTGCGGTTTACAAGCAACAATGGTCTGAAAAGAACACTAAAACATGGTCATTTTCAGTTACATGGAACACAATATAACTATATACATTGAGGAGATCAGAATAGTACATGGAAAAATATGCAACAATTTACATCGTGAATATGAATAAGATAAAGTTTAAAAAATGCTTGTATGCAAATACTAGAAGTCTAAAAAATAAAATGGGAGAGTTAGACTATATAGCACTAAATGAGAGGTTAGATATGATTGGCATCTCAGAGACATGGTGGAAGGAGGACAACCAGTGTGATACCTGGGTACAAACTATATCGTAATGATAGAGCTGATCAAATTGGTGGAGGGGTTGCGCTCTATGTTAGAGAGGGCATTGAGTCAAAAAGAATTAAAGATTTGCAGGAACCAAAATTTGCTGTAGAATCTCTATGGATTAAAATTCCATGTAAAAAGGGGACGGTGATGGCAGTGGGGGTATACTATTGATCGCTTGGCCAGAATGAACAAATGGATGATGAAATGCTGAAAGAAATAAGGGAAGCTAACAAAAGTTACAGCACAGTAATAATAATGGGTGATTTTAATTACCCCGGTATTGACTGGTCAGTGTCCCAGCAGGACATGCTAGGGAGATAAAGTTTCTAGATGAAATAAATGACTGCTTCTTGTTGCAGCTAGTTCATGAACCAACCAGAGAGGAAGCCATTTTGGACCTAGTCCTTAGTGGAGCACAAGATCTGGTGCAAGAAATAAGGGTGTTGGGGCCACTGGAAATAGTGATCATAGCATGATCACGTTTGATTTAATTAAAGGAGGAGTAATGGTAAGGAAATCCATAGTACTACCTTTTAACTTTCAAAAGGGAGACTATGATAAAATGAGGAAAATAGTTAAGAAAAAACTAAAAGGAGCAGTTGCAAAGGTTAAAGACATATCAAGCTTGGGTGTTGTTTAAAAATACTATCTTGGAAGCACAGACCAGCTGTATTCCACACTTTAAGAAAAGTGGAAGGACGTCCAAAAAACTGCCAGCATGGTTTAAAGGTGAGGTGAACAAGCTGTTGTTGCCAAAAATGCATCTTTCAGGAAATGGAAAAAAGAGCCAAATGACAAAAAATGGAAACAGTACAAGCACTGGCAAGTTAGATGCAAGGCACTGATAAGGCAGGCAAAGAGAGAATTTGAGAAGAAGCTTGCTGTGGAAGCAAAAATGTGTAATAAAGACTTTTTCAAGTGCATTCGTAGCAAAAAACCTGTGAGATAGTCAGTTGGACCATTAGATGATAGCGGGGTAAAAAGGGCACTAAGAGGGGACAAGGCCATAGCGGAGAGACTGAATGAATTCTTTGAGGAAGATGACTGAAGTGGTATTTAAAGGTGATTCTACTGAAGAATTGAAAGAAATATAGATACACCAGGAAGATGTATTACAACTATTTGATAAACTGACGAGTAGCAAATCACCTGGACTGGATGGTATATATCCAAGGGTGTTGAAAGAACTGAATTATGAGATTGCAGACCTGCTATTAGTAATCTGTGAACTATCATTAAAATCATCTGTAATACCTGAAGATTGTAGGATGGCCAATGTAACTCCAATTTTTAAAAAGGCTTCCAGGAGTGATCCCGGAAACTACAGACCGGTGAGCCTGACGTCAGTACCAGGAAAAATGGTAGAAACCATCATAAAGAACAAAATTACTGAACATGTAGATAGTCGTGGCCTAATGAGAGAAAGCAAACATCGTTTTAGACAAGGAAGATCTTGTCTTACTAATCTGTTATGTTTTTTTGAAAGTGTGAATAAACAGGTAGACAATGGTGAGTTGGTTGATATAGTGCATCTGGACTTTCAGCAAGCCTTTGACAAAGTCCCTCATCAGAGACTTTTGGCAAAACTAAAAAGTCATGGGATAGGAGGCAGTGTACTATTGTGGATCAGGGACTGGTTAAAAGATAGAAAGCAGAGGGTAGGGCTAAATGGCCCATTTTCCAAATGGAGAAAGGTGAATAGTGGAATACCCCAGGGATCTGTGCTGGGTCCGCTGCTTTTTGACATATTCATAAATGACCTGGAAATGGGAATAACGAGTGAGGTTATCAAATTTGCAGATGGCACAAAACTATTTAAAGTTGTTAAAACCCCTGAGGATTGTGGAAAATTGCAAGAGGATCTTGATAAATTGGAAGACTCGGCATCCAAATGTCAGATGAAATTTAATGTGGCAAGTGCAAAGTTATGCACCTAGGAAAGAACAACCCAAACTATGATTACAAGATGCAAGGTTTCACATTAGGAACCACCACCCAGTAAAAAGATTTTGATATCATCATGGATAACATGTTAAAACCCTCTGGCCGGTGTGCAGCTGCGGCCAAGAGAGCAAATAGAATGCTAGGTATCATAAGGAAAGGAATGGAAAATAAAACAAAGGATATTATAATGTCTCTGTATTGTTTCATGGTGCGACCGCACCTTGAATATTGTGTGCAATATTGTGTGGTATTTCCCCAGGCACCTGCATTGTCGAGCTACCTTGAGGGCTATAGCATCTGGCATCATTGCCCTCTTTCCCCAAAGCTGGGTTCTGCGGCATCGGGGGGGGGGGGGGAGCCTGGACCTCTGCCTGGGATGCCAGGACCCTTGGACCACCCCATGTGGCACATTGCCTTTCGACAGCAGTAGCAGGTCTGTGTGCTGCCACTGTCACTGTGGGATCATGACTAACATCAAAGATGGCTCTGCGGATGGCAGAATATCCCTTTGTGGAGAGGATAAAAAGGTTGGGGCTCATCAACCTGGGGAAGAGACAGCTGAGAGGTGATACGATAGAGGTCTATAGATTATTGACTGGAGTGGAACAGGTAAACATAGATCACTTTTTATGCCATCAGACTATAGACAGACTAGGGGACCTGCAATGTGGCTACAGTGTAACCCATTTGGGTCTACTAGGTGAAAATATTTTTTTCAGTCAACGCATAATCAGACCCTGCAATCCATTACCAGAGGATGTGGTAAAGGCTGTCAGTGTAGCTGGGTTTAAAAAGGTTTGGACAGGTTCCTGGGTAATCGTCCATAAACCATTGCTACAGAGGACCCGAGCTATGCACTGCTTGCCCCACTACAGTTATAGTGCAAGGTCCCTCATCAGAGACTTTTGGCAAAACTAAAAAGTCATGGGATAGGAGGCAGTGTACTATTGTGGATCGGGAACTGGTTAAAAGATAGAAAGCAGAGGGTAGGGCTAAATAGCCAATTTTCCCAATGGAAAAAGGTGAATAGTGGAGTACCCCAGGGATCTGTACTGGGTCTGCTACTTTTTGACTTATTCATAAATGACCTGGAAAAGGGAATAACTAGTGAGGTTATCAAATTTGCAGATGACACAAAACTGTTTAAAGTTGTTAAAACCCAAGGGGACTGTGGAAAACTGCAGGAGGATCTGGATAAATTGGACAACTGGGCATCCAAATGGCAGATGAAATTTAATGTGGACAAGTGCAAAGTTATGCACCTAGGAAAGAACAACCCACACTATGGTTACACAATGCAAGATTCCACATTGGGAACCACCACCCAGGAAAAAGATTTAGGAGTCATCGTGGATAACATGTTAAAACCCTCCGCCCAGTGTGCAGCGGTGGCCAATAAAGCAAATAGAATGCTAGGTATCATAAGGAAAGGAATGGAAAATAAAACAAAGGATATTATAATGCCTCTGTATCGTTCCATGGTACGACCGCACCTTGAATATTGTGTGCAATTCTGGTCACCGTATCTTAAAAAGGATATAGCGTTATTAGAAAAGGTACAGAGAAGAGCCACCAATATGGTAAAGGGGATGGAAGGCTACTCCTATGAAGAGAGGCTACAAAGGTTAGGGCTCTTCAACCTGGAAAAGAGAAGGCTGAGGGGAGATATGATAGAAGTCTATAAATTAATGAATGGAGTGGAACGGGTAAACGTAGATCGATTGTTTACACTATCAGAATATAGAAAGACTAGGGGACATGCAATGCAGCTACAGGGTAAACTATTTAAGACAAATAAGAGAAAATATTTTTTCACTCAACGTGTAATCAAACTCTGGAATTTGTTACTGGAGGATGTAGTAAGAGCTGTTAGTGTAGCTGGGTTTAAAAAAGGTTTGGACAAGTTCCTGGAGAAAAGGTCCATAAACCATTATTAAAAAGGGACCCAGGATATCAATGCTTGACCCAATACAAGCATTGTGGAACCTGTGTCTTTTGGGGATACTGCTAGGTACGTATGACCTAGATTGGCCACTGTTGGAAACAGGATACTGGGCTTGATGGACCTTGGTCTGACCCAGTATGGCATATCTTATGTTCTTGTGACCTAGACTGTGCACTGTTGGACACAGGATACTGGGCATGATGGACCTTGGTCTGACACAGTTTGGCATATATTGTAGCCTTATGTTCCTATATGCCATCTAGGCAGCTACCTGTTCCCCCCTTGTGCACCAGCGGCCTCCATTGCATGACCCATGTGCTACATGATTTGCACCATCAACATGGTGCCATTTCATTCTAATAGAACACTACTATCACTCTTTTGGGCTCCCCTCTCTGTGAATCACCCTTTCCGGCAGGTTTTGAATTGTGTTAGAGTTCCTGCCATTAAGGTGGTTGTGTTAAGGGAGCAAGACTTGTTCCTGCCCACTCCCCGCCCATTGACCCCCCCCACTCTCCGCCATGTGCATGCCTTTTCTCCACCCACAGTTACCATTAGTACATGCTAAAGTGGTTGGTACCGTTAGCGTGTGCTAAAGTGGCTTTTTGCATGCTCTAAGTGTGCACATGTACAGTTTGCATGCGCTTGCAACACACTTGCTCCTTTACCGCCATTTAGTAAACATACCCCTATGGTTTATGGTTTATTACAATTTGATAGACCACCTTTTAGGATACCACTAATGGAACCTACACGGGAAGGGGCCATACTGGATCTGATGCTTATGAATGGAGTGCATTTCTGATGTTATTGTGGGTGATCATATGGCATCCCGTGATCACTGGATGGTGTGGTTTAGTATGAGGGCACAGGTGGAGGTGGTTAATTTAAAAGTGAGGATCCTAGATCAGGAAAACTAACTTTGTTAAGATAGGGGAATTCCTCAAAAACATGATAGCTGGACGGGAACATCTGGGGTAAAAGCAGTGGGCAAAACTGAAAGAGATTTTAAAGGCAATGAACTCTTTTGTTAGGAAAGTAAATAAAATTAAGAGGAAAAGGAGACCATTATGGTTTTCAAAAGAGGTACCTAAAAAAGATAGGAAAAAGTTTAACCTTCATAAACTACCAACAGAAAGGGAATGGCAAGCAACAATATCTGAAAAGCTAAGAAAATCTGGAAAAGCAGTCAGAAAGCAAATATGTAAATGAAAGAAAAAATAACCAATGCAGTAAAATGAGGGGACACTTTTTTTTTATAGATATGATAGTGATAGGAGGAAGTGTAAAAATAGTTTTGCCAGACTCGGGGATAAAAGGGAGAAATATATAGAACCTGATAGGGATGTACATCCATTTGAAACATAGAAACATAGAAATATGACAACAGAAAAAGACCACATGGCCTATCTAGTCTGTCCTTCCATATCAACAACTACAACAGTCCCCTTTTTACCTTTAGAGATCCTCTGTGTTTGTCCCATGCTTTTTTCAAGTCAGTTACTGTCCTCCTCTCTACCACCTCCACTGGGAGACTATTCCATGGATCCACCACTCTTTCCGTAAAGAAATATTTCCGCATATCACTCCTGAATCTATCTCCCTTCACCCTCATCCCATGTCCCCTCGTAGCAGAACTTGCTTTCAATTGAAAGAGGCTCTCTCCCTGAACATTTATGCCATGGAGGTATTTAAACATCTCAATCATATCACCTCTATCCTGCCTTTCCTCTAAGGTGTACATATTAAGATCCTTCAGTCTGTCCTTATATGCTTTATAATGAAGACCACTAATCATTTTAGTAGCCACCCTCTGCACCAACTACATCCTGTTCACGTCCTTTTGAAGGTGCGGTCTTCAGAATTGCGCACTATACTCCAAATAAGGTCGCACCAAAGACTTATACAAAGGCATTATCACCTCCTTTTTTCTGCTAGCCATTCCTCTCTGTATGCACCCAAGCATCCTTCTAGCTTTTGCACCTTTTCTACCTGTTTAGCTACTTTAAGATCATCAGACAACCACGCCTAGGTCCTGCTCTTCTTTAGTGGACAAAAGTACTTCACCCCATATACTATATTGCTCCCTTGGATTGCTGCAGCCCAAATGCATGACCTTACATTTTTTAACATTAAATCCCAGCTGCCAGATTCTAGACCATTCTTCAAGCTTAGCTAGATCCCTCCTCATGTTATCTACACCTTCCTGGGTGTCCACTCTATTGCAGATTTTGGTATCATCCGCAAAGAGGCAAACCTTACCCGACAACCCTTCCGTTATATCACTAACAAAGATGTTAAAAAGAATCGGACCAAGGACAGATCCCTGGGGCACACCACTGGTAGCATCCTTCTCCTCAGAGTGAGCTCCATTTAATTTTACTCTTTGTCGCCTCCCACCCAACCAATTTCTAACCCAAGCAGTAACTTTAGGGTCTATCCCTAGGGTGCTCAGTTTGTTTATAAGTCACCTGTGAGGAACAGTGTCAAAGGCTTTACTGAAATCTAAATACACCACATCTAGGACTCTCCCTCGGTCCAACTCCCTGGTCACCCAGTCAAAGAAATCAATCAGATTTGTCTGACAAGACCTGCCTCTGGTGAATCCATGCTGCCTCGGATCCTGTAATCCGCTAGACTCCAGAAACCTCACTATTTTCTCTTTCAGCAGCGTTTCCAATAATTTACTCACCACCGAAGTTAAACTAACCGGCCTGTAGTTTTCAACCACATCCTTACTTCCGCTTTTGTGTAAAGGCAACACAAAAGCCTCTCTCCAGTGCTTTGGCACCACTCCCAACTCCAACGAGGCATTGAAAAGGTCAGTCCGTGGAGTTGCTAGAACATCCCCAAGTTCCCTCAGTATTCTAGGGTGTATCCCATCCAGTCCCATCGCTTTGTCTACTTTAAGTTGAGCTAGTGTGTCACGAACACAGTCTTCTGAAAATTGTTCAAGATGTCCCTAGCTGCTGTTCCTGTTTGTGGGTGTTTTCTGATGTCCTGCTCCTGGTTATTCATCTGTGAACACAGAACAGAAATATTTGTTAAGCAATTCCGCTTTATCCTTATCAGCTTCTACATATTCCTCCCCTGCACCCTTGAGTCTGACAATATCACTTTTGCCCTTCCTCTTCTCACTAATATATCTGGAAAATGTCTTATCCCCCTATTTTATTGCATTGGCTATTTCCTCCTCCTTTTGAATCTTTTTTTTTTTTAAATGTTTATTTAGAATTTCCAAAAAACAACAACCAAAACATACACAGCAAACAAAACAATCCCTAAACCACCCACCCTCCCCGTTCTCCATTGATCCACAAAGCGACAGAAAATACACAGAGCTACTTCAAGAGCAAACCCCTGTAGCAATATCTTTTGTGTCCCTAGAAGTCGCACCCATACGCTAGAGAGACGCCAGCCGAGGCTGCATATGCATCCAAACACTCCCATTTGTTCCCGGAGACTAAAGGAAGGCCACCCCGCCCTCTCCGACACCCCTGCTCCTGTCCGCGAGCCCAGGCCTTCTCATAGCTGGCATAGAGAGAAACCAAATTCCACCAGTGATTGCTCTCGAGCTTATCCGCATCTTTCCAATGGATCAGAATCAACTTCAGAGCGACCGCCATTAGAAAATTAAACAGAAAGAATTTCTCTTTCGGTATAGGCAACAACGGACTCGCTGACCGAAGGAAGACCAGATCCCACGTGAGAGATGCTCGGAAGGAGAGAATATGTTGTATCTTATCCCATACCTCTCTCCAGAATCTCTGTACCCAAGGGCAGTCATACAGCAGATGTTGCAAGGTGCCCAAAGGAGCTGCACACGTCCAACAGTTCGCCACTACCCCAGGCGCCCACCGAGAGAGACGACTGGGCGTCAACAGCGCCCTATGAGAGATAAAAAATAAGGATTGGGTGAGCGCTGCAGCAGTGGATACTCTATTGGAATGGAAAGAGCTATTTCCGACTCCCAACTCTTTTCAGGGCGGAGGACGAGGTAGACCAAGCCGATTTAAAATCGCATATAATTTAGAGACTATCCCTTTACCTTCAGAACAAGCAAGCAGCACCCGTTTCAGGCCCCATTCCCCCGAAAGATTAGCAGAAATCTTTGCTTGTTTAAGGCAACTTAGAAGCTGGACCCATTGAAACCGGCAGCGTTCAGGTAGTGCAAACTCTCCAACAAGAGCCTCCCAGGATTTCCAACCACCCTCCTTTTGAATCTTTGCCTTCCTGACTACTTTGCTAGCTTCTCTAAGTTTTTCCAAATAAAGATGCCTGTTTTCCTCTGTCTGAGATCTCTTGTATTTCATGAAGGCCTCCCTCTTTTTCTTCACTTTTTCAGCTACGTCTTTCGAAAATCATAGTGATCTCCTTTTCCTTTAACCTTTATTTACCATTTTAACAAAAAGGTTGGTTGCCCTTAAAATATCCCCTTTCAGTTTTGCCCACTGTTTTTCTACATCCCCCAGCTGTTCCCATCACACTAATGACTCCCTGAGGTATTGGCCCATCTTGGCAAAGTTAGTCTTTCTAAAGTCTAAGATCCTCACCTTTGAATGGATTCTAACAGCCCTAGTCCTAATACTGAACCACACCATCTGGTGATCACTGGATGCAAAATGATCTCCCACTACAACATCAGAAACCCTTCACCATTGGTAAGCACCATGTCCAGTATGGCCCCTTCACGTATGGGGTCTGTTACCAATTGCCTGAATAGTTCTCCCTGTAGAGAATCCAGGATCTCCTTACTTCTAGATGATACTGCAGCAGGAATGTGCCATTCAACATCTGGCATATTGAAATCTCCAATCAGTAGCACTTCTCCTTTCCCAGCAATGCTGCGTATGTCTTCAATTAACTCTCTGTCCACCTCTTCCTTTTGTGAGGGAGGTCTCTATATCACACCAATGCAAATAGATTTCTCTTTCCCTCTTTCTAGTTTAACCTACAATGCCTCCTCTCTCCCTTTTAAGCTCTGTAATTCCAAAGCTTTAATATTATTTTTTACATATAGTGCCACTCCTCCTCCCCTTCTTCCTACCCTGCCCTTTCTGAATAAAGTATAGCCAGGTATAGTTACATCCCAATCATGGTTTTCTGTGAACGATGTTTCTGTAACTGGCACTAAATCCAAGTCAGCCACTCCCACCAAAGCTTCAACATCAGGGATCTTATTTCCCATGCTATGGGCATTTATACACACTGCTTTCCATATGTTACCCCGTTATCCATTTCCATAAAGGCATTTAATGTATCACCTACCTGGGGGCTTTCACCTACCTGGGGGCTTTCTTCACCCATCCCCAACGAATCTAGTTTAAAGCCCTCTTCAGTAGATTAGCCAGTCTACTACCGAAGACGCGTCAACCTTTCTTGGACAGATGGATGCCATCTCTGCTCTGCTCTGTGAATGACATTTTCCATTTCATTTGTTATCATTTTTGAATGAAACAAAACAGGAAATGTGCACACTATCACTTAATAGTGCTCACGAGCAGTAGTGCACACTATTGGCAAATAGTGTGCACTATTGAGCCATAGTACATACTCTTAAACGATAGTGCACCCTACAAAAAGGGTAGTGATGGAAAAAACAGAATAAATCAGAAGAAAAATTTTAGCACGCCAAATGGAAAATGTAATGTTTTTGCTTACACATCTAGAACCTGATGAGGATAAAGCAAAATTGCTGTAGTAATATTTCTGTTCTGTGTCCACTTGATATACTGCTGATCAAAATAAACTATATCAATGTTGGTCCCTGCCCAACAACAAAGACACACATTGCCATTTAGCTTTACGAATAGCAAACCTATATTGTTTGGATTTTTCCTAATAAGCCCGCTGAGTAGATGCAGAAGGCTGATGATGCCAATGGCATTCAATCTGACATAACTGAGTCTTAAAGAGACCTAAACCTGAGTGATACCAAGGATGAGATCATTGTGTATGAGGAAAGCAAACTACTTCTGGTGCCACCTGATCTAATACTGCGTGAAGAGTAGAATCCCAGATCGCTACCTGTGTTTCAAATGCAGCATCAGAAAACAACGAAGGAAATGTAGCACAGTGAGAAAGAAGATGATGACCATCAAGAGCCCAGAACTTATGGATCCTCTAAGGATAAGAAGGAGGATGAAAAGGAAAAGTAGGCATCAACGAAGTAAAAGAGAGCAATTAATGATCAGTCCATAGATAAGAAGTCACCTTCTGATCACACACACAAGATGAAATGGTATCAGGTAGTATCAAAAGGTCCAAAACCTGACCCGCAGAATGAGTAGAAAAATCTGTGAGCTGAACCAAATTAAGTGTCCAAAAATTGAAAATCCTAAGAAAGAGGACAACTAAGATGGGACACATGAATATTGAAATTACCTAAAAGAATATTGAAAAGGCTCTGAAATGTGCCTAGATATATCAGTATAAAGCACTTGTAAAGACTGAAGAGTTACTGGGGGAGGTTCATAAACCTGCCATTTTTTGTTGCTTCCATTTTGCTTTACTTCTTGATAAACCTCCCTTCACTATAGCATCAAAGCCATTTAAATGGAAAGAGCCAATATATAATTTTTAATAACACATCCAAATATAATATGCACATCATAAAATAGCTTTTAAATTCTTGCAGGCCTTGTTGTCTTGCTCTATGCAAAGTTTTTTCCATGGCTGTGTAAATGGCAACATCTCTGAGGTGCAAGATTTAGGGGAATGGACAAAATTCATCACTATTTCTATTTCTATGTTGATTTGGATGCTTGGAAGTGATATTGCTGATGTCAAACCTGGAACTACAGTGTCTCCCCCCCCTCCAACTTCAGATGTGCCCCAGATTTTACTGCAAAAAATCTGGCAATCTTACGCTACAGGTGTGTCTAACTATATGGATAGATTAACAGGTATCCTTTTCTGTTTTCAAATCTGCAGGTCAAGAGAGGTCCAGGCAACAGGATACAGATGATGGGCACAGTAGTCCAGAACAGAGTCAAAAATGTGGGCTTCCGTTAGCCCCCCCCCTCACCAGCAACCTGCAGGGTTCTTGGAGTCACAGAAAACTACATTCAAAGCAATACGAAAGGAATTCAAAGGCAGCAATAAAATACCACACACTTCTATATAGATACACCAAAGCTTTGCGGAGAGAAACAAATAGAACCAAGTTCTCTTTGTTTACTCTAACTATCAGCTATGGTTTACTTTATTTATAAGGCTCTTTTGGAGGATACAGCATAATTTCACTTTATTATTCCATGTCAGATATTACGTATTTATCAGCATAGGTCAGTATGAGGAGACATACATGTATTCCAAGACATAACTGTTTACTGCTGACTGCTTGATATCTAATAACCCTGAGACTGCAAGGCTAGAGGACAGCCTGCCCCTTTTCTTATTTACAGGACTTGTACCTCTTCACCTACTTAGTAAGCAAATATATGAAGTTTATTTCTAAGCAAAGTTCTGAACAGAATTAACTCTTTCTCAGGTTTAGACAGGCTGGTTGTGTACACCACCCTGTACAGACAAGCTTACTTTCAAAAAAGACCTCCTCATTTGATGTGCAGAGAAACTCCTTGAACAAAACAATCAGCTGCACCAGGATATTGCAAGCATTTGAGCAGATCTGCCAGTGTACACCTCTAAAACAGGACACCTGTTGGAGAGAACAGAAGAGCATCTCCCTCTTCTAGAGTCCTCATCTTCTACTATGACCCCTGCCCATTTTACTCTCTTGTGCCATCCCTGAGGCTCACAACCACTGAGTTAACCAGGAGTGTCTAGTATTCCCAAACTTTCATAGAACAGCCAGGTGAGCCTCAGAGGACGCAGCAGAGGGAGGGGCTTCCTTCACAGCCAGTGTGACTTCAGAATGGACCTCACAGAGACGAATGCATATGTAATAGATGTTGCAGCCTTCTCCATAGGTGTGAGGCCATGTGTACCCAGGAAACACTCATCTATATACTGTATATTCAAGGTAAATAAAAGAACATTTAAACATTAGAAATGTATGTGAATAAAATCATTTCTTGCTACCACTGCTCACTCATATCCTCGAGGGTGATGGAGTTCCTGCTCTTTGACTACCTCTAGTAAGTTCAGACTAAAGGGCCTCTGGGAGAGGGAGCCTGTAGTTGAGGAAATGGTGCATGTAGCAGGCATGAAGATGCTATATGCCTTGGAAGAGTTATAGAGGAGTTATTCCCCTATCTTCAACGGACCAAAAGTCCTTTCTGTGACTACCCTTGTCTGCCTATGAGCTATGCTGTTGTGATCATTTGCTTCTCTATGGAGGTTGATGATGGTTATTGGCCTTGCCTTGAGGGGATTGTCTCTCTATCTCCTGTGAGGAAGAAGGTGGAAGAGACAAATGGTAATAGGTTGATGTGGTGTATGAAGCTGATATATGATACCAACAGTCCTGTACACAAATTTATGCTTCTCTTTAACTCTGAATGGTGGAGAAGATATTTAGATAAGTATTGCTTTTTATGTCCTGAAGAAGAACCTAGCTATTATATTTTATTTATTTATTTTATTTATTTAACATTTGTATACCGCTACTTCCAGCGATCAGCAGCGGTTTTTTGATTACAGATTGGAAATTGTCAAATCATGACAGGAAATTTTTGAGGTATAAACACATTGATTGGACAGGAAAGCACAGCACACAGAGAACTATTTTACAGGGAACATGGGCTATGGAGGGTTAAGTGGCTTGCCCAAGACCACAAGGAGCACCTGTGGGACTAGAAACCCCAGTCCTTCCGGCCCAAGGTTGCTGTCCTCTAGTGGGATTTGAACCCCCGACCTTCCGGCCCGAAGTACCTTGCCCCAACCACTAGGCCACTCCTCCATATGGTTTGAAACGTGACAAATCGTGTTGACACGTGTATGGCTGATTTTAATTTGGGTATAGATGCATGATCATTTAAAAAAGAATAAAATGGTCTTGAATGGAGGAAGCCGTTTGTAGTGGCTTTGAATTTTAGTCTGACACAAAAACATATTGTAAGGAGCATAAATTTGTGTATGGAATTATTGGTATCATGTAGTGGGATTTTGAGTATCCTAACAGGTCCAGGCAATTTCTATATTGATGATATGCATAGCAGAGATGGGCCCATCATCAGACCCATCCTCTGCACTACCACAACCTACCGTATGCACCACTAACATACCTATACCCACACACAGAGACACAAAGCCACACACAGAGACAGATACCCAAACATAGAATCAGACAGGGGGTTAGGTTATGAAAGGATGGACTGGGAGCTAAGGCTTGAGAAATAGCAAATAGACAGAGCGGGAGAAACCAAAAGGAAGGAGAGAGAAGTAGAGAAGGAAGAAAGAAAAGGACAGAGAGGAGATAGTGAGAAAATTGTGTGAAATTAGAAGAGAGGGTAAGAGGCAGAGGATGACGAAGTATGACGAGGAACACTGATGGACCATGAACTCTCAAGCACATGTCCAGCACAGACCACTCCTCCTCACATCAGGTCCCAAAACACAAGTTGCTTCCTGTTTGTACATTATTCCTAGCAGGAATAAAAGTGGATGTTCGTTGGCAAGTATTTACCGTCTAAAATAAGTAATAAATATTTATAAACAACTCCACTCAGCATATGGCCATTCACTGCCTAGAACTCTGCATAATTTCCAAGGTAAATTAATGTTCCCCTCCAGTGGCTTAAATTCCACCCAAGCGGCCTCTGCAGTGCAGGAGGGCCTGGGCAGAAAAGGGTCCCATACAGCAGCGGTAATGCAGAGCGGCAACTTACTTGATCATCTTTGCTTCACTGCCTCCACTCCTATAAGTTTGCCTCATGCCTAGCAGCTGTTCCCTGCCAGGCCGATGTCTCGCGATAACAGTCACACTGCAAGAATTCTACCTGGCGAGGAACAGTCACCGGGCGTGTGGCAAACTTACAAGTGCAGAAGCAGCACAGCAAAGATGATACATTAAGTTTTCCGTGCCACTGCGCAGCATGGTGGGGCCCACAAATGGACAGTGCTGCTGCATGAGGGGGAGCCTGCATGGGCGAGTGCCACCACCATGAAAATGAGGGGCACTCAGCAAAATTTTGCTTGGGGCCCCTCATTGGAACTTATGCCAGTGTTCCCCTCATTTGCAATATTGGGCCCAATATTTATTTCTTCAGACAGTTTTGTATACCACCTTATCCTTCAATCAAAGTGGTCAACAAGGAGCCGAGGTCTGCCATACCTGCAGAAGGTTACCTGGTCAGGAAAAGTGCTTGAATCATGAGTCAGGTGCCGACAAAACGGGCAAGCAACAAAAATGCAGCACAAACCAAGCACAGTAGCAGGCGTCCATTGTGGGAATGACAGATACACACAAGGCACATAACCCATGTACAGCGCCGAAGGCAGAGGCGATACCCATGTATGTGGCCACATCAACAGTGGTTAGAGATGCATGATGGACCATGGGCAGCAACCCGTGTGTTGCCTGAACGGCATACCCAGGTACTGCCTGACCAGTGTACCCAGGTACTGCCTGTCCGACATATCTGAGCATAGATGACATCATCACGCAGGCTTTGTGAGCTGTCTGTGCAGGAGCCCCCTGTGGCTGGGGGGACAGACACCAGTGGCATGGCGGCAAAGAGAAGCGTGAACTTTTCCCTGGATCAGAGTGAATGCCTTGTTCTCTCTGTGCAGCAGCACGAGGAAGTCCTCTACCCCAGGGGGGGCCATCGCCCAAAACTGAGGCTGGCAACAGCCCTATAGAGGGGGATCCAACTCCAGCTGTGCAGGTAAGGAGACTACAACAGGCAGGGGGGGGGGGGGGTGGGAACAAGCACCATGCTAGGCAGACACACTCTGAAAGGCAGAGCTGTTGATCTGCACAGGGAGATTGGGCATGATGCCAAGACAGATGCTGGCTGTCCCACTATGTGCCTATCAGGAGGTTGGGGGATGGGGACGGACCATGCATCGGTACAGGTGCCATCCCCAAATGCCTGCAGCAGGGGGCATACCCACACATAGCAGGTGTGAGTACATTGCACCCCCTGGTGGTGGTTGATAGCAATGCCACAGGGCATGCACAACAATGGAAAAACCCAGTGCAAGAGGTACCATGGCAGGGCTGGGCACTGCAGGGGACACACGTAGCCAGCTTAGATGCACTGAACACCTGCCCTACCCCTTAGCACCTGTGCCCTGGTGTGGGGGTGTGGGAGGACTGGTGCAGAAACCACACATGTGGCACCTATTTGTCCCTGCAAGCAGCTGTGCCACCATAGCCATGCACCCATGGGTGTGCCCCTGCCCCTAGGAAGGGCATGTCACCAGACAATTGCAGGATACAAGTATGCACAGCAGGCAAAATAGTAGTGGCCAACTGAGCATGTGTCTCCCCTCTCTCCCACAGGGAATATGGAGTATGCCGGACACTGGAGGCTCTGAAATGTCACTTCAGGATGCTTAACCAGAGGTGACCCAACCAACTCCAGAGGATCAGGGAGTGGCTGGCGGCTGAGGAAGGTCAGTGGGTACACAGACAGGGTGGGACAACTGTGCCATCCCCCGGTGCCACCAGTCCATCTGTGCATCAGACAGTACACATGACACACAGGTGTGCGTGAACCTGGCTGGAGCATGGCACATAAGGGCAGTACAGGGGCACATACACCCAGCCAAGGCTGCCCATGCTGCCACCCATGTGTGCCAGTGACTGGGGGGGGGGGGCAGCAGAGCACAGCCAAGCATGTGAGGGTAGAACAGAGCAGGCTGGAGGTAGGCAAGGGGGGGGGGGCGCAGTATGCAATGTGGTGGGAGATAGGCACCTGTGGGCCAAAGGTGGGTGAGTGATGCATGTGTTGGCTTCCCCAGGGATGTGCCTGTCTCACCCCAGGGTCATGCCAATGTGTACCAGTAACCCTCCCTCCCCTCTCCCCACAGCTGGCTCCAGGGCTGCCCAAGGGACTACTGGCCCACCATGCCAGCCACCCAGGAGTGATGGGGTCACAGCAGGCGAGCATAGCAGAACAGCATTACCACTAGTGGTGGTGGTGACAAGGAGGAGGAGACGTTGCCATCATCAGCAACAAGTGGCACCACATCAGAGGACACCACATTAGAGGAGGTGTCCATGGCACAATGGGAGGAGGGGATGTCAGAAGAGGAAGAGGGATCGGAGGACCAGGGGCAGGATGGAGAGGAGGGGATATCAGAGGAGGAGGAAGGACCGATGGACCAGGGGCAGGGTGGGGAGGAAGGATGCCAGAGGAGGAGGAGGAGGAGGAGGGTTGGGTGGACCAGGGGCAGGGTGGGGAGGCAGAGGTAGCAGTGGAGGTGGGAGCAGAGCGGGTGGCAGGGGGGGGACACAGGAACCACCCTCCAAGCACCCCAGGTGCGATGACATGGCACAAGGCACAACTGGCAGGCAACCAGCAGGGAGGCCAGAGGCAGAGCAGCACCCCCCAGCAGAACCCCACAGGCAACAGATGCGCTCATCATCTGACCATCCAAGGGGCCATGTGCACAGCACAGGCCAGGGGAGACCTGGAATGGTGCTGTGGTCCACCCCCCACAGCTGGGGTCCTCCACAGTCACCCCAGCACCCAGGGGTGCACTCTGGCCATGCCACAGTTGGACCCACAGCACCACCACCCCCTCATCAATGGAGTGATTGGGCCCTGGCTGCCCTGGTGGCAGAGGTGCGCCTTCTCAGGGAGGAGGTGCGTACTGCAGCATGGACCTTCAGCTGGTACCTAGAGGCCTTCACAGCAGCTGTGTCAGAGCACAGGCAGAGATCCTCTGCACCATATGGCAACCCCCTGTCCTGTATCCCTGGGCTTGGGCAGGTCACAAAGACTGCAAAGTGCACTAATGTCTTTCACTGTTGGCAGGATTGTAAATATGTTGACACAGTTGGGTACAGAGTGGGCCATGTACCAGCTGCCGGTACACTAGTGGGCTGGGTGCCACCCTTTGGGCCATGACAGCATGTCATATCACTAACCTCTGCCACTTTTGCTCTCCCACAGACCCACCAGCTACACCGCCTTCCCAGCCTAGGACTGATGTACCGGGGGAAGCCTCACAGCCCACCATGGAGGATGCCAGTGATCAGCCAGGGTACAGCATGGCACTTGATGCCTGTATGCCAGCCAGAGATGGAGAGCATCCCACTGCGATGGCCAGTGCAGAGAGGCTGTTGTGTTCACCAGCCAGGGTGGAGGGGCGGGCCAGTGTGACCACCAGTGTTGTGGGGCCACCTGCAGATGATGCATCACTTGCTGAGCTACATTTCACCATCCTGAAGGAGGCAGTGTGTGCAGGGAATGATGACCTGAACCAAGAGCTATGAAAGGAGGGTGCACATCTGGTGGTAGGCACTGAGAGCATACTGTCCAAGATGCAGGGTATCTGACAGGACGTGCATACTGCAGAACAGGCCAGGGAGGCTGAGCACGAGGAGTGGCGGGACCACAGACAGAATGTGGAGCGCCACATGCAGGGGCACTTACGACTGATGCGGGAGATGGCAGCGTACCAGGAATCTATAGCTGACTCCCTGTGCAGTTTGGTGGGCCTCATGCAGACACAAGGAGTTGGTGCTGGGGCTTCCAGTGCAGCTGCATAGCCACCTGCTAGCCCGGCGACATGTCCATCAAACCACCCTGCTGGGGAGGGTGCTGACACTGCTAGCACATCCTCTGACAATGCTCCACTGCGTCATGGTGCATGTGTGGACAGGCACCCATGGCCAGCAGGGAGCCCTGAGGAAGGGGATTCACAAGGGGGGAAAATAAAGAACACTTTGACACAATGGGTGGTAATGGGCACTTTATTGAGTCCTTCAGTGCACATTACATGATACTGGGCACATAATTGGTGTTTGTGTATATATGACCCTAGTACTGGTGCAGGGCAATCACCACAGAAGCTTTCCCGTATCACCCATGAATGTTAGGCCAGTGCCCTGACCTGCTGCTGGCTCCCAGACTCGGCTCCATCACCATCTGCTGCCTCTGTGGTCTCCCATTCCTCCACATCTGCTGGCTCTAGGTCCAGCACTCCACGCATTCGTGCCAGATTGTGGAGTATGCAGCATGCAGCAAATATCTGGCATACCCGCTCTGGACTGTAGAGGAGTTGACCAACGCTACTGTCGAGGTACCGGAAGCGATTCTTCAGCACGCCAATCGTACGCTCCACAACCGCCCATGTCTGCTGGTGGGCGCTATTGTACCGTTCCTCCTGCCAATTTCTGGGGTGGTGCACTGTTGTCAGCAGCCAGGTTCTCAGGGGGTACCCACGGTCACCTTTGGGGGGTAATGTGAGCTGTGAGCACGTGCATTGGGTATGGTCTATGGGCTGCTGTGGACGGCATGCAGTGGTGCTCATGTGGTATATCGGAAACCTACCGACCGCAATACATTACTTAAGTATGACAGCCATCACAATCCATCCCTCAAGAGGAATCTTCCAATTAGCCAGTTCTTAAGAATTAAACGCCTATGTACTGATAAGGTTGACTTTGAAGTACATGCTAATGACATGATGAACAGGTTCCAACAACGTGGGTATCCCAAATCTTGCATTCAGAAGGCTTATCACAGAGCATGTACAACAGATCGTTCCACTCTTATGAACAAGACGTCACGCACACACACAGACAAGATTGTTTGTGCCTTGACTTTCTCTGGCCATTCCAAATCCATTGTTGACATTCTCAAACAAGAGTGGCACCTCCTCACTACTATACCTTCTTTTGCTACCAAGCGGTTGATGATTGCTTACAAACGTGCCCCTAATTTGACTAATCTTCTAGTTCCATCTGTCCTTACAGCCCCTAGACCAGTGATGGCTAACCTTTTTGAGCCCGAGTGCACAAACTGCCGCACAAAACCAAAGAATTTCCTCAAAGTGCCAGCACGTCAATTAAACCTTAACAACAAGATTTTAGTATCTAAAAACTCTTTATAAAGTTGCCTGAACTATGTAACATCATTTGTAAAGGTTGGAATCTTTGTATTGTCAGAGAATCAATTTGATTCACAATCCTTTGGTTTTCATTTCAATTTATTGGCAATTTATAATGTTTTAATGATTTCATTCAATTTAGAAACAGGAAGGCAATAATTAAACTGGGAACCCCAAAAGCCATACTTGGAATGTACAACAACACTGTAGAAATAAAACTATAAATTAATTTCCTCTTGTACCAAACAAAGCACAGACGTTAATGATGCACATTTCCCAGAGGTTTCATATTCCAGTTAATAAATTCAAAATAAAGAGATATTTCTACCTTTTGTGCATTTTTTTTCAGTTGCAATTGCTCCAGCCACTTTCTTCTGGTTTCTTCATGTTTTCTGCTAACTGTCCATCGTCTGCTGTCCATTTGTTCTTTCTTCTCTCTTCTAGTTTTTTTTTCCATTCTCTCTCTCTACATCTGCTTTAACATACTAATCTTTCTCCTTTTGCTCTTTCCTCATTCCTATTTCATCCACACAAATTTTACCCCTCCATCCTCAATCCCCACTTACTCTCCCAATACCAGGCCAATTGTAGATTTTTCATTCCTCCCACACAAAATATTTTTCCCCTCTCCATTTTACTCTCCCAGCCCCATCCCATTCTAATCCTCCCCCAACATCAGCTCCCTTCTAGTTCCAGTCTCACCCAGCATCCATTCCCTTCTAGTCCCTGCATCAGCCCATTTTCCATCCTAGCCCACCATCAACCCATTTCCAGTCCTAGCTCCCCCATCCATTTTCAGTCTGAGTCCCTTCATCAGCTCATTTCCAATCCTAGCCCCCCATCAGCCCACTTCTAGTCATTTCCTAGCCCCATCATCAGCCCATGTCAAATCATAGCTCCCCTCCACTCAGTCCAATTCCAGTCCAAGCCCCCCCCATGAGCCTACTTTCAGTTCTAGCCCCTCCATGAGTCCATTTCAATTCAAGCCCCCACCACAGCCCATTTCCAATCTTAGCTCCCCCCAACAGCCCATTTCCAGTCCTATCCTAGCTGCTCCATCAGCCCATTTTCAATCCTAGCTCCCTTCCCTCACAGCCCATTTCCATTCCAAGCTCCCTCCCCATCAGCTATTTGCAATTCAAGCCTCCCCTTCCACTCAGCCCATTTCCAGTCATAGCAACCCCCCAACCCATTACCAGTCCTAGCCCCCCATCAACCCACTTCCAGTCCTAACCCCCCCATCACCCCATTTTCAGTTTAAGCCCCCCCTATAACCCATTACCAGTCCTAACCCCCTCATCAGCCCACTTCCAGTCTTAACCCCATCAGCCCATTGCCAGTCTTAACCCCATCAGCCCATTGCCAGTCCTAACCCCCCCCCATCAGCCCACAGCCCATTACCAGTCCTAACCACATCAGCCCACCTCAAGTCCTAACCCCTCCCCACCAGCCCATTTCCTGTTCTAGCCCCCCCCATAGCCCATTATCAGTCCTAACCACCCCCCATAGCCCATTAGCAGTTCTAACACCCCCATCACCCCATTTCCAGACAGCCCCCATTAGGCCACAGCCCATTAGCAGTCCTAACCCCCCCCCAGCCCATTAGCAGTCCTAACAGCCCCCCCGCCCATTAGCAGTCCTAACAGCCCCCCCCACCCATTAGCAGTCCTAACAGCCCCCCCCCCCGCCCCAGCCCCAGCCCCAGCCCATTAGCAGTCCAAAAAAAAAAGCTGGCTCTCTGGCTGCTGCCGCTGCCGCCGCGGCAGAATGCAGTGTCCCGCGGGGCCCCCTCTGCGCCGGCTGAGCCCTCTGCCCGGCTTTCAGATTCGCGAAGGGAGAGTGTCTCTCCCTCGCGTCTCTGTTAAGCCCGCAGGGGCTAATGGGAAATTTCCCATCAACCCCTCGCGTCTAAAGGGGCTGATGGGAAATTTCCCATTACCCCCTGCGGGCTTAACAGAGACGCGAGGGAGAGACACTCTCCCTTTGCGAATCTGAAAGCCGGGCAGAGGGCTCAGCCGGCGCAGAGGGGGCCCCGCGGGACACTGCATTCTGCCGCGGCGACAGCGGCAGCAGCCAGAGAGCCAGCTTTTTTTTAAATGTAATTTTGAGGAAAGCACACTCACCTCCCACCGCGCCGCATATTTTAATTGCGGACCTTCCCGCTTGCCAGCTGCAAGGCCTTCGTGTGCCACAGCTGGCACGCGTGCCATAGGTTCGCCATCGCTGCCCTAGACCATCTCCCACAGTTAAGGGACACTACAGCTGCGGGAATTGTTCGGTTTGCGTGCACGTCATTACGGTTAAGAATAATTTTACACACATATTAACTGGCCGCAAACTTTTCTTACAACATTATTCAAACTGTAAAACCATTAATGTTGTATACCTCATTCAATGTCCTTGTAATAAACTATATATAGGCAAAACTTTGCGGCAAGTCCGAACACGCATAATAGAGCATAGAAGCAACATTCAGAGGAAGCTGTCCGACAAACCATTGGTTGCACACTGGTTAGAACAGAAGCATACTATCAACGATATTAAATTTGTCGTTCTTAAAACAGTAATCCCACATTGGAGGGGTGGGAATGTAGATCAGACTTTGCTCAAATTTGAACAACGTTTTATTTACGAGTTCAATACCCTAGAACCATATGGTTTAAATCAAGAGGCAGACCTCACAGTTTTTTTGGGTTAGCTATTTCTTTCTTGCTTCTGCTCTTTTTATATATATAAAATGTTTCTTTTAATAATTTTCATCTTTACATGTTTTTAAAGATCAGCTTTAATATGTTTCTATCTACATAGTCCCATGTTCTATGCCCCCCAAGCTCATATTTACATTCATTATTCACGGTTATTAGTTCTATGGTTCTCTGTTCAGGATACTACAGTTCCAACGAGTCAGTTATAGGATGTACGTTGTGCACACAGGCTTATCTAGTTAACTCTTACAGTCAGATTTGCATACATGTTTTTTATTCACAGTCATAAGCTATCAGTTTTTAATAGAGTTGGACATCTCACAGGAAATGCAACGCTATGCTATTATAGATGGATTCCCTTTACTCCTCCTGCAGTATCGGGTTACATTTTTTTTGGCGGGAAAATCGGCGTCCTACAAATTGGTCTGGTTTGGCTGACTTTTCTTCCCATTTGCACACAGTGCTGGTTGTGTACTAGTTTGATCTACGGAGCTGAGCCTACAGGTCTGTTTCTTGTCATATTTTCCTTTCGTTGACATCCGTCTCCAGCAGATTACGATATCTTTAGTTACTTATATTTGCACCCGTTTACTTTTTTAGCTTCACAATGCTCTTGTTCAACATGAAATCTTTTTGACAGCGTCTTGCCTTTCTCACAATTGTACTCTACAATGTACAGAGTTCCACCTTTACTACATATAACGAGTTCACTTGCTAAAAATAGGAAGTTGTTTTGTACCTTATTCACTCTTTCTTTGTGGTTTTTGTTGCAGTGCTATATTTTCAACTGTTCTATAATAACGGTTTACAATACGAACATCTGGGTAAGTGCTATACGACTCATGTGGGCATTAATTTAAATCCACAAGCAAACACATAATTTCTTTGTTTTATGGCTTTTTACTCTGTGGGGTATTTAATATTGCTTGACACGCTACGCATGTTGCGATTTTACTACCGATTACTCTATTGTTTTCTCTTCATTGAGATCTATGTAATTCAATGCACTTTTTCCCATTGTGCATTATAGCTTTTATACACACATGCGTGTGATCCTGCCCACTTTCCGAGCCTTGGAGTCCGGTCTGAGATGCACTAGTTGCCTGCACTCCCTCTTTAGAATAAGGTCACACAGGAGCCCAATTTAGCGCTACCGTTTTAAATATGTACGGTCTACACGAGGGCACTTTAGTTGCTTTCATTTTCACTTTTGAGTAAGGCTATATAGGAACTCTAATTAGCGCTGTTCTTTCAACTGTGTACAGTTTACATGAAAGCACTTTTAACATTATAGATTCCTTTTAAGTAATCTTTTACCTTTATTTATATTGCGAGTGATTCTTTTTAAGTCATAGGCTCACTATTGTCCTATTTTCACAATTCAGTTTGCATTTTATTTTCAGTGCTGCTTCACTTTGTTTTATACATTAGGTTAGACACTGTTTTTATTCACTTTTACACAGCCGCGGTTTTATCATTACTCATTTCTCATGAGATATTCTTTAAGCCCTTACCACCGAACACAAAGTTTATTACCATAATCCATATAAAAATTCTTTTTACCTCAGCAGATGTCTACCTACTGTTTATAGAAACTCCTCTTTAGGTGATCCACAATATAATGGATTACTCCTTTCTCCAATTACATACAGAGTTATAGGTCCTTAAAAGAGTTTCATTTATTACTAGTATAACCGTTTAGTCCATTCAATTTTTAAAGGTTTATCATAATTGTATTATGTCTTTTACTATTTATTGTTTTAAACATTTATTCTTAAGGTTCACCATAACCGTATCATGACTTTTGTTATTTATTGTTTTTAGTATTTATTTACTGATATTATTTAATATTTATTCATGTCCCTTATTGATTTCAACTGTACTGTGCATTGGATTATTGAATGTCTTCTTTTTAGTTTTACTATGTCTATTTCAAGATACCCACTGCTGGTTTTTATTTGTGGTTGCTCAGCCCTGCGTTCGTTTTGTTGTGGTTTTATTTAATGGTTTTCCTATATAATATTTTTCATATAATTATTTATTTATTTATATGCCTTTATATGGTAATTGTATGTTTTATTTGTACTTCTTATAACTTCCACATTCTCATGTTATATGTTTGTATGTTGATATTTATATTATATAACATGCCAGGTGTTTTACTATTTTACTTTTTTATACTTTTTATTATTATCATTTTATTTTTAATATTATTCTAATTATGTATTTATTCTGTTTGCCAATTAAGAGACAATTGGAGGTATTCCCCCTGAAGAAGGCGTTGCCGAAAGGCGTTGGGGTCCCTTTACAATAAAGAAGTTTGATTTCATCCGACGTCTCCTGCCCTTTGTGTTTCTCTGGATATTCTGCAGGAGGACTTGCTCCTCTTTGTGTATCCGAGCTCATGTGGTGTGAGACATACATTATACATCTATCATCGCCTGATGCTACCCATAGCATCAGACTGCAGCAGGTTCCATTCTAGGCCTGTCCTGCAGCCCACAGACATGCACACTCACCTAGCAGCCATGCATCTCCAAGCTGACCACCGGCTGCTGCCTGTCACAGGCTAGACTGTGCAAAGACAAATGCATCATGGCAGGACCCTGGATAGTGGGTACACACATCTGTTGGCATCCACAACAACCTGCAGGTTCATTGATGTGTACCCATTCCTATTCCGTTATGCCCTCTGCTCCAGCCGTGGTGCCCGTAGTGTGATGTTGGTGCAGTCTATAGATCCAAGCACTGATGGGAAACCAGCAATACTGTTGAATGTCTGCATGATCTCCTAACGCCTCTGATGTGTCTGGGGGAGGGCTATGAGGTGGCACATCCTCTGCAGCAGGGCCCTGGTGAATGTTCTGATGAAATGGCTGGCAGTGCACTGCGTGATTCTGACAATCACCCTATCACATGCTGAAAGCTGCCAATTGCAAGGAATCCCAGGGCATTGGTCACCATCACGGCCACCGGCAGGGCCTGGCTTCTGGATGTGGTGGGCTCAAGGTCCACGCTGAGTGTGCTGCACAACTCGATTATGGTTGCCCCATCCAGTCTGTATCTCTGGCAAACCTCCTCCTCTGTCAGTTGCAGGTAACTCACCCTGGGCCTGGTACCTGCATCTTGGCTGCTGGACCACTGCTTGCTGCTTGGTATGCACCACCTGTCGGATCCTCCATTGTGCCCGGGCAAGGCATGCGCGTCTCCACCTCTGTATCACCATGTGCATGGCCCACATGGCGTTTCTGGCTGTCCGGCAGCACTTTATTTCTGCCTAATTTGGATGCGGGCCTGCTCACACACCCCTCACTCTACTGTGCCCTGTTCCGCCACTACACGAGTTCGCAGCTCACTATCAGTGGTTGTATGCACCAGGTTCTGTCGCTTAAGGCTACAAGGTTAGTGATGTCCAATGTGGGCGCACATGAGTTTTGTAATTCTGCTTTAAGCGGGTTTCACCACAACACGCCCCCGGGCTTCAGCGTCTGGTGCAGTGTGGGTAGCTGGGCCTTAACGATTCAAGTCATCTTGTTGAATATGTGGTTTACACGATTATGATGGTTTTCCATGGGTAAGGCTGGCACTTGCCCATGAAGCACACGCCTAGGCCTTCGAATATCAGACCCATAGTGCTGAACACAACCTCCATCTATGTATGTATATGCCATTCCTGCATGTGTACTTTGTGCAAATCCAACTCCAGTAGGGAAACCCAATAAGTTTCATTTCAAAGTAACCCTAAAAACACTTCTTTTTACTCAAGATTTCAAGGAGCTGTGAGGCATGCATCCAGGCGGATGGACTTGGAGGCTGAGCAAACTGTTTCCTCTATACTGCTTTCTTTCCTTTTTCTCTTTTACATCTTTTCCTTCTCTTTTTGTTATAATTGAACTAAAGTAAACCACCTTGTTGTACCTTTTGGTTTGAAGGTAGTAAATCAAATTGTTGAGTAAAAGGAAATGAAAAATAAAATTGCTCCCTTAAAGAGACATGTCACCAGAAACACTATTTCATTTTTTTTTTTTTTTACCAAATAATATAATACACTGTTGTTTATATGAAGTTTTACATCCATAGTATGTAATTTTACTTTTCTGAAATCTCAAATCTCATGTTTATTTTTTTTCTTTATCCCTTTTTCCCCTTCTGACCCTCACAATCACTTCACAACTGTACTATGCACTCAAGCTCCCATCCATATCCCATCTCTTTACACCCCACCTGCTTTCCCACCCTTCCACTTACCGATCCCCTCTGCAGTATCTCACTCACCACTTCACTGAGTAATCCATAGCAATTAAGATCTTACATTTCTCTTCAGCAATTTGGAGAAATTTCCCATACTGTTGCATACTCATTACAGCTTTACAACTAATCTCTCCTTCTGCAGTAAGTCTCTGTTTGTCTTTTCACATACTTATTGTTGGTGGTTGTTCTATCCATATCAACAGAAAACATTTTAATGTGATTACTAGAGCCATTCAGTACTATAAAACCCTCTGATCAACTTTCAGATCTTTTATGCTGGACAAATTGCCCAGTAGTAGAGTCATTCCTTGGAAAGTTATTTTCACTTTTGTGCTTTTCTGTGTTTCATTCATTGCATCCATCTAAAGAAGTTATTTTAGTAGTCCTAATTGTGTTTTAAACATGGATTAGGCAGCAGAAAAACATGGAAGCCAGAAAAGTTGTGAGATCCATTTCTGTGTTGGGCATGTTTTTCCGAGAGGTGATCTGGGGCCGTTTCGAGGCAAGGCACTTTACACAGGTCTACCAACCAATCTCTTTTCTCTTCTTTTTCCCTATCAACCCACACACATGCTTTGCTCTCAAAACATGAATCTTTTGGTTCTTACTTCAGTAGCTCACTCCCATTATGAATCTACATGCAGTTCTACATTTTTCTTTTTGACGCCTTTCTCTGTAATGCTCTCCCCTTTTACATCTGGAAAATCTATTATTTTGAGACTGCTTTTTCTGATCTCCTGAAGTGGAGCCTCCCCTCCAAGATTCTTGAATCCTCTATGGCCTTGTGGTACAGCATATGAGTATGACTCCTTTTTCAATCTGTTCTATCTCAATTCTGTCCAAATTGTAGTTCCCTTTTCTATATAGTTTAATTTTTTATTTTAAATCACTTCGCTACCATATATAGTGAGAGATGATCAAGAAAGAACTAAATAAATATAAGCATACTCTTAGTCATGTATTCATGGATGTCTCTGTGGTGTGATTCCACTGTGACCACACCCTAAATAAACCTGTCTCCTACTTTCATCTCTGGGAGGCAGCCTCACTTCTTTAGGTGTGCATGTGAGGTGAAAGTCCACCAACATGATGTGACAGTGAAGCACTTTTTACATGATGTATTACCAGAGGCTGCCAGATGTGGTAGCATTTGCCCTAGGCCACAGCAGGGAAGAAGAGTGTGAGGGAAAAGGCGATATGGCCAAGCAGCGTAACCTGTGCAGAAGTTGGGGAACCCAATATAGGCTGCATGCAGCTATGTTCAGGCATGGATAATGCCTGGCATTGGAATCATATCTCTGTGGGGTCTATTTAGGTACAGTCCCCACCTCCGCTCCTCCCCTGTCTCTGCCTCCGCTCCACTCCTCCCTCAATATGCCCAATGCTAACTGCATAGTATCGGGGCATGTAGCGGGGCTAGAAGGGGATATTCAATGGCACAATGTAAGTGCTGTTGAATATCCCAATTTAAGGCATTTACACAGTTTACTGGGCTGTAAACTGTGTAAATGCCTTTCGAATATTGGGCCTTTTGTATTTCCCATTCATGGCCATAGTTAGTCATGCAGGGATCCAGGGCAGAAACTGGTGAGGGGGGCCTCAGAGCTTATGTGAAAGCTTTACTTCTTTCAACTTGAAGCAGGCTTTGGGCCCCCTGTGGCCTGGGGGCTCACAGCAATTTCTCTGTTTGCCACCTCTAATGCCTGCCCTTTTCCCACTATATTTGTGTTTTTGCCACCATTTTTTCCTTGTTTGCTGATCGAAGTCTTTCAAGTTTTTTTCTCATGTCACAAATTCTGTTGCTTCCTTCCCTGTGTGTGCTTGTGGACACTCACTCATTCCTTCTAATCATCAGAACACTTTCCAAGTTTAATGATGGAAACTGATTGTGGATGTTTACTTTCATATTTTAGCACTTTTTGCATATCTGGATCTGATGATGCCATTAGGTAGGTCTGGAGGCCTATGATAGTAGCTCTGTAGCTATAATTGATTTCTATGAGGCCCAGTCTTCCTTCAGCTCTAGGGATGTACAGTCTCAGCATACATGGATTCTTGTTTATTACCTCATGGGCATGGAGGAGTTTTCTTGTTCATACATCCAGGTTTTTAAGATCTTTAAGAGGCCAGTCTACAATTCCAAAGCTGTATGAGAGTACAGGAATTGCCAGATGATTAACATAATCTTAAAACACTTTTCAATAATGATTTTGGTTGGCCACAAAGTGAGCAACCATAGGTGCTGTTAAAATCTGATTAGACAGCCTACTATGATGCTCACTCAAGCGTTTGCGAATAGGGCGAATCATCCGCCCCACATAGATCTTTGGGCAAGGGCAAACAATCACATAAACAACATGATTTGAAAGACAAGAAGTAATGTGTCTTGTTGAAAAATGTCACGGGATATGGGATAAATCCAGATGGGGCCTGTAATGGTATTGTGACACCACTGGCAGCGTCCGCAGCCGGTATGGTTCCCTTCAGCAGAATCCCTTTTCCTCTGTAGCCAATTACTGATATTTCTACCATGTTTATAGGTCATACAGGGAGGATTATCTGGGATACTTTGCAAAGCCCGCAGAGTACACCAATGACGTTTAATCAACCCGCTATTCGCGGCGCCATATTAAAATAAGGCAATATACATACCATATGATCTTCTTTTTCCTGAGATTCATTCTTAGCATATTGCACATGTTTAAAAGCTTGCCTTTGTGGCCAACCACCATCAGGCTAACCAGTTTCATTGGTGAGTGATTGATCAAGTGGTGCTAGATTGGCAGGGGGAGATCAATTAGGATACTTAAATTATATAGAGCAGAAATGGATCTTTCGTTTGAATTCATTGGAACCAATTGGTCTAAATAATCAGATTGAGTAGACCTCTCTAGTTCATGATCTAGGGTGGCTAATGGGTGGCTAATTACAGTGCATTAGTACATATACTGAGTTTGGAGGAGGACATCGGCTTAGAAGAAATTTTTATGTAGTTGTTATTGTGTAAAATTGATGTCATGTCGGATGCTGTAGTGAAGGTGCTACAATATAAGTTTTGTTATGTATTGTGGATATACATACAGATGAGACCTGTGAATGACAAAGCTGGGATTTAAAGCTATGCAGGTATATCCTGTCTGTTGAATCCTTTGCAAAACTCTGATGGTTTCTCTGTTCGTTAAGTGTGTAGCAGCTGCATGTTTGAAAATTATGCTTTGTATAGCTGATCTTTAGTCTTTCTTTAAAAGATTTAGAGGGAGTTTGTGAGACTGTATAGTATTTGTATTCTGACTCCTTTAGGGTGAGATTCAGTGGTTGTAGCATGCATCTCATGGCATAACAAGGTACACATGGCCTTCCCTGTGTATTATTTATTTATTTACATTCTCTTATATACCGCGCTATTCTGCATCAGTGCGGTTTACATTGAGCAAACTGAAATTACATTGAACAGGACATTATAACTTGGAGATAACTATTTTACAGGGAACATGGGCTATGGAGGGTTAAGTGGTTTGCTCAAGACCACAAGGAGCACCTGTGGGACTAGAAACCCCAGTCCTTCCGGCCCAAGGTATGTCATCTATGCTTCATGTGCTCACACTTACCCTCTTGCTGATGCAGCTCCTTTTTATAATCACTGTATCAGTCTGCGCCAGATCCTATGCATGGCTCAGAAGTGTGTCTTCAGGGCTTCTATATCCTGAAAGCATCTATAGAAGAATGGGTGCACACAATTAGAGATCTCGGTTCACTTGTGAAGCCTCAACCCTCCTCAAAACTGGCATCCTGTTAGACTAGGTGAAAGGCCTTCATCTAAGGGGTCAGTGAAGTCCAGGTGATTGGAAGCTGTGGCATGTGTACATAAGTGGTACTATGTGAAACAATTTCCATGCACAACAGCACACCTGCACATGCTATATTTTACAGCTCCACAAACAACCCCCAACCGGTGATCAAAATTAGAAGTAGTAAAAAATAAGACACCGTATATCCCCTCAGTAAATTTTAAATTTTTTTGTCGGACATAGATCGTGCAGGGTAGGCATTGCAAACTATTCCCCAATCACAATACATATCCCTTTTATTCAAACCAACAGGTCATTTAAAACATCTCAAAAAACAAAAATTCAAAGTTTGTTGAAAAACTGCACTTATCTGAAAAACACGCGCGACGTGCATGTATCAAGCGCTCTCAGTTCTGCTTGCACAAAACTCCAAGCCACCTTGTAACTGGCAAAAAACGCCGAAATGTTGGCCGATGAAAACGAGGATACTAATTCCAGATTGGCTATTCAAAAACCGCCCATCATAACAAATCACCAATCACAAGAAGGGAAGCCCCACTGGTAGGGGATTCCCTATTCAGTGGGGCTTCCCTTCTTGTGATTGGTGATTTGTTATGATGGGCGGTTTTTGGATAGCCAATCTGGAATTAGTATCCTCGTTTTCATCGGCCAACATTTCGGCGTTTTTTGCCAGTTACAAGGTGGCTTGGAGTTTTGTGCAAGCGGAACTGAGAGCGCTTGATACAGGGGTTTTTCCCCTGAAACGTGCACATCGCGCGTGTTTTTCAGATAAGTGCAGTTTTTCAACAAACTTTGAATTTTTGTTTTTTGAGATGTTTTAAATGACCTGTTGGTTTGAATAAAAGGGATATGTATTGTGATTGGGGAATGGTTTGCAATGCCTACCCTGCACGATCTATGTCCGACAAAAAAATTTAAAATTTACGTTTACATTTACATTTATTTAGTCTTTATATACCGCCCAACACTTAATCGTACCTGGGCGGTTTACAATACAAGTTAAAACAACTTAAAAACAGTAATCTAAAACCGTTTAAAATGGCTGAGAAAGGGAAAAGGAACGCCAGTAAAACAAATAGGAAAGAGGAGGAAAGGAAAGGCAAGAAAAGGAGCAAACCACATTATAATAAATTAACAGCAGGCAAATGAGACATCAGGAGGACAGGAGGGAGGGGGTAACAGAGGGAAGGGGTGAACTGGGAATGGCAAGTCGAATGCTAAACTAAAAAGGTAGGTTTTGAGTTGTGATTTGAATATTTGATAGGACTCCTCTGCACGAAGTGAGGGGGGGAGGGAATTCCAGAGACTAGGGGCTAGAAAATAGAAAGCAGAAGTACGAGTGGAGACAAGGTGAGCCTGGGAAGGTGAGGGAAGGGCAAGTCGGTTAGAATGTATGGCCCGGAGTAGGCGGGGGGAGGGCGAAAGTGTATCTGGTCAGCGAGATAGAGGGGAGTGCCAGTGTGAGCAGCCCTGTGCGTGAGAATGAGGATTTTATATTGGGCACGGAAAGAGACAGGCAGCCAGTGATAATGAAAAAGAAGCGGGGTGACATGGTCAAAGCGAGAGGCATGGGCAAGAAGACGAACAGCTGAATTTTGGATACGTTGAAGACGAGACAATTGGGATTTGGGTAGACCAACAAGGACGACGTTACAATAATCGAGACGGGACATCACAAGGGAAAGAAGGAGAGTAGCTAAGGCAGAAGAGGACAAAAAGGGGCGGATGGAACGGAGTTGTCTGAGTGAGAAGAAAGAACGTTGAATAATGGAAGAAATATGGTCCTTGAAGGAAAGAGAAGAATCAAGTATGACACCTAAGTAACGCAGTGAAGAGACGAGAGAAATAGGTTGCGAGGGGAAAGAGGGGGCACAAGAGGGAGAGGGACCCCCAAATGTGAACCAAATAGCATGGGACTTAGAGGGGTTTACCTGCAGAAAATTGGAAGAAAACCAAGTGGCAATAGCAGCAAGACAAAGGTTGAGAGGAGTGATGTCTGGGGAGGTGGGATTAGTGCGGTGCAGGAGGAAGATATCATCCGCATAGTAGTATGCGGAGATACCGAACCGTTGGACAAGAAGAGTGAGGGGTGCTAAGAAGATGTTAAAAAGAAGCGGTGCAAGAACAGACCCTTGAGGAACCCCACAGAGGAGGGGGGTAGAAACAGAAGAGGAAGACACCGAGATCACAGAAAAAGAACGGCAAGAAAGAAAAGAGTGAAACCATTGCAAGACCGTCCCAGAAAGACCAGCTTCCTGTAGACGGGTGAGGAGGGTGCGGTGATCGAAAGGTCGAAAGCAGCAGAGAGATCAAGAGAGACAGCCAGTGTATAGAGACCCCGATCGTGAGCAGCGTGAAGTTCGTTAAGAAGAGAGAGAAGAACCGTTTCCGTGCTATGGGCAGGACGAAAACCGGATTGGCGGGGGTGAAGAGTGAGGGAAGCTTCAAGATGGGAGGAGAGTTGAGTGAAGACCAGTTTCTCAAGAAATTTAGAAAGAAAAGAAAGATTAGAGACAGGACGCCAATTAGCAAGCACAGAGGGATCAGAGGAGTGGGATTTCAAGATAGGACGGACAGTAGCGTGTTTCCAACTGCTAGGAAAGATACCAGAAGATAAGCTAGAGTTAAACAGAGAAAGAATATAGGGGGAAAGGGCTAGTGAAGGTTCGAGAAGCCACGAGGATGGGATAGGATCAGCAGAACAGGTGGTCTTGCGAAGAGAAAGGAAAGTTTCCTGAAGAACGGAGGGAGTGATTAGAGTAAAAGAGGACCAGAGATGAGATAATGCAGGGACAGATTGGGAAGGGGAAGAGGGGGGTGGGGAAGAGGGTAGGGCAAGGGGGGAAAGGGGGGGAGGACATAACAAGAAAGACTGACGAAGGGAGTTGACCTTGTTAGCGAAAAAAGAAGCATGGGAGGAAGGGTCAGGAGGGGAAGAGACAGAAGGGGAGAAAGAAGAGGAGGGGGAGTGAGAAGCAGTGAGGGTGTGCAATTTACTGAGGGGATATACGGTGTCTTATTTTTTACTATTTTTTGCTACATATTTTACAGCTCAGCATAATTTGTGTGTTTCCACTCTTTGGGTGTGTGCTATATGTACCCTTTATGGTTAGGACCCTTATGGTGCATCAGCAAGAGGGTAACTTATGGCCATGTGACATGTCTCATTTGCATAGGTTATGTACAGGGGGAAGAGGCCCTGCCTGCCTAGATGTCTGCATGCATACATTGCCTTGCCACTATGGGGCTGATTTATTAAGAGCTGCGTGAAAGGTTACACACCATTTATATACACAAGACCCATTTTAAAATACTTGCATGTGTGAATGGGCATTTACAAGCATGCTTTGGTTCGTCACTATTCTGTAAGCACACGTAAAGTTCCTTCATGTATACTTTCAGTTATGGAGTGCATGGGGGTGTCTGCAGCAATCTAGGGCGTGGCCAGCTACACCTGCTCTTGGGTATGTGCACTGTTGTGCAGGGCTGGCCCAAGGGTTTCTGCTGCCCCTTTCATGCTGAGCCACACCACCCCCCGCTGCTGCAGATTCACTCTTGGGTGGGAGTTGGCGGCGGCAGTATTTCAAAAGCAGTGGCCTTGTGCCGCCGCTTTGTTGCCGCACCAGGCCATGTACTTCAGCACACATAGCCTGCCACTTCTGACCCCTATACGACAGTAAGTTGCATCAGAGGGCAACCAGAAGTGACAGGTCATATGTGCCGAAGCCACATCCACTTCCCAAGAGACATTTTGGAACTCCCCGAGTGTACACGTGTCAGGGTCATGTCAGAGGCATGTCTAGGGCATTCTGAAAAAGATACACATATACGGTTGATTTTAGATTGCTGCTACATGTTTAAAACGTCTGGTGGACATGAACATGTCTGTACCTGCCCATGGGAATGAATAGACATTTCAAAAGTGCTCATATTGACCAAGTAACAGTGGTACAGAGAAAGGGAGAATGCTCTCATTCCCTCACTATAAATTCACCAGCTCAAAACTAGTAATTGTCTAATGCTGCACCGCTACATGTCTCTGTTTTCAAAATGGCAGACCAGGATATGTATACTTTCAGAAAGCCTTTGACAAGGTCCCTCATCAGAGACTTTTGGCAAAACTAAAGAGTCATGGGATAGGAGGCAGTGTACTATTGTGGATCAGGAACTGGTTAAAAGATAGAAAGCAGAGGGTAGGGCTAAATGGCCAATTTTCCCAATGGGGAAAGGTGAATAGTGGTGTACCCCAGGGATCTGTGCTGGGTCCGCTGCTTTTTGACATATTCATAAATGACCTGGAAAGTGGAATAACGAGTGAGGTTATCAAATTTGCAGATGACACAAAACTATTTAAAGTTGTTAAAACCCAAGAGGATTGTGGAAAATTGCAAGAGGATCTTGATAAATTGGAAGACTGGGCATCAAAATGGCAAATGAAATTTAATGTGGACAAGTGCAAGGTTATGCACCTAGGGAAGAACAACCCAAACTATGGTTACACGATGCAAGGTTCCACATTAGGAACCACCACCCAGGAAAAAGATTTAGGCATCATTGTGGATACCATGTTAAAACCCTCGGCCCAGTGTGCAGCAGCGGCCAAGAGAGCAAATAGAATGCTAGGTATGATAAGGAAAGGAATGGAAAATAAAACAAAAGATATTATAATGCCTCTATATCGTTTCATGGTGAGACCGCACCTTGAATATTGTGTGCAATTCTGGTCGCCGTATCTTAAAAAGGATATAGCGATTTTAGAAAAGGTTCCGAGAAGAGCCACCAAAATGGTAAAGGGGATGGAAGGATACTCCTATGAAGAAAGGCTAAAAAGGTTAGGGCTCTTTAACCTGGAAAAGAGACGGCTGAGGGGAGATATGATAGAAGTCTATAAATTAATGAACGGAGTGGAACGGGTAAACGTAGATCGATTGTTTACCTTATCAGAATATAGAAAGACTAGGGGACCTGCAATGAAGCTACAGGGTAAACTCTTTAAGACAAATAAAAGAAAATATTTTTTCACTCAATGTGTAATCAAACTCTGGAATTTGTTACCAGAGGATGTAGTAAAGGCTGTTAGTGTAGCTGGGTTTAAAAAAGGTTTGGACAAGTTCCTGGAGGAAAGGTCCATAAACCATTATTAAGAAGGGACCCAGGATATCAATGCTTGAACCAATACAAGCATTATGGAACCTGTGTCCCTTGGGGAAACTGCTAGGTACGTATGACCTAGATTGGCCACTGTTGGAAACAGAATACTGGGCTTGATGGACCTTGGTCTGACCCAGTATGGCATATCTTATGTTCTTATGTTCTGAAATTCTGGCACTGGTATGTCTATGTGGCTGATACTGCGCGCATCCAGATCTCACACTGCCACGTTTCTAAAATCAGCCAGTTTTCTCCACATTTCTGGCTCCTTATTCTGCATGTCCTTTTCTCTTTATATTGTGACAGACATGTTTTTTGGGGTGGGAACGTATCTAGTTTACAAAGCACTTACATGTGTCCACCTTCACTGCTGCCCCTGACATAGAATTTCAGACAACTGTCAGGGACATCTCAGATTTCACCTAAAGGCCTTTCTAAAATGTGCCTTCACATGTTGTGGAACACATTCAGAAGAGGGGGGTTAAGAATAGCAAGAGATTTAAAGGTAGTCAGCATATGAGGATTGGAATAATCAAGTCTTGAGATTTTTCTTAAATATTTCATAGGCGCTTTCCCTTCGAATGTCCAAGGGGAGAGAATAACAAAGAAGACATGCTTGGCAGGAGAAGACTGAGCTTTCGAGCCATTCAAACCTGAATTTACAGATTGAGGGAAATTCTAGAAGGTGCAGAGGAGATGATCTAAGCTGCCTCCGGGGTCAATGAGGTATATGTAAAGTATAAAACTGGTATAAAACGAATAATGTGTGGTATTAGTAATTTGAGTTGATTCTTCTTAACACCGGCAGCTTAATAAGTAGCAGAGTTACATGGTCATGGTGTTTGGCATTATAGATGAATTTAAAAGCAGTATTCTGGATTAGATTATTATGCTCAATTTGATATTGCAGGACTTCTATTAGCAGGGAGTTGCAATAGTCTAGTCAAGTCAAGATTAAAGCATGACTTAAGACTATTTAGTTAGAGCTTTAATGTCCAGGTAAGGTCTAATTGAACGGATTAATCTAATGGCATAAAAAGATTTTTTCACGAAGACTGAAATATATGAGGTGAAATAATTCTCTGTCTAGTATTATTCCAAAAGAAGTCATTTTGTGAGAAATTGAAACTGGACTACACATAATAATGGGAGTATACAGTACATCTTAACAGTCTTCATTTGAATGTATTAGTGAGGGCACTATGGACCCAATTCTGACATGGACGTCCTGGCCCTCTGTGCACCTGGTCAGAACCAGATGCACAGAGTTAGCCGCGATTCTGATCCCGTGGGGCACATCTAGCCCCTCGGGATCAGAATCGTATCCAGGCCTGTACGTGCAGGCTGGGCCCCGATTCAGGTCAGCCTGCATGTACAGACCTTGCCCAGATAGTTCAGTCAGGGCTTTTCAATGCAGCCATGGTGCCATGGCATCCGGTTGCCATGGCACTGTGGCTCCCTTCAAAAACTGTGATCCCTGGCTGCTGGTAAAAACACTGCATTCCTCACAGCCCGGCCGCTGGTCTGGCTTACCAAGGCCAGGGTCGGGCTGCGGGTAATGTCCTCTGCCCCCTGCCACCTCTTTCCAATCCAAAGCCTGCCTGTTCCTCCCAACTAGGGGAACTTATTCCACCTCAGAGGTGGAATAAGTTACCCGTTCAGGATGCCGGCCCCGGAAATATAGGACTGACATTGGAATCAGCCCTGTACGTCCGGGACTGATGACTGCCCACTGCCCGTCCTAATGCTGCCCCCTATCCGCCCCTTCCTTGTCTCTTCCCTCCCCCATTGTGCAATGTGCGGGGAAGTTAGTTGTGGTTGGAAAGGGGCCCGAATAGGGATGGCCATCCATTCCTGCTATTTGTGCCTCGGAATGACCCCATATGTGTATATTATAGTACTGTCATCCTCTTTTCAAAATCTTCTTGAGAGTCATTAGGACAGATGGAGTTGTACAGCTTCATATTTTGAATTTTATATGTTAGAGAATTTTTATCTGAGTTGTTTTATTTTCTGTCATGGACTTGACTACTTTTAGGAGGATTGGCAGAATGCATTACATTTCTGAAGGAGTACTTTTCCCCTAGAAGGTTCTTTGTCTAGAGACAAACAAAAACATTTTCTTCAGACTCCAAGGAGGAGTGACACTAAATTTAACTGTGGTAATACAACTCTCAACAACCTCCAATCACATTCTTGAGTTCAGATCAAAAGCTATATTCACTTGTAAATTAGAATTCCATCAGCTTTTCATTGGGACTGAAGCCATAAAAGTCACTTTCTACTTTTGAAAAACTGCTCAAGACAGGTCATCCTTTGTGGGGTTCTTCAGGCCATGATCTTAACTAATTCACAACTGGGGGATGTAGTAGGTTAAATAAACCCACACATGGATGAAAGACTGAGAGAAACTGAAAGCAGAAAATCTATACTAAATGCTCGGAGACTCAGCTACCTCCAGCTAAGAAGGAAGAGAACATAAGATTACTGGTCTTCAGAAAACAACTCAAGACGTACCTATTCCAGTCACACTTCAGCACTACATAAGCACAACGCTCTCGGTTCATTGAACCCTCAAAGCAAAATGTATGAATCATGTCAGCAATGAGCTCGCCACCACTAGCCTCACTGATGTGTGAATATGTAACTGCTTGTGTAAATATGTAACTGCTTTTGTAAATACTAATTGTAAATACTCCCTTCTCAATTTGTCTAAACCTTAACCCTGTATGCTGTGAACTGTACCTTATCCACTAATCATACTGTGTACTGTGTGCTGTGAACTGTACCTCTTCCACTAATCATCCTGTGTATTGTAAATTCTGGCCAGTACAGCCACTCTATTTCTCTGTTGGAATACCGCTGCTGATCGCTGGAAGTAGCGGGATATAAGTGTACACTAAATAAATAAATAAATAAAATAAGATATGCCATATTGGGTCAGACCAAAGGTCCATCAAGTCCAGTATCCCTCCAGAACAACTACTTATAGTGAAATGTGGGAAGCATGGACTTTTTAGTGTGGCCTTTGCACGCATTGCAAGAGCACAGAGACCAGAGGCTTGTCTCTTCCCTCTCCAGCTCCAGACTAGCTTTCTCTCTAAGCTCCAAACCCTCTGACTAACACTCTGGATGAGGGGTGGGCCAAATACAGCCCGCAAGCCTGGACTGGCCTCCAGGCATATAAACTTTGACCTGTCATCTTGCAGCCCACGAAGATACCACCATGATCTTGAGAGCAGTGGAGACAGTGAGTACTAATAGGAACTCCCCCTTGCTATTTGTGTTGGCATGGCTGGGTCTGAATGTTCTTCTTCTCATTCACTACAGCAGCAGAAGTTGCAGCAGCAAATGTTCCAGTTGTCTGCCCCGGCACTGGAGCCCACTGGGGAGCAGAGTGTTGGATTTCTTTCCCTGGGGCAGAGAAGGTCAGGGTGGTAGGCACATAGCAGACTGCTTTGCTGAAAGATAGTGAGTATGAGGGTTGTAGCTCTCAGACGAAAAGGTTTGCCCACCTTGGCCTGGACTATAAAACTGTGGCCAATTTAAGGGGAGAGTTCCATAGCAAATGGTTCAGTCCACTCATTACTCTGGCAACCACAATATGTTCTATGCTAGTAGGGGCATAGACCTTAGTAAAAGAGTCTGTGGGTCTCTTTACATAAAGCTTAATTCTGCTAGGAGCTGAAGTAAGTGTGAATTTCCTACTGAAGTCTGATCCTGTAAAACCTAGAACTATTTTTCTGAGTCAAATGTTGGGGACATGCAACTTGTGAACTTAGCCAGATTGTTTTTGTAATGCTGGCTACTTAATTATGGCCTATTGGCAGATGCATAGATTGACCTTGCTGCCGAAGCAAGTACCTGCAAAGGTCCTAAAGCCAGAAATGTGTCTTTGTTTCTAAAGACTCTATTAAAAGTTAGAAGTCTGAAAATATTAAACTTAATAGCATGATTATGAGTTCTGAACTCAGCCCTAACGTAAGGGTTGATTGAAGAACTTAGAAACATATGATGGGGCAAAGTGAGTTAACTCTGACTGCCTTGCTGTTTTAAGACTGAATGGAACTGACAAATTGTTGAGTCCCTTGGTATCTTATAGCACAATGATCGGACTTAAATAGCATCAATTTTTAATCACATATCCAAAAAGACTTAATTCTCAAAAACATATTTTGTTAATTTCATATTATTTATAGTTCTTTATCCACACAATGCTCAGTACTAGAAATGTGCAACGCTGGATCATTTGCCGACTCCTGGCCCCGTTAAGGTTGGTGAGAGTTTGCTTGTGCGTAAGGCATGTCTGGTGGGTAAAGGGCCAATTCTTCGATTGTGGAGAGAACGCCAACTGCCCACTTTTAGTGAATGGCGGAATAACTTTCATCAATTAATGCTAACGGAGCGGTGGATGGCGAGGGGCAGTGCCAAGCGTTGGACAGTCTTTCTGTCAATTTGGGAACCTTACATTCAGCAGTTGGGACCCCTCAGCCGTAATGCAGCCCTCCAGGGGGGGAGCTGACTGAAGGTGGACTTGAGGAGCGGATAGGGGGCAGCTGCCTTATTGTTTTAGGTGATTTTTGAAGTAAGAAGTTGGCGATGGAGTGAGGGTGGGAGGGTGGGTGAGGGGAGAGGGGTGGGAGAAGGGGGGTAGGGTTATAGTATAAAATGACCACCTATTGTATTATTTTGCTGTTGGCTCCCGGGGGGGAGAAGAGCAAACCTCCCCCGTGGTGCCGCCTGTTGATATGTTGTTTGATTCAATGGTGGACTTAAATAAAGTTTAAAAAAAAAAAAGAAAAAAAAATCATTTTGTTTAATTTCTTGCCTTGTTTGTAGGCATTTTGTTATTTTGTTTCATTTTGGTTTTATAAATTTTCATTATGTTTCATATTATTTTTATACAATTTAATTTCAGGGCAATTTTGTTAATCAAGAGGTGACTGTGACTGCTGCCCAAACCACAAAAAAAGCTGAAAGGTTACTAGAAGTTTCAGGGCAAATTAAAAAAAACACATTTATTTTTTTTCCCACTTTTGTTAATAGTCATCATTGCTTGGTCTTGCATTATCATCTTACAAGATGAGCTATTACTCTGCCTAAGAGCTGGCCTGCTCTTAACTGTGTCTTGTATTTTTGGTGATCTTCCTTTCTGTTTTCTGAGTGGCCCAAAGCTTGATTTTTCTTGAACTCTGTGGAAAACTCTTTCTGGATTTTTTATTATTTATTATTTTATTTATTAACATTTCTTATATACCGCACTATTCGACATCAGCGCGGTTTACATGGAACAGAAACATCCGACAAATTGCATATGTCTGGTCATTACAATTAACAGGATATGAAACTTGGTAACAGGGTAAACTATATACATAAGCGTAGCGAGAAAAGGATACTGTTTGGTGTTTTACATTGTTGGGGACATATGTTGCGAGGGCTTGCCTGGTTGACTACTAGTATTGCTACTATTGCTTTTTGCCTTATGAATCTTCCAGCTCATGTAGCCTTCCTCCTGCTGTCTTCCTCTGGTCACTATTGACTCTTTCTCTCCAATATCCTTTTTTTCCAACTCCTTTACTAGCATCACCCAACTGACTGCCCCGCCTTTGCCCTTAGAAGGGGCTCACCCATGTTATAGAGCCCTCAGGTAAATCCAAGGGCACGCCTTATATTAGGACCACTTGTGTTTTTGTTGTTAATGCTATTTCTGTTTTATGTCCTTGGTGGCTCTCACTTTGCCTACTATTTTTTTTAATGAAAATGGTGAATAGCAACTGTTACAAAAATGCTTTTATGTTCTTACATTGGTTTGAATTTTCCTTTCAGTGTGTTCTTCCCCCTAATGCGTCTCTATTTTCCCATCTTTTCCTCTTTCATACTTTTCTCCCAACACTTATTGATCTTTTCATATTTAATTTATTAAAATTGATTTGGTTTTATATACAGCACTATTTCACATTCAGTGCAGTTTACAAGGAACAAAAACAGAAATTACATAGAACAAGTTTAGGGAACAACAGCAAATTACATAGAACAAGATTGGGGAACAACAACAAATACATAGAATTAATTTAGTGAAAAACCTATTACATGGAGTTTAACAGTGTAACAAACAGGTCTGCGACTAAAAAGCTGTTTGATTATTTTCATCTAATTTCCATGTATTTTGGTGTGCTGAAAACAAATAAAATATTGAAAAAACTCCTAGACGTCATGATTTGCCACAACATGCAAAATTGTCTTCAAATTTATCAAATTTTTTCAAATTACTATTAATTAATTCAAATTACTATTAATTAATTCACATAAGTGCATTTAAGATATAAAATGCCAAAAAAACCTTAAAGGGGTTGTCCGAGTTATGTGAAAAAAAATATAGGACTGTAAATCTGATGGTCAGCAATATATACATAAGCTAAGCAAGTTTTAAGTCCGTGCTTCTAATGGTAGAAGGGGTTAATCTTTCCTGAAGAATCCAGTGGGAGGGAGACACAGGGCAAATAGCAGCAGCTCTGGTCAGTGCAGGGGGGCGTGGCCAGCACTGTGACGTCTCGTGTACAGACACAGACCTGCTCTCTCCTGCATGCCACACTTGTGCACGAATCATCATCAGGTTCTTGGTTCTAGGATGTTCACACTTTTTCATCGCAATTCGTGTTAGCTCGTCATTCTTCAACCGTTATGTTATGGCTCCACGAAACTGTATTAATTTGCCAGATAGTTTCTATTTCATCTGTGGTGAATATTCAGTGTTGAAGCAACAGCAGAATATTGCAGACTTTGTGAAAAAAGTATACTTTGCATACTTTGGACTAAAAATTGGAGATCAAGATAAAGTCTGGGCGCCTCATAAAGTGTGCAAACGGTGTGTTGAGGGCCTCCAAAACTGGTTCAAGGGTAAGAAAAAAATCTTTCCGTTATGGGATTCCTATGGTATAGTGAGAGCAAAAGAACCATAGTGACGACTGTTACTTTTGTTCATGCAATGTGAAAGGGTTTAATTCCAAATGGAAGCATTCCATTTCATTCCCCAATCTTCACTCGGCAATTCGTCCCATCCCCCATGGCACAGATATACCAGTACCCAAGCCCCCTGCTACCTTGGAAGAGATACCTAGCTCCGATGAAGGTGAAGTCATACCTGAACCAGATGACGAATCAAGTTCTGACTTTGAAGATGATACAAGACCAAAATTGTTTTCTCAGGAGGAGATGAATGATTTGGTAAGAGATTTGAATCTTCCCAAAGATGCTGCTGAGTTACTCGGATCAAGGCTGAAAAGCAGGAATTTATTGTTGTCAGGAGTGTCATCTTCATGGTTCAGACATCGTGAAAAGGAGTTCGTTCCTTACTTCGCCCAGGAAGACAAGTTAGTTTATTGCATCGATGTCGAAGGTCTGATGGGTCAATTTAAAATCCAATACGATTCAGAGCAATGGCGTCTTTTTATAGATTCTTCAAAAAGAAGTCTGAAAGCAGTTTTACTCCACAACGGTTTTTACGCTTCCATACCTGTAGGTCATTCCGTACACTTGAAGGAAACCTACGAGAACTTGGAATTGGTTCTTCGTAAATTTAAATATGAAGACCATGGTTAGCAAGTGTGTGGGGACTTGAAGGTCTTGTGCATGCTGCTTGGGTAACAAGCTGGGTATACCAAATATCCTTGTTTTCTGTGTCTATGGGACAGTCGAGACAGACAAAATCACTGGACCAAGAAGAGTTGGCAGCCGAGGGTGCTAACAGTTGGTGAAAAAAATGTCCTCCGAGAAACTTTGGTACCTTCCCATAAAGTTCTTCTACCACCTCTCCACATAAAATTGGGATTGATGAAGCAATTAGTAAAATCACTTCCTAGAGATGGAGAATGCTTCAAATACTTGGTCACCAAGTTTCCAGGCCTGTCGGAGGCAAAATTGAAGGAAGGTGTGTTCGTCGGACCAGACATTAGAAGGCTTATAGTTGATCAAGAGTTTGTCAATACCATGACGGATCCTCAAAAAGAAGGGTGGATTGCATTTAAAGAAGTCGTACAGAAATTTTTAGGCAATAACAAAGATCCTCACTACAAAAAGATCGTCGGACGAATGCTGAAAGCATTTCACGCTTTAGGTTGCCTGATGAGTTTGAAAGTGCATTTCCTCCAGTCCCACCTTGACTACTTTCCTGAAAATTTGGGAGCTATGAGTGAGGAACAAGGTGAATGATTCCACCAAGACATTAAAGAGATGGAAAGGAGATACCAGGGAAAATGGAGCATTACAATGATGGCAGACTACTGTTGGATGCTTCAGAGAGACATTCCAGATGCTACTCACAAGCGTAAATGCACCAAGAGGAGGCTCACAAGGAAGAAGAATCGAGTTTAATGTGAGTAGGTGAGCTCATTTCAGTTCAAAAAAGGATTTTCATGAAAATATTGTAATAAAACTTTAATTTTATAAGTCCATTTCCATTTATTTTGAGGTATTGCCTTATTTAACATAGTTGCCTAAATTGTCAGGAAATGTGATGTCCTATGACAAAATGGAGGTCATTTTCGGATTCAGCGCACCAAAAAACATAAAGATTACGTGGAATAACCAAAACAGCTCTTGAAAAAAAATTTTTTGCAGACCTAAACAATTTATAACTTAGGTAAGTATAACTTGGGTCATAATAGGGAAATAGTTGTATCATTTATACACCTTGAGCTTCATAGAAGGTTCGAGGGTCTGGCTGAAGGGGTTTGGTAGCGTGCAGTGTTCGAAGTTACATGTCCATAATATAGCTGAAATAGATGTGTCTTTAGAGGTTTTCTGAAAGTAGATGGGTCAGAGATGGCACGGATGGGGGGGGGGGAGGGGGGGGGAGCTCCAGAGCGGTGGTGCATATAATTTGAATGCTCGACCATTCACAAACTGGGAACCTTTTCTTACTATAGAAGGGACTGAAAGAGTGTTTGATATGGTATATCTGTCACTATCCATTTTATATCCATGGTGGCTTGCAATAAATAAGAAAAATACATAATTTATGGATTATTTTCATCTTTTCCATTTCCATCAGAGATTTTCTCTCTCTATCCACCTCTCCCTTCATCCCTTTTATCAGTTCTCTCTTTCACTTTTCCTCTATTTCTTCCATTCCATAAGATAGCTTTCTTTTTTCCGCCAGCTTTCTCTTCTTGCTACATTCTCAATTTTTTTTTCCTTTTTATCATATCTCAGGTACTCTTCACATCTTCCCCCTCTTCTCCAATAGAGCTCTTCCTTTCTGTATTTCAGTTTCATTAGATTTATCTCCTTTCAACTTTTTTATCTCTTTCATCTCCTTCTTATTTGATGTTTCCCTTCCCTTCTATCTTGCTGATCCTAAGACAGAAAAACAGGACTTTTTTAATATCAAATCTGTCCCCATCTCCTTCCTCCTTAGAAATCTCTTTTCCACGCTCCACACATTCTTTCATTCTGTCCCTAGATTTTTTAAAAAATATCTTTCCTTATCATGTCCTTCCAGCTCGTGTAGCCTTCCTCCTGTCTGTCTTCCTCTGGTCACTAAGCACAGCTCTTGGCTATCAATCATGAGATATCCAGCAGTTGGTAATGCTTGATGGGGTTGAAAATGTGCTACTACAAGATACAGGAAAGCTTGGAAGAATAGCTTTCTCTTTCAGGGCTGCCCCTTAGAAAAGGTATTGACCACCTCAGTTCCTTTCCTAGGGCACTGACTCATTAATGCTTCCTGGTAGATAGATTAAAAGTGGACCCGGAGAAGGATATTTTTTAAAGCAGGAGATGAGTTTATCATGCGGGTTCACTAGCTGCAATTTGCTAGACGTTCAAGAAATAAAAATAGAACAAAAATGAAAAGACGGGAAGCTGAGGAATAACATTGAAAGACGAAACAAACTAGTAAAGGAAGAGTCAGGATGGCATGTGGACTTATGTAGACAGTGGACTATGTGTTGTATGTGTAACATGTAGTGAAATACATAAATACAAATGCCTCATTTCAACACTTTAGTGCACCTGCTTGCTTAAATCCACTTATCTAGTAGTATGGTAAGGCACTGCAGGATCCCACTGGAGATCCTAAACAGCAGGTAATTTATTTTGTAAGTCCACTCAGTTCAGATAGCAAACTGAAGATTTATTGGTGTAATGTGAAATATTGGCTGGCAGGTAAAAGTAAAGCCGCTAATGAATATGATTAGAAGAGCAGCTGGAGTACAGAAAGTGCAGTGTTCGCAGGCAGCATTAACGGAATTAACAGACCTTAAAAAATTCAGGGATTCAATTAAAAGCATTTTGAGGATCTGTAACATAGCATTTGTGTTAAAAATGAGCATTCAAAAATTATGCTACATAAATCTGCTTTAAAGTTTATCTTTTATTTTTTTTATGATATGGAAAAAATGTATGTTCCTAGCCATCTTGGCATTTTAAACTGAGTTTGCTAAAGCCTATTGTGAAAAAAATATACAAAAAAAACCCTTAATTCTGAATGTGCATTATTTATGTGTTAGCATAATGAGGGTAATTATATAAAGGATTTCTTATGTGCATATGCTCATATGCATGTGTAAAATGCTTCTTGCAAAATTACTACTGTGCAATGACAAGGATGAACACATACTTCTATGCTACCTGGACTAGGCATGTTCGGGGGGAGGAGTTTGGGTGGAGCTTGGTTGCTGTCATGAAATATGCACGTAGATTATAAGATATGCACCTCTTTGTGTATTTCAGTAGATGTCAATGTACATGGCCACATTGCAGTCATGATTTCAGCAGGTTTTGTGCTAGTGTTTTATAGAGACAGGCATCAATGTGTGTTTATAAAATAAACTCAAAATAAATGGCTATGTGATTCTCCATCCTAGACAACCAGTGGTGTAAATACTACCCAAGCAGCCACCACAATGTAAGGGGAGGCCCAGGCTAGAAGGAGCCTATTTGGCCCAGAGGTCCCTAGGTTGCAGTGGCAGCGGCAGAGGGCACTCCCGCTGCCTCTCTGCCTCTAAAGTACAGTTCCACAGCAGCCAAAGGTCCCAAACAGCATTTTCCACTGTGGATCCAAAGTCTCACAATACCCGAGATTTCAGCCCATAAAAGGAATCTGCATCTCCAGCTGCCTCGGAACCGTACTTTACAGACAGAGAGGCAGCAGGAGGTGGTGCAGCAAACATCTTTATTGTAAGTATGATGTTTGCTACATTTGGACTTTTATTTTTAAGTTTTTGGGAGTGAGGGGCTGGAGGGGATGGGCAGGGCTGGCCTGGCCACTAGGCAAACTAGGCAGTTGCCTAGGGTGACATCAGCCCTCCCTCCTCCTCCCAGTGAAGCAGCAGTTCATCGCTGCCTGGCCCGCCATGCCACCCTCCTTCTGGCATCCATCTTCTCGCCTGGGGGGAGGAGGGGTGGCATCGTGATGCCTCTGCTGCCTCTGCCTTTAAAGTGCCCATGCTAGTGCGCACATGACCTGCTGTTCCTGCTCCTCTTCGATGCAACTTCCCTTTGCTCTTGCCCCTTCCAAAAGGAAGTTGCCTCGGAGAGGGGCAGGAGAGGCAGTCTGTGAGCATGCTAACGCAGGCACTTTACAGCCCAATGCAGCGGAAGCATGGCCATGCCGCCCCCCCTCCCTGAGGATGGATGCCAGGTGGCTCCACGATCTTCAGGGAAGCAGCATGGAGGGTCTGCCTAGGGTACCAGAAACCCTCGGGCTGGCCCTGGGGCAAGAGGGGACAGATGTTCCCCTACCTTCTCCTGACCATTGCCATCATCATTATGAGGGTCCATCGGCACATTTTGCTTAGGGGCCCCTCATTTGAATTTACACCACTGTAGGCATCCTATCTATTTTAAAACTATCCTCCGTGTATGTGACATTTTTATGAAATATTCTACTTAATTTCCAAACAGTGTTAACAATTACCAGTTAACATGAGATCGATGTTCAGCAAGCCACTGAGTTGAAGAATATCCTGATAAAAAAGCCAGCAATGACCTAGGATCTTCAACAACTTTCACATCCATATGACGTTATTGAAAATACCATGGCTTGGACAAATCAAATCTTTGTATGGAGAGAGACATCTCTGCTCTTGAGAATCTTGTCTAGGTCCTTCATAGCCATTCTGCGAAGAGCAATGCATTGTCTGATTTCTTGACCGCTTGTTTCTTTTTTGATTGTTGATCCAAGTTGGTTAAAATTGTCAACTATTTCAATTTCTTCTCCATCAATGATGAGTTTACTGATTTTGCCAGTTGTCAGAATCTTTGTCTTATCTACGTTAAGATGCAGACCCATTTTAAGACTATGTTCCTTGATCCCGAGAAGCAAATGTTTCAGTTCGTCTTCACTTTCAGCCAGTAATTTATTTATTTAACGTTTCTTTTAATCCTCTATTCATAGTATCATAGCGGTTTACATGAAACTCCCGTATAGTACATAGAACATTGCATCCATAACATATAACTATATACATTGTATGTAACAAGAAGTTAATTTGAGCAGCGTTAGCAGAGATAACAGATTAGCTTATGCGGAATGTGTGGTGGTTGTAATTACAGAGTGGCTGGAATGAGATTTGAACATGTATGATTGGTGTGGATAGTCTGTGTGATATTTCTGAAGGCTTCTTCTTTGAAGAGTGGGGTTGGTGTGTGTTCCAATCTGTAGGTCCATAGAAGGAAAAAGCTCTTTGACAGAGCAACTGTGTGCTTTTTGTTTTTAGAGCTGGGATGGAGAGTAGATTTTGCTGCTGTTGGCAATGTAATCTTGTGTCCATGTTCCTTTTGTTGAGTGGAACCTGGCAGGTTGCTGAGAGATTGTGCATAGCTTTGAAGGTGGTCATTATTGAATGTGGTATCATCAGCATAGTGAAGGTTATTGATGAGTCTTCCACCAATCTTCATACCTTGGTTGTCTTCATACGTTCCTACTTCTCTGATGATTTATTCTGCATATATATTAAACAGGTAGGGGGAAAGTATGCAGCCTTGTCGTACACCTTTGCTGATTTTAAACCATTCTGTTTCTCCTTGTACCACTCAAACTGTTGCTTCTTGATCAATGTAATGGTAGTTCTCTTGCACAATCAGGTGTTTTGGTATACCCATGCTTCTTAATGTGACCCAGAGTTTCTCATGGTTTATACAGCCTTACTGTAGTCAATAAAACACATAGGGGCATGTTTACTAAACCGTCTTAACGTGCGCCTGGCGTTAGTGTGCAGGATGCCATAAAAGGAGTGGGCATTTCGGTCTTAATGTAGCAAAACGGGATGATCACGCGATAACGTGCGCTGCGCACATTATCGGGCGAGACGCCGCTAAGCACGTTAACGTGCGGTAATCTTAAGTAGGCGCACAGACATGGAAACACAGAAACAGAGGTGTAGCACAATGTTAAATACACTGACTGATGGTATGGGGTCATGAGTTTGATCTCCCAGTGTGCCTAATGCATAAGACTGGCTGAGGTGTTAGCTTTTACGTGTAATTATTGCTGTTTGAGGCATTTTAGTTGTATTTTAATTAGTGCTGCCAGCAAACACACCCTTACGTGCCGTAACCTAAGGTGCCGCATAAGGCACCCTATAAGGCACTCCATAGGGCACATTATAAAGTGTACTGTCCGCCAAGGCACCCTATAAGGCGCTTTAGAGGACATCTGATAAGGCACCTCATAAGGTGCTTTATAGGGGGCCCTATGGTTACAGTACACTGAGGGTGTTTTTGCTGGCAGCACTAATGTACATTAAAAGTAGACAGTGCCTCAGACAGCCCTATCAAATAACCCCACCATGGGCCTGAACCCATGACCTCTGGCTCCACAGGCAGTGAAGTAACCAGTGGGCTACAGCTGCTAATGAACCAATAGCTGGCTGTAGAAGGACTGCACGTCACCACACAAACTGTCTGCTGTGGTTACCAGGATAGGGTTAACACACCCGTACCCATGATGCACTGCACGTGCAAATCAGCAGTCTACAGATGAGCACAAGATGGGATATGCACCCCCATAGCACCTTGGCCTGGTAGGGGGAACTGACCGTGTGCACCCCCACAGCACCTCAGCCTGGTAGGGGGTACTGACCGTGTGTGGTACTGGCACAGAGTAGCTACAGACCGTCCACAATGACACCTAAATCTTTTTCCTGGGTGGTGGTTCCTAATGTGGAACCTTGCATTGTGTAACCATAGTTTGGGTTGTTCTTCCCTAGGTGCATAACTTTGCACTTGTCCACATTAAATTTCATCTGCCATTTTGATGCCCAGTCTTCCAATTTATCAAGATCCTCTTGCAATTTTCCACAATCCTCTTGGGTTTTAACAACTTTAAATAGTTTTGTGTCATCTGCAAATTTGATAACCTCACTCATTATTCCACTTTCCAGGTCATTTATGAATATGTCAAAAATGTGCATGTTTATGGTGTCTGTGCTCTGTAGGGTAACATTTAGGTGTTTTGGGCATGTTACATCATCTGCAATAAAGGTTCTGTCTGTATTAGCATGTTTTAGTAGTGGGCAACATACGTGGACTGGGTTGGTGGGAGCCACAGCTGGGACTTGAACCTGTGACCTTATGCTCCTGAACACACTGGTTGTGTGCACTGCACCACTGTGTTTCCACAGAAACAGTGTGTTCCCTGGTGATACCATGACTGTTCGTCAGACAGGGCCTGTCTGTTGCAGTGCATGGTACCCACCTACACAGGGCTAGGCCATGGTCTGATCTGAGCAGCTGCCACTGCCCCCTCCACCACAAGTATCCCTCTGCCACCATGCTGACATGCCCTTCTGCTGGTGGTGCTGGTGGTGTGCAGTCTCAGGCCCTCCATTGTGTGGGTAGGTGGCTGCCTATGGTACGGGTTCTGGGGTAGGGGTGCCTGCATAGCTGTCCACACTTCCCCCCAGCACCGCCTGCCACTGTTCCGTGCCATTGGGGGGACCTGCTGGGTACTATCCCCTGTGACACCATGGGAAGCACACTCGTGCCCATGTTGGGCCCTCAGCAGTTGCTGTCTGGCTGCTCTACTGTTTCAGCATTCCTATGGGCCACCTAGGCATCACCCTAGTCCGCACTGTGGCCAAGCTGCACCACAACATGTGCCGCCTGCAGCCCTCTGTGTCCCCTTTTCCAGCATCTGTCCAGTTGCCCATTCCGACATGCCCACCCTGCTGTTGCAGAACATGTGCACGCCATAGGAAACCTGGCCAATGGGGTCGGAAACCATGCTCAGCGCAATTTCACTGTGGGTTCATTCATCTTGTATGGGGACGGAGCATAGACCCTTCCAAAATTCATATCTTTTTATTGGAGCTTTCTTGGGAGTGTGTTTTGATGTTTCACATTGATATCACTATTTCCCAGCTTGGTTATGTTTTCTTTCCATTTTCTTCTGTTCATTTTCACTGTTTATTTGCCCTTTTGTTCCGCGCACATGTATCACACTTATCACTTTTGTAAGTTTCCCTGGTTTTGCTGTACATTGCTGACGGAAATGGTTTCTTTTCCCTTTAAATCGGCTCTAACGCCAGGGTTTCACTGGCGTTAGTTTTGAGCCTCGGATTTCACAGCGTTAGTGTGCAGGGAGCCTCTCCACTCCCACGCTCCGCCCATTGACCCTCTCTCTCCACCCCTGGGGAGCCTTCCTCCGCTTTCCAGGAGCCTTTTTCCGCCTTCAGCGCTCGTTTGTGCCGCTGCGCGCGTTATCACACGCTAAGGTAGCTGTGTGCCCGATAAAGCGCCATTATTGCGCGATAAGGTACCTTATCGCACGATAACATCGCAGAGCGCACATTAAGACGGTTTAGTAAACATACCCCATAGATATCCTTTTGCAACTTGGCCCCTCCCCCTTTTGCTGCATCACATCGTGTCAGAGGGGACAGGCATTTTGTAACCCATGCATTAAAAACCAATAATTAAATGATTACCGTGCTCCAGGATCGTGGGCAGAGGCAATATGAGTGCAGGGTTAGGGCTCAGCTGGAATCAGTTAGTCAGCGACAGTACAATTTTTTTCCCCTAGCTGAATGCTGCAGTGAACATCAGGCAGGTTGAGCAGGGCAGTTTGGGGCTTTGTTGCAATTGGGACTGTCCAATGCCGTTGCGGTCCCCATCGCAGAAAAGAGCAGCAGCGGCAACATTTTTTTTTTTAATTGAAAAAAAAAAAGCTGAGGCCATGTTGAGCTGCGGGTACTAACGGCTGAACTCAATTGAGATGAAGCGGCTTTACTGAACAACTTTCCTCATTTTTTAAACTGCTGCCACTGCTGTTCTTTGCTGTGAACAGGACTGCAATGGCATTGGACAGTCCCAACTGCAGCAAAGCCCCAAAACTGCTCTGCTCAGCCGTGATTGGGCAGCTTTACTGGGGAAAATTTATTTTTACTGCCGCTGACTGCCCGATTCCAGCTGAGCCCCGAACCTTCCCTTAGACTGCCTCTACCCACAATCCTGGAGCCCAGTAATTATTTATTTATTAACTTTTGCATCATGGGTGGAGGGCATTTGCAGTCCTTCCAAGCTCTGAGACATAAAGACCTGCACCTATTTTTTTGTGTATTTCATGTCGGAGGTTTGCCGCCATCACTTATGCAAATGCAGGAAAGGTGACTGTGTGGGAGGCTGCCACCAGGATTGTCATTTGTTTTTTTTTAGGCAGAATGAGGTGTCTGCCATTGGCCTGTTTTGGGGGGCATTTTTTTCCACTCCCAAAATTTGCTGCCTGAGGCAGCCGCCTCATGCTGACTAATGATAGAACCGCCCCTGGTATTTGCTCTGTTCTTCTGTGGTGGTACCCTTGGGTCCGCTATGATTTATATACTTGGCTCTGCAGGTTCATCTTCTACGGACAGCCTTCTGTTTATGCTTTCCTATACATAGTTTGCTACTGTTTGATTACTCATTGTTATCTTTATCTTTATTAGCAAGGCTTGATATACCACCCAAGCATAAGCGTCAGGGCGGTGCATAAAAAAACACAGGCTGCAGTGAAAGAGAACGAGAGAAGGGAACGCCATTAATCTGATAGGAAATAAATAGGTATAGAGTAAACAGAGAAAGAAGCAAAGAGACAGGACTAGAGACTCCAGTTATCAATAGGGGATGGAAAAAAGGGACGTGAGGAGGGCAAAGAGAGAAGACCTATGGAGGGGGAATGGACTCAAGGGCGGAGCCTACAGCCGAGGGGGTGGCACCATGGTTGGAGGGGGGAGGGAGATCAAAGGCCTGGTTTAAAAGGTGAGTCTTGAATAGGGCCTTGAATCAGGAGAAAGACAATTCTGTGCAGAGGGTATGTGGGAGTGAGTTCCAGAGGGCAAAGCTTAGGAAAAAGAAGGCTGAGTGGTGAGTGAGTTCAAGGCGGGCCTTAGAGGGAGATGGAAGGAAGAGACAGTTACCATGGGCAGAAAGGAGAAGGCAGGGGATGGGTTGGAGGTGAATGAGGTGGGCAAGATATTGGGGGTACTGGTGTGAAGAACTCGGTGGGTAATAATGAGCAGCTTATAGAAGAACCGGACCTTAATTGGAAGCCAGTGGAGACTGAAAAGCAGGGGGGTGACATGGTCGAAAGTGGAAGAATAGGTGATGAGATGGGCAGTGGTGTTCTGGACAAGCTGTAGATGTCACAACTGGTACTGTGGAAGACCTGCAAGGGCTTTGTTACAATAATCAAGGTGAGAAATAACGAGGGACAAAACAAAGGTGGTGAGAGAGGAGAGAGCAAGGAAGGAACGGACAGCACGGATTTGGCGAAGATGGAAAAAGGAACGGCGAGTGAGTGTAGAGACATGGTGATGAAAGGAGAGCGAGGGGTCCAGCGTAATGTCGAGATAGCAGAGGGAACAGATGAGAGGGACAGAGGAGGCAGACAGGGTAAGGGACAAGGAGGGAGGGGGCGCCAAAGGAGAACCAGAGGCCAGCATACTTGGAAAGATTCATGTGAAGGAAGTTGCTGGCAAGCCAAGTGGTGGCATGGGCAAGACAGGCATTAAGCACAGTGAGATCAGGGGTCAGGGAACTAGTATGATACAGAAGCAGGATGTCATCCGCATAATAATAATAATTGTTTTTTGGAAGTTTTGAACTTCATTGTAAACCGCTTTGATTTTAGGATAAAGTGGTATATAAATCCTGTTAAATAAATAAATAAATAATAATAGGCAGAAATTCTGGACTGTTGGATAAGCAGGGCGAGCGATGCGAAGAAGACATTGAAAAGAAGGGGGGCAAGGACTGAACGCTGGGGAACACCGCAGTGAAGAGGAAGCAAAGGAGAGGTGATGGTGCCAGACTGAATGGCGAAAGTGAGGGATGTTGCCTATGTTGAGGTTCTGTGAGGCTTGCCATGTTCTCTCATATGTTTTGGGACAAACACTGAAGAGACCTCTGGTGGCTGAGGTGGATAGAGGCATGGGAGTGATGTCACCTTAATCTGGGCTTTTCATTGGCTCTTTGTCTCCCCCAATCTGCTGGTAGGGAAACACAACCCACTTAGACTGGTCTAGCAGGGCTCAAGGAAAGGACATTATCTGGTAAGTAAAATGTCACCAACTGCAGGGCCAGTCCAAGGGTGTCTGAAGTCCGAGGCAGAAACCCCAGCCTTGCTGCCCCCCAACTGCTGCCGACTCTCCCAACTGCTGCAGAACCACCCCCCACCCAACTGCCGTCAATTCCATCTCAGGAAGGGAAGGGTGGCAGCGGCAGCAGCAGTATTTCCAAAAGCAGCTGCTTTTTGCTATCACTTTCTTGCCTGTGACAGGCCATGTCCTTCAGCACACATGGCCTGCAGAATCTGATCCCTTTCTGATGCAACTTACTGTCGTAGGGGGGTCAGAATTGTGATGAAAAAGTGTGAACAGCCTAGAACCAAGAACCTGATGATGATTCATGCACAAGTGTGGCATGCAGGAGAGAGCAGGTCTGTGTCTGGACACGAGACGTCACAGTGCTGGCCACGCCCCCCTGCACTGACCAGAGCTGCTGCTATCTGCCCTGTGTCTCCCTCCCACTGGATTCTTCAGGAAAGATTAACCCCTTCTACCATTAGAAGCACGGACTTAAAACTTGCTTAGCTTATGTATATATTGCTGACCATCAGATTTACAGTGCTATATTTTTTTTACATAACTCGGACAACCCCTTTAAGGCTTTTTGGCATTTTATATCTTAAATGCACTTATGTGAATTAATTAATAGTAATTTGAAAAAAATTGATAAATTTGAAGACAATTTTGCATGTTGTGGCAAATCATGACGTCTAGGAGTTTTTTCAATATTTTATTTGTTTTCAGCACACCAAAATACATGGAAATTAGATGAAAATAATCAAACAGCTTTTGTCGCAGACCTGTGTAATCATTCATTAAATTTAACTTAAAACTACTTACACAGCCCCTCCCGAAATTCAAGCCATTATAAATATTTACACGCCAGATTTATTTTGCTATGACCAAATTATTGATGAGGAGGGAAGATGTAAAATGCAAAAAACTAATCCTGGAAGCCATAAATTCAAGATCATAGTGCCCAATCTGAATTAGACCATGCTAGAGCAGGAAAAGCCCAGAAATCAGCAGCAGTGAAGTTATCAGGCTACTAGAGAAAATTAAATTGAGACATTCTCTTAAAATTTGAGATAGCGTAGTTACTCACTTGTAACAGGTATTCTCCGGGGACAGCAGGAATCAGTCTTCACATATGGGTGATATTGACACCGATGGAGCCCTGTGCTGAAGCTTCTCCTCAGCTTTCAAAGAAAGCCTTTGGGAGATGCACCACACATGCGTGGTCCACTTCCCGCCCAAGGGTGCCATCTTGCCTCAGTCAAATGACATAGCTAAGAACGGTAAAAATGATAAGAAAGCAACTCCATAGGGAAGAGGGAGGGTTGTGAGGACTGATTCCTGCTGTCCCATTACAGGTGAGTAACTACGCTTTCTCTGGGAACAAGCAGGAAGTCAGTTCTCACATATGGGACTCCCTAGCTATAGGCTACTGAAAAACCTGTAGAAATGCCATGGGTGAGCATTAACAGCAGCAAGTGAGTCTTAAGGAGACAGACTCTCAAGAATCCAAAGTGTCCAGTGAGAACCAGCACTCCGGTAGACTGAACACAGAAGGGTCGGAGGGCAAGAGCTGCCTACACCATGAACAGATGACTGAGTACAGCCTGGTCAAAGGTGCTGTACCATTGGGACCTCCTCTCCAGGCAGTAATGAGCTGTGAAAGTGTGGACTGAAGACCAGGTGGTGGCCCGGCAGATGTCCGAGAGAGGGACAGAATGCGGATTTGCCACAGACACCACCATGGCCCTGATGTTGTGTACCGTGACTCTGTGCTCCAGCAAGAGCCCAAGCTGCTCATAGGCGAGGGCAATGCAGTCTGCCACCCAAGTGCACAGAGTTGGCTTGGTCACCACTTGCCCCAGTCGACTGGGATCATAGGAGACGAAAAACTGGGAGGCTTTGCGGGAGCCCTGGGTATGTTGAAGGTAGAAGGCCCTCTTACAATCCAGGGTATGCAGTACAGTCTCAGCCCGGCTGGCATGAGGCCATGGAAAGAAAGTGGGGAGTACCACCTCCTGATGCCTGAAGCTCGCTGACTCTGCGAGTGGACATGAGTGCCACTAGGAAGACAACCTTCCATGAGAGGAACTGCAGGTGGCAGGTTGCCAGGGGTTTGAACGGTGACCCAGTGAGCTTGGATAGCACCACATTGAAGTCCCACTCCACTGCTGGAGGGCAGATGGGGGGCTTGGATAGCAGGAGGCCCCACAAGAAGTGGGTCATGAGAGGTTGGACAGAGAGGGGCTTGCCTCGATAAGGTAATGGGACACCGCTAAAGCACTCAGGTGCATTCTGTCTGAGTTGGACTTCAGTCCTGCCTGCAACAGATGGAGGAGCAAATATTGCAGAACAAGCTGCACAGAGCACGAGAACGGGTTGACTTGCCGTTCCATGCACCACACTGAGAATCTGTGCTATTTGAAGGCATAGGCCCGTTTCATGGAGACCCTACAAGAGGCCAGGAGGACCTGCTATACCTCCCCAAAGAGGTTGAATAGGGCCAAGGCTACCCTTTCAGTAGCCAAGCCATTAGCGACAGGGATCCAGATTGGGGTGTAGGAGGGAGCCCTCCTCCTCAGACAGTAGCCCCAGGGGGACTGGGATCGCTGTAGACAAGTGGAGGAGCAGCAAGAACCACGGTTGCCTGGGCCATCGGGGCCAATTAATATTGGCGACACCCTGTTGTGCTGAGCCTTGAACAGGGTCTTGGCTATCAGTGGCATAGTCAGGAAGGTGTAGAGCAGGCTTGTCATCTACAAGATGAAGAACGCATCCATAGCCGCCTGTGAGGGGTGCGGTTGGTGGGATCAGAATTGGAGTAGCTGAGAGTTGGTCGGGCTCGCAAAGAGGTCCATCAGGGGAACTCCTCTGAACTGGAAGAGCTGAGAGGCAACTCTGGGGTCCAGCCACCACTTGTGCAGCTGGGGGACCTTGCTGAGCTTGTCTGCTAGGGCGTTGAGCTTACCCGGCAGATACACCATCCGCAGGAGCATCCAATTGCGGAGCATGAAGGAGCAGAGAGCCACCACCTCTTGACAGAGGGCATAGGACCCTGTACTTCTCTCCTTGTTTACAAAGAACCTCACCACCTGATTGTCCATTTGGATTAGCACTGACTAGTGTTGCAGGTGGTGACGAAAGACTAGGAAGGCCAGAAATACGGCCTGAAGCTCCAGCAGGTTGATCTGGAGTTGGATCTCTGACTGCGACCAATTGCCCTGGGTGCAGAAATCTTTGCAATGAGCCCCCCAGCCCAGCAGGGAGGCATCCATAGTGAGAACCCTCTGGGGATCGGGGATCTGGAAAGGCATCCCTGCCTGAAGGTGCTGCAGTACCTGCCACCAACTAGGTGAACACAAGTACATTCAATGGAGTCCGCAAGTTGATGGGACACTATCACTCCGTCCCAGAGCCATCTGGTGGCCTGGGTCCACAGGAGTGGAGACACCATTAGGTTGCCCTCATGTGGAAGTGGGTGTCCAGAGTGACGTGGACCATGGATGACATGTGGCCAGCAGGCTTAACAGGAGGCGAGCAGAAATGGAGCATCTGCGTTGCACATCTGCGGCCAGTGCCATGTATGTCTCCATCCTGATGACTTATACTAATAAGATCTGACCTATGACATGGAGATACATGTTTTTACTAATGCATATTCATAATTTGTAACGCAATGCTTGATGCAGAAAAATTGGAAATTATAATGTGTAATGGCTTTTTGAACCAATAAAAAGGTTATTAAAGTGGTTAGTGATTAGAGAGAAATTGCTGGCTGTGCAGTTCTCTCTCCCAAAGCTTTGGTCCTGTTTGAAATACAATTGAATGCGTGAATTGTTTTATTAATTATTGCTTCTCTCTCATTGCTTTGAGTGAAGAGATCCGATCCCAAGAGCCCAGGTTTTTGTTACCAGTGAGGGTGAATGCAAGTACATTCAATGGAGTCCACAAGTTGATGGGTCACCGTCACCCTGTCCTACAGCCATCCAGTGGCACAGGTCCACTGGGAGCAGAGACACCATTGGGCCACCCTCATGTGGAGGTGGGTGTCCAGAGTGACGTGGACCATGGATGCCAGCAGGCATAGCTGGAGGTCAGCAGGCACAGAACATTTGTCCAGAACCCATTGCTCCAGGTCAGAAGACTATAGTCAAGCCTGGCGTCGGGCATTGATGCCCACCGTAGCTACTCTAGCTGTCGACTCGAAGCCATCATAGGCTGCTCAAGCCTTGAACTTGGAGCACTCTCTGATGGCAGAGGACAGGCTCTGGAACCGCTGGAGGGGTTCTTCAGAGAGACCAGCTGAGAACCCGGTGAGTTCCTTTGCCAGGTCCCTCTAGTACATGCCCATGCACAGCTGGTATGCCTTGATCCGGCTGATGAGCATTGAGCCCTGGTAGCACTTCCTGCCTGGGGCATTCAAGGTGTGGGCCTCCCTACTTGGGGGCACCGAGGAGTGTGTCTTCTGGCTTTTGAGCCTACGCATGGCTGACTCCATCACCATGGAGTTATGTGGCAGTTGTGCTTTCTGGAAGCCCGGGCTCTGGAGGACCCAATACATCGAGTCCAGCTGTCTGCTCACAATGGGCACCAACCCCGGTGTTTCCACACATACGAAGGAGAAGCTGTTCCAGGATCAAGGGGATGGGCACTATAAGTGCCTCCTTTGGAGGGGCCTTGTACTGAAGGATCTCGAAGTCCTCCATGCGAGGGTCCTCCTCTGACTCAGTGTTGAACGATAGTGCCTTTTTTTTAAAGCTTTAATTACGTTTTCATTGTACATCCAACCGTTTACATCAACACCAAACAGTAAAATTTTAACCAGTAACTGTGAACTCCCCATCCCCCCCCCCACTCCTCTATGGCACATCTAGCACAATAAGAATAATGATACAAAGCTTTCCACTAGGTACCAGGGTTACCTCTAGCATGGGCACACTTAGGTTCAAAGTCTAAGCTGCACTTTTTATGCACTTATGGCAGCTATATTCACAAAATCATTTATAATTTTCCACTTAAGATTACTATCTTTTATAGGCATTGAGGCTTTCCTGGGCATTTGTTCATATTTGCTATACAAACACACTTGGTTCCATCATGTCTGCATGCTAAGTTTAGCGGTACATTTCCAGTTGAGCACAATTAAATATATCGCCAGCCCTATCATGAAATCCAGCAAAAAGTAGCCTTCTCTATGTAAGGAAGGAATATTTGCTGCCAATCGGAATCCTATGATCCCCCAAGTAAGGGTCTCTTTGAACTTAAGGATGGTTTGTATCTGCTCCCATACTTGCTCCCAGAAAGTCCGTATACCCAGGCACTCAAACGCTATATGGGCAAAAGTACCAATATTGCTGTTGCATGTCCAGCATAGGTTACTAGCAGTCCTGTCCCATTTCGCAACCTTAATTGCAGTATAATAAACCCTATGAGTAAAAAAGAATAGGATCTGAGTGACCGAGGCTGACTTTGATACTCTTACTTGTTTGCTCCAGAATTTCCTCCACTTCTGCATGGGGAGGGTAATCCCGGTATCATGCTCCCACATTTTCTGCAAACCCTGTGTCTGTGGATTAAAGTTTTGATTCAATTTCCTATAAAAGAGCTAAGCCACACCTGCTGCTTGTGACACCTCTTGAATTATATCAGCAACACCTCCCTTCTCTGTCACAGCCTTGATATCTACCTTGGAATTTTCAATACAATGCCGGAGCTGCAGCCATTGAAAGTACAATTTAGATGGGATGCCGAATTCTTGCTGCAATTCACTATATTCTTTCCATTTATTTTCCCTTATCAATTGCCCAACATTCCAAATTCCTTTTGAGTACCAATGGCTCCAGGCAACTGTTTTCTTCTGAATTTTGAATAGGGGATTATGCCATAGTGGCAGCTGGGCAGAAAGGTGCATATCTGAACCACAGGCATCAATGAGAGTCATAAAAGCGTTAAGAGTATCAGTTATCATCCAGGGATAGCTTGCGCTCTGTCTTAGCTGCATGCCCGGGAGGTACGTCATTGGAATCGGGGCCGTTAACTTCTCTTCTCTTTCTAGCCAGATTGGTCTGCGTTCCGATTGGCACTCCAGCCATCTTGATCCCTGCTTTAATAAAAATGCTTTATGATAGGATTGGAAGTCTGGAAATTTTACTCCACCCTCCTCTCTGCTGAGTTTAAGCTTTTGGCGCGCTATTCTAGGCGTTTTACTATTCCATAAAAATTGTATTAGTAATCTCTCTATCTGTTGATATGTTTGTGTTGGCATCAAACAGGGTATCATCTCTAAAATACAATTGATCTTTGGGACTATCATCATTTTTATTGTCTCTAGGCGGCCCCACCAGGATAGCACTAAAGGGGACCATTTGGTAGTCATATCTCAGGCTATTGTTAGTATAAAGTCGGTATTGAAATGGACGGTTTCCTCTAAGGGATAACAGTAATGTATTCCTAAGTACTTTACCATGCTAGGTTCCCAAACAAATGGGAAATATTTCATGTCTTCATTATGCACCCAATAGTTTAACGGAAAAGCTACTGATTTCATCCAGTTAATTTTATAGCCCGAAAGCAGCGAATATCGGTCTATCTGCTCAAGCACCTTAGGGACCGACTCAGGGGAAATGAATAGGAGAAGGTCATCGGCATATGCCGATAGCTTGATTTCCATGTTAGCAATTGATGCCCCTTAAATCGCCATAGATTGTTGAAGAATGAGGGCTAATGGCTCCAACGCAAGGTTGAATAGCATGGGAGATATAGGGCAGCCTTGTCGCATACCATGACCTAGTTTTACTGGGTGGGATTTTGTTCCATTTACGCAGACATTTGCCATGGGTTGAGCATACATTATTTTAAGAAACCGGAGAAAGCCCTCACCAATGCCAAACCATTTAAGGAGTGAGAATAAAAAGGGCCATTCTAATCGGTCAAAAGCCTTTTCGGCATTGAGGGATAAGTCTACCAAAGGCCTCTTCGTATTTTCTGCACCGATCAGAACATGACATAAAAGTCTTGCATTGTCAGTGGTTGACCTACCCTCAACGAAGCCACACTGATCGAGATGGATTAATAAGGGCTTCTTTTTCGATAGTTGGCCCGTTAAAACGGTCGCATATATCTTATAATCCACGTTCAGCAAGGATATTGGCCGGTAGTTAGCCGCCATCTGTGGGTCTCTGTCAGCTTTTTCAAAGACTACCACATTCGCCGCAGCAAAAGAGCCCACTTGTGGCATCGCCTCCACTAACAAATGGAAGTATTGGCAGAGATAGGGGGCCAACTCTCTAGTAAAAGCCTTGAAAAATTCAGCAGGAAGCCCATCAGGGCCCGCCGCTTTACCTGTAGCCAACAAGGTTATGGCCTGGCTGATCTCGATTACAAAAAAGGGCCTATCTAGTTCCTCCTTCATTTCTTTAGTCAAAGTTGGTCTCTGTATCCCGGAGAGCAACTCATCAAAGTCTACCTGTGAAAATTCCCTTTCAGACTCATAGAGATGAGTGTAGAAAACTCTGAAGACTTCAGCGATCTCCGAGTCTCTCACAACCATTTTCTGTCCCTGTAGGTCCCAAAGTGTCGCTAACCTTTTAGCCGCCATGCCTCCTTTTAATGCATTAGCTAAAATCTTGCCTGCTTTATTTTCTTCCCGATAGTAGGCGCCTTTCTGCACTTTAATGCCTTGAGAGGCTTCCGTCGATAATAGCACATTAAATTTAAATCTTAAGTGCTGTAACTGTAGCAATATACACAGGTCCGTTCGCGTGCATAACACCCGTTCCCCAGCCTTTATCTGCTTTTCTAGAGCTAGCAGTTGTTGTTTACGTTATTTGGCTTGCCGCATACTAAAAATGGTTATAACAGCTCTTATAGCTGCCTTAAATCCCTCCCACCAGGCCCAGCCTGTAGTGGCCTGAGGTGAGTTAAATTGAAAATATTATAAATCGCGGCCTTAATTTCTATACAAAAGTCTGTGCTGTCTAAAAGGGCCCTATCAAAAAACCATTCTGAGAGATTTGCACACACCCCGTCATCTTGTACCACTAAAGAAATGGCCACATGGTCTGATACATGCGCTGGATGTATGTATGTCGATTCTATGTTAGGGATTAGCGCCTTGGAGACCACAAAAAAGTCAATCTGTGACAGAGACTGATGTGGAGGCGAAAAATACGTAAAATCTAACTCCGAAGGATGGTGTACCCTCCATATATCCACCAGTCCCATCTCCTTGATCAGGGAAGAAAGAACTATTTGCACCTTAGAAGGTTTAGAAGTCCGAAGTGGTTTCCTATCAACCAAGGGGTCATTCACCTAGTTGAAATCTCCTATAATTAGCGGTATTCCTATGTCCATATGCGCTTCCTTTGCTTACGCACTAAAAAATTCTGGACAGTCTACATTAGGGGCGTATATGTTTATGATAACCACCTCTAGACCTCTCACCTTAATCAAGACTTTAGCCCATCTTCCTTCTGTATCAGAGCGAGTTTGCAGGATATTAGCACATGGATTTTCTAACAAGTATAGCTACTCCGTTGCATTTATTAATTGCTGCCGAGTACGTCACGAGATTATAAGGCTTTATACCAACTTTTAGGGATTCTTTTTGATTTAAATGCGTCTCTTGCAGCAGCAAAATATCTGCTTTCTCTTGCCGAGCATAATTAATAATTGTTTTCCTTTTCACTGGGTTATTAATTCCTTTAACATTCAGTGATAGGACTTTACAGGGGGCCATTTTAATCTTACTTGAAACATATGCTTCCTAGGCTCTTCAATATACACCATCTTTTGCGTACTCTTAGTCTTAACCTCATCTGGATATTTATATAGTCCATGGAAAGCCTTGTCCTACTTATCACATATCTCTGGTACCTTTTTATGTCAGTGTCCTGCGATCTCGGCGTCCTTTTACAATGGACACATATTAACCTAGTGTGCCCTAGAGGAGAAGCTCTGTCTCTATAACCTATTGGTGAACCTGAAACGACAGGACTGGCTGGAGAGACACTGCCATTTAAACAATTAGTTCAGTTGAATGCACTGCTGCTCTAATGTCACAGATTGCCCATATCAATATGGCCTCTGCTCGCTCTCCATTATACTATTGCAGTGTTCTTGTATATTTTGTATTAACCTTTTACCTGCAACACACCCTTAATCACATTCTTTCTGCTTCTTACAATTATTTTAATTGTCTCTTTGTACTGTTTCTGCTTGCTGTATCATCCACAAGCGCCGCTCTAAGGCAACTTCATTCCGATAGCAATTCTCGATAAGTCTAGGAGCTTCCTCAATCCTCAGCACATCTGAGCAAGTTCCTTTTCTTCCAGGTACAGGTGAAGAGCCTCGGGGTCATCACATGTTCTGGTCTGATTGTGTAGAATAACGCGCATCCGCGCTGGGTACATGAGACCATAACGCGCCTGTAGTTGTTGCAGACGTGGTCTTAATGCCAGAAATCTTTTCCTCCGGTCTACCGTGATTTTGGCAAAGTCGGGATAGAAAAACAGCTTGTGGCCTTCAAACTCTAAAGGAGCGCGTGCACGCGCCGCATCCATAACTTGGGCCACCTGCTGATACCGAAGGATTCTTAGAATGATTGGCCTCGGTTGTTTACTGTTTGGCTGTGATTGCGAGGGAACCCGATGAGCTCGGTCGATTTCAAATGCCCTCTCAAAGTTGAGCTTAAGTACCAAGGGGATCGTTTGAGCAGGAATGTTAGCATGTCTTTGCCTTCAGCTCCCTCCGGATCCCCGATTATTCGTACATTATTCTGTCGGGCTTGATTATTGTTATCTTCGAGTTCTCTTTGTAGCGCTCAAAGCTGCTTTTCCAGTTTGTCAACCTTACACAGACATTCACAATGCACCACCAGAATTTCCTCCACTTTATCTTGATGAAGGGAGATTCCCTCTATATTACTCCTCAGCACGCTGATTTCGTCATGGACAGTGCTCAGTGACTCTCGGTTGGCTTTGACCAGCTCCTTGACACCGCGGATCTTTGCGAGGAGTTCCTGTAGGGCCTCAGATCCTTCTCGTGTGGCCGCCATCTTTTGTGGTGAAAGGGGTTCCGTCTTGGACCTTTTCGTGCTGCTGTTCTGAGCACCCGAGTATTCTAACCAGACCGGTTTGGGTCCCGACATCTCTTGGGTCCTCTGTGACTTAAGCTAGCGATATAGCTAACCAAAGTGCAGCAATTTATCAGGATTAGTGGCAGATCTCTATGGAGCCTTTGCTCTAAGTGACCGTCCTGTTCGGCATCAAGCTCCGCCCTCTGAACAATAGTGCCTTTTGACATGTCTCATGAAGTCGAGGAAGGTCATAGCCTGTGTGCAACACAGACATTAGGGATATGCATTCATTTAAAGATGATGGCTATGCCACCCTAATTGAGCCCAATTTTGTCTTATTTTGGAAGTTAAGTAGGATTGGGTCTGGTTAGTACTTGGATGGGAGACTGCCTTGGAATACTAGATATGATAAGCTTATTGCAGAGGTTCCTAACCCAGTCTTTGGGGCACACCTAGGCCAGTTGGGTTTTCAGAATTCCCACAATGAATATCCATGAGATATATTTGCATGTACTGCCTTCATTGTATGCAAATCGATCTCATGCATATTCATTGTGGGATTCCTGAAAATCCGACTGGCCTAGGTGTGCCTCGAGGACTGGGTTGGGAACCTCTGGCTTACTGCATGCAAGAAATGCCATTGAGCCTTTGAGCTTTGGATGAATGGAGGGCAACCTACGCTTACTCAGATAAGTACTGCCTATATGCCCTAAAGCAGAACTGCATGAGATAATGGTTTGAAATGTGTTGGCTTGATGTATGCAAGATTGGCAGTTTTTTACATAATGTATGATCACTAAAAAATAAAATGGACTAGAAGGAGGATGCTACCTCATTTTATTGTCCGACAAAAATTTGAGCTCATAGTTTGGGTCTTTGTTAGTATTACACTAGTGGGAATTTTTAGATCCAATTTTGACCCTTATTGATTATTATAGTGGAAGAATGGCTTAGTAGAAAAACCAGGGGATAGTCACAGCATGAACAACTATCCACATGGTTGCCAGGAGTTAGCATTGACTCCACAGTTCTTAACAATTATTTGTTATATGGAAAATATTTTTAATCCAAAAACAATAAGAAAGACCTTGCTATTCCATTTTTTCATACAAGTATCATTAGGAGCTAGCCTGGCCTTGAACCACTAACCACGAGTTGGAAAGTTTCTCTTTTAATATTTATGTGTATTGTTGAGCTCTGAAGGATCCTTAAAAGTACATTTGTGGATGTAGAAATTTGTAGAAATTTGAAATTGTAGTGAATTCGGATTAATAAATAAATATTATTAAGAATTATAAGGCTGAAGACCTATGATGTGAGCGTCTGCCATCTCCCTATGGTGACTAGATTCGCCAGATGTAGGGGTAAGGCCATCCTGAGGTCATTTATCTGCCATATTGAATTAGTAATGTGTTTATTTGTGTAGAAGATTTATATGAGTTTTTTTGGAGATTATAAGGAATTTGTGGTGTTACTAAGGGCATTTTTTGTTAGTTAGTTTAGTTTATCCCTTAGGCAGCTATTCTTATTTATTGATTAGTTTTGCACATACCATGACAATCATGAACCTCATTTCTAAGCCAGGGTATATGGAGTATGATCTCAATCTCTCAAATTTATTGCTAATGCTCTGCGTAGTACTTGTATCATGCCAAAGAGAGTTTCCCTCTAGAATCTGTAAGATGTAACATGTATGGGTAGTTTGTCAAGATGTGCTTGGAAATTCTTCTTTATCAAGCTTGTGGTTCCCAGAACAATGGGAAATATTTCTGTATCTTTCTGTCACATTTTCTTGGTCTCTGACTGCATTTCTTGGTACTTCGGGATGTTCTGTCTCTCCACATGATTCACAGAATAATCACTTGGAATCAACACCTCTATTATCAATGCCATTCTGGTATTTTTCTCCTTTACCACTATGTCAGGTTTCCTTGCTTTCAGTTTCTTATCCATCGGAATGGGAATGTCCCAGGTGATCATAACCTCTTCATTCTCTGTAATTCTCTTAGGCCATGATCCCAGTGCTTTTCAGGCACAGTGATGCTGTAGTGTTTACAGAGTTTCCAATGATTGAGGCATGCTACTTTCTTGTGCCTTTCTATATGGAGATTTTCCACCATCAGAACCTCATAGCCAGCTATGAGGTGAGTCACTGTTTCGAGGAATTTCTTACAGAATCAACATATTTCTTTGTTGCCAGTTTTTTCAATGCTCATTGTAAACCATCTCCTCCATTATCCGCTGTCCTGAGCTGCAACTATCAATCTCTCATCCTTTGGTTTCAGTTCACCTCTGTTTAACCATTCATGTGTCTGTTTGTGATGAACAAAGGGTTCCTAGAGTAACACTTTTTATTTCCCACTGTATATTTGCCACCTGTTTTCCCTCATTTACTGATCTAATTCTTTGAAGAGTTTTTTTTTCTTGGTTTGTAAATTGTATTGCTTCCTTTCCTGTATGTCTTTGTAGATTCTCAATCATTCCCTCTAGTAGATGGAATGCTTGTCCAAGTTTGATGATAGAGACAGATTCTGGACGTTTACTTTCATATTTCAGCACTTTTTGTGTATTTGGATCTGATGATACTGTTAGGTAGGCCAGCTAATGATGTGTAAACAATCTCTATGAGGCCTAGCTCTCCTTCAACTCTAGGACTGTAAAATCTTGGCATACACTGATGCTCTCCATGCAGCACTATCGGTATGTGCTGTATCGATTCGGGATTTGGTCAGGATAGTTGTTGTCATCACTCATTAAGTCTGGGAGAGGCCCTTGGCAGGTTGTCGTATGGGTAATGAGAAGGTCCATACATCACAGCAAGCAGTTGAGGCAGCCTTTTTGGCCTATTACTGCAGCCTGTACGCGGCTGAGGATTATGACACTTCCTATGCTCAGGCCTATCTCCAGATGTGTGCACTGAGACTTGTGTGCACTGAGACTTGTTAAGCTCACCAATCTTCCCTAGGGAGGTGCAGCAGGTTATTCGTCGGCTGCATACACTGCAGACCCCAGGCCCAGATGGGTTCTGTGCAGAATTTTACCAGATTCTTCAGCATAAGGCCTGGCTTCCCCTGTTGGAACTGTACCAGCAGCTTGCTACCCTTCAAAAGTATCCGTTACAAGAATAACGAGGTCTTGATTATGGTCCTCCCTAAACCGGGGAGAGACCCATTGCTACTGGAGTCCTACCGCCCTATTTCTCTACTTAATGTGGATCTTAAGATAATGTCTAAAGTGTTTGCAGACTGTCTCTCTCTGCTGTTGCCTAACCTTGTTCATCCCTTGCAGGTCGGTTTGTCAAGGGTTGCCAGGTGGTAGGGAATCTTCGCCATATCCTAGCCTCTCAGTATTACTGTTCGAGTGCTGGGGTTCCCTTATAAGAACATAAGAACATAAGATATGCCATACTGGATCAGACCAAGGTCCATCAAGCCCAGTATTCTGTTTCCAACAGTGGCCAATCTAGGTCATACATACCTAGCAGTATCCCCAAGAGACACAGGTCCCACAATGCTTGTATTGGGTCAAGCATTGATATCCTGGGTCCCTTTTTAATAATCGTTTATGGACCTTTCCTCCAGGAATTTGTCCAAACCTTTTTTAAACCCAGCTACACTAACAGCCCTTACTACATCCTCCGGTAACAAATTCCAGAGTTTGATTACACGTTGAGTGAAAAAATATTTTCTCTTATTTGTCTTAAATAGTTTACCCTGTAGCTTCATTACATGTCCCCTAGTCTTTCTATATTCTGATAGCGTAAACAATCGATCTACGTTTACCCATTCCACTCCATTCATTAATTTATAGACCTCTATCATATCTCCCCTCAGCCGTCTCTTTTCCAGGCTGAAGAGCCCCAACCTTTGTAGCCTTTCTTCATAGGAGTAGCCTTCTATCCCTTTTACCATTTTGGAGGCTCTTTTCTGTACCTTTTCTAATAACATTATATCCTTTTTAAGATTCGGCGACCAGAATTGCACACAATATTCAAGGTGCGGTCGTACCATGGAACGATACAGAGGCATTATAATATCTTTTGTTTTATTTTCCATTCCTTTCCTTATGATACCTAGCATTTTATTTGCTTTCTTTGCTGCCGCTGCACACTGGGCGGAGGGTTTTAACATGTTATCCACGATGACTCCTAAATCTTTTTCCTGGGTGGTGGTTCCCAATGTGGAACCTTGCATAGTGTAACTGAAGAAAACTCCGTGATCTGGCCACAACACCACAGCTCTTTTTGGTCTCTGGTCCTCAAGCAGCGAGAAACAGGCAGAGAGTAATACAGAACACAATCACACACACAAGTGCTACTTTCTTTGAGCTCAGAGGGAAGACAATAAACAGTCTATGGACATGCATAGTTCCACGCTTATTGAATTCAAATTCTTCCTCCTAAAAAGCTCCTTTTATTAAAGAAAAAGGGGAAGTAACAGTCATTTATTATAACCATGAAATAACACAAGGTGTCGCCAAAGTTCTTTTTACAGAGTAAGATCTGATTACAGTGTATTAGATGAAATTCACTTGATTATGACAAAATTATTTATAATTGCAAAAGTTGCAAAAATTATGTTTTGTCAGCAGTGACTGTACAATGAACTATGGTTGCACAGTTCATAGCCTATGTTTACTCTTTATGCTTGCGTTAACAATGTTCCAGACTATTCTAAAAACGGTTACACAGAACTCATGAGCATGACATCCTATTCTATTTAAGACGAAGTAGGTGAAAAGCTAAACTTCTAAATACATTCTGTATCAAGAAATTCATCCATCTTCAATTACATATTGGGGATTCTGGTATCCCTTTATCTGTCCATTTCTACAGTAACCATAGTTTGGGTTGTTCTTCCCTAGGTGCATAACTTTGCACTTTTCCACATTGAATTTCACCTGCCATTTGGATGCCCAGTCTTCCAATTTATTGAGATCCTCCTGCAGTTTTGCACAGTCTTCTTGGGTTTTAACAACTTTAAACAGTTTTGTGTCGTCCGCAAATTTGATAACCTCACGAGTTATTCCCTTTTCCAGGTCATTTATGAATATGTCAAAAAGTAGCGGACCCAGTACAGATCCCTGGGGTACTCCACTATTCACCCTTTTCCATTGGGAAAATTGGCCATTTAGCCCTACCCTCTGCTTTCTATCTTTTAACCAGTTCCTGATCCACAACAGTACACTGCCTCCTATCCCATGACTTTTTAGTTTTGCCAAAAGTCTCTGATGAGGGACCTTGTCAAAAGCTTTCTGAAAGTCCAGATACACTATATCGACTAACTCACCTTTGTATACCTGTTTATTCACACCTTCAAAAAAACATATCAGATTAGTAAGACAAGATCTTCCTTGTCTAAAGCCATGTTGGCTGTCTCCCATTAGGCCATGACTATCTACATGCTGTGTAATTTTGTTCTTTATGATGGTTTCTACCATTTTCCCCGGTACCGACGTCAGGCTCACTGGTCTGTAATTTCCCGGATCACCCCTGGAACCCTTTTTAAAAATTGGCGTTACATTGGCAATCCTCCAATCTTCAGGTATTACAGATGATTTTAATGAAAGTTCACAGATTACTAATAGCAGGTCTGCAATCTCATATTTCAGTTCTTTCAACACTCTTGGATGTATACCATCCAGTCCAGATGATTTGCTACTATTCAGTTTATCAAATAGTTGTAATACATCTGCCTGGTGTAGCGATATTTCTCTCAATTCCTCTGCCGTATCACCTTTAAATACCACTTCAGTCTTGGGTAACATCCCTACATCTTCCTCAGTAAAGACCAAAGCAAAGAATTCATTCAGTCTCTCCGCTATAGCCTTATCTCCTCTTACTGCCCCTTTTACCCCTCCATCATCTAATGGTCCAATTGACTCTCTCAGAGGCCTTTTGCTACGAATGTACTTGAAAAAGTCTTTATTTCGTGTTGTTGCTGATAAGTTTTGATGCTGAGAAAGCTTTTGACAGTGTGGGTAGAGCTACATGTTTCTGGCTTAGGAGAGTTTTGGCTTTGGTGGTTTCTTTGTGCAGGTACTCTGGGTGCTGGATGCGAACCCCTGGGCACAGATTTAAGTGAATGGTTCCCATACAGAGCAGTTCCCTTTGCTGCAGGAACACGGAAAAGATGTCCCCTCTCCCCCTTATTGTTTCTTCTCACTCTGGAATTGTTATTGCAGTGTATTCGGTCAAATTCAGAGATTAATGGGGTTTGCATGGGGTCCTATGAGTTTAAGATCTCAGCCTTTGTGGATGATCTTTTGGTTCATCTCACAAATATGAAGCAGGTACTAGCAACCTTGTTGGTGGAATTTCATGAGTTTGGGGGTTTGTCCGGTTATAAGTTAAATCTGGATAAATCTGAGGCATTGCTGACACAGTCCTCGAATCATAATACATGGGGCGGAGACTTCCTGTTACGGTGGGCGGACCATTTGTTTCATTACCTGGGGGAAATTTTGCCTGCAGTCTTGGGGCAATATGGCTCCTTTGCTGGCCCATACAGCGCAGACTCTGAGGAAATGGCAGGACTTGCTGCTCTCGCTGGGGGGGTTGTATCACCCTTTTAAAATGGTTCTTTTTCTGTGCTGGCTTTATGTGCTTCAATTGCTGCCCCTATGGCTCTTGGGGAATGATTTAGCCAAGTTAGCTGGCCTTTTGTCTTGTTTTCTTTGGCATGGTTGCTGAACTCATGCGTCCCTTAAGATGCTTAAGGGCTCATGACATTGTGAAGGTATGGGATTTCCTGATATTCAAGCTTATTGTTTGTCTGTTCAGACACTTAAATGATTGGCTTTTTGATAAGGAAGAGTATACTCATTTGGGCTGCGAGTGAGCCAGGATGGGTTGCCTGCCTTCCTTCGGGTTTGCATCCTTATTCACTCTTCTTGACAGATATAGCATTGGATCTGTGGTAAGTTGGGGCATCCACCCGCTCAGTCGGTCTAGCTGCCGATTTAGGTTAATGCCAACTTCACCCCGGATATGTCAACTCCTTGCTTTAGGAGTTGGCAGTGGCTGGGTTTGCAATAGCTTGATCAGGGAGAGGGGGAGTTGCAGTCTTTTGACAAGTTTTGTACCTAGTTTTGGTTGGGAGGTGCTGATCTCTTTTCTTACTACCAAATTCATTGTTATGTTCAGGGGTTAGAGAAAGGGAACTTGTCCACTGATTTTTGTACAGACTTGGAAGACGTCTTCCTTACAGAGGAATTGGGGCAGCTTACTGTGGCCTGGGTACAGAGCTCTTTCGTGGATGCTGCCTCCAAGACCACATGTCACCACCTCACAGAGGTTGGAATGCATATTTGGGTACCGCATTGATGGGGGAGATGCTGTGGAAACTTATTGAGAAGATACCTAGGTTTACAGCTATGGTCTCCTTATGGGATTTGCAGTATTGGGTGATAAGGCTGGCTTACCTCTCGCCAGGTCATTTGAGGCATATGGGGTGTTTGAGGTGGATACGTTGTCCTAAATGCGAGGCGGAGGGGGCCCAGTTGATTCATGTCTTGTGGTTCTGCCCGAGGGTACAGGACTACTGGCGGGACATGCATTCATTTGTAGAGAAGGTCCTTCAGGAGCACTGATGGTTGGCCCCACAGTTGGCCCTGCTTCATGTGATGGAGGGGGTAGCAGTCACTGGGCAGAGTAGGCGATGCTGGCTGAAACTGACTTGGGTGCTAACTATGCATACTATCCTGATGGGGTGGAAGAGCGTGGAGCCATAGAACTACTGGCAGTGGTGGAAGGTGTTGCATCAGCACATGGTGCTCGATAAGCTTTGGGCTAAGGCACCTCAGCAGCGGGTTCCTCAGTTCCACACTGTGTGGGATGACTATATTCAGCAACTGCCTCCAAGGAGTTGATGTCTTGTGCTGAATGACTTGTAGGGGCTGGTGGACTGGGCCTGGTGCTTGATAGACAGTAGGTGGGCAGTCATAGAGGGTTGGGTGGAGGGTGAGGGGTTGGGCAGGGGATGGTATGTGATGGTGTGACCGACTGGTTGGTGGGGATGGAGTTGTCTCTGAGGAGATTGGCATAGGGGAAGGACCCCTTACGAGGGGGTAGTGTGGATCTTGGGGCCTGAATCAGTCTGGGTAGTGGGGGGGGGGGAGATGGGGAGGGGCTTTGAAGGTGGGGGGGGGGTGAAAATGTACAATATTTGAACTATGCGCCTTGTTGACTTTGTTGTATCCCTTGATTTTGGGCTTGCATGTTTGACGACCTGTGTTTTGGTTTAATAAACAGTTTTGAACATAAGTATCAAGTTTGTTTTGTGCAATTCTTCTATGCATAATTCAGACTTATTACCGGTTCTTCTTACTCCTATGCACAATACCACTCCTCACTGCAAACGACTGTCAAGATTATTTTTGAAGTTTAAACACAATCGTCTCAGACTGCACAATTGTTTCCTTTTTTGCTGTTAATAATAAGTAAACTTCATGGGCCCGATATTGAATTGAGCCGACTATGCTCTACTATTTTATTTTATTTTATTTAATTGGATTTCTATACCGCCTTATCATACAATCAAAGCGGTCTTACAAACAAAGATATTAAGAGTATTAGTGAGAAAATGTAAAGAAATAAAAGTTAAAGTTATGGTATAATGTGTTAGAGTGAGTTGCATTATCTACATAGTGAGCTATACTATAATGTGAGCTATTATACAATATGTATATGATTTACATTCCAGACAAATTAAGTTAGTTAATTGCATGACCGTAGTGTTCTATAAACAAAGATGTTTTCAGTTGCTTTCTAAAGTCATTGATGTCCTGAGCTGCTCTCAGCTCATTAGGTAGAGAGTTCCAGATGGAAGGTGCAGCAAAAGAGAAAGCCCTTTCAGAGGTGTCTTTACGTGTTTTTCTGACATCATTTGATAAGCTGATTCTGTTGTCAGATCCTCTTCTTCTAGGTCTGTTGCTAATATCTGACTGTATGAGATATGTCAGGCTTTCTGCAGAATATTGTTGTTTTATCTTGAAAATATAAATTATAGTTTTATATTTTACACGTGAAGCTATAGGTAACCAGTGAAGCTCTTTCAAGATGGGAGTTATATGTTCTCTACTTGATAGACCAAAAATTATACGTGCAGCAGTACATAGCTGTCCCCGCTGACCTCTATCCCCAGATATTCAGTGCTGGGTCATATGCGGCCCCAGCATTGAATATTCGGGATCGCCTCACATGTCCCGGAACCGCAGAAGCAAACTGGGTAACAGCAATATTGCACCATTGCCCAATTAGCTCCCATGGGTATAACTAGGCCAGCTTTTGCTTCGCCTAGTTTTACACACAGGTCGCTAACCGGGTAGAGGTGCAATCTCGCTGCTACCTGGTTAGCGACTGTCACCGCCTCTGCTCCGCCCTGGAATGCCCATGACATGCTCTGATAATAAGCGATTAGCATTGAGGTATGTAGGGGAGATAATCGGGCTCCATATGTTTTTTTGATATCCTGTTATGAGTTTAGACAGTGGATTGCCATAAGATTAAACTTTTTTTCTCTCTATTCTGCATATACCTCTATGTTCTCTCTTATGAGTAATGTGGTTGCTATTGACACAGTCTCTCTTTTACAGTTCCCTTTCCCTTACTCTCTCTTTTTCTCTTTCCCTTTTTCCTCCCTTCTTCTTTTCTCCCCCTTCCCCTCCCCGAAACACTCTAGGCAGCTGTAGTTTATACACTTTTATATCTTTATATATATATATATATATTTTTTTTTAGACGTAAAGGACCATATTCACATATATGTTTATGTTTATATATTCATATTTTTGTTATTTCTTTTATGGTTTTTAAGTGGCAGAGCACTTTTGTTTCCCTCCTTTTTAGGTTCCCTTTTTAAGTTATTTTTTTGATAGATTTTTATGGTTCCTTTTTTAATGTGCCTTTTGATGTGTTCCTGTATGCTTTTTGAATGCTTTTTATATGTCCTTCAATGTTTTTCAATTGCTCCTTGGTTACACTTTTTATAAGCTTTCATGTGACCTCAACAAGTGCATTTATTCCTTTTAATACGGCTTGTTCATTTTTGGGTTATTTCTATCTCCTGTTGTAGGCTCTTCAGCATTTTTTGACCAGCCTCTGTTCTTGTATGGTCTCTCTCTATCATTATGTTTTTATTATTAATTTTCCTTTGTGGATCGCTTTTAATGTTACCGGATGCTTTTTTATCGTTTTTTATTGTATGTTTTGCTATTGATGCTTTTGAGTAATATTAGCTGTTACTTTTAGGACCTTGATTGTTTGCAACATTTTATGCCCTCTTTGCCAAGTCAAAGTTGACCAAGATACTCACTGGTAACCTCTTTTATCATTGCTACTCATTGTTTTTATCATTTCTTTTATCTTATTATATTTTTATTGCATTTTGTATTTTTAGATACTTTATGTTTTATTCGTTATTATTATTTTCCTTTTATCCTTTTACTCTCAGACTATGAATGCATTATATTTTGTCTTCATTATTTACCTGTTTGGGATGTTTTAGTTATTTATGTATTTTTAATTTTATTTTAATTTGATGCTGAAACTTGGCCAAGTCAGGTCCTTAAGTAAAGTTTTTTGTTTGTGAAGATATCCTTGGTGGCTGTGGTTCTTTTCTGCTCCTTTGGTGTACTGTTTGCAGAGGATTTCCTCCCTTCTGGTTTTTTTCGGTAACCCCTGGGGTCACATACAACATATCAGTTGCCTGGATCCTCTGGGTCCATAGGATGCTGCAGAAAACGTGGTGTGTCCTCTCTGCTTGCTGACACTGGCCAAGTGCTTTTGACCCACTTCACAACACAGAGATGTGGCCCCAGCACCATACAGCTTTCTAAGGGGGTTCACAGATGTTAGCATGCAAGTGTGGGTGACACATTATACATCTCTTCACAACATGCATGTGCACTTAGTGCATGGTTGCTACTATCATGCATCTGATGGTGCTTTGAACTTCATTGCCTCTCTACGATGACCATGACCCCAGTCCATCAGCACCATTAGTGTGCGTCTGTCCCACGCTTCTTAGCACGCTTTAGTAAACAAGTCTCAGATTGCACCTGAACATGCCTACAGATAGGTTGTGTAAAATTATGTGCCTTCTTGACAATATGCATACTTCTACATAACTCACTCTTGAGGTAATTTTATAAAACCCTAAGTTTAAAGAGCCCTTTATGCACAAAATATTCTTTATAGAATTAGCCACAGAGGGTCATTTTCCAACCTATTCACACATAAAACCCTGTTTTATGCATGAAAAATAGGTTTTACAAAATTTCCCAGGAGATGCATGTTTAAAAGTACATGCAATGAGAAGGAGGCATGTACTTTTACATGACTTGGATGTAGGTATTTTCTGGTGTGGAGTCTAGATGGAATGTGGGCAGGGCTGTGATTTATGTGCGTATTTTATAAAAAATGTGCAAGCATTCTGGGATGGAGAATGGGTGGAGCAAGATGGCGGTGCTCTGCTAGACACCCAAAGCTGTTTGTATATTGTTCCTTTCTTTGCTGGTTACCTGATTGATGTCTCCTAAAAGGAAGGGGAAAGGGACAGCCAAAATTGTGAAGGCCATCTTGGTAAACCCTAAGCAGTGGACAACTGCCAGGTGGAAGTCCACCAGCAGTTCTCTGGTTGCAAATGAGTCCTTTATTATGGTTCCGGTATTCAGAGACCTGACATCACTTGGAGGTCTATCAGCTCTGACCCCATGGCAGCACTCAACATTGCTGCTGGTGCAGTGTGGCTCTGATCCCATGGCAGCACTCAACGTTGCTGCTGGTGCAGTGTGGCTCCAGTGAGACATAGCTCATGGAGGCTTTGAAAGTCCATTTGGTGGCCGGGCATGGACACCAAAGCTGCTGCTCTTCCATCTCTTTGTCACTGAGTAAGGAACTGAAGGATTCTAGTCGAAGTCTGGAGTCCGGGAAGATGGCAGCTCAAGTAACTCCGGAAAAGTAAGTTGTTTTTTTAATATCACCAGACTCTCAATGGGTAACGCAGGAATTGGATTCTAATGGTTTACCGGAGATTACCTTACAATCCATATGGGTTATACTGTTAAAGTTACAAACAGCTATCTCACAGTATGCTTTGGAAATTGATTCCTTAATACAGATGATGGCATTGTTATCGCAGAAGCAAGAAGTTTTTGTTAAGGAAATAATGAGAAGGTTACTGATTTGGACAATAAAACTAAGGGGGACATATTCAAAGTCATTTATGTGGTTTGCAGACCTGTGAATCACGTAAATGCCACTTAGTGAGATATTGAGTGGCTCATCTCCGATTTGTGCCACTGAATATCCCCATGTACCCTGATTAAGCACCATGACACTAACTGCTTAGCATTGGGGTGTTCCGGGGTGGAGCAGGGGCAGCAACACAGCTTTGTTGGTCATCAGTGATATTGTGCCACTAACTAGCTAAGCTAAAATGGCTAAAGATAGGTAGAACAAAGGCTGGCTTAACCTTATCTGTTTTAGCTATTCGGCCAGTGGCTGAATATTGCCACTGACTAGATATCTAAATCACTCTGGGCCTGTTTCTGTCCTGCATGGCTATCCCCTTTGTACGTGTGGTCTGAGCCGCATATACAAAGGGGATCGTGATTGTGATCACGCGGGGCACGTCTAGCCCCGGGTGATCAGAATTGTGATCAAGCCTATACGTGCAGGCTGGGACTGTGATTCATTCCCAGCCTGCACATACAGGCACTGCCTGGATAGCACAGTCAGGCTTTTAAAGGGAGCCGTGGCGCCATGGCGTCATGTTGCCATGGCACCGCAGCTCCATTTAAAAGCCACGATGCCGGCTGCCATAATAAAAGGTTTATTCCCCACAGGCCGACCCCCAATCAGGGAATAAACCCTGGCCCCCCCAGCCTCTTTCGCGCCCCGGAGTGAACAAAAAAAAAATGTCCAGGGAAGTTATTCCACCTCGGAGGTGGAATGATTCCCTGGCCATTTCGCCGGCCCTGGATATACAGGGCCGACATTAGAATTGGCCCTGTATGTCCAGGGCCAGCGACCACCCACTGCCTGCCCAACCCCGGGCCACCTCTTCCCCAGACCTGACTAACTTTCCAGCACAACCATTATTCGTATCTCAGAGTAACCCCCTATATCACATATACAGATATATTCAGTGCCACTGGCAAGATAAAGCTCTGGCACTGAATATCTGTACATTAGTAAAAGTGATGATGGCCAACCACTTTAAAAGCCCTGGCTAAAGCTGTTGAAAATGCCCCCTAAAAAAAGTTTTTTTGTTCATTGATATCCTTAAAGTATTTAAAGGTCTGTATCATATTTCCCCTGTCCCTCCTCTCCTCTAGCATATTGTGATAGGGCTGAAGCTAGTGAAGCTCTGGATTTGAAAAAAAACCGCTGTCTTTCACAAAGCAGCTGACTTGCAGGAGCTGCAATTGCATAGCAACACAGCTAGAGGGAGCAGACACGAACCTGCAGAGGCTGAGCAAACACACTGATTATGAACATACTGATTACACAGGTACACTAAAAAAAATTTTTTTAAAACTGCCTCTAATGTTTCGATTGATTTTTACGTTTTTTGGTGCGCTGAATCCAAATCTGGTAACCAATTTGCTCCATCACGTACAGATTTTTTGCTACATTGGGTTAGCAGTTTGAGGTGAACGTTTCAGATTGAGTGCGATCGAGATAAAAGTTTCTTGGATGAATTCTTTATACTAATTGTTTAGTAGTTATTCAAATAAGAATAAAAAAATTGTAACAAGGCAGCACATAAGAATAGAGTAATGTCAACAAAACACACTGTGATGGTAGCAAAATTGTCTGCACTTAAAACAGCCACATACATGTGCACAAACATTGAGCATATAAGAGCGAGGTTAGACACAAAGCAAAGCAAAGAAATGTGCAAAAAATGTTGTACAGGTATGTATGTAAGAATAGAAAACGCAAACCGCACCATTGCAATACATGAAGACAAACACCCGATGGTGTGAAAATAAAATTCTAATAAATGAGATCCGACACTGTGGTAATAACTAGCAAATTTTTATTTCAAAGTTTAGTAAAAGCACGATATTTGTCAACACAGTTTAGATTTTAAAGTCATTCTTGGGTCAATCAATCTCCTGGTGGGCCCGTTTCTTCTTCCCCCGAATGCTTCTCTTGGTGCGCTGCTTGGCGTATTTTTCATCTGGGGTTTCCCGCAGCAGCAACCAGCAGAAATCAGCCATCATAGTGGTGTTCCATCTTCCTTGGTACCTTCTCTCTGCGTCCTTGATGTCCTGGTGAAACCTTTCACCTTGTTCTTCACTGTACGCCCCCAAGTTTTCGGGAAAGTAGTTCACATGGGAGTGCAAGAAATGGACTTTCAGGCTCATGTTACAGCCTTGTTCTTTGAAGGCATTGAGCATCCTGGCAACAATAGCCTTATAGTTCTCATCCCGCCTGTTCCCCAAGAATTTGAGAACAACATCCTTGAAGGAATCCCAGGCTTCTTTTTCCTTCTCAGACATCGTTTCAGCGAATGCTCCATCTGAAATGAGTTTCCTTATATCAGGGCCAACAAACACTCCTTCCTTTAGCTTTGCTTCAGAAAGTCGGGGGAACTTTGAGCAAAGGTACCGAAAGCACTCACCATCTTTTGGAAGGGACTTGATGAATTGCTTAATGAGACCCAACTTAATGTGGAGAGGTGGTAATAGAATTTTATCACGAGGTACCAAGCTCTCATGAAGAACATTTTTCTCACCGGGTCTCAAATACTCCCGAATTGGCCAGTCTTTTTTCCCCCAGTGTAGGTCGCGGGCCCGGCTATCCCACAAGCAAAGGAAGCAGGGATATTTGGTGAAACCGGATTGCTGCCCTAATAGCATGGATAGAATTTTAAAGTCTCCACAAATCATCCACTTATGCTCATCATAACGAATCTTCTGAAGAATCAGGGCCAAATTCTCGTATTTTTCTTGGAGAATAACAGAGTGAGCAATAGGAACTGAAGCGAATGTGTTGCCATTATGAAGAAGAACACCTTTTATGCTGTCTTTTGACGAATCAATGAACAGCCGCCATTCAGCAGGATCATACTTGAGTTTAAACTTTTCCATCACTCCGAATATATCGTTGCAAAATACCAAATCTTCCTCTTTGCTGAAATACTTCAAAAATTGTGTCTCGCGGTTGCGGTACCAATAAAAAGTTGTTCCTGGTGACAATAGATTTTTCTGTTTAAGCCGAGAACCTAGCAGTTGGGCAGCATCTTTTGGGAGTCCTAAATCCCGGACTAAATCATTCAATTCAGCTTGAGAGAAAAGTTCAGGTTTCGGATCTGGTTCAGTTTCAAACTCGGAAGTACTGGACTCATCGGGAAAAGCCATCTGATGAGTCTCATCATGATCAGAACCGTCCACACAAATATGATCCAAAGATTTTGGTGGTTCAGGCACAGGTACTTCGTTGCTATGAGGCATAGGCCTAATTGCTGAGGGAAGGTTGGGGTAACTTATTACGTTCTTATTTTTTAAGTTGTATCCCTTCACAATGCAAGAGCAAAAATAGCAGTCACTGCTGTGGTCTCTTTGTTCACGCCACATCATAGGTATTCCGAAACGAAATGCTTGTTTTTTACCTTTTATCCATAAGCGTAGATCTTCCTCACATGTCTTGCACACTTTGTGAGGAGCCCACGGTTTGTCTTGATCGCCTAACTTCAAACCGAAATAGGCGAAATATACTTTTTTAATAAATGCAGAAATGTTCCTCTGCCGCTTTTTCACGGTATATTCCCCACAAATAAAACAAAAACTGTCCGGAGAGTTGACGCAACCTCTGGCTCTGTGAGCCATCACAAATACACAGCACTGCAAACTACAACTGTAGTGAACCACTTCGGAATAAAGCTGGATTACGACTGAGCAAACAAAAGGTAATAATGAACTTGCAAGAAACTGAAATTTGACAGGAACGTTCATGTCGCAACCACCGTGTTTGAGCGAGCGATGCGAGCGAGCGAGGCAAGGCGAACAGGAAAGAACATGCGCCAGCGTGAGTACTGGATTTAGCCCCCCGCCTCCCAATTGTCCTGTTAATGTATAAAATGAATACAAAACACTCTAAAATATCATGAGGGAGTGTTTCTAGTTAGTTAACCATTATAACCTCTATTTTGGGCCAAGAAAATAAACTGCAGTCGGCTAAAAAGAAATTATGTGAACATTCCTTATATGGGTAAGAAATCTAATTTTGCAAGAAAACGTGATGTGATGGAACATTTTGGCTATTTTTTCTGGATTCAGCACCCCAAAATCTATAGGAATCAGTTGCAAAACTGGAGGCAGTTTTTTGGTAGTGTACCTGTGTTATGAACATACTGATTATGCAGGGACTAATCAGATGCGCCTGAAGAGCAGGCCAGGAAACTCAAGAGGAGAACGGTTTTATAAGCAGAGAGCTGCAGCCAGACTAAGGAGGGGAGAAAGAGGAGAAGAAGCCAGGATCCAAGGGAGAGAGACTCCATGCCTAGAGGGAGGCCTGAGCTCACCAGAAGGATTGAGAAAGGAACTTAAAGGTACTGGAAGGAAAGGTCCTGACAGTGGAATCCCCCATACTGAGAAGCAGAGAGGCCTGGGTTCGTTACCTTGCCGTCCCAAGCCTTAGGGACGACAAGCAGTGCCCAGGAGACTCACAGAAATAGTCTGTAAAGGAGACCGTATCCAAGGAAGGGTACCTGGTGAGGAAAATACCAGCAGCACCGACTTCAGGAAGCCAAGGTACAGTGGTACTTTAATTCTAAAAAGAGACTTAGCTCCTAGAAGGGCTTTTGAATCAGATAACCATTCTGAGAGGAATGAAAGAAGGCAGGAGTTCTGGAAGCCACACCATAGAGGCCTAAGAACAAGCCATGCTTCCTACTTGAAAAACCTTGAACAGCCCAGCTGGAGGATAGGTGAAGGAAATACTAATTTGCACCCTATAGCAGCCAGGGAGAGCTCAAATACAGGAGAAAGCACAGATGAGCTGGAACCCATGCAAGTGGAGCCTGGGGATTTAGAAGCATTGTCACAGAAGGAATTAATGGACTGCTCTATTTGTGTTGCGGGAAGTCTTGATTCACTCCCAGAGCTATAGTTTACCAGAACATGCACTAACAATGATTTTGCTTACATTGAGCTAAAGGAGAGCTGGTTTATTTGTTTCACTCTGAAGTTGAGAAAACCCTTTATATTCTACAAAGGACTGTGAAGCCTGTAACAGTTTTTCTTGTTTAATAACACTTTGGCACAAACCTGAAAATAAGGAAACTTTACTTTTGTTACTTAGCGAACCTCAGTGTTAAAAGGGAAATAAAAGCTTTTTGTTTACCCTCTACTTGGCATCCACAACTCATTTCTATAAGGAGAAAGGATTACAAGGACCAAGGTGCATCTGGCCCAAAAGAGTCTTTTACTTCTACAATTGATTTAAATGCACAACCTGCCTCTGCAGCCACCAGCCACCGGGGGGGGGGGGGGGTGTGTGTGTGTGTGACAGTATACATATTTAGGCCTTCAAGTCTCTTCTTTTAAGTCTTCTGGCGCAGGCTCCAAAATCATTTTGGTTGCCTTCCTCTGAACCATTTCCAGTCCTTTTATATCCTTTTGAGGTATGGTCTCCAAAGCTGTACACAATACTCCAAGTAAGGACTCACCAGCAACTTGTACAATGGTATTAATATCTTCTCCTTCCTGCTGGTTATTCCTTTTTGTATGCAGCCCAGCATCCTTCTGGCTTTGGCCAACACCATATCACACTGTTTTGCACCTTGAGATTCTCAGAAACAATCACTCCAAGATCCTTCTCCTGGTCTGTGCACACCAAACTCACACCCCTTATCGCATATAATTCCCTTGGATTTCTGCATCCTAAGTGCACTGTACTTCTTCACATTAAATTTTAACTGCCAAGCATTAGTCCATTCTTCCAGCTTTTTCAGATCTTTCTTCATGTTATACAATCCCTCAGGGGAATCCACTCTGTTGCAAATTTTTGTGTCATCTACAAAAAGGCAGACTTTTCCATTCAGTCCTTCAGCAATATCACTCACAAATACATTGAATAGTACCAGTCCCAGAACCGATCCCTGGGGCATTCCACTAATCACCTTCCTAGTGAGTTCCATTTACCATCACCTTCTGTCGTCTGTCAGTCAACCAATTTCTGATCCAGTTTACCACCTTGGAACCCATCCTCAGGCTGTTTAGTTTATTGATATGCCTCCTATGAGGAAAGGCATATCAAAGTATCAAAGGCTTTGCTGAAATCTATGTAGATCACATCCATCGCATGCCCTTGATCTAGTTCTCTGGCCACCCAGTCAAAGAACTCAATCAGATTTGTTTGGCATGATTGTCCTTTGGTAAAACCATATTGCCTCGGATCATGCAACTTATTGGTTTTGAGAAAGTCCACTAGTCTCTCTTTCCCACCACCGAAGTAAGGCTTACTGGCCTGTAGTTTGTCATTTCTTCCCTATTACCACTTTTGTGAAGAGGCTCTACATCAGTCCTTCTCCAGTCCTGTGGAACTTCTCCTGTCTCCAAGGATCTATTAAAAACATCCTTTAAAGGCCTTGCCAGAACCTCTCTGAGCTCTTTCAGTATCCTTGGATGTATCTTATCCGGTCCCATGGCCTTGTTCACATTCAGTTTTGCAAGCTGCTCAAACACATCTTCTGTGAATGATGTAGTATCTACTCCATTCTCATTTGTATATTAGTCAATCACAGGTGGTCCTTCTCCAGGATTTTCTTTAGTAGAAACAGAACAGAAGTATTTGTTTAGCATTTTCGCTTTTTCCATGTCAATGTCACTTTCCACGAATCCATTCCCAGCACTTTTGAGTCTTGCAATTCCACTTCTGATCTTTCTCTGCTCCTGAATATACGTGAAAAAAGATTTGTCTCCACACTTCACATATTTAACCTTCTTTTCTTCTGCCTTTGCTTTTACTATCCTTATTTATCTTTTAGATTTATCCTGTATTCTTTTCTGTGTTCCTCTGTTAGCAAACTTCTGAATTATGTGAAAGCTGTATTTTTTGCCTTTATTTGTGCAACCACTTCTTTGGAGTTATAGGTTTCCTTTTCCTTTTTTATTTTAATTTACTTCCTTACATATGTATCTGCTGCCCCATTTATTACCTCCTTTAGTTTAGCCCACTGCAATTTCACTTCCCTTAGCTCCTCCCACCCTGCCGACTCATCCTTCAGTCACTTGGCCATTTTACTGAAGTCAGCATTTTTGAAGTCTAGGACTTTGAGCTTGTTTTGATTGGATTCCACCTTGGCTTTTATCTCAAACTACACCGTGTGATGATCACACATGGGCACCCACCTGGATATTCGACACGCTATATCCATTGGCAAGTTCTAAATCCAGAACAAACTTCCCCTGGTTAGTTCTATCACCATTTGTCTAAGCAATGCTTTTGGAAGGCATGCACAATCTTTTTACTTCTATCCAGATTTGCAGAAGAAATATTCCAATCCACATCGGGTAGATTAAAGTCACCCAATATGTTCACTTTTCCCTTCATGGCTACCTTTGCAATATCAATATTCAAGTCTCTAGCCATTTCTTCAGTTTGAGTTGGAGTCCTGTAGACTATGCCAGTATGGATGACGGTGCCGTCTCTTTTTTCCAACACAATCCACAGCGCTTCTTCTTTTTCCCACATCCCCTGCATTTCAGTAGCTTTAACATTGCTTTTGACATACAGGGCTACTACTGTTTTTTTGCCTTCTCTATCTCTTCTAAATAAATTAATTATAGCCAGCTATGGCTATAACCCATTCGTGTGACTCGTTAAACCATGTTTCTGTAATGGCCACAATGTCCAAGTCCATTTCCACCATTAGGGCTTCTAGGTCAGGAACTTTGTTGGCTAGGCTTTGAGCATTTGTGCTCATTGCTTTCCAGCATTTGTTGACTGGCTTGCCTGTATTTTGCATGCATTTTGTTCTACACGCCTCTTCCCACTTGACATTGATGTGTGGGTTAATAGTGTAACTGTTTTCAATGTTATTATGTTTTTGCATGGAGGGACGTCCTGAACTTGTTCTTTTCCATTCATCACCCCATTTCCCTAGTTTAAATGCCTGTCCACATATTGCCTTTATTTTTCACTTAGGATCCTATTCTCTGCCACAGAGATATGTAATCCATCAACACAGTATAGCTTCTTGTTGTTCTACCTATTTCCTCATTCACCTATATATCTAAATCCTTCTTGTTTATACCGGGTTTGGAGCCATGTATTAAAGTTGATCATGCGATGCAGCCTTTACCACAAACAGGTAGAACTTCTGAGAATGCTATAGTGTTAACAGTGGGTCTGAGTTTCTCTCCATGAATCTGAAAGTCCCTTTGAACCGTAGAGGTACTGTTTCTAGCCAGGTCATTTGTACTCAAGTGGATGATAACATCAATTTTGGAGTACTCACTTTTTACACTGATTATGTGAACAATGTAGTTTGTGTTTCTGCAGACTGAAGAGCCTGGGAGGCATTTGACAATCTTCTGTCCTTTGGACTGTATTCTCAAGTTGTTCCCTCTTAAAACATCCAAAGGGTGTAGAGAAGATGGAAGTTTTCTAAAACTGCAAAGGCCTACTCTGGGAGTTGAACCCTGGCTACCTTGTTCCTAACACGCTACTTTAACTATTAGGCTATTAGATATCCCTCTTGAATGTTATTCTGGGGACATCCACATTTCTGAAACTGTGCCTGAACTTGCATGTGCCTGTTTTTTTTTCTGGACTTTCTGGCTTTAACATCCCAGATGGTGCTTGAATGTCCTTTGTAAACTGTGCTTTCACATTATTACTGAAAGAATTCTATCAACAAAAGCACAGGACCAGAAAAAAAAACGAACAACAACAACTCCTCCTTGGAGAAAACTTATCAAAGGAAAATTAAAATCATTGTGTGCGGAAGTATCCCTGATAGAGGAGTATCTAAAAAGATTAAGATCATCAAGGATATTGAGGAAGATCCAAAATATCAAACTGAAACATGCTGCATTAATGGAACATAGTAACATAGTAACAGTAAATGACGGCAGATAAAGACCAGTATGGTCCATCTAGTCTGCCCAGTACGGTGTCAAGAGTAGGTACACCTGCTGCTCTGTGCAGGCCCCCCTTCTCCATGTCTTTGTATAGGGGTGATCCCACCACTCCATGTAGGACACCCCTTTTTGTTAAGACAGAGAAGCTGCAAAACTTGAGGGCATAACATGAAGCTAGAAGGTGGTAAATTGAAAGGCAATGTCAGGAAATACTTTTTCACTGAAAGGGTGGTGGATGCTTGGAATGCCCTCCTGATGGAAGTGGTGGGGCAAATACGGTGACGGAGTTCAAAAGCGCATGGGACAGACACAGTGGATCCCTTTACAGCAACAAGAAAATATCAAAATAATCGGAACCATCTAATTCCTTAACAAATAGGGGTGTCCTACATGGAGTGGTGGGATCACCCCTAAACAAAGACATGGGGAAGGGGGGCCTGCACAGAGCGGCAGGTGTACCTACTCTTGACACAGTACTGGGAAGACTAGATGGACCATACTGGTCTTTATCTGCCGTCATTTACTATGTTACTATGAAGGTATATGCTGGATTAAATGCCCAGAGAAAGAAAGGAATCTTGCCAATTGAAAAGTCTTATAAGGGTAAAAATTCCACGTTACTTATTAATTGGCACCATGTCTAAGATCTGTTAGTGAAATCTGAATTCTGCTAAACTATTTGAGTGTGTTAGATCCTTTGAGGCAATTTGTACTCAAAACAGTAGTCACATTTTACTTACAAGTCACAAATAACCTCTTGGCTTTTTACATTAAGCTCCAAAGGAAGGTAGATATTATATTGTCCTACTGAAATAACCTGAACTTATTGTGAAGTCACACCAAGAGAAGGCTCCCTGTTCAAGCTCTTACTGAGGTACATTGAGTGATATGTAAACATAGGATTGCTGTTAATATTGTCTATATCTACTTCTGTTGAAAGCAACATCATTATCATCATTTTTATATAGCTATACTGATGTACTTTGTTGTCTACTCAACAGCCTTAGCATTTCAGAACCATTCTACAGACTGAAAGAGTTATTTTATGATACTGGCAGGTACTAGCTTTATAAGCTATGTTTTCATACCAGCTCTGTAAATACATATTTTGTTTCATATTGTACAGTTTCTCTGTGTGGTATGTTTTAGAGTATATAGAAGTGATAGAATAGTAGTTCTGATTTTTAAGACAGTGCCCACGGCCCCTAGGGCCCGCAATTGCAGAGTTCCATAAGGATTTCACATGCATAGCCTCATGGTTGTCATGAATAGACCACTAGTTCCCAAACCTGTCCTGGGGGACCCTCAGCCAGTCAGGTTTTCAGGATATCCACAACTGCCTCCACTGACTGAAGATCTCTCTCATGCCTATTCATTGTGGATATTAGGCATTCATATTAGATTTATATGAATGGAAAAAAAAATCACAATTTTGGGGTCACTGATACTACCTAACCAACAGCATATGCTCGGAAAATTCTCCTGAGTCGCTATTTGTGAACTTTGTTTACATTGTGCGTGCACACATGTCCAGACACACTGAAGCTAATCTGGGAAGGGGAAAAAGTCAGAAGGGGTCATCAACAGCCAACATGAGGTACTTCAGCTAATCATGCTGCAAATCCTTTACAAGAAGCCAGAGAAACGTATCCCTGCCTGAGTTCCGTAAATCTCATGAACCATGATATTAAAGCAGGGATGAAATACACAGCCAGGTACAAATTCCAGAGAACCATTTTGTGTCTGACTATAACAGAGTGAAAAGGGTGCTTGCAGAAGGTAGCAGTTTTAAATAGAAAAAAAGATTGAAACCCCCACCCCCTCCTGCAGCTTGAAGTCTGCTTTAAGGGATACAGTGCCTTAGGACTTGAAACTACAAGAAAAAAACATGAGAAATAAAACAGCTTAAAGGGAGCAGCATTTTCCTTCCTCTACTATATGTTTTAAGGTTAGAAGTGTTGCTGTCTGCTCTTTAAACTAGGAGTTGAAAGTTTTGGTGGACTTCCTTCTCCTATCTGCTCCTACAAGAAGTGACTCTCAGGGGTAGGGGGAGGAGATCAGGAAAGTCAGAGAGGCTAGGAAAGTTCTGCCTTTACAGTTCATCAATTGAGAATTGCTTACTGTCATAAGCATTGATGGAAGGTGTGTACACTGCATAGAGATTGTTTGTAGAACATTTCCAACGCATGTAGTGACACTGAGAAAGGGTAGTTTACTGTATTTAATCTATTCCATTGTACATCCAGAAGATACAGTGAAATAATTTTTTATAATAATCTTGTTTACCTATTATCTGTAACAGCAGCTACTGTACAAGGGTTGGTGCAAAGGAAAGATGCTAAGGGGTATGTTTACTACACAGCGGTAGCGGCTTCCATGCGATATCAGAGCCACCTATTTCCAGGTCTTGGGGCAGGTACTGCCTATCCTTTAGAGCTTCACATACTGACCTGTTCCAAAGAGTAAGAATGAAGGTCAAAGAGTGAGATTTTTCAGATGGTGCATCAATGGGGCCGCGGCTCCGATATCGCACAGAAGCTGCTATCGCTGTTTAGTAAATATACCCCTAAGTCTTACTAATTAGAAATGTGTGATACTAATTTGAAGGTTTTCTCTTTTTCACATTCTTTGACCTTCTTCCTTCACTCATCAGAGCCTCAGACCTAGTGCAGTGAACTTAATCACTACTTTCATTAGAGGAAAGTCTAACTGGAGAAAAGCCAAGTGGCCCTCTTAACAGGAAGAATTCTGAGCTCACCTTTCTGTCCACTGCCTCCCTCTGTCCCACTTATTTCCCCTGTACCCACAAGTGCCTATGTGCATACTTTTAGCCACTGAGCAAATTCCTTTGAAAACTGTCTCATTTTGCTTCCAATCTGTCTATATCCTTTCAGAGGCATCAAAGAAGAGCAAGAATCATTTTATGCTGCTTAATTATTTTGAAAAGCCAAACTATATACTTACATCTTTCATGTTTTATATCCCAGATGCACCATCTGAAAAATCTCACTCTTTGACCTTCATTCTCACTCTTTGGAACAGGCCAGTGTGTGGGGCTCTAAAGGATAGATAGACAGTACCTGCTCCCAAGAGCTGGAAATCCAGTTCAATAGGAACATTAGTCAGATAAACAACTTCTCCCTCTCCCCAGTCTGTTGAAGTGGGTGAGCAGGGAGGCAGGTTAACTGGGCACTGAAGAGTGTGCACCAGGCCAGGCAGATGACCCCAGGGCCAGTATCTGAGGCAGCACACTTACAGAGCTACTACTTCAGGGAAGTACAGGCCTGGTCAGTGGCACAGGATGTTAAAAGACAAGAAGCCCCCGCCCCTAAGAACTTAGACTCCAATCTGAACATATCAAAATGCTTGAGAAGTGTACATTTGGAAAATTGAATGAGTAATGGAGTTTGTCAAAAACATGTTTATATACAGATGACAAGAGGGTTGCAGGCCTTTTGTTATCACTAAATGAACTGTCACGTCCACCTGATGGCATAGGACTGCCTTGTGGAAGGTTTCCTGGAAGCATAACAGACATCATGCAGTTCCTGAGTGAGGGGAGGGACAAAGCAGTTACAGCCATCAGTAGCGAGGCTCTGAGGTGCAGAGACGGGGGGTTTGTATGCCATACATTCCCCTCCTCCTGCGACAGTAAGTCTGGCGCTGACCCTACGTACAGGGGTGCAACCTCGGACAGTGTACCTGTGTTATAGAAGGAAGGTGAAAGAAGCACTGGCAGAAGTGTGCCGGGAGGAGAAAGATAATTCCCAAGATATTCTTACAGGCTCCTCTAGTCCACTGGCAATGCTAAAGAAAGATGTCTTTACATGCAGTATGAAAAGAACTGCCGCTTCCAATGAAACACTGAAAGAGCACATGTCTGGTGTCATCTCCACAGAGGGGCAAGGGAGGTTTACATAGTGCAGAATGGAGGGAAACAAGAAAAGCAGCAGGTGAAGACAACTGAGCCTAGCAGCAGGTTCATCATATTCCCTAATCTAAAGTGTGTGGAGATGGTCTTCACAGATACAGAATGAATCTGAGGGGATCCACATGGGTGGGATTTGCATATGCACCATCAAATATTGAATGTTTACTGGCTGAAGAGAATGTTGAAGAGGTTGTTGTTATTGAGCTAACTGGTGAGGAGGTAGAAGAAAGTGCTACTGGCATTGCCAAGGTAAAGAGTACCATACAAGTAGGGGGGGGGGGGCAGTAGAGAATGGGAAGGGTGTTGCTAGCCTTTCATCCTCTCCTCCACCCCCAGTCTCAGATCCAGCAGCAGCACTAAGAGCAGCTGACTCCCCCTCCAAGGAAGTAGAGGGGAAGTGTCATAAAACCTCACGATTGTGATGGCATTTTAAAATGCTCCAGAATGCAATTACTGGAGGAAACACGCTAGTGAAGGAAAACTAATGGACCATCGGACAAACAGTGGTATGCAGCATTATTTACAAAACCAGCATCTTTTCCGCTAAGGAGGGTGCTGATCCTAGGTTAGGGACTCCATCCAGCAGTAGAAATAGCAGTGGTAGTCAAGGTACAGGAAAAACAAAATCCCTTTCTGAGGCTTGACCCCCTAGCCTCTTCTGCCAGTCAGATGACATGGCAGTAATCTGATGTGAATTGAAGCACACCAGCATGGAGGAGCTTGGCAGCACTGCTCAGGGGCAAGCAGCAGGCAACATCAAGGGTGGAGGCACAGGGCATCGAGGAAATGATAGTTCTGGATGACAATCTCCTAAAAATGGTTCACAAGAAGCTATTACATCTCTTAGCTTCTGATTACCAAGTGCCCTGCAGGACAACCTTTAGTTGGCAGATGATTCCCACCTGTAGGATCTGTTATGTCACCAGCTGCATGCAGAGATGGCAAAAGCAGAAGCTGGTAGCAGTTTGCATTTCATCACTAACATCTGGACTAGTCAGAATGCTACACATGCCTACCTCGCGCTGACAGCACACGGTGGCAGCTGGATGAGGCAGGAACAGGTTGTAGATATAAGAGGGGGAGGAGGGTACCAATGTGCTGTGCTGCACAGCCAGGTAATGGATGATAGCCATATTTTATTTATGTATTTATAAATTTTAAAACATTTTTAGACCACCATATGCATCGGCATTCAAGGCAGTTTATAACAGAATAAAAACCATATACAAAATACATAACATTAACAACCCAATCCCCCCCCCCCCTCAGTACAAATCAGGACCTACAAACACACTGCCACCCCCTGCAATCATGGCCAGGCCAACCACTAGGCAAACTAGGCAGTTACCTAGGGCAGCAATGTCCAGAGGGCAGCAAAAACAGAACATTCAAATCTAAATAATAGATTTTGACAGTGAGAGGGTGTGTAACACTTGAGGCTTGCCTAGGGTGCAAACACTTTGAAACAACTCTAGAGCTGACCCTGCCCAGTATCACTGCTAATTGCTGCCTACTACCGCCTGCTGTTGCCTAAGAGGGAAAGAAGAAAGTTTTCAGTGCCTTCCTGAACATAAGCAAATCAGTTTCCTTCTACAAAGTCTCCTGCAGTGTATTCCACCAGGTTGGAGCTGCCATTAAAAAGAAATGCCGGCCACCTAAGGAAGTGAACCTGAGCAAACCCCAGTATAGTTAGCAGCTGTGCCTGAGTAGATCAAAGAGCCCTCCTGGGTTGGTACCAAGTTACAGTACCCTGCAGATAACTCAGCCCCAAACCCCTCAACACCTTAAAGGTCAGCACCAACAATTTAAATATGCACCTTTGCCGAATGGGCAGTCAGTGCAATTGTCGCAGCACACCTGAGACGGAGTCCCACTTGCCTAACCCCCACACCAACTGGGCTGTCGAGTTCCAAACCACTTGCAGCTTCCTAATTAAGTAGTCTGGCAAACCTCCATAGAGTAGTAGTCCAGGCCGGATAACACAACCGTCTGGACTACAAGGCACATAGCCTCCCTGTCCAGAAATGGACTAAGCTGCCACACCAATCGTAGCTTATCATAAGCCGAGCTCACCTCCCACGACACCTACACTTTCAAGGACAACTCTATGTCTAACAGGACCCCCAGATCACAAATCTCCTGTTTCTTGTCCAGACAGACTTCCACAATCGAGAGCCTGCTCCATTGAGTACCCTCTGACAGGTTCCCACACACCAACACTTTTGATTTGCCTATATTCAGGACCAGACGGTTGGCCCGCAACCAAACTGTGACTTCCCTTAAACACTGATTGGCCCGCTGGAATACCATAGTCTCATCTTCATCAACCACTATTGACAACTGTATGTCGTCGGCATAGAGAAAACCCAGAAAGCTGTAATTCCAGCAAATGGCCCCCACCGGACTCATATGGATGTTAAACAAGACCGGGGACAGAGCAGACCTCTGTGGGACCCCACAACCAAATTCTACACCGTGGACCCATATCTTAGCAGAAATAAGGGTAATGCTGCTGTGCTTCCTGGTTTCTTTGGAAAAAGGAAACTGGGCTTGATGGGCATTGCTCTGACACAATATGGCATTTCTTATGTTCTAACAAATGAAGGGACAAACATTGGCAAGGCAGTGAAGGAAAAGATGTTTAGCACACTTGCTTACCCTGGTTGTCAGAGACTCCTTAGATCTGGTGAGTAAAGGAAACAGAAGAAGTGGCAAAAACTAGCTGGATATTTTCACTGAATGTGAAGGGTGGGCATGGGCTGTGTGTGCGAAAAACAGGACGTAATAGTGGCACCTGCACAGCAGCTCAAGCAGGATGTTGGCACCATCTGAAATTCCACTTGTGAAATACGGGAGAGGCTAGTGGAGCAGGGAGTGGCCTTGCATCAGATGTCGCTGGAGACCAAGCTTGGCATTGAAAACTCCTTATGTTGCAAGGACAGAGTAAATATTAAGCAGGCGATAGCAGTCCTAAAGTCCTTGAAGGATGCTACGGAGGAACTGAGTTTCACAAGGGCTGTCCTGAGCCATTTTATCCTGCTATTGAATATTTTACAAGTAAAGTTAGAGGGTTTTCTGCAGCGAAAGGGATTCATAGCTAAGGTTTTAGTGATGGTAGATTTCTTGCATGGTCAAGTGGGAATTGGAAGAATGGCTGCAATCCCTTATGAAGGAGGATGTTTATATGCTATCTGGTCTCTATGACCCACGGGTAAAAGGAACTAGTGCACGTGAGTGCAATACACTGACTTACTGGAAGGAAAAACTGGTGATTGAGATGGAAAATAGGGAACATTAGAAGCAGAGGGGCAGTTTTGATAGTGATAAAGCAGGGGAAATAGAAGATCCACCAGCAAGTAGTACTGGTACCATCAGCACCACCTTGTCACCTTCCACTTCTTTCTCAGCTTTGCATGCCAGTGGCCCATGAGCCCCATTAGGGAAACTCTTTGGCAACTGAAGCCTTAGGTTCAATGCTAAGCACTAGTTGGACTCCTGCACAGATTTCAGTGACACCTTGCAGATCCCACTGAGGTCATGCACACAAGTCCTTTGGAACACTGGGCACACAAGTCAGCAGTCTGGCCAGGTTGTGCAGCATTTCCTGTCCTTCCCTCCAACCAGTGTGCCCAGTGCCATTCTCCATGGCAGGGGATATCAACAAGAGAACACATATAATAACTATTTTTGTTGGAACCTACACCTTGAAGGAAATTCCCTCTCGTGGTGCAATGTTCCGTTTTATTCTTTTATTCAAATTAGGGACGCAACTCTATCAAGGATTAAAGGGGGCTTCAACCCCTCAATACCCACCAGTTATCTTTCATTCAAACAGGCAGAAAACCAAATGAAAGTCACTTATCTGAAACATAGCCCTCCACCGATCTCAAGAGGCCTCATTCAGATGCATTCGTTTCAAGCCATTGACCTTCTTGGCTCTTCTTCAAACTGTGTCGCTCCAAGTTCTACCCAAACACACCTAATTTAAACTTCCTGACCTAATCAGGTGACCGGCTAACAACCAATAAGCACTTATCCACTCAGATAACTTACGCTTCACACAATACTCCACCATTCCACGTTAGGAAGTGGTGGAGTATTGTGTGAAGTAAGGAAGTTCAACGTAATACACTGTTGCACTACCGAAGCTATTATCTGGGCCCCCTGCGGCGGGGGTTGCCAGTAGGCCAGTTTATAAGATTACATCGTCTATGCTCCACTGGAGGATTTTAAGGTTCAGGCCTTACAATTGAAGGCACGTCTCTTGGAAAGGGGTTACCCTTATGCCATAATAAACCGAGCATATCAGAGAGCTCATTTTAATTATGGGGAATGGTGGGATGTACCCAGTTCTGTTTTGGTTGGTGAGGATAATCCTCCGTTTGTGGGAGTTTCGCCATACATGCCAGGCACGACGAAGTTCATTGGCCAATTTTGTCTTTACATTCTAGCTTTGCAAAACCGCTGATGATTGCCTTTCAGAGGGGTAGGAACATAGCAGATTGGGTAGTGGATCACTGCTTATTGGTTGTTAGCCGGTCACCTGATTAGGTCAGGAAGTTTAAATTGGGTGTGTTTGGGCGGAACTTGGAGCGACACAGTTTGAAGAAGAGCCAAGAAGGTCAATGGCTTGAAACGAATACAACGTTGAGTCACTGAATCGAGAAGAGGATCTCATATTGTTGCTCATGGAAGAGGTTTAAAGTCACTATTGATAACTTTCCCCGACATAGCTGATTATTTGGCCCGAGGAGGTTGTTTTTATGGACATCTGAATGAGGCCTCTTGAGATCGGTGGAGGGCTATGTTTCAGATAAGTGACTTTCATTTGGTTTTCTGCCTGTTTGAATGAAAGATAACTGGTGGGTATTGAGGGGTTGAAGCCCCCTTTAATCCTTGATAGAGTTGCTTCCTTAATTTCTTTGAGCATTTCATCATCCATTTGTTCATTCTGGCCAGGCAGTCGATAGTACACCCACACTGCCATCGCCTTCCCCTTTTTACATGGAATTTCAATCCATAGAGATTCTACAGCAAATTTTGTTTCCTGCAAAACTTTAATCCTTTCTGACTCAATGCCCTCTCTAACATAGAGCGCAACCCCTCCACCAATTTGATCAGCTCTATTATTACGATATAGCTTGTACCCAGGTATCACAGTGTCCCACTGGTTGTCCTCCTTCCACCATGTCTCTGAGATTCCAATCATATCTAACCTCTCATTTAGTGCTATATATTTTAACTCTCCCATCTTATTTTTTAGACTTCTAGCATTTGCATAGAAGTATTTTAGAGACTGTATTTTATTCATATTAATTTGGCTATTGGTAGGCATGGGTAATTTGAAATCTTTAAGCTCTGTCTGCTCCATACTCAAGGGCATTTGGGCTACTTTACTCTTTTTTGGAACCTCTCTGCTTTTGGTAGTATCCTTCAAGGATACATTGTTCTGAACCATGCACTCTTGGGTGACTGTCGGCTTTCCCCTATTATCTAGTTTAAAAGCTGCTCTATCTCCTTTTTAAAGGTTAATGCCAGAAGCCTTCGGAAGAGCCCCTCCTTTCCCCAAAATGTTCCCCAATTCCTAACAAATCCAAAACCCTCATTCTTGCACCATTGTCTCATCCATGCATGGAGACTCCGGAGCTCTGCCTGCCTTTTGGGTCCTGCACGTGGAACGGGAAGCATTTCGGAGAACGCTACCCTGGAAGCTCTGGATTTCAACTTCCTACCTAAAAGCCTAAATTTAGCCTCCAGAACCTCCCTACCACATTTTTCTATGTCATTGGTATCAACATGTACCAAGACAGCAGAGTCCTCCCCAGCACTAAGACCTTATCTAGGTGGTGCGTGAGGTCTGCTACCTTTGCACCAGATCCTCATGTCCACCAGCCACCCAGCTATCTACATGCCTAATGATCGAATCACCAAATATAATGGCTGTCCTAACCCTTCCGTCATGGGCACATGGCCCTGGAGAAACTTCCTCGGTGCGAGAGGGTTTTACATCACCTGGAGGACAGGTCCTAGTTACAGGATCACTTCCTGCCACACCAGGGTGATGCTCTCCTGTCACGTGATCTCTCTCCTCCATGGCAACAGGGATGCTGCCAGACTGGAGGTGGGACCTCAGGACTATATCCTTGTAGGTCTCGTCTATGTACCTCTCTGTCTTTCTTATGTCTTCCAAGTCTGCTACTCTAGCATCTAGAGCAGAGGTTCCCAACTCCAGTCCTGGAGGGCCAAACACCATTCAGGTTTTCAGGCTGTCCCTAATGAATATGCATGAGATAAATTTGAATACAGTGGGGGAAGTGCATGCAAATGCATCTCATGCATATTTATTAGGGACAGCCTGAAAACCTGAATGGTGTTTGGCCCTCCAGGACTGGAGTTGGGAAACTCTGGTCTGGAGAATGGACTCGTTCCCTGAGAGCAAAGAGCTCCTTGCACCTAGTGCACACGTAAGACCTCTCACCAACTGGGAGAAATTCATACATGTAACACTCAATGCAAAAGACTGGAAAGCCCCCATCTTGCTGCTGGACTGCTCTCTGCATCTTAGTTTTAAGCTTGTGTTTAGATCTTTAAGTTCTTTATTTACTAAGGGTTGCTGTGGATATTTATACTAATAAAATTGTACCTAATTTGTTTAATATAACTTGTTCACTTGAAGCTTAATTAATCTCAGGTCCTTAGTGTATGACTGATCTGGATAACGAGCTGCACCTGAGTGCACCTCCTTTCCTTTAAAATGTGTAAGTACCTATAAAGCTACGATTATCCCAGGGATGGGTGGGTGTTGGGGAGGAAGGGAGGGAAATAAGACTTATTAAAAGAGGGCTGCTACACAGTACCCTGTCCTGTGCTTCTGAGGTAAGCTGTGACCAACTTCCTGGGTGATTAACAGTTCTTGCTTGGATAGGAGCCTTTCAAAATTGCCTTTTGACCTGCCACCTGGCTTTAGCACCTAGAAACATAGAAACATAGAAATATGACGACAGAAAAAGACCACATGGCCTATCTAGTCTGTCCTTCCATAACAACTACAATAGTCCCCTTTTTACCTTTAGAGATCCTCTGTGTTTGTCCCATGCTTTTTTGAATTCAGTTACTCTCTACCACCTCCACTGGGAGACTATTCCACAGATCCACTACTCTTTCCGTAAAGAAATATTTCCGCATATCACTCCTGAATCTATCTCCCTTCACCCTCATCCCATGTCCCCTCGTAGCAGAACTTGCTTTCAATTGAAAGAGGCTCTCTCCCTGAACACTTATGCCACGGAGGTATTTAAACATCTCAATCATATCACCTCTATCCCGCCTTTCCTCTAAGGTGTACATATTAAGATCCTTCAGTCTGTCCTCATATGCTTTATAATGAAGAACACTAATCATTTTAGTAGCCACCCTCTGCACCGACTCCATCCTGTTCACATCCTTTTGAAGGTGTGGTCTCCAGAATTGCACACTATACTCCAAATGAGGTCGCACCAAAGACTTATACAGAGGCATTATCACCTCCTTTTTTCTGCTAGCCATTCCTCTCCGTATGCACCCAAGCATCCTTCTAGCTTTTGCCGTCGCCTTTTCTACCTGTTTAGCTACTTTAAGATCATCAGACACAACCACGCCTAGGTCCCGCTCTTCTTTAGTGGATAAAAGTACTTCACCCCCTATACTATATTGCTCCCTTGGATTGCTGCAGCCCAAATGCATTACCTTACATTTTTTAACATTAATCCCAGCTGCCAAATTCTAGATCATTCTTCAAGTTTAGCTAGATCCCTCCCCATGTTATCTACCCCTTCCTGGGTGTCTACTCTATTGCAGATTTTGTGAAAAGGTTGAAAAGGTTTCACAAGTATCTTGCCCCCTAGGTAGAAGGCCTCTTTGTATAGGTCTCTAGAAGACTTTATTTGTTGCTCAAAAAATACTGACCCTGTTTTGCCTTTTATGCTGTTATATTCTGATTTGATTTAAATTAAAGCTCTTTGCTGCTGCTAGGCTCTGACTTATTATTTATTTATTTATTTATTTATTGAACGGTTTTATATACCGCCTTTCAGAAAAATCAAAGCGGTTTACATAGAACAAAACTTGAACATTACATTGAAATTTATTCAAACAATTGAAATTACAGTGAACATTAAATTGTATATAATAAAAATGGTAATTTGAGGGTTACAATGCTGAGTAAATGCTGATTAGGTATATAGATAGTTTAAACATATATACAGATTTAAATATTTACAAATTTCAAAAATCTTATCATCTTTTATTTTTTTTTTAAATTTTTTATTTATGCAGTTTTACAAACTTACAAGAAAAACTTGCACAGAAAGGGCACAAAACAAAGAATAAGGATAACTCTCCACCCAAGGAGCATATCAAAGAATTTATACAAAACAAGCCCACAAGTCCACCATAAATGGCAAGATGGGTCACAATATAAATGAACAAATTGTTACAATGCATATAAAAGTAAAAAACGGACCCTCCCGATTAGGAGAGCTACTTTGAGGGAGATCAGGAAGAGGACCCCGAATCTCTCGTTGCTTAGAGGCAACAAATGTGGCTAATTGGGAGGGTTCAAAAAACAAATAGCTATGCCCAGCGTATTTCACCAGGCATTTACATGGAAAACGCAGGAAAAATAACCTCTCAACTTAAGCACCCCAGGACGATATAACAGGAACTGCTTCCGTCTCTTTTGGGTCACTCTAGACACATCAGGAAACATTCTTATATGAGAATCCAAAAACACTTTACATGTAGACCTAAAAAACAAATGTAACAGCCAATCTCGGTCTGCCTCTAAGGCAAAAGTGACCAGCAATGTAGCAGTCATCCCAACATCCGAGGGAGACCGTTGCAAAAATGTAGACAAATCCAGACTATCCGAGGATATTAAGAGATGGTCATCTTTACCAACAGGCCCAGATTTTGCTGTTGGTAAATAGAATGCCTTAGATATAGGTGGAACAGATTCTGCCGAAACCTTCAAAGTAGATATCAGAAACCTCTTAAAAAGTTCCAATGGTGAAACCGAAGGAACCTTTGGAAAGTTCAAAATTCGTAGGTTTCGACTCTTTGCAGCATTTTCTAAAAATTCCAGCCTCCTATGAATTACAGTAGAATCTTTAATAAAAGCATGAGAAGCATCTTGAACCTGCCCCAGCCTGCTTTCAACAGCAGCCACTTTGGCAGTAAGCTCAGACTGACCCATTTCGTATAACTTCAATTGCTGCCCAAACATTTGAAATTGCTGCAGAATTGACTGGAGCTGTACAGTGATATTAAGATGCATAGTCGAGAAGGCATCCCACAAACTGTCAAAGGAAACCACTTCAGGTCTCACAAGAGCGTGTCCAGAGTCATAACCACCAACCTGAGATGTATCTACCAGAGATATCGGAGGTAAGTTCCCAACAAAGCCTGGAGAAATCAACGGTCGAACCTCCTGACCTTCCGCACCACCAGTTGACAAAGCAGGAGTAACCAGCACCGGTCGGTCTCCTCCGGAACTGGACGACTGCACCACAGGCCTCGGGAGCGAACCCTCCACCTCGCTCACACCGACAACCGATGGTTTAGACAAGCACTTCACTTCCAGCTGTAGGGGCGGTGTTCGAAGCTCCGGGCTGAGCGAAACCTCGAGCCCTTCAGTATCGGGAGACCTTCCTTCCGCCTCTCTGACATGCAGCGGGCGCCCTGGAGCTATCTCATTCCTCTGTGCGGGCTTTACAAAAACATCCATAGGCCCGCTAACTGCCGACTTCCCTGCAACACAAGTTTCCTCCGTCGTTGAAGAAGCCAGCTTTGCCTTGCTCTTCCTGCCTCCATGCGGCATTAGGAAGATTGTCGGCACCAAAACCAACAGGTAAGAGCCTCACGGCATATAAAGAAAAACTTTAACAGACGGAGCTAACACGGAGCAGCGTCAGCGGCGGTTCGTTACCAGCGCCATCTTCCTCTCTCCAAATCTTATCATCTTATCTGAGCAAGGAAAAATGTATTGTAGTTCACTAGAATTATTAGTGTAAAGAGTAAATGTGATAATATGGAGAATTGGGTATTGTAAGATAGAGTAAGAAAAAGGAAAAAGTAAGTTGTGAATTAATGAATATGAGTATACATGAGTTTAAGTGGGAAATATTTCATCTATTGGGAATGAGTCTCCAAAGTACTCTATAAATAGGTGAGTTTTAAGATCTTTTCGAAATGCTGAAAGATCTGTGATATCTCTGAGTTTATCCGGCAGAGCGTTCCATATTAAAGGAGCATTGAAGCTGAATGCCCTATTTGTTGTAGTTTTATTGAGTTTTGAAAAGTTATGAAATTTAAACTACAAGCTCTCTGCTGAGTTTGAAATCTAACCAGAAAGCTCTCTTCTGTGTTTTAAATTTAAACTTAAACTGCTGCTACTAGGCCCTGACTGATTTAACAAATACACTGGGTTCACATATTAATCAGCTTTAATCCAAAGAAGTCCCTTCAGAAAAATTCCCAGAAGTGTATACTCACAATTGCAGATCTCTCTCCAGAAGTAGCAGTCCCCTTTTCTAGTCCCCTTTGCACGTTTCCTCATTTCCTCATAGAGCTTGTCCTGCAAAAAAAGATTAAAGCAGTGACCCGAAACTGAAATAGAAATATGCAGACAAAAATTAAACTGAAACCCCAAGAAGCCAGATGGTGCATGCAGTGCAACACCAGAGAAATGAAAGAGATGTTTTTTCCCTACATTGTGTGAAATATAAAGACAGCAGATGTTGAGGCCAGCTTTTGGGGTAATGCAGCCAGGGCACTTGCCTTGGGCCCCCAGGCCAGAGGGGGCACCAAACTTGCTCACCCTTCAGTTCTCGATTTCCCTCTTTTTTTAAACCTCCTCTCATCTCTTTCACAGCCTATGCCCTCACTCTTACCATCTTTCTTATCCTCACTCTAGCTCTCCCATTCCACCTCTCACTTCTTCCCCAGCATCTTTTCCTCTTTTGTCTTACAGCCACTCCACTTCTGCCCTTTGTATTTCATCCCTTCCCAGCCATCTACTTTTCTGTCTCTCACCCCTTCACAGGCTCGGCTCTTTCCCTGCCCTTCATTCTCTCTAGCCCAGTAAGTGCCACCGCCCCTTCCTCCACACCCAGTACAGCCCACTACTGTAACCTTCCCTTACCCACAGCTTATAAGAACATAAGATAAGATATGCCATACTAGGTCAGACCAAAGTCCATCAAGGCCAGTATCCTGTTTCCAACAGTGGCCAATCTAGGTCACAAGTACCTAGCAGTTTCCCCAAAAGACACAGGTTCCACAATGCTTGTATTGGGGCAAGCAGTGGATATCCCGGGTCCCCTTTAAAAATGGTTTATGGACCTTTCCTCCAGAATCTTGTCCAAACCTTTTTTAAACCTGGCTACACTAACAGCTTTTACTACATCCTCTGGTAACAAATTCCAGAGTTTGATTACACGTTGAGTGAAAAAATATTTTAAATAGTTTTAAATAGGTTACATTGTAGCTTCATTGCATGTCCCCTAGTCTTTCCATATTTTGATGGCATAAACAATCAATTTATGTTTACCCATTCCACTCCATTCATTAGTTTATAGCTTCAGAATCTATGGCTGCAGGCTAAGCTGGGTAGTTGCAGGAAAAAAATGGCTTTTCCATCGCTGGTTTTAAAGGTCTGCCGGCAGATGTTCTGGCCATATGAAAATCGGCCAGGCTGGCTGAAAACCAGCCAGTTGGCAACCCTAGGATAGACACCCTGGAAGGTGTGGATAACATGAGGAGAGATCTAGTAAAGCTTGAATTTTTTATTTTTATTTTATTTACATTCTCTTATATACCGCGCTATTCTGCATCAGTGCGATTTACATTGAACAAACTGAAATTACATTGAACAGGGCATTATAACTTGGAGATAACTATTTTACAGGGAACATGGGCTATGGAGGGTTAAGTGGCTTGCTCAAGACCTTGAGAATGCTTGAGAATTTGGCAGCTGAGATTTAATGCTAAAAGCTCATACCTTTGGTCTGCAAAATCCAAAGGAAGCGACACAAAGTAGGGAGTGTAGTACTTCAGTGCAAGAAGAAGTAGGACCTGAGGGTGATTGTATAGGATGATCTTAAAGTAGCCAAACAGGTAGAAAAGGTGACTGCAGAATTCATTAGGATGGTTGGGTGCATAGGGAGAGGAATGGTCAGCACGAAAAGGGAGGTAATAGTGCCTTTGTACAAGTCTCAAATCAGACTTCATTTGAAGTACTGTGTGCAGTTCTAGAGACTGCACCTTCACAAGGATATAGACAAGATGGAGTTAGCCCAGAGGGCGGCTACTAAAATGGTCAATGATCTTAGCCACAAGGCAAATGGGGATAGGTTTAAAGATCTCAATATGCCTGCTCTGGAGGAAAGGATGGAGAGGGGAGATATAAAGACATTTAAATACTAATTTTGGAAAAAAATGTACAGAAGGTGGCTCTCTTCCATTTGAAAGAAGTTCTGGAATGAGGGGTCATAAGTTGAAGGTGTAAGGGGATAGACTCTGGAGTAATCTGAGGAAATATTTCTTTATAATAAGGTTAAGGATACATAGAACAGGCGAATAGCCACACAGTGGAAGTGGTGGAGATGAGAATTGTATGGAATTAAAAAAAGTAAATACAGATAATCTCTGAGGGAAAGGAAGGGATTGTAGAACTTCATAGTTATTATGGATGGGCAGACTGGATAGGCTTATCCTCTTTATCTGCCTTCATTTTCTATGTTTCTTGTTGCTTGGCTCTCAACCAATGTAATTTGGATTTTTCTGGGCCACTCTTCCTCATCTTCCTGCTCAACACCTAAGTGCCTTTGGCTTTTCATTGTATGACCTTCACCTTCTTTCAATGCCATGATGGTTTGTTGCAATCTTTCTTGCAGCATGGTTCTGCGACCAGTGTGCTTTTTTATCACTCTTTGTCCTCTTCTTCCTTTGCATTTTTGCCTTTGGCTTGCCATTATCTGTCTTTCACTCTCTTTTAATGCTGTACTGGTTTGTTGCCACCCTTCTTGCTGCATGGCTCTGTGAACAGTGTGCAATGGCTTTTCAGGGTCACTCCTCAATCTCCTCATGCTTTGCACCTTTGTGGCTGCCTTTAATTTCTCATTATATGACTTTCACCTTATTTTAATGCCACACCAGTTTGCCACCAACCTTCTTGCTGTATGGCTCTGCCTGGCTTTTCTGGGCCTCTCCTAATCCTTATCTTGCTTTGCATCTTTGTGGGGGCCTTTGACTTGTCATTTTGGAATTTAGTAACAACCTGAGTCTGGGAGAAATGACCCTGGCATGGTGAGGGGACACTAGCAGTCTACCACTGTTGAGTGCTCTCTTAAAATTTAGTTTTGAGATTTTCGTTACTGTAGCTGTTTGGAGTGGAGGAGTAGCGTCTAATGCTTAGAGCAACAGCCTACTACTACCCAGGAGATCTGGGTTTGATTCCCACTGGCACTTAGGGTATTGGGCAAGTCACTCTACCCTCCATTGCCTTGGAAGACAAGGCCTGGCAATCTACTTCCAATCATACCTTGCCAAGAAAACCAAGGGGCTGCTGGGTTACCAGGTATCAGCATTGACATCAAGCCACTTAAAAAAAAGAAAGGTCACATGACATGCTGAGCATGGGGAAGCTGTAATTTCCCCTGCTCGCAGGCACAACTTACCCGGTAGTGGCATCAGCACTTTGACCCCAGCAACGTTGGCTGGGCAGTGAGGGGAAGGGACCTGGACTGAGGGGAGCAGCAAACTAGTGTGAATCTGGGGCCCAATGGCCTCAAGAATTGCTAATAAAGAATGGGAAAAGCAGTGGCTGGCTGAAGGCAAGATGGCTGACCGGGCTATCAGCACAGTGGCAGTCCTGGTGGGGGCAGGACTTGCAGATGAGATTACTGCCAAAGTTATAGTGGCAATGGAGGCAGCATTGGGCTGCAAGTTTGAGCAGATATTTGCTACCTTGGAGTCCCTGAGTGGTCAGTTGGAGGGCCAGAGTAAGGAGCTGGGAGAACTGGGTAATGGATTGGCAGCAGTGGAGAATGTTGAGCATGAGGTGGAAGGCATGTGTGACAGGCTGCAGGCCAGGGTGAAGGCCCTGGAGGATCACTTGGATGACCAGGAGAAACAAGCCTGGAGAAACAATTCTGTTTGTAGCTATTCTGGGTGCTCTACCGGTCCTCCTAGCATAATTTAGGGTCTTGCAGCCGATTTGGTTGCTGTGTCGGTCCCCTTGGCATGTTTAAGGTGTTGCAGCTGATATGAGTGCTATGATGATTCATTTGACATGTTTTAGATTTTTACAGGTGGTTGAGGTGCTGTGCTGATCCTCTTGGCATAATTTAGGGCCTTGCAGCCAATCTGGGTGCTATGCTGGTTTCCTTGCCATTTTAATCCTCTCAAGTGCCTTGGTGTGCTTTCACAAATTGTGTTGCTAATTTGTTCTCTTCCACTATTTTGAGGTGTTCATTGTGCTCTTTGTACTACTTTGTCTTTATGATGGTGGTTTTTGTAACTCATTTTGGTTCTATATGTACTCTTTGCCTCTCTTCTGCTGTTCCTCAGGGGTTTGTAACACTCTTGATGGTTTGTAGTTCTATGAAAAATGCCTGCCATCAAGTATGAAGCAGTTTTGATTGAAAATACATGGCAAGCTTCGCTATTCCATTGTAAAATAGCTTCCCCCAGAGATGTTAATGGGATTAATGAAACTCGTGCATGAATGGTTCAGCTGTTGACGACTAACCAAATGGGTATATTCTAATGAACAACTCCCCTCCCCCCAAAAAAATCTTTGATGCATTCATGCCTAATTACTAGATGGGCAGCAAAAGCACACCATGTCCACTGAGAAGACTTGCTTTATTAATTTCCAACTATTTTAGTACAAATAAGCAAGCAAGGGACTTCCTATGGATAGTTGAAAACAAGAATGATGCACTGAGTGATCCAATACAAGCATGAGTTCTTCTGTAAACACTTCAGTTGAACCACTGATAACTCAACAGGTATGCACTACCATTGCACTTATCATGCAGTGATTTCTACTCTCAACATGTGATACTTGTAAAACCTTAGCACAGCTTAGTAAACATGCTGTTTGATGTTCCTTTGTGGATATTGTAGTATCAACTGGCTGGGCACCACTTTCTATCGTAAAGTCTACAGCGGCCAGCTCATCTGTTACCCGCTGCTGAACTTGTGTGCCCCTGACCTCTGCGTGCATATGCGGTTGAATTAGAAGCTACTGCTATCACTGCTTCGAAGTTCAGGCCCAGCGCTCCCCTGATATGAGCGTCTTGAAAGACGACAAGATCTATGCCATTGGTGAGGGGAACAACAGAAACTGTATCGTTCAGACATGGAAAGGTATCACCTCGCTGAACCGTGATCTGAACAGGGATTTCATTGTTGAGGCATCCACCGTGCTTTTCTTTGAAAGTTTTGAAGATTAAATAGACTCATTACTACTGGCTACTCCACTTAATCTGAACTAATTGAACACTGACTAATTGGACACTGACCATTCTGGTCCTTCCTAATTTTAGATTAGTTAATTTAGTTATTTTCATCCCTCTCCTTTCTCTCTGAAACAACATCACCCTTGTTTCTGCCATGCCATCTCCTCTCTCCTTGCACTCTTCTTCTCCTTCTATCATCTGGTGATATTAATCCTAACCATGGGCCCTCTAGACTTTTCTCTCACTCCCTTGATAATTCCTCTCTCAACTTCTCCAATCTCATTCAAATTCCTCTCCTTTCCCCCTCCTCTCTCCCTTTCTCATGTGCTTTATGGAATGCTCATTCCATATCTAAAAAACTTCCTTTTACTCATGATCTCTTTATTTCTAAAGCTTTCTATCTTCTGGTTCTTACTGAGACTTGATTCTTCCCTGATGACCCAGTCTCAGTCGCTGTCCTCTGTCACAGCAGCTACCAATTTTCCCACATGCCTTGTTCCACTGGCCGTGGTGGTGGTGTTGAATTTCTTCTCTCTCCTTCCTGCCAATTTCAACCCCTCCTTATATCTCAGTCTCATTCCTTTTCCTCCTTTGAAGTCCATTCCATCCGCCTTTTTAACCCCCAGATAGCTTCTATTTATAGACCCCCTGACAAATGCACCTCTACCTTTCTCGTTGACTTTGATTCATGGCTTTCCTTCTCTCTGGACTCATCCTTCCCCTCCCTTATTCTCGGTGACATTGATAACCCTTCTGACCCTATCCTTCTGAGCTTCTTTCCCTTATTTCCTCATTAAACCTCCAGCTTTACTCTATTGCCCCCACTCATCAGCACGGTCAGTGTCTTGACCTTGTTTTCTTCTCTAATTGCTTACCCTCTAATTTCCATACCTCAGTTCTTCCCTTATCTGACCATCACCTGCTAAGCTTCACTCTTCATCACTCCCTGCCTCAATCTCTCCTTGTCTCCTATCTTTTTAGAAATCTTCATGTTATCGATCCTTCGGCTCTCTCCACTATTGTCTCATCACCTCTTTACTACACCTAGTCTTCTAAAACTGTTGATGAGGCTGTAGTGTCCTATAATACTGCACTCTCCTCTGCTCTGGATACTCTTGCTCTGCCCATCCCATATCCTGTGAGGCATATTATACCTTAGCCCTGGCTATCTTCTTCTACCTGTTATCTATGTTCCTGTGCCCACTCAACTGAGTGCACCTGGCTCAAATTTCGCACCCTCACTTCACTTCAAATTCATGCTTGCCTCCTTCCAGTCAGCCATAATTCTCACCAAGCAAAACTACTATGTCCATCTGACTAACTCTCTTGCCTCTGACCCTCGCTGTCTCCTTTCAACTTTCTCCTTAAGGGGCCTCTGCCTCTGACCCTTTCTTCCCAAACCCTAGCCAATTAGTTCCACAAGATCAGCTTCATCTACTCTTCCCCCCTCTTCAATACCGACTCTTCCCTTCAATCTCTGCTTTCTTCTCATCCTTTTCTAAAATCTCTGAAGAGGAAACTACTCATCTTTCCTCTTCTAAACTCACTATCTGTTCCTCGGACACATTGTCCTCACTTTGTTTTAGGGGCTCTGTGATGTCCTGGTTCTCTTGTTATCTCTCCCATCACTCTTTCTGTGTTTATTCTGGTGGTTCCTCCTCTGTTCTAGGCCCTCTCCTTTTCTCTCTTTATACCAGTCCCTTGGTGTTCTCATCTCTTCCCATGGTTTTCAATACCATTTCTACACTGATGACCCTCAAATCTATCTCTCAACACCTGATATTTCTCTGATACTCCAGGCCCAAATCTCTACCTGTCTGACATCGCTGCCTGGATGTCTCATCGCCATTTGAAATTGAGCATGGCCAAAACTGTACTTCTTATTTTTCCCCTAAACCCTCTTCCCCTCTTCCCCCCTTCCTCCTTTCCCTATCTCTGTAGATAATGCGCTTCTACTTCCTGTTTCCTCAGCCTGCAACCTTGGGGTCATATTTGACTCCTCCCTCTCCTTCTCCACACACATCCAACTGATTGCCTAAAACCTGTCATTTCTTTCTCTATATATAACATTAGCAAAATTCATCCCTTCCTTTCTGAGCACATCACTAAGACACTCATCCACTCTTTAGTCACCTCTCGTCTAAATTATTGCAACCTCCTCCTTGCTGGTCTCCCTCTGAGTCATCTCTCCCCCTTCAGTCTGTTCAGAACTCATCTGCATGGCTAATCTTCTGCCAGCCCGTTATACTCATATAATCTCTCAAGTCACTTCATTTCCATATCCAATTCAAACTTCTCCTTCTGACCTATAAATGCATTCATTCTACTGCTCTCCACTACTTTTCCTTTCTCCTCTCTCACAACATTCCTCTTCGTGAACTCCACTCTTCTTTTGTCTTACTTCTCTCTATGCACTTTCTTCCACTGCCAACTCCAAACTTTGATCCTTTCACCTGGGTGATTCTGATGCCTGGAACAAAGTACCTGAGTCTTTACATGAGGCTCCTTCTCTGCCCATTTTCAAATACATGCTAAAAGCCTACCTCTTTGAGGCTGCTTTTGGATCCTAATCCTTTGTTTTCCTTGTGTCTCCTTACCTTTCCCTGTTTGTACCCCTGTTCTCTGCTATGGTATTGTCTGTCCTATTTTAGATTGTAAGCTCTAAGAGCAGGGACTGTCTTTCTATATGTATATGTACAGTGCTGCATATGTCTTGTAGTGCTAGGTGGGAGAAGTGGCCTAGTGGTTGGGACAAGTTGCCTCGGGCCAGAGGTTCAAATCCCACAGCAACCTCTGGCCAGAGGGAATGGGGTTTCTAGTCCCACAGGTGTTCCTTGTGGCTTGGGCAAGACACTTAACCCTCTACTGCCTCATGTACAAAATGTAGATTGTGAGCCCTTCGGGGACAAGGGAAATATTTACTGTACCTGAATGTATACTGCTTTGACCTGGTGAAAAGCGGTATATAAGCATTGATAAAATATATAAATGATTAATAGTAGTTGTAGAAGTAACTTAAAAAAATGTAACATATGACATTTTTTCACTGGTATAGACTGTACCTTATGCTTAGTTGGTAACAATATTAAATTATAGTTAACAAATGGTGTATCAGTGTTTGTTACATTCTGCTGCTGTAGAAATATTATTCATTTTGCCAAAGGAAGGTACTGTCTGACAGCTGATGTACCATGCCATATTGACACACAGTATTCTGTGAAAATCAGAGTTCTTTGAAGCATTTCCAGCAAAATCCTTAGAGAGGTAAACATATTTTTATATGCACAATTCTAGGTTAAAAACTATGTCTCCCTTGTTTACAAAGCAACTCAACAGCTGTTATGAGTCATTAGCCCCCTTTGGACAGATAGAATAAATTTGGATCTTTCTCACTGAGCCACATTGTGCAGCCTGCCTACACGGTATTAGTCTTCCACGATTTATTCAGAGACCTGCTGCTGGCACTGCTGACTGGAGCTGGTCTAAGCAATGGCAAATAATATTGTTCTGGGTTCTGGTTTTGCTAGTAGGTGTGGCGGGGGTTCAGAATCATGTACCATCAAGACACTTAACCGAGCTTGCAGAGCGGAAAAGGTTTATATAGTAGATAGATTTTAGATGTACAATAGATGTGGAAGAATACAAAGGTATGATATTCAGTGGCAGCGGCTAACCATTGTAAAGTGACTAGATGTTGCCACTGAATCTAAGTCCTGGATAGTCAATGCTGGGGCCATATCTGGCCACCAGCACTGAATCCAGGTCAGTCCGATAGGGTGGAAGCTAATTGGGTAGCAGCGATATTCATCCACTGCCTGGTTAATTTCTGTGATGAAAGTTAAGCCACTATTTAAAGTTCCTAATTTCTTCCACTTAGCAATAACTGGGCATGGCTGAATATTGCAGCTGCCCGGTTATCGCCAGGTGCCATCTCTGCTCCACCCCCAGAACTCCCCGATACTAGTTGGCTAGCATTGGGGTGTTTAGCGGTGGCACCTGGGAATATTCAGTGACACTAACCATGTTGTTGAGGTAAAGTGCCGTTGAGCTGGTGTCGACTCATGGTGATGCTCTGGATAGCTATCCTAAACTGTGTTAGGTCTTCAGTCAGGCAGTTCATTGTTGATAGAGTGGCACCTATAGCTGCTGCTGTTGTATCGATCCATCTCATTATTGGCCTTCCTCTTTTGTGTTGACCTTCAACCTTGCCAAGCATGATGTTTTTCTCTAATGATCTCCCTCTTCACATGATGTGTCCAAAGTATGTAAGTCAAAATCTTGTCATCTGAGCTTCTAAAGAAAGCTTAGGTTTCATCTCCTCTAGTAGTGACTGGTTTGTTCTTCAGGCAGTCCATGGTATATGCAGTATTCTTTGTCAGCACCATAATTCAAAGGCATCGATTTTCTTCCTGTCTATCTTTTCACTGTCTAACTTTCACATCCATATGACATTATTGCAAATACCATGACTTAGACAAGCTGCAAACCAAGTGAAGGACTAATCATGTTAGTGCCAATGAATATCCCTATCACCACAATTAACATGACTAGCAGATCTGTTAACTGTGTTAATCACATTGAATATCAGATCCAAAATGTATATAAAGTTCTGTTTGCACAAGTTTAGGGTAAAATGAAAAGCCATTTTTATTTATAATATACCCTTGCCTCAAAATCTACGATGGCTGAATAAATAACATTGAACATTGGTTGATGTCTTCATCATAAAGTATATAGAGACAGACATAAAGATTTACATATGTATACACCAGAAAGGAGGTGTGAAAGGGGAGATGGTAGAGACAGTTAAATATCTCCAAAGTATAACTACATGACAGTTAGGTCTTTTTCAGTAGAAAAGAGGCTGCAGGCCATAGGATGATGGTGAAAGGGGCTAAACTCAGAAGTAAGATAAGACTATGGAAAAAACCCTATAGAATGAGTGATCACAGTAAGAGGAGGAAAGGGGGGTAGACTCAGAAGTAAACTAAGGTAATATTTCTTTACAGAAAAGGTAATGGATTATGGAAATTTCATAATACGTTAGAGCCTAGCAGCAGCAAAGAGCTATAATTTAAATTAAATCAGAATATAGCTTACCTCAGCAGCACAGGACAGGGTACTGTGTAGCAGCCCTCTTTTAATAAGTGTTATTTCCCTCCCTCCCCAACACCCACCCACCCCTGGGATAATCGTAGAGAGGTACATAGATGAGACCTACAGGGATATAGTCCTGAAGTCCCACCTCCAGTCTGGCAGCATCCCTGTTGCCATGGAGGAGAGAGTTCACGTGACAGGAGAGCATCACCCTGGTGTGGCAGGAAGTGATCCTGTAACTAGGACCTGTCCTCCAGGTGATGTAAAACACTCTCACACGGAGGAAGTTTCTCCAGGGCCATGTGTCCATGAGGGAAGGGTTAGGACAGCCGTTATAGTTGGTGATTCAAACATAAGATATGCCATGCTGGGTCAGACCGAGGTCCATCAAACCCAGTATCCTTTTCCAACAGTGGCCAATCTAGGCCACAATTACTTAGCAGTTTCCGCAAAAGACACAGGTTCCGCAATGCTTGTATTGGGGCAAGCAGTGGATATCCTGGGTCCACTTTAATAATGGTTTATGGACCTTTCCTCCAGGAACTTGTCCAAACCTTTTTTAAACCTGGCTACACTAACAGCTTTTACTACATCTTCAGTAGCAAATTCCAGAGTTTGATTACACGTTGAGTGAAAAAATATTTTCTCTTATTAGTCTTAAATAGGTTACCCTGTAGCTTCATTGCATGTCTCCTACTCTTTCTATATTTTGATGGTGTAAACATCCTAAACTACAGCAGAGAGCTTGTAGTTTAAATTTCATAATACGTTAGAGCCTAGCAGCAGCAAAGAGCTATAATTTAAATCAAATCAGAATATAGCTTACCTCAGCAGCACAGGACAGGGTACTGTGTAGCAGTCCTCTTTTAATAAGTGTTATTTCCCTCCCTCCCCAACAAACACCCACCCCTGGGATAATCTTAGTTTTATAGGTACTTACACATCGTAAAGGACAGGAGGTGCTCTCAGGTGAAGCTTGTTACCCAAATCAGTCATACACTACGGACCTGAGATTAATTAAGCTTCAGATGAACAAGGTATATTAAACATATTAGGTACAGTTTATTAGTATAAATATCCATAGCAACCCTTAGTAAGTAAAGAACTTAAAGATCTAAACACAAGCTTAAAACAAAGATGCAGACAGCAGTCCAGCAGCAAGATGGGGCTTTCCAGTCTTTTGCATTGAATGTCACATGTATGATTTTCTCCCAGTTGGTGGACGGTCTTACGTGTGCACTAGGTGCAAGGAGCTCTTTGCTCTCAGGGAACGAGTCCATTCTCTAGAGGCTAGAGTAGCAGACTTGGAAAACATAAGAAAGACCGAGAGGTACATAGATGAGACCTACAGGGATATAGTCCTGAAGTCCCACCTCCAGTCTGGCAGCATCCTTGTTGCCATGGAGGAGAGAGTTCATGTGACAGGGGAGCATCACCCTGGTATGGCAGGAAGTGATCCTGTAACTAGGACCTGTCCTCCAGGTGATGTAAAACCCTCTCACACGGAGGAAGTTTCTCCAGGGCCATGTGTCCATGAGGGAAGGGTTAGGACAGCCGTTATAGTTGGTGATTCGATCATTAGGCATGTAGATAGCTGGGTGGCTGGTGGACGTGAGGATCGCCTGGTAACATGCCTGCCTGGTGCGAAGGTAGCGGACCTCACGCTCCACCTAGATAAGATCTTAGATAGTGCTAGGGAGGAGTCTGCTGTCTTGGTACATGTTGACACCAATGACATAGGAAAATGTGGTAGGGAGGTTCTGGAGGCTAAATTTAGGCTTTTAGGTAGGAAGTTGAAATCCAGAACTTCCAGGGTAGCGATCTCCGAAATGCTTCCCGTTCCACGCGCAGGACCCAAAAGGCAGGCAGAGCTCCAGAGTCTCAATACGTGAATGAGACAATGGTGCAGAGATGAGGGTTTTGGATTTGTTAGGAACTGGGGAACATTCTGGGGAAAGGAGGGGCTCTTCCGAAGGGATGGGCTTCACCTTAACCGGGATGGAACCAGGCTGCTGGCATTAACCTTTAAAAAGGAGATAGAGCAGCTTTTAAACTAGATAATAGTGGAAAGCCGACAGTCAACCAAGAGTGGATGGTTCGGAAGAATGTATCCTTGAAGGATACTACCAAAAGCAGAGAGGTTCCAAAAAAGAGTAAAGTAGCCCAAATGCCCTCGAGTATGGAGCAGACAGAGCTTAAAGATCCAAAATTACCCATGTCTATCAATAGCCAAATTAATATGAATAAAATACAGTCTCTAAAATGCTTGTATACAAATGCTAGAAGTCTAAAAAATAAGATGGGAGAGTTAGAATTTATAGCACTAAATGAGAGGTTAGATATCATTGCCTGCCTTATCAATGCCTTGCATTTGACTTGCCAGTGCTTGTGCTGTTTCCAGTTTTTGTCATTTGGCTCCTTTTTCCACTTCCTGAAAGATGCTTTTTTGGCAATGACAGCCTCTTTGAACTTACCTTTAAACCATACTGGCAGTTTTTTTGTAATTCCTTCCACTTTTCTGAAAGCATGGAATACAGCTGGTCTGGACTTCCAAGACAGTATTTTTAAACGACACCCAAGCTGGATGTAAATCTTTAACCTTTGCAACTGCTCCTTTTATTTTTTTCTTTACTATTTTCCTCATTTTATCACAATCTCCCTTTTGAAAATTAAAAGGTAGTACTGTGGATTTCCTTACCCTCCCTCCTCCATTTAATAAAGGAGCCATTTAATAAATGGAGGAGGGAGGGTAAGGAAATCCACAGTACTTTTTAATTTTCAAAAGGGAGATTGTGATAAAATGAGGAAATGGGTAAATGGAGGGAGGCTATGATCACTTTTGCCAAGTGGCCCCAACACCCTTATCTCTTGCACCAGATCTTGTGTTCTATGTTGGCATGTAGGTAGACTGGGAGGACCAAGCAGTCCATATTTTTATCTACCTGCTATAATAGGTCTTAGTTGAGCTGTTTTTTCCTATCATTAATATCCTTTCTTTGTTTCTCATTCATATGTTAATTCTGCCTCTACTACCTTCTGGCTCCTAGTACCTTAACAGGAAGTCTGTTATAGATGTCCATTTAATGAAAGAACATTTTCGCACATTCTTTTCGAATCACCCTCTCTTCAGCTACTTTGATGCCTGGTACTCTGATGCCTACTAGATATTTGAATGCTTGTACCGTATCTTTCTTTTCTCTTATTTCATCAAGAGCAATGATTTTAAAAATGTGATTGATTTCTGCAAAACTATCACATAGGTTCCACTGGAAGGAAAGCAATTAAAGTGTAGCTCTGGAGAAAAAGTGCAAGCTGACCTCATCTCTGAGGAGATCTGCTCTAAGGATCCTCCTGTTTTATTCCACTGTTTGATCCCATCCTGCCCATGCCAAGAGCAGATCATGACCTCCAGGAGCCAAGCCCCATGGAGAGTTTAGATGGGAAATAGAAGGGATAATTGGTGCTGTGGGGAGTCTGAAGCAGTGTGAAGAAGAGGCAGGGAGCAGCATGTCTTAGTAGTACCATGGAAAGCTCAGAATGATGTGGAAAACAGACAGGGAATAGCACAGCTGACTAATACCACCAGGGGCCTGAAATCATATTGAGAGGAGAAAGGGAAGAAGGAGGATAACCAGTGGGACACAGTGATACTTGGTTACAAACTATATCGTAATGATAGAACTGATCAAATTGGTGGAGGGGTTGTGCTCTATGTTAGAGAGGGCATTGAGTCAGAAAGGATTAAAGTTTTGCAGGAAAAAAATTTTGTTGTAGAATCTCTATGGATTGAAATTCCATGTATGAAGAGGAAGGTGATGGTAGTGGGGGTGTACTATCGACCACCAGGCCAGAATGAACAAATGGATGATGAAATGCTCAAAGACATCAAGGAAGCTAACAAAAGTCACAGCACAGTAATAATAATGGGTGATTTCAATTACCCCGGTATTGAATGGGTCAGTGTCACGGCAGGACATGCTAGGGAGATAAAGTTTCTAGATGAAATAAATGACTGCTTCTTGGAACAGCTGCTTTATGAACCAACCAGAGGGGAAGGGGGTCCACAAAGAAACAGCGCTAGCCACTCAAACGAGCAGAAACAAAAACAGGAAGCGGCAGATTCAACACCCAATAAATTTATTATAACCAAATAAGTGACCTAAGCCCAACACAGGCCGTGTTTCGTATACAACTTCCTCAGGGGCTATCAGGACACACTAAAAAATAAATTGTAAAACCATATTAGTATGAACAAACAATAAATATACCAAAAAAGAAGGGTTAAAAAAACATATAAAAAATAGAAAATTATAGCACGAATATACAATATTCATAAAATAAAGGCGAATTGGACTACATCAAATGACTTGCTAAGAAAACTCATCAATAATAATCAATTAAAATCATAGAAAACCATATACAGTCACTGAAAATAACCCTAATCTATTCAATAAACTGTACTATGGATCTAATGACATATAAGTCTATACAATAAACTGTTCTATAGATCTGATGACATATAAATATGTATACATACATATGTAAAAATACATAAATAGAATAATTAAATAAATAAATAATTAAAAATGCTAAATGGAATCCAATAAAAAATTACAAAATTACAAAATTAAAGAATTACCAGGCAATTTGTAATCATACAAACATATAGAACAGAAAATATAAAAAAAGTGCCATATACAAACATTTAAAATTGAATCCTCACATATTAAATAAATTATGCTATAAGTCAGTTAACATATAAATATGTATACATACATATACCTTAAGTATATAAATAAAAAATTATCAAATAAATAAATAACTAAAAATACTGAGAGGAATACAAAAAATAAAATCAAACATTTATAATTGTAAATGAATATACCAAAAATGTAAAAAAGTAAAAAACAACTATGTACAATCAAAGATGAGAAGGGATGAGGAGACTAGAGGAGTAGGTCTAATTGAATAACAATTATGTTAATACTAAAAAACTATATGGATACTTGTTCATACTTTTAGCATTCTGTTCTTGTGCTGTGTTTTCTTCCTCTGTACCTTCACACCCTTCCTTTCCCTCCCTTCCCTTCCCCTTCTCCCTTTCCTCCCTCCCCCCTCCTCCCCTCCCCTTCCCCTTCCCTCCCCCCCCCCCCTTCTCCCTCTTTCCTCCTCCCCTTTTTTCCCCCCTCTCCCCCCCTTCTTGTTCTTATAGGATACTTGTTCATACTTTTAGCATTCTGTTCTTGTGCTGTTTTTTCTCTCTGTACCTTCATTCCCTTCCTTCCCTTCCCCTTTTCCCTTTCCTCCCTCCCCCCTCCTCCCCTTCCTCCCTCTCCTTCCTCCCCCTCCCCCCCTTCTCCCTGCTTCCTCCTTCCCTTTTCCCCCCTTTCCCCCCTTCCCTCTCTTCCCCTTCCCCCCCCTCCCCTTGTTCCCTCCCTTCCCCTTTCCCCCCTTTCCTCTTTCCCTCCCCCCTCTCCCTTTCCCCCTTTCCCCTCTCCCCTCCCCTTTCTCCTTTTCCATTTCTTCCCTTTTCCTTCTCTCCCTCCCCTCCCCCTTCCCCCCTCCCCCCTCCTCCCCCCCTCCCTTCCCCCCTACCCCTCCCCTCTTTTCCTTTCCCCCTCCTCCCCTCCTTAGCAGAATTTAATGCATGGATTAATAGCCTAGATAGTAATCTACGGTTTCAAGTTACCTATGATGCGGCTAAGATTTCCTATTTGGATCTATTGATTAAGAGAGATGGGTCAGGATTTACCACTACACTCTACAGAAAACCTACCGATCGTAATACTCTACTTCATCATTCAAGTTTCCATAATCCCGCTTTCAAAAATAACTTACCGGTTGGACAATTCCTACGGGTTAGGAGGATTTGCACCTCGGATGCAGATTTTGAGGATCAATCTTCATCTTTACGAGAGAGATTTCAAGAGCGCAAATACCCCGTTTGTGCTATCAATAAAGCATATGCCAGAGCGAGGGATTCATCAAGGGCTGACTTACTCAGACTACGTCGTAGGGACAATGCACAGGACAAAATGGTTTGTCCTCTAACTATTCGTTGATCTCCCATAAGATTATTGATATTCTAAAAAAAGAATGGCACTTGGTACAAAGCCGTTCCAGGTTTTGAGAAAATGGAACTAATGGTAGCTCATAAAAGAAGTGCCAATCTCCGAGATCTTCTTGTATCCTCAGCTCTTACTGAGAGAAAACCCCCCTCAAGTTATAAAGGTCAATATCATTGTGGACACTGCTCTGTATGTATACACTCTTTTCCGGTTCGAAGATTCTTTACACATCCTATCACCCAGAAAAAATATTATATACATGATCATTCTAACTGTGATACTACAAACGTAATATATGTAATCCTCTGTCCATGTAAGATGTTATACGTTGGTAAAACTAAACGTACAATACGTGTTAGGATAATTGAACACAAGAGTAGTATTAGAAGGAAGTTGGATGATAAACCATTGGTTCAGCATTGGCTTGAGAATAATCATTCCCTATCAGATTTGCGATTTTTTGTGATAAAGAAGGTGATACCCAACTGGAGGGGTGGGGATAATGACAAGACATTATTAAGGCTTGAACAAAAATATATTTTTTTAATGGATACGTTAACTCCTCGGGGTCTGAATTTAGAACAAGACCTTTCTGTGTTCTTATAGGATACTTGTTCATACTTTTAGCATTCTGTTCTTGTGCTGTGTTTTCTTCCTCTGTACCTTCACACCCTTCCTTTCCCTCCCTTCCTTTCCCCTTCTCCCTTTCCTCCCTCCCCCCTCCTCCCCTCCCCCCCTCCCCTTCCTCCCCCCCCCTTCTCCCTCTTTCCTCTTCCCCTTTTTCCCCCCTCTCCCCCCCTTCTGTGTTCTTATAGGATACTTGTTCATACTTTTAGCATTCTGTTCTTGTGCTGTGTTTTCTTCCTCTGTACCTTCACACCCTTCCTTCCCTCCCTTCCCTTCCCCTTCTACCTTTCCTCCCTCCCCCCTCCTCCCCTTCCCCCCCTCTCCTTCCTCCCCCTCCCCCCCTTCCTTCCTTCCTCCTTCCTTTTTCCCCCTTTCCCCCCCTTCCCTCTCTCCCCCTTTCCCTCTCTTCCCCCCTCCCCCCCTCCCCTTGTTCACTCCCGTCCCCCTTCCCCCCTTTCCTCTTTCCCTCCCCCCTCTCCCTTTCCCCCTTTCCCCTCTCCCCTCCCTCCCCCCCTTCCCCCCCTCCCCTTTCTCCTTTTCCATTTCTTCCCTTTTCCTTCTCTCCCTCCCCTCCCCCTTCCCCCCTCCCCCCTCCCCCCCTCCCTTCCCCCCTTCCCCTCCCCTCCCCTCTTTTCCTTTCCCCCTCCTCCCCTCCCCTCCTCCCCCCCCCTTTTTTGGTTTCCCAGCTTAGTCTATCAGATTCATTATATATTATTTATTTTGGTTGCTCGCAGCTTTAGCCAATGGTTTAAACCCCTTTTTTAGAGTGGAGCACTTTTTGGTTTCTGTTGGACGGGATCTGGATCTCATCGGCAGGATTTCAGTTTTTAAATGATGGTTCAAGATCTTCGACCCCCCTTTGGTGGATCATATGACTTGTGTCAAGTTTTTCTTCAGGGTTTTGTTTTATAATATGGTATATTTTGTTGTTTGATTATCCACACTTTTGTTTTTTTATACTTCCGGTCTGCCCTCCTATTTAATGCGCATGCGCTGGCGTTCTTCATCTCTTTGAGAAATGTGAAACGGCTTCTGTATGTGGTTTGTTTGGTCAAGATTCTTAAGGTTCTTTTTACATTTACACTGTTGCAGGCTTAGTATTTATGTTCTCGATAACACTGTGGGCGCTTATTAACATAATTGGAATGTTACATTGTAATTTCTATTTAAGTAACTTTGAAACGGCTTTTTGTGGGTGTGCTGTCTGTTTGGCCTTCATTAGGTTTCTCACATATATAATGTAGTAGGCTTTGTACTCGATATTATTACGGGTTTTTATTGTTTTAATCCCCCCTTTTTTAACTTGGCTTTTACAGGCGTTTTCCTGCATTTGAAAGTTTTTTAAGGCAATGCATTACGATTTGTGTTCCCCTCGGGTTGGGTGACATTTGATTCTTATAGCCTTCTTTCTATATCCTTTTCTTAACAGTCCCTCACTTTTTAATGTGTTCTGTTTTTAGAATAAGGTTTTTTCTGAATTTCATTATGTACTTTAGTCTTTTGGTTGGGTTTTTCTTGAATGCATTTTTAAACGGACATGTGCAGCTGATTCAGTCTTCCTGTAGGAGTTTTACAATGCTCCTTTGGTCTTGGCAGATTGGAGTTTTCCCGCTTTTTGTTTTAGTGTTTATATCAGATTTTCTCTGCACTTTATGTTTGGTCCCATAATAACCCATTATGCATTTTCCTTTTTAAGGTTCTATGAACATTGTTTCAGAATCCTGTAGTGGATCACGTGGTACGAGGTATCCATCGTATTTTGTGAAGGCAAGAGAGATTGTAATGTCGGGATGTGTTCATTTGGATTTCTTTTTTGAGCACTGTCTGGTGCCTCCATTTCTTAATATTATGGGTTTTCCCTATATAGATTTCTAGAGAGACAACATGTTCCTCCAATATTGGAGTTAGTTTGGGTTTACAATGGTTGGATACAGTTCTTCTTTTCCCCTCCCTCCCCTCCCTCCCCTCCTCCCCTTTTCTCCCCCCCCTCTCCTCCTCCCCTCCTCCCCCTCCCCCCTCCCCCCTCCCCCCCTCTCCCCTTCTTCCCCCCCTTTTTCCTTTCCTCCCCCCCTCCCCCTCCTCCCCTTCCCTGTTCCCTCCCTCCCCTTTTCCTTTCCCTTCCTTCCCCTTCCCCCTCCCCCTTCCTTCCCTTTCCCTTTCCTTTCCTCTTTCCCCTTACCCACCCCTCCCCCCCTTTCCCCCCTTTCCCCCTCCCTCCTTCCCTTCCTTTCCGGTTCTCTCCCTTTCCTTCCCTTTCCTTCCCTCTCCCCCCTTTGTTTTTTTTTTCCTTTCCCCTTCCCTGCTTCCCTCCCTCCCCCCTTCTTCACCCTTCCCCTTTTTCCCTTTCCTCTTCCACCCCCCACCCATTATTTCCCTTCCCCCCCCCCTTTTTTTGTCTTCCTCTTTTTTTCTTTCTTTTTTTCTTTTTAGCTTGTATTACCTACACATTTTTTATCTGATTTATTATTCTACCATTGACTTATGTGTATGACCATGTATTTTGAATGGGGGTATATTTTTTTACAATTAGAAATATATTTATATTTTTATGGGGGTAGTATCCAACACCTTCTATTCCCCAGTATATAGTACTATATTTTTATCTCTTATATACTTTATTTATTTTTTATTTATATTTTATATTTTTTTAACTGTTATTATCCTTCTAAGGTAGAGTGCAATATCCGTATATGACTTTATTCTTTTATTGTCTATTTTGGCGTACGTTTTCCGTTATTATTTTTAATCTTCAGAAGTTTTTCTGTTAGTGGCGACCTCCATTGTCTCTTTTGAGCCTGGTGTAGTCTATGCACATCACACCCACAGGTAATGTTCAATTTTACATATAGTTTTTTAGTATTAACATAATTGTTATTCAATTAGACCTACTCCTCTAGTCCTCCTCATCCCTTCTCATCTTTTGATTGTACATAGTTGTTTTTTTACTTTTTTACTTTTTTACATTTTTGGTATATTCATTTACAATTATAAATGTTTGATTTTATTTTTTGTATTCCTCTCAGTATTTTTAGTTATTTATTTATTTGATAATTTTTTATTTATGTACTTAAGGTATATGTATGTATACATATTTATATGTTAACTGACTTATAGCATAATTTATTTAATATGTGAGGATTCAATTTTAAATGTTTGTATATGGCCCTTTTTTTATATTTTCTGTTGTATATGTTTGTATGATTACAAATTGCCTGGTAATTCTTTAATTTTGTAATTTTTTAATTTTTTATTGGATTCCATTTAGCATTTTTAATTATTTATTTATTTAATTATTCTATTTATGTATTTTTACATATGTATGTATACATACATATATGTCATCAGATCTATAGAACAGTTTATTGTATAGACTTATATGTCATTAGATCCATAGTACAGTTTATTGAATAGATTAGGGTTTATTTTCAGTGACTGTATATGGTTTTCTATGATTTTAATTGATTAATATTGAAGAGTTTTCTTAGCAAGTCATTTGATGTAGTCCAATTCGCCTTTATTTTATGAATATTGTATATTCGTGCTATAATTTTCTATTTTTTATATGTTTTTTTAACCCTTCTTTTTTGGTATATTTATTGTTTGTTCATACTAATATGGTTTTACAATTTATTTTTTAGTGTGTCCTGATAGCCCCTGAGGAAGTTGTATACGAAACACGGCCTGTGTTGGGCTTAGGCCACTTATTTGGTTATAATAAATTTATTGGGTGTTGAATCTGCCGCTTCCTGTTTTTGTTTCTGTTCCAACCAGAGGGGAAGCCATACTGGACCTAGTCCTTAGTGGAACGCCAGATCTGGGGCAAGAAATAAGGGTGTTGGGGGCAACTTGGCAATAGTAATCATAGCATGATCGTGTTTGATTTAATTAGTGGAGGAGGGATAGTAAAGAAATCCACAGTACTACCTTTTAACTTTCGAAAGGGAGACTATGATAAAATGAGGAATATAATTAAGAAAAAACTAAAAGGAGCAGCTGCAAAGGTTAAAGACTTACATGAAGCTTGGGTGTTGTTTAAAAATACTATCCTGGAAGCCCAGACCAGCTCTATTCCACGCATTAAGAAAAGTGGAAGAAAGTCCAAAAAACTGCCAGCATGGTTTAAAGGTGAGGTCAGAGAGGCTGTTGCTGCCAAAAAAGCATCTTTCAGGAGATGGAAAAAAGAGCCAAATGACAAAAAATGGAAACAGCACAAGCACTGGCAAGTTAAATGCAAAGCATTGATAAGGCAGGCAAAGTGAGAATTTGAGAAGGAACATGTTACGGAACCAAAAACACGAAATAAAGACTTTTTCAAGTACATTCATAGCAAAAGGCCTGTGAGAGAGTCAATTGGACCGTTAGATGATAGAGGGGTAAAAGGGGCTGTAAGAGGAGACAAGGCTATAGCGGAGAGACTGAATGAATTCTTTGTTTCGGTCTTTACTGAGGAAGATGTAGGGATGTTACCCAAGACTGAAGTGGTATTTAAAGGTGATACTGCAGAGGAATTGAGAGAAATATCGCTACACCAGGAAGATGTATTACAACTATTTGATAAACTGAATAGTAGCAAATCACCTGGACCAGATGGCATATATCCAAGAGTGTTGAAAGAACTGAAATATGAGATTGCAGACCTGCTATTAGTAATCTGTGAATTTTCATTAAAATCATCTGTAATACCTGAAGATTGGAGGATCGCCAATGTAACGCCAATTTTTAAAAAGGGTTCCAGGGGTGATCCCGGAAACTGCAGACCGGTGAGCCTGACGTCAGTACCGGGGAAAATGGTAGAAACCATCATAAAGAACAAAATTACACAGCATGTAGATAGTCATGGCCTAATGGGAGAAAGCCAACATGGCTTTAGACAAGGAAGATCTTGTCTTACTAATCTGATATGTTTTTTTGAAGGAGTGAATAAACAGAAAGCCTTTGACAAGGTCCCTCATCAGAGACTTTTGGCAAAACTAAAAAGTCATGGGATAGTAGGCAGTGTACTATTGTGGATCGGGAACTGGTTAAAAGATAGAAAACAGAGGGTAGGGCTAAATGGCCAATTTTCCTAATGCAAAAAGGTGAATAGTGGAGTACCCCAGGGATCTGCACTGGGTCCGCTACTTTTCGACATATTCATAAATGACCTGGAAAAGGAAATAACTAGTGAGGTTATCAAATTTGCAGACGACACAAAACTGTTTAAAGTTGTTAAAACCAAAGAGGATTGTGGAAAACTGCAAGAGGATCTGGATAAATTGGAAGACTGGGCATTCAAATGGCAGATGAAATTTAATGTGGACAAGTGAAAGGTTATGCACCTAGGAAAGAACAACCCACACTATGGTTACACAATGCAAGGTTCCACATTGGGAACCACCACCCAGGAAAAAGATTTAGGAGTCATCGTGGATAACCTGTTAAAACCCTCCGCCCAGTGTGCAGCAGCGGCCAAGAAAGCAAATAGAATGCTAGGTATCATAAGGAAAGGAATGGAAAATAAAACAAAGGATATTATAATGCCTCTGTATCATTCCATGGTACGACCGCACCTTGAGTATTGTGTGCAATTCTGGTCGCCGTATCTTAAAAAGGATATAGCGTTATTAGAAAAGGTACAGAGAAGAGCCACCAAAATGGTAAAGGGGATGGAAAGCTACTCCTATGAAGAGAGGTTACAAAGGTTAGGGCTCTTCAACCTGGAAAAGAGACGGCTGAGGGGAGATATGATAGAGGTCTATAAATTAATGAATGGAGTGGAATGGGTAAACGTAGATCGATTGTTTACGCTGTCAGAATATAGAAAGACTAGGGGACATGTAATGAAGCTACTGGGTAAACTATTTAAGACAAATAAGAGAAAATATTTTTTCACTCAACGTGTAATCAAACTCTGGAATTTGTTACCGGAGGATGTAGTAAGGGCTGTTAGTGTAGCTGAGTTTAAAAAAGGTTTGGACAAGTTCCTGGAGGAAAGGTCCATAAACCATTATTAAAAAGGGACCCAGGATATCAATGCTTGACCCAATACAAGCATTGTGGAACCTGTGTCTTTTGGGGATACTGCTAGGTACTGTGATAAGGAAGCTTATCATAGCTCAGGTAGGAGCTATAGAAAAGATGATGTGACTCTGAACAAGCAACCTGTCAGTTTTGGTAGAAGTAAGAAAACAGAGTTTTCACATAAAAGACTACCAGTCCCAGAATGCACCAGGTTTCCAGCAGCCATGAGAGGGGCTGAAGTGAGAAAACGTGTGTGCAATCAAGAGAGCTATGAGGTAATCCCTAAGCACTCATCTCAAAGGGCAGGACCTGATTCAACACAGCTGCGCTGTGTTAGGGAGGAGCACACATTAGAACAGAATAAGAATAGAGCTTATTCTTCAGATAACAGCTACAGAAAGAGCTTCAGGAAGGGAGACAGCTACAGCAACGGCTACAAGCACCAGCATCACCTGGAGAAGCAGAAGCCAAGCCAAGCGGATAGAGAGAGAAGGAAACTCTCTGGAAGGAAGAGAAGAAAGGCCATTGGCAGGTTTGGGAGAGTCCAAGGCAGTACCCATACTGGGAGGTATTCCAAGTGCCAGCAGAGTCCATTGGACTGGAGTCAGCCAGAGGAATGGAATGGCAGAGATAGGAATCACCAGTGGCTACCTAGGAGAGAGAAGACTGCACGTGGAAGGGACTTTCAGACCTATGCCAGAAGGTATGTGAGGAAAGATCCAGTGTCCAGGGATCAAGATTGGAAGGCTGGACATCAGAATTGGATTACATACTGGCCAGGCTATACAGAGAGGAATTATGATAGCAGGAGAGGCTCAGGTATGAACACTGATCCAGACCCTATCCATAATAGTGAATGGCAGCAAGGGAATAAGCATTCTCATGATAGTGCCTTAATGAAAGACTCGTCTGTGCCAATGTATGATAGTGACCCTATGCTGATTGATGAAGGGGGAGATACAGCAGATGAAACTATTCATTACATGGACTGTTCTCTATCTAAATGCTATTGCTAGCTTTCTGTGAGCAAACACCTCAGCCATCACAAAGAAACCTAACTTTGTTCTTTATTTCCACTGCAAACAGCTCTTAAAGCAGGATTTGGGTTCACACAGTAGCAGCCAGCCAGCTAAAGGGTTTCAGCTGGTCAATTGATAGTAATTAAAGCTGCACCTGATTGTGTGTGTGAGCAAGGGAGAATCACTGCTGGGATATGCGTGGAAAATAAGCAGAAGTTAACCTAACAAGCAAAGTTTATTCATTTCTTTGTGCCTTTTTATTTGGTAATTATTTGCTAAGAAAACATTAGCTAATTGCCTGACAAGCTGAAGGTTGTTTTCTGGTTTGCTTTGTGACTTTATGTTATCCATTTAAACACTGCAAGCAAGTAACCTCATTTATATTGCTACCAAGCATATTTGTGCTGGGTGAATTAAACCCCATCAATAAAAGAAGTATTTTATTGGCCTTACCACTGGTATCACAACTCAATTATTGTCTTCAGCTGTGTTTGGGAGTGAAAGAACTACATTACCCACAATACCTTGCAAGAATCATATGAATATATGCATCGTCAAGATTGTGTAAGTTCTCACCCTAGGCAGCCGTCTGCCAGTACGTATGACCAAGATTGGCCACTGTTGGAAACAGGATACTGGGCTTGATGGACCTTGGTCTGACCCAGTATGGCATATCTTATGTTCTTATGTTCTACCAACACATTTATTAGCCACTCTTCCATACGACAAGAGCAGGAGGTGAATGGGGCAATTCTGGGTATTGCTGAATGTGCTTTGGCTGCCCTATTGGCCTGATAGTGAAGGAGAGAAGCTGCACTGAGTGAGTAGTATGGCTATGGTTGTGAGGGAAGGGCAGAAAAGCAAGCATTCAGGGAAGGGGTGGCGAAGAATTCACGGGGGTAAAGGACAAGAGGGAAAGTACTCAGGAAAGGGATGTGGGGGAAAGCAGAAGAAAGAAGGAGCATAGGAGGGAAAACATGCAAGAATAGGCCTTTTGGGGAGAGGAGAATCAGCACTTTGGAAGTGGCTGGGCTAACTGGCTTCAGTCCTGTCCAGTCCTGGGTTTACCACATTGCATTCAGGGACTTGTAGTCTTGCTTCTCTTATGGACTTTAATAGAGAAATCAGAACTACAAGTCCTTCTGTGCTGTGGGGTAGTCTGCTCATCAGAACGTCAAGAGACTACACTCCCAGCTAAGGCTTTCAAACTTTACAGTTGCCTGTTTTTTGATAAACTTTACCTGTTGAATATAGGTTTTTAGGATTCTTCAGCCTGCCTACGTTCCTTGCATAGCCTTTAAATCAGATATCTGAGTGTGCCCTCAGTTCATAGAAGGTCTACTGGCCTGGGACACTTGTGATATATAGCTACTTGGAATAGAAATATACTTTGCTTTTAGACCTGATCTTCTATTTAGGTCTCCTACTTAATTTTGCAGCAAAGGTATAATTTTAAGGTTACAGTGACCTTTGCATAGTGGGCTGATACATAGAAGTAAGATTTCAGTTTGAATATTTCAGTTTCCATTGTCTGCTACAAGTCTGCTTCACAGGGTGGGGCTAATTGAATCAACTCTGAAACGGACCTAATACCTAAACCAGTCTGCTCATGAGAACTTCAAAAGACTACACACTTAGCTAAGGCTTTCAAATTTTACAATTGCCTGTTTTTTGATAAATTTTAACTGTTGAATATAGGTTTTTAGGAATCTTCAGCCTGCCTACGTTCCTTGCATAGCCTTTAAATCAGATATCTGAGCATGCCCTCAGTTCATATACGGTCTACTGGCCTGGGATACTTAACTTCCTGCCCACCCTACCCCTCACCCCACTCACCCCAGGGATGCATTGTCTATACAGTCATCATATACATTGACATCTGTCCTTTAATGAGGTGTTACACCCACTTTTTCTCCTTTTCTCCTCCTAGGACAGCTGAATCAGCATGTCGTGTATTCAATTCAATAACTGTGGTGCTTTCATTCTAAGAAGAATCATTTGGAATCTAATAGCTTGCCCTGTATGCCTCAAGTTAGCTGCTATGCATAAAGAACTGACTCTACTAAGGGAAGAAATAGCTGCAATTAAACACTCCTCCTTTAGGGTACCAACTGAACAAAATTCACCACCGCTCCCACAAAGAATCAAACAACCCAGGAATAAATGGATTACAGGGGGCACTGGTAGATTGCGACCTTTAACACAGAGGCACCCTATACATCAAGAGATATCCCTGCATAATGTCTTCTCTGTCTTGGATAATGAGGGTGCAAAATCTGTGGAAACTGAAGTGTCCTTAAATGAAAGACTTAATGCCAAATCTACTGAAAATGTACCAAATAGGAAGAAAAAAATCACAAAACAGAAAACTACTACTACTTGGAGATTCCATCATCAGAGGCACCAACTTGGGAACACAGTTCAAAGGAGAGAGGATGGTCAAATGCCTCCCAGGCTTTTCAGCTAGCAGGAATACAAACCAAATTGTTGATAGTGCAGAAAGTGAGAACTCCAAAACTGATATTGTCATCCACTTGGGTACAAATGACCTGGCTAGAAACAGTGCCTCTGCAGTTCAAAGGGACTTCCAGACTCTGGGAGAGAAACTCAAGCCCATTGATAACACTATAGCATTCTCAGAAGTTCTACCTCTTCTTGGTAAGGGGACAGAAAGGCTGCATTGCATAAACACTTTAATACATGGCTCCAAACCTGGTGCAAAGAAGAAGGATTTAGATATATAGTCGACTGAGGAAACAGATGGATCAACAAGAGACTATACTGTGCTGACAGACTACATCTCTCTGTCACAGGGTAAAGGATCCTAAGTGAAAAATTCAGACAGTATGTGGACTGGCATTTAAACTAGGGAAAGGGGGTGACAGATGGAGAAGGACAAGTTCAGTACATCACTCCCAGCAAAAGCAAAACAACATTGGAAACAGCCACACTTTTGAACCACACATCAATGGCAAGCGGAAAGGGGCGTGTAGAACAAAATCCATGCAAAACGCAGGCAAGCTAGTCAACAAATGCTGGAAAGCAATGAGCACAAATGCTCGAAGCCTAGCCAACAAAGTTCCTGATCTGGAAGCCTTAATGGTGGAGATGGACTTAGACATTCTGGCCATTACAGAAACATGGTTTAATGAGTCACATGAATGGGATATAGCCATAGCTGGCTATAATCTATTTAGAAGAGATAGAGAGGGTAGAAAAGGAGGAGGTGTAGCCCTGTACGTCAAAAGCAATATTAAAGCTGTTGAAATGCAGGGGACGTGGGGAAAAGAAGAAGCACTATGGATTGTGATGGAAAGAGGAGATGGCACTATTCATCCATACTGGTGGGGTCTACAGGCTTCTGACTCAAACAGAAGAAATAGATAGCGAATTGATTATAGATATTGCAAAGATAGCCACAAAGGGGGAAGTGATCATATTGGGTGATGCAGATTGGAGTGTTCCTTCGGCAAATCTGGAAAGAAGTAAAAAAATTGTGGATGCCTTCCAAAATGCATTACTTAAACAAATGGTGATGGAACCGACCAGGGAGAGCTCCGTGCTGGATTTAGTGCTCACAATGGAGATAGCATGTCAAATATCCAGGTGCGTGCCCATGTGAGCAGCAGTGATTATCACACGGTGTGGTTTGAGATAAAAGCCAAGGTAGAATCAAATCACAGTGCTCACAACGGAGATAGCATGTCAAATATCCAGGTGCATGCCTATGTGAGCAGCAGTGATCATCACATTGTGTGGTTTGAGATAAAAGCCAAGGTAGAATTAAATCACAGCATGTTTAAAGTCCTAGACTTCAAAAACACTGAATTCAGTAAAATGGCCAAATACCTGAAGGTGGAGTTGGCAGGGTGGGAGGGGTTAAGGGAAGTAGAATTGCAATGGGCTAAACTAAAGGAGGCAATAAAAGGTGCAACAGATACATACGTAAGGAAAGTAAATAAAAACATGAGGAAAAAGAGTGGCTGCAGAAATAAAGGCAAAAACACAGCTTTCACAATATTTATTTATATTCTCTTATATACTGCGCTATTCTGCATCAGTGTGGTTTACATTGAACAGGGCATTATAACTTGGAGATAACTATTTTACAGGGAACATGGGCTATGGAGGGTTAAGTGGCTTGCCCAAGACCACAAAGAGCACCTGTGGGACTAGAAACCCCAGTCCTTCTGGCCCAAGGTTGCTGTCCTCTAGTGGGATTTGAGCCCCTGACCTTCTGGCCTGAAGTACCTTGCCCCAACCACTAGGCCACTCCTCCACGCCAATATTCAAAAGCTTACAAATTGGGGAACACAGAAAAGAATACAAGATCAAACACAAAGAGAGAAAAAGAGAAATAAGGATAGCAAAATCAAAGACAGAAGAAAAGATGGCTAAAGATGTGAGTGTTGCGACAAATCTTTTTTTCAGGTATATTTGGGAGAGGAGGAAAATCAGAGGTAGAATTGCAGGACTTAAAAGTGCTGGGAATGGATTCATAGAAAGTGACATTGAAAAAGTGAAAATGCTAAACAAATACTTCTGCTCTGTTTTTACTAGAGAAAATCCTGGATAAGGACCACTTGTGATTGACAAATATATAAATGGGAATGGAGTTGATACCACACCATTCACAAGACGATGTGTTAGAACAGCTTGCAAAAATGAAAGTGGGCAAGGCTATGGGACCAGATGGGATACATTCCAGGATACTGAAAGAGCTCAGTGAAGTTCTTGCAGGGCCGTTAAAGGATATTTTTAATAGATCCTTGGAGACAGGAGAAGTTCCACAGGACTAGAGAAGGGCTGATGTTGTACTTCTTCACAAAACTGGTAGTTGGGAAGAAATGACAAACTACAGGCCCGTGAGCCTTACCTCGGTGGTGGGAAAAGTAATGGAGGCGCTTCTGAAAGAGTGAATAGTGAACTTCTTCGAAACCAACAGGTTGCATGATCCGAGGCAACATGTTTTTTACCAAAGGATGATCTTACCAAACAAATCTGATTTAGTTCTTTGACTGGGTGACCAGAGAACTAGATCAAGGGCATGCGATGGATGTGATCTGCCTAGATTTTAGCAAAGCCTTTGATACTCTTCCATATAGGAGGCTTCTCAATAAACTCAACAGCTTGGGGATGGGTCCCAAGGTGGTAAACTGGATCAGAATTTGATTGACTGACAGATGACAGAAGGTGACGGTATAAGGAACTCACTTGGATGAAAAGAAGATGATTAGCAGTGTGCCCCAGGATTCAGTCCTGGGACTGGTACTATTACTGTTCAATATATTTGTGAGTGATATTGCTGAAGGACTGAATGGAAAAGTCTGTCTTTTTGCAGATGACACGAAAATTTGCAAATGAGTGGACTCCCTTGAGGGAGTGGGTAACACGAGGAAAGATCTACAAAAGCTGGAAGAATGGTCTATTGCTGGGCAGTTAAGATTTAATGTGCAGAAGTGCAGTGTCATGCACTTGAGAAGCAGAAATCCAAGAACTGTCTGTGATAGGGGGTGAGAGGTTGGTGTGCACGGACCAGGAAAAGGACCTCGGCGTGATTGTTTCTGAGGATCTCAAGGTGGCAAAACAGTATGACAAGGTGGTGGCAAAAGCCAGAAGGATACTGGGTTGCAAACAGAGAGGAATTACCAGCAGAAAGGAAGAGGTATTAATGTCACTGTACAAGTCGCTGGTGAGGCCTCACTTGGAATATTGTGTTCAGTTTTGGAGACCATATCTCACAAAGGATGTAAAAAGGCTGGAAGGCGACCAAATGATTTGGAGCCTGCATCAGAAGACTTATGAGAAGAGACTTGAAGACCTAAATATGTATACTCTGGAGGAGAGGAGGGACAGGGCAGGTATGATTCAGACCTTTAAATACTTGAAGAGTATTAATGAACAAACAACCTCTTTCAAAGACGGGGAAGCTGTAAAACTAAAGGGCATAACATGAAGTTGCAAAGGGGTAAATTGAAAGGCAATGTCAGAAAATACTTTTTCACTGAAAGGATGGTGGATGCTTGGAATGCCCTCCCAATGGAAGTGGTGGGGCAAATACAATGACAGAATTCAAAATGGCATGGGACAGACACAGTGGATCTCTTTACAGCAAAAGGATAAAATCAAAATAAACATAACTATCTCTTATAGCTGAACAAATAGGGGTGACCTACATGGAGCGGTGGGTACACCCCTAAACAAAGGCATGGGGAGAGGTGACCTGCATGGAGCGGCAGGTGCACCTGCTCTTGCCGCCTTGCTGGGCAGACCAGATGGACCATACTGGTCTTTATCTGTCATCATATACTATGTTACTGTGTTACTATATAGGATTGATTCCAACTGTCGGGCAAATCTGGAGCCAGTTGGCAGCCCTTGAAGCAATTATAGGGGGAAAGTAGTAAGGGAAAACCAGGGAAGGTGGTCATATAGGGAAGAGGTTAGACACTCAGGAAGAGGCCATGAGGAAGATCAGGAGGGAAAAAGAAGAAAGTAAGATACTGAGAAAGAGGTTATGGGTTGGATAAGTGAGGCAATGGGGAAGGGGCCACTAGGAGAGAGCAGGAGGGTCATGGGTAGGGCAAAGCAGAGCAGGAGAGAAATCATTTGGGAAGGGAACAGGGAGGGCAGGATTCAGGAAGGGGCCATAGGAGAAAACAGGAGGACTAGGGAAGTGGCTGCAGGAGGGAAAGGACAGGAGAGAAGGCATTCAGGAAAAGGCCATTAGGGGAGGACAGAAGGGAGATATGGTTGCCAAGAATCATGAAGGAAGGGATGAGGTATGGCTGCCAAAGATCAAGGGAAAGAGTGGAAGGGCAGACAATTGCCAGGGATCAATTTGCAATCTCTCCATGCAAAGTCTATGGCACTAAAATACTTGAAACACTACAGGTCCCACAATTTTCAAAGTTAAATGCCACACTCCACAAAGTGGAGACTTGCAGACCTGTGGGTATAAAGTACAAAGCTGACTTCTTGGGGAGGCTGAAAGGAAGAGTGGCTGATGGAAAATAGGCGAGGAGAAGCCTGAAAGATGCACTGACTGGTAGAAACTAGAGAGAAAGTGAGATTGGTGAGATAAGATAGAGAGGTAGGGAGAGGCTAGAGAGAGACAGAGAGAGAGGCTGGTGAAATGACAATAGAAGGAATAGAGAACCTAGTGAGGAAGTGCTAGTCTGGGGAGAGAGAGACACTGGTGGAAGAGGCAAGAGATAGTGGTAGAGAGGAGTGGATGGTAGAGAAAAAGACTAGAAAGGAGAAGTTGGAGGAAGACATGGAGACTGGGAGACTGGTGACAGGAGGAAAGGTCCCTAAAATCTTTGCCAGTGATAGGTACTTGTGACCTGGAATGGCCACTGTTGGAAAAAGATGGATCTTTGGTCTGACCCAATATGACATTTCTTATTTTATGAGAGGAATATTTTGTGGCACTGTCTGGACAGTGCTGCTAAATATTTCCTCCAACTTCCTTGGCACTATTTGGATAGTATCAGGGCAGTCAGTGACTAGAGATGGGGCAAAGACAAAAGTTATCTGGATATTGGTGATATTCAGCCCACTGTCCTGCATAGCTAATCATGTAAAGTTAGGACAGTCTTTGTTTTCCTACCTTTATGTGGCTAGCTATCCAAGATAATGGGTTGACTATTGCTGCTATCCAGATAGCACTGGTGGCAAGCATTTAATTTGAATATTCATTGCTAGTCATTATCCAGACATCAGTGCTGAATATTTGGATTTTGTTTAACCATTATAAAAAACACTGACCGTTGTGGTTAAATATTGACCGGTATATCTTTCGCTCCTTCAAAAAGATGATAAAAGGCAATATTCAGTTTCACATAGATGGTAGGTAATGAATGCAAAGACAAAACAAATACAGTTATCACAGACGGCTAATGTGATTCCTGTCACTAAATGTGCTCATATATCTCTGTCAATAGATGTGATGTGGTAGAAAAGAGGAGTAAATGTACAGTTGGCTCTGCACAAAATAAATTGGCGAAGAGAGGAGTGATGAGGTCACCAAGGAGTATGCACTTGAAGAGTGATTCCATAATGTGCATGTCTGGCCTGCGGACACGTCTAAATCAAAAATGGGCCCCCTTTGAAGCTAATTCTGCAACCACGTGTCTGGATGTGCCTGCGGGTCCAGAATCGCGGAGATAGACATTTTCAGAGGGCACGTGCAAGCGCTATTCAGCCGGCCTTCTTCCTCAGATAAATGGTAGATGGCAGTAGGAACCGGTCCCAGTGATTCCTGCCCTGGTCATCTCTACAAACACACCTTAAACTGCTAGGGATAGACCCTCATCAAGTGCACAATACCCTGAACTAATCTTGCAGGTCCCCAAAGGATGCATAATATTGCTGAGCAACAAATGTATGCCATTTTTGTACTTGTGACCTGTAAGTGCACTCATTTTGCTGCTCTGCACTACCATTCTCCTCTTATCTCTTACACCCTTCCCCATGAACTCCGCTCTTATGTCAGATTGCTTCTATCTGTGCCTTTCTCTTCTACTGCCAAATCCAGACATCCCTCCCTTCACCTTGCTGCTCCTTATGCTTGGAATAAAGTACCCGAGTGTGTATTTCAGGCTTCGTCCCTGGACCCTCTCAAATCCAGGCTGAGCGCTCACCTCATTGTTGCCACATCCACCTAATCTCCCTCGTGTTTCCTGACCATTCCCCCTGGATGTATCCTGTCCACAGTTGCTGTGTTGTTTTCTCAACTAGATTATAAGCTCCTCTGAGAGGAACCATCTTTTATGTGTGTTTGTGCAGCGCTGCATATGCCTTGTAGCACTATACAAATGGTCAGTAGTAGTTGTAGCTGTTGTAGTAGGGCCTTCTGGCTATGGCATCTGAGGCCCACCCATCTGAGTACTGGCATTTTTCACAGCAGCTACACCTTTCCCATCATGGCGGATATTGATCTACATACATTTGCTACCTGTGGGGCAGCCCTGTCTGCCTTCCCACAGCCAACTTTGTGGCACTGCTCCTCTGGTCAGGCCTGTGTGGGCATGGGAGGAGTGATCCCTGTGTCATCACACCAACTAGCCATACTCCAGATATATCACCATTCTCGCAGCTCTCAGTGATCCTGGCTTGGGTAACAATGTAGGCTGTATGGGACAATTCGGGAATATCAGTCATGTCTCCCAGTGCCAGGCACAGATAGATGGCTACCCTATCACATTGGCAACAATATCTGATCTCATTAGAGTACCCTATGTACAATAATCCAGAAGGAATCAGCATAGGTTCCCTATGGCTAAATGTCAAAACATATCCCTGCCAATAACAGGGACCCTCAGAATAAGGACATTCTGCCATGCAAATACTAATGCATGCTCAACAGCAACACCAAAATAAGTGTCCTTATTCTGAGGGTCCCTTATTATTGACGGGGGTATGTTTTGACATTTAGCTGTAGTGAACCCTCTCTGAGTTTGACTGCCCAATTGAGGTAGGCTATGGCCTAGCATGGCCTGCTAATATGAAAGGCCTGTAAGTTAGGCCTGGATCCTAACTCCCATTATAGCTAGAAAAGAACCAAAAATCTGTGAAAAATAAGAAAACTGTTTTAAAATGCTTAATAAGAAGTTTTCATGAATTCATAAGTCGTCTATTATTCTCTTGTGTGTGAAAGAACAGAAATGTAACAGTATATGCATTCTAGAAGCCGAAGTTAACCTTGCAGTAGAAAAGTAACGAGATTTAGAACTGTACCATTGTTTAAGCAATCCTAAAGGAGGGGGCTGGTTGCTAGGCTCAGGAGGGATTTCTAATTGGACAGGTGCAGGGAATGTAAGACCAATGAGAAGTTTGCATGTATCGAGTGAAAACCAATAGAAAGCTTTCATGTATCAAACTGAAAAAGAGGTATAAAAAGTTATGTCTCTGTATAAACTTTTGCTCAGTTCCTTTTTATGCTTTGACTGACTGGGCCTTGTGCACAATAAACTGACTTGGACCCTGTCAATCGACTCCTGGACTTATTCATTGATTGCACTTTGCTACAGCATATTCTTGGTGCGTTGGCCGGGAAGTGCGAGTGGTAAATGGTATTCAAGTGAATAATCCACGTAATTCGCCTTGAGGTTTGGCCCGGTTGGAACCGTGTCTGTCCGACCGCGGGGGAAACCTCAGGCGCCGCCAGCCCTTTTGTGCCGGAGAGGGTTCCGCCTGCCTCGACGGGCCATCGGGTCCAGCTGGCCAACACTTCCGACCCGGGAGAATCCAGGTTCCAACTCAGAAGCTGGTGTGGTATCGGGGACCGGATCGGTGAGTAGACATTTTTGAAGTATTTGCTAGTCAGAAAGAACAGCCTGGGACAACATCTTGCGTGCGCGAGACTGATTTGGTCTATTTGGTATAGACTAACTGGGAAATCTCACATGAGTATACGCGAGACAAGGGAGCCTGATCACCTCCCATAAGGGCGGTCCTAGTAAGCTCCGCGTAAGGAAAGCAGAAGCTGAATCCATCGACCCTTCTTGTTTGGAATAGTCAGTTAGCCAGAAAACCTGGGCACTTGAAATATTGAAATATGATATCTTGTTGAAAATATGCTTGCGTGTGTGAGTGAGAGGTCTTGAAATACAGACCAAGCGAGAGCGGACTCCTAAGTAGCGCAGTTCCTGGCCAGGCGACCGCGCCCAGGTCGCGAACAGGAGGAAGCGAGTGGTGTTTGTCTCCCCCAGTGTTCTGTGGGCTGTACGGACCCCTTACCTACAGCCATACTACCTATCCTTATTGTTTGTTGTCTTGTACGTCATTATGTGTGCGTAGGGACGTAGGGTACGTAACATACGCAGGTACATTGAGTACGTAGGTAGCAGCGTAGGTAGGTACGTTTACAAAATGGGAGGGACGGTGTCCACGCACACTCCATTGGCATGTATGATCAAGAATTTCCGTAAAGGATTTTCGGGCGATTATGGTATAAAAATGACTCCGTCCAGATTAAAAATGTTATGTGAAATGGAGTGGCCCGCATTAGCTGCTTCATGGCCCCGAGGGGACACCTTTGATTTTGAGACAGCTTTACGACTTCATCAGCTTATATTAAGAGCGTATCCTGATCAGTTCCCCTATATAGATTCCTGGTTAAGTGCATATGAACAGCAGCCCTCATGGATGAAGCGCTGTTATGAGGAGCACTGTAAAATATTTGTAGCTACGACTAGGGGAACCAAAAAGGCTAAGGAAGTGAAGCCACCTGTGCTTTCTGACCCAGAGTCCTCAGATATTCTGGATAGTTTACCCCGGCACCCACAGAAATTAGTCCCCACAGCCCCACAACTTGAAGTAGAGCCCGATGAGGAGCCCCAGAAAATACCGAAGCAACAGCCTAAGAAGCACCCTACCCGGAGTGAGAGTTCCGGGTCAGGCCCAAGCACAGCAGAGGGGCATGAGTCTTCTGATGAGATAGAAAGCGGAAGCTCTCCTGCCAGTTCAGGGTCACCCACCAAGGAGACTAGTGCCTGGGAGCCTTACGATTTAAGAAGCGTAACTCCCAAGAAGAAGGAGAAAGCAGGGCATCTAATGCCATTACGCCAAGTGCCTGGAATACCTGTTTTAAATGATCAGGGCCAGATGGCGCCAGGACCAACCAGCTTAGTTTATGTACCCTTTTCCACCCCAGATTTGTTAAATTGGAAAACGCATTATGCTTCCTACACAGCCAAGCCCCAGGAATTAACAGAATTAATGTCTAGCACTATGCAAACCCATCAGCCTACCTGGGCCGATTGTCGCCAGCTCCTGTCCACCCTCTTCACCACTGAGGAGCGAGGCCAGATCGGGCAAGCAGCCCTCCGATGGTTAGAAAAGAACCCTGTAGAAAGGGGGGAAATAAATCCCCCGCAAGCAGCAGCTGCGGAATATCCCAATGAAGATCCCGGGTGGAACCCGAATGAAGAAAGGGGGGCGGCGGCCCTAACCAGATTTCGCCAGGCCTTAGTGCAGGGCCTGAAGAAGGGAGGCCAGAGGGCCATGAATATCGGGAAAGTATCGGAAGTTCTCCAGGGTCCAGATGAGAGCCCAGCGGCCTTCATGAGCGGTTGTCTGAAGCTTATAGACTGTATACCCCATATGATCCCGCTGCTCAGGAAAATTTACGCATGGTAAATGCGGCCTTTGTTAGTCAGTCCCAGAGAGACATAAAGCGAAAATTGCAGAAATTGGATGGATTTGTGGGCATGAATACAGCTCAGTTAATGGAAGTCGCACAGAAAGTATTTGTGAATCGTGAAAATGAACGAGACAGAGAAAGTGAACGAAAGATGAAGAAGAAGGCAGATCTTCTTGCTGCTGCTATAACTGAACGACGTGGAGGAGGTTTTCCTAATCAAAGTACCAGAGGACGTGGAAGAGGCCGCGGAAGTGAAAGGCCTCAATTAGGTGCAAATCAGTGCACCTACTGCAAGGAAGAAGGACATTAGAGAAATGAGTGCCCGCATCTGGACTCCGCCCCTGCGAGTGGAGGAGGGAGTCCCTGGAGGCCAGGAGGAAGATTTCAAAGGAGAGGAGGAATGAATCAAACACAGTTCCAGCAGGAGAGGGAGGAATCCGTTGAGGGAGTGGCAGTAGCAACGGGCTATGACCTGGATGACATAGATGAAGACTAGGCCAGACCGGGCTCCAAGTTCACCCTGGGTCCCCAGGAGCCTATGGTCAGTTTAAAGATAGGGGACCAATATATGGAATTCATGGTAGATACAGGAGCAGAACATTCAGTAGTAGCCAAGCCAGTAGCTCCACTGTCCTCACGATCTGTCACAATTATAGGAGCCACTGGAAATAAAGCCACAAAACCATTTTTGCAGAACCGCATGTGTGAACTAGGGGGACAGAAGATAACGCACCAGTTCTTGTATATGCCTGAGTGCCCTATTCCACTACTGGGCCGAGACATGCTTGCCAAGCTCCAGGCCCAAATATCCTTTGCTGAAGGGGGAGAAATGAAAATGACTGTGAACCCAAAGCCTGCTGGATTAATGGTGCTTACTGTTCCCCGAGAAGAAGAGTGGCGGTTCTATAGTGCACCTCCAATGAAGTCAACCAGTCCCTGTATACCTATCAACCTCATAGCTCCACCTGAAGTATGGGCAGAAGATAATCCACCTGGCCTAGCGAAGAACATAGCCCCTGTCATTGTCACCCTCAAGCCAGGAGCGGAACCAGTGCATGTGAAGCAGTATCCTCTCCCTCGACCAGCCCTTGACCACTGCCATTTGATGAAACTGCTGAAGTACGGACTTCTCAAGGAATGCCAGTCACCTTGGAACACCCCCCTTCTCCCAGTAAAGAAGCCTGGGACAGGGGACTACCACCCAGTACAAGATCTGAGGCGAGTAAATGATGCAGTTGAAACCATACACCCAGTAGTACCAAACCCTTATACTCTCTTGGGACTGATCCCCGCTGAGGCTACTCACTTCACCGTCCTGGACCTGAAAGATTCCTTTTTCTGTGTGCGCCTAGCACCCACCAGTCAACTTTTATTCGCTTTTGAATGGCAGGACCCCACAACAGGAAGGCGGGGTCAGCTCACCTGGACCAGATTACCTCAAGGATTCAAGAATTCACCTACTCTCTTCAGTGCTGCCCTAAATCAAGATCTCTCAAGTTACCCAGTGGACCCAGAAAAAAGGATTCTTCTTCAGTATGTAGATGACTTGCTCATAGCCACCATCTCAGAAAGTGAATGCCTACAAGCTACTAGTGAACTTTTGTATCTTCTCAAAGAAGCCGGATACAAAGTCTCAAGAGCCAAAGCACAGCTATGCCAAACTGAAGTCTAGTATTTAGGATTTCAGTTGTCCAGTGGGATCCGACGTTTAGGACCAGAACGCAAAGAAGCTGTATGTAATATCCCCACACCAACCACTAGGAGGCAAGTAAGAGCTTTCCTGGGGGCCGCGGGATATTGTCGCATATGGATCCCCAACTTTGCCCTGATTGCAAAACCACTATATCAAGCCACCAGAGGAGTGGAAAAATCCCCACTAGACTGGGGACCCGAACAAGATGTGGCATTCCAAACTTTAAAGAAGGCCCTGATGTCATCTCCAGCTTTAGGTCTCCCAGATGTTCAGAAGCCTTTCCATCTTTTTGTCCATGAGTCACAAGGAAACGCATTGGGAGTATTGACCCAATCTCTTGGATCCTGGCAACGACCAGTAGCTTATCTGTCAAAACAATTGGATGTAGTTGCAAAAGGATGGCCCCCTTGACTGAGAGCTGTCGCAGCAACAGCCCTCCTAGTGGGCGAAGCAGACAAACTTACACTAGGACAAACTCTTCCAGTTACAGTGCCACACTCTGTTCTGACTCTCATGGAACACAAAGGAAACTTCTGGCTAACCAATGCACAAATGTTGAAGTATCAAAGCATGTTGTTTGAAAACCCTCGGATACAGTTGAAAGTTAGCCAAGCTTTGAACCCTGCTACATTGTTCCCAATTGGTCCTGGGCCACCTGATCATAATTGCTTAGAAACCATGGACACTGTATTTTCAAGTCGCCCTGATTTGACCGATGTCCCTCTAGAGGACCCAGAACGGACTTTCTTTGTAGATGGAAGCAGTTTGGTCATCAATGGACATCGTTGTGCTGGATATGCAGTGATGACCCTTGATCTGGTAGTTGAGTCCTCAGCTCTGACCCCAGGAACGTCTGCACAGAAAGCTGGATTGATAGCCCTCACCAGAGCCCTGACATTAGGAGAAGGACTCCGCATAAATGTGTACACAGATTCCAAATATGCCTTCACTACATTGCATGCACATGGAGCCTTGTATAAAGAGCGAGGGTTGATCACCTCAGGGGGTAAAGACATTAGGTATGGGCCCGAGATATTGTTGTTATTAGATGTTGTATGGGCCCCCAAACAAGTGGCAGTCATGCACTGCTGAGGTCATCAGGCAGGAGCAGGAGAAGTTGCCTGACGGAATAGATTTGCAGATGCCACAGCCCGAAAGGCAGCCACCACAGGACAAGTTAGGACCCAAGATACAGTAATGCAGGCAGCCCTATTCCCTGTGCCCCTTAGTTCCTGGGCACCCCGATATACTACAAGAGAGTTAGACTATTATTGTAAAAAGGAGGGAGGAGTCTTGACAGAACAAGGTTGGATAGTGCTACCACCCCCAGAAGGTAGTCCACCTCCGGGTCCTACAGTCATCCCTGAAGCATTAGGGCCAGTCTTTGTCCAAGCTTTTCATCAAGCCACACATTATGGAAAAACAGCCATGGAGAAAGCCCTGAGACCCCATTTCTGTATTTCCCTGCTAGGATTCTTAACTGCCTCAGTGGCACAGCAATGTCTGATATGTGCCAAAAATAATGCCAAGCAAGGTCCTGTTCCACCCCCAAGAGTTCAGTCAGTAGGGGTGACCCCCATGAGTGATATACAGATAGACTTTGCTGAAATGCCCCGTGTAAATGGATATCACTATATGTTAGTGTTAGTCTGCACATTTTCAGGGTGGGTAGAAGCCTACCCCACCCGAACTGAGAAAGCCTGAGAAGTCACTAGGGTATTGCTCCATGAGATCATTCCCCGATTTGGAATACTATCAACTATAGGGTCAGACAACGGTCCATCATTTGTATCCCAAGTGACCCAACAGTTAGCTCAAGCTCTGCGAATAAAATGGAAGTTGCACACTGCTTACAGACCCCAGAGCTCAGGGGAAGTAGAGCATATGAATAGAACCTTGAAAACTCAGTTATCCAAGCTCTGCCAAGAAACACACCTGAAGTGGCTCCAAGTTTTGCCCATAGCCCTTCTTAGGATACGTTCAGCTCCCACCAGATCCTTAGGTGTCTCCCCTTTTGAGATTTTGTATGGGCGACCTCCACTCATAGTGCAGGGAATAAAGGGAGACATGAGGCAGATAGGATCTGAAATAACTAGACAAGAACTATTAGCTTTAGGTTCTGTTTTGCAGAAACTCCAAACGTGGGTGCAAGACCGACTGCCCATCAACTTGACCGAGCCTCTGCATCCCTTCAAGCCAGGAACGTCCGTGTGGGTGAAAGAGTGGAGGAAAACCCCGCTGGCGCCGCATTGGAAGGGACCCTACGTCGTCATCCTGTCAACCCCCACCGCGTGAAAGTTGCAGAGTTCGAACCCTGGATCCACCACAGCCGAGTGAAGCCAGCAGCTGCTCCTGATCCTGGCCAATGGACATCAGTGAACGATCCCGAGACTCCATTGCGACTCACCTTGAGGAGACAGCCAGCTTTATAGAGAATCTTCAGCATCCACTTACGTCACGCGAAAGTGACCGTCACTAAAGAAATAGAAGAAAACTCAGCACAGTTCATTATCCTCAACTATCCAGTTAACCTCCAGAGATTGTAATCACCATGTTCTTCCACTATTGCCTTGTGGGAGTGGTGATCCTGGGAATCCTGGAAAAGACTTTTGCTCTACTCCCTTGTATAGCTTACATAACCACCACCCGAACAGGACAAAAGGTTACTCAGACTTTGCTTTATCATTCCTACTATACTTGCACTGGAACAGTTAGCCGGTGTGTTTATAAGGGCACCGAACTGAACGTTTGCACAAAGGGAAGAAGTAAGACTTGCTATACCCCTCGACAAAACCCATCATACTATACATTTGAGATACGCTGGAATGATGAAGATGGAGCCATCCTGAATACGACAAAACCCCTTACTGACTCCACCAAACCTATCACCTTGAACTTTGATGCTTGTGATGCCATCAACAGAAATGCTTACCACAGATGTGGGTCATGGCAGCGAGCCTACTACCATGACGATAAATACATGTGTCCAGAAGGAGCCTATGGATGGGGCAAATGTACAGGAAAGAGTACTGCAGCCACTATTTACACCACCACATCTAAAAATGATTACTTTTGCCCAAAATGGGAATGTGTATATTTTGCTACCTGGAAAAATGCACCGACGGGACAAGACGGCGATCATCGCAAAGGCAGCCTAACGAAGATCAGCATACCAGAACCTAAGAAATGCCAGAAAGGTGCCTGTAATCCTCTACAACTCTTCATAGCCAACCCCAGCCACTGAAAGCAAGGATACAAGTTTGGGTTGCGTATTGCAGGAGGAGGTGTAGATCCTGGGACTATTTTATATCTGCGATTAAACACCAACACCCATGTATCCTCACCCTATCGTATACATCACTCTTTCTATGAAGCCATGAAATCAGAGTTTGAGATCCCGCCTGCCTCCCAGAACTTATTTCTTGAATTAGCGGGAGCAGTTGCGTCCAGTCTCCATGTTTCAGACTGTTTGTTTTGTGGAGGAACAAAAATGGGAGACCAATGGCCTTGGGAAGCACAAGAACTGAACTATTCTGTTCCATATAATCAGACTAATATACGCAATACCACAAGTGAATGGGTATTGGCCCACTCCATTGTGGGTAATTTATGTTTTTCTTGCTATGGACCAATGTTTAATATGGAAGTGGGGCAGCTGGTCTGTCTCAATCAGAAGTTTTACAACAGTACCACTAAGAAAACATCTTGGTGGTCAGGAACCAATGCTACTGAGCCTTCCAATCCTCTAGTCCAGTTCCCCAGTCTTGCCAGCATCTGGACTAACTTAGTAGCATATAACTCCTGGCAAGCACCAACCGGACTGTACTGGATTTGCGGAACCCGAGCATATGCCAGACTTCCTCATCACTGGGGAAGTGCATGTGTATTGGGAACCATACAACCTTCCTTTTTCCTTCTGCCTACATCCCAGGGAGAACAGCTGGGATATCCTGTGTACAGAAGTCGATAGCTGCAGGAGGCCTTGAAAATAGGCCAATGGGACAAATGGGATGAATGGCCACCAGAAAGAATCATCTCATACTATGGACCTGCTACTTGGGAGCAGGATGGGACTTGGGGATATCGTACTCCTGTTTATATGATTAATCGAATAATACGTTTGCAAGCTGTTGTTGAAATAATAACCAATGAAACTAGTAAAGCACTAACCCTTCTGGCAAAGCAAAGTACGCAAATGCGCACAGCCATTTATCAAAATCGTTTAGCTTTAGATTATTTGTTAGCAGCTGAAGGTGGGGTATGTGGGAAGTTGAATCTCAGCAATTGTTGTTTACAGATTGATAATAATGGGCATGTAGTTGAAGATTTAGCCACCCAGATGAGAGAGCAGACATTTGTGTCTGTCCAGACCTGGCACAGTTTAAAGATGGATGGGTGGTTTGGATCATTGTTTTCCTGGATTGGTGGTCTGAAATCCCTTATGTTGATTGTACTATTCATATTAGCCATGTGCTTATTGCTCCCTTGTCTCCTACCCCTTTGCTTACGCATGATAACATCATCAATTGATAACACTATAGAGCGGAAGGCAGCTGCGAAAGTATTTGCTATGTGGTGATATTACCCTATACCCCACGATGATGATGCCATTACACCAGTATAATGTGTTAATTGACTAATGAGTGATTTAATTCTCACCCTTCCTCACTTGCGGGTGAGAATAATCAAAGGGGGGAATGAGCTAGGCTATGGCCTAGCATGGCCTGCTAATATGAAAGGCCTGTAAGTTAGGCCTGGATCCTAACTCCCATTATAGCTAGAAAAGAATCAAAAATCTGTGAAAAATAAGAAAACTGTTTTAAAATGCTTAATAAGAAGTTTTCATGAATTCATAAGTCGTCTATTATTCTCTTGTGTGTGAAAGAACAGAAATGTAACAGTATATGCATTCCAGAAGCCGAAGTTAACCTTGCAGTAGAAAAGTAACGAGATTTAGAACTGTACCATTGTTCAAGCAATCCTAAAGGAGGGGGACGGTTGCTAGGCTCCGGAGGGATTTCTAATTGGACAGGTGCAGGGAATGTAAGACCAATGAGAGGTTTGCATGTATCGAGTAGGGTTACCAACTTTTTCACAGAGAAAAACCCGACACCTGTGGCTCGCCATGCTCCACCCATTCTCCGCCCCTAGTCCCACCCCTGCCCCGCCCCCAGCCCCACCCACAAAAATTACCGAGGATACGTATAGGCTAACTTCCTTGGTCATATAATAATTAAACTGGGAACTCCAAAATCCAAACATGACATGTACAACACTGGAGAAATAAAACTATAAAGTAATTTCCTCTTGCACTAAACAAAAACGCAAAGATGTTATCAATACACACTTCCCAGACCAAACATATTCCAGCTAATAAATTCAAAATAAAAAGTATTTTTCTACCTTCTGTTTGGGAGTTTTATTTTCAGTTGCAATTGCTCCAGTCACTTTCTTCTGGTTTCTACGTGTCTTCTGCGAGCTATCCATTTGTCCTTTCTTCTCTTTTAGATGTTTTCCATTCTCTCTCTATTTCTGCTTTAACATACTGATTGTTTCCCTTTTGCTCTTTCCCCCAATTTTTTCCTTATTCCTTTATCATCCATTTAAATTTCACCCTTCCATTCTCAAGCCCCTCACTCTCCCAATACCCAGCCCATCATAGACTTTTCTTCCACACAAAATATTTTTCCCCTCTCCATTCTCATTCCCCATCTATTCTAGTCCTCCCCCAAAATCAGTTCCCTTATAGTTCTAGACCCACCCAGCATCCACTCCCTTCTAATCCCATTCTCCCATGCCCCACATCAGCCCATTTCCAGTCCTATTCCAGCTCTTCATCAGCCCATTTCCAGTGCTAGCCCTCACATCACAGACCATTTCCAGTCCTAGCCCCCCCCCCATCACAGCCCATTTCCAGTCCAAGTCCCCCATCACAGCCTATTTCCAGTCCTAGCCCCCCCCATCACATCCCATTTGCAGTCCGAGTCCCCCCGCACCATCACAGCCCATTTGCAGTCCTACCCCCCCCACCATCACAGTCCATTTGCAGTCCTAGCCCCCCTAATCACAGCCTATTTCCAGTCCAAGTTCCCCCTCCCTCCACCATAGCCCATTTCCAGTCCAAGTTCCCCCCCCCCATAGCCTTTTTCCAGTCCAGGTCCCCCTCCCCATCACAACCCATTTCCAGTCCATGTCCCCCCCCCCCCATAGCCCTTTTCCAGTCCAGGTCCCCCTCCCCATCAAAACCCATTTCCAGTCCATGTCCTCCCCCCCCCCACATAGCCCTTTTACAGTCCAGGTCCCCCTCCCCAACACATCCCATTTCTTTCCAGTCCTATGCCCCGCATAGCCCTTTTCCAGTCCAGGTCTGTCCCCCCCTTAAAAACACATTTCCAGTCCATGTCCCCCTAATCACAGCCTATTTCCAGTCCAAGTTCCCCCTCCCTCCACCATAGCCCATTTCCAGTCCAAGTTTCCCCCCCCCCCCCAATAGCCCTTTTCCAGTCCAGGTCCCCCTCCTCATCACAACCCATTTCCAGTCCATGTCCCCCCCCCCAGCCCTTTTCCAGTCCAGGTCCCCCTCCCCATCAAAACCCATTTCCAGTCCATGCCCCCCCCCCCACATAGCCCTTTTACAGTCCAGGTCCCCTCCCATCACAGCCCATTTCTTTCCAGTCCAAGTCCCCCCTCCCCCATAGCTCTTTTCCGGTCCAGGTCCCCCCCCCCCCATCACAACCCATTTCCAGTCAAATTCCCCCTTCTAGCCCTTTTCCAGTCCAGGCCCCCTCCTCCCATCACAGCCCAGGCAGTCCTTGGCGTCCCCCCCCCCCCCAAAACCGCGGTTGTCTGAGGCTTTAGAGGGAGCTAGGGAAGCCCGCGCGAGGCCCGGCTCCCTCTGAACAGCTGCCAGCGTGAAGAGCCTTTTCCTTCACGCTGGCGGCTGTTCCTGTGAAGCCGCGAATGCTGGGAAAGGTTAAAGGGCATTGCCTTTAACCTTTTCCACCAATCGCGGCTTCACAGGAACAGCCGCCAGCGTGAAGGAAAAGGCTCTTCACGCTGGCAGCTGTTCAGAGGGAGCTGGGGCCTCGCGCGGGCTTCCCTGGCTCCCTCTGAAGCCCTCCGGGTTGGGAGAAAAGCCGTTTTTTTTTGCTCTGGCCGCTCCCAATCTTGCGGCCAGAGCAAAAAACCCGGCTTTTCAAGGGCCGGTTTTGCCTCTGCGCCGGCAGCCGGCCTGGCCATGGAAAAACCGGCCAGGCCGGCTGAAAACCGGCCAGTTGGCAACCCTAGTATCGAGTGAAAACCAATAGAAAGCTTTCATGTATCAAACTGAAAAAGAGGTATAAAAAGTTATGTCTCTGTATAAACGTTTGCTCAGTTCCTTTTTATGCTTTGACTGACTGGGCCTTGTGCACAATAAACTGACTTGGACCCTGTCAATCGACTCCTGGACTTATTCATTGATTGCACTTTGCTACAGCACAATCACACTGGCACCTGGTGATTTTGCAGTCATCCAGACAGTTCAGGTACTGGCCAAGCTTTCATGTCTCCTCTGAATTGTAAATGAGCACATCAGTTCCCCCCCATGCACTCCTCAAACCACACACACACACACCATACACTCTCACTTTCTGTCACAAAAACATGATTCTGCTAAAAACATGTCCTAAACCTATATATAACAACTATGACATAACATAATCACATGGGGTACCAGGACTACAAATATGATCTCTGTTTCTCACCCAAAAAGGAATCCTTTCCTTGCTCATGCCCATACTATCTCTGCATTAGCAGTCCCATTTTTCTGAACATGGGAATTGTTAGGGTTCCCTATATTGGCTCCTTTAGCAGAAACAGCACATTAGTGCATAGCCTGAATAAACACTATTGCTCTTCTTAATATTTCTGTAAGGTTGTTTATTAATGTGTCTATACCTTACAACAGTCCCTTACCTCTGCTCCCTGTACCTTAAGATTGTATCTTGTGTTTTTCCAGACTGCAGTCAGACCAGTTCAACACATACTTGTCACAACCATTCTTCGATATGGGCCACATTGCAAAGAAGAGCAGAATGTTTTCTAAGTCCTGGCCTTATTCCATGTTACAGCAGGAATAGCGTGGATGTTTCTGGGAAACACTTATTACATGCACGGGCCTTTCCTGAATACACTTTCTTTGTCTCCGCAGCGGACCACAGCCCTGTTCTGCCCTCTCCTGCCTCCGTTTTGAGATTCCTGTGCTAGCTCCATGGACGTGCATGTCAGCAATGTTTCAGAATATGGTCTGGGACATTTTTGCCACATAAACATCCCCACTGCACATACAAACCCTTTATTTGTGTTCTGGAATAACCCCCTAAGAGTTTGCACTTAATGTGCGTTTCAAGTAAAAATGAATATGTGGTAAGTGAGATGGCCTTGTACCAACTGTTAGGGTGTGCCTAGCATGTTCCTAACAGTTATTGTACTGAACAGTTCTCTAATGTGTAGCAACAAATTCACAATTAACACAGGTGCACGTAATGTCACTCATTGGAATAGTGCACTTGCGCTACCTGCAACATTGACAATTAGCACATGTCAATAACACAAACACTTTAAGTCAATGCTCACTGTCCATCCCTAACCCACCCATTTCCCATTTCCCACTTTGCCATGCACTATGCATTTCGCATGGAATTTGGGACGTGCTGTCTGTTGTAGTGCGTGGTAGTCATTTCCGCAACCCCATGGTATCTGATTACTAAACTGCACTAATGATTAACAGATGCTAGACATGTTCCTTGGTCTATAAATTGAGGTATTTGTTAAGAGAAAGGGTCTTATGTTCTGCCTTCTAAAAGCAGACTCGGTATGGAAGGGAAGTAGACTCAAGTCATATGGAGGATGGACCTTTAAATACCAGAGCAGGATATGGGGTAAAGGAAAAAGATTGTTTGGGTCTTATCTCATTTCTTTCTCAGGAAAGAAAGTGGTGTAGCGTCTACAGACAGTGACTTGCGAGGGTTGGAAGCCATTGGCAAAGGATATGCCTATTGTTACACTGGAGTGAGTACTAGAGGTGAACTACCTTTGGAAGAAAAGGGACATGAAGTATGGGAGCTTACAGAAGAGCTTGGTGCTTTGCCAAAGCTGGAAGTTTGGGGAAATTGCCACCTGGAAACTTTAGTGGAGAGAGAAGGGGAGAGAGAGGTGCCTGAAAATCATGTTCAGGGTCAATAGGAGTTGCTGTTCAAGGAGTCCGTATACAGAAGAAAGAGAATATTGTCAGAGGATCCAATAAAGGAGCCATAAGAGGAGAGACTACATCTGTGGAAGTCAATGATGGAAAAGCTCCATAACATCAATGAAGACAAAACCTGGAGTTGACTGTGGTACAGATCACCAACTACTAGTATGCAAACTCAAGCTAAAGTTGAAAAAGAGCAAGTCACTCATGAAAGTAGCAAAATATGACCTTGAGGATATACCACCAGAATTTAAAGACAAGCTGCAAAATTGATTTGCTGCTTTAGATACAAATGACAGAGCTCCAGAAGAGTTATGGGGTGACATCAAGAAGGTTGTGTTGGAAGAGTCAGAAGTCTCTACAAAAGGTGAAAAGGCCAAAAGGCCAAAATGGATGACCGAAGAAATTCTGAAAATTGCCCAGAAATGCAGAGAACCTAGAGCAAGAGGAGAAAGAGAGACAATTGCAGAACTCAAAGATTTCCAACATGCAGCAAGACAAGGAGAAGTACTACAATGACACATGCAAGGAAATAGAAGCAGAAGCTATTAGAGAAAGATCAAGATTGGCTTTCCTAAATCTATGAGAGTTAAAGAAAAAATTCCAGCCTCAAATTGGAATGTTACAAGATGCTCAAGGATCCATGTTGAATGATGCTGAAAAGATCAAGTAAAGGTGGAAAGAATATACAGAGTCATTATACAATAAAGATCAAGTGGACCAACAACCTTTTCAACCTGTACCTTATGATCAGGAGCCATTGGTGATGAAAGAAGAAATCAAAGCAGCATCGAAAGCCTTATCAAAGATTAAAGCACCAGGCATTGATGGCATTCCCACTGAAGTATTACAGCAATTGGATGCAGCTGTCACCATATTTACAAGGCTCTGCCAGGAAATTTAGAAGACAACATCACGGCCAACTGACTGGAAAAGATCTGTGTTTATGCCAATACTAAAGAAAGATGACCCAACTGACTGGAAATTAATCGCACAATTGCTCTGATCCCACATGCCAGAAAGATTCTACTCAAGATTATTCAGCAGAGTCTACAACCATACCTGGAACAAGAACTGCCTGAAGTGCAAGAGATTTCAGGAAAGGGCGAGGAATGAGAGACATCATCGCGGATGTGAGATGGATCCTTGAAAAGACAAAAGAACACCAAAAGGATATTTATTTATTTAACAGTTTTTCTATACCGCCTTATCATTTAATCAAGGCGGTTTACATTAACTTCAACTTTTACAAAGAACATTCAATTGTAAACAGTAACATCACATTTCAAAAACTTAAACAGTTTCTTGTAACTTCATACTTCAAGATTTAATCTCACAAGAGATTTTCTGTAAACGAAGGAGAGGGTTATGTGGGAGTTTGAAACAAAACTATATACACCGTAGTATGAGTAATGGGAGGGGGAGTAGTACAGATATCTTGGTTTGTGTAAATCGGTTTGTGGGGTGGAATGGACATGGTTCTATGTAGAGATTACTGAGATTGGGGGTCTTCATTGAATTGTTCAATGAATAGGGTGGTTTTGAGTAACTTCTGGAAATCTTTTTTTTTTTTTTTTAAACTTTTATTTTCATTTTGCAACAAACAAAAGAAACAACACACCAAAGGAGACAAAACAAGTATACAATAAGGAAAAGTAAACCCAATTACCCCCCACCCCCACGCTTCTTCTCTAGCTGATTATGTCAGCATGTGAGCGCTTCCAAACAACAGTGATTATACATCAAAACAATCAAAAGAGTATCTACGATACAGAATAATCATGGGACAAAGATATATACAAATTTAGACAGTCAGATGAGAGCATTGAGCAGAATGTACATAGTCATTGAGCATCTTCCATTTAGACCGATGATGAGGAGTCTGAATGGGGGAAGCAAACATACGAGGTATTTGTTCATATTTACTGTAGAGACAGACATGATTCCACCATTCATTGGGGCTCAGATGGGAGCTATTTTTCCAGTATTTCGTAATTAGGGAAATAGCAATGCCAAGCATAAAGTCCAAAAGGAAGTAAGCCGTTTTTGGAAGAGAGGGGATCCCCGCAGCTGAGTGAAGTCCCACTATCCTCCAAGAAAGGGGCTCTTGAAAGTGCAAAATAGACTGGATACGACCCCAGACCCGACGCCAGTAATACTGTAGTGCGGGACATTCATACATAACATGAGGTAGTGAACCAATGGCCGCATGACATGTCCAACAACTATTGCCCTGAGTAGTGTTCCATTTGGCTAATCTGTCAGGAGTGTAAAAACACCGGTGGGCTAGAAAGAAGAGTGTCTGAGTGAGTGAGGCGGATCGGGAGACCCGTGTCACTCTACTCCAGACAAGGCTCCATTGCTCCGGGGTCAAAGTCACATGCAATTCTCTCTCTCCCATGCTTTCTGCGCTATAGGGGTATCTCTAGTTATAGCATTACATAAGGTTTTGTAAAAATTGGATGCTACACCCGGTGAACTACCGATAGATCGAATAGTCTCCGACCAACCTTGTGTAGGGGAGGCCGATGGCGGGAGCACCTTAGCACTCCGAAGGCAATGCTGAAGTTGCACCAACTGAAAGTAGTGTTTCGCTGGGAGACCAAATTCAATTTGCAATTCACTAAAAGTTTTCCAGCGACCTTCATGGAACAACTGACTAGGAATCCAAATGCCCCTAGTGTACCAGGGGCTCCACGCCATCGGCTTATTTTGTATTCGAAATCGAGTATTGTACCAAAGTGGGAGCTTGTCTAACGGACAGAGTCGGGAGTCTAAAGATTGCATAAGAGTATTAAAGGCACCTAAGGTGTCTAAAAGCATTGGTGGATAGTGGGAGTCTGATGGGAGAGCCATACCAGGGAGAAAAGTAAGAGGAATCGGTTTTGCAAAGGTCCTCTTCTATGTCTAGCCACACAGGTCTACTCGGTACTGGATCTTCCAGCCAACGAGCGCCTTGTTTGAGAAGAAAAGATTGATGATACTTCAGGAAATCAGGGAATCTGACACCCCCATTTTCCTTATCTGCTTGCAGCTTATGTTTCGCTATCCTAGGTGTCTTGTTTTGCCACAAGTATCTAGTCAGAAGGCCCTCTATATCTTTATATATACGTCGAGGTAAGAGACAGGGCAACATTTCTAAGATATAATTCACTTTCGGAACAATCATCATTTTTATGGTTTCTAATCGACCCCACCAGGTAAGTGTTAAAGGAGTCCAGCGGTGAGTAAGCGCCCGAACTTTAGAGGTTAAGTCTTTGGCATTGAAGGAGATAGTGTCTTCCAAAGGAGAACAATAGTGAACCCCAAGGTATTTGACCATGCGAGGTTGCCATAAAAAGGGGAAGGGTTGCATATCTGCCTGATGAAGCAAAGGATTTAATGGAAAGGCTACCGACTTGGTCCAATTTATCTTATAACCGGACAGTTGTGAGTATTTACCAATTTGTTCTAGGACAGCCCGGTACTGAGTCTATAGAGACAAAAAGCATAAGGTCATCAGCATACGCTGAAATTTTGATTTCCCTATGGGTGAAGGGGACTCCATGAATCTCCTCCGATTGCCGGATTAGTAAAGCCAAGGGTTCGAGTGCAAGATCGAAGAGAAGTGGAGACAGTGGGCATCCCTGGCGAGTGCCGCGTTGAAGGGGAAAAGGCTGAGACTTTAAAGCATTGGCACATATACTGGCTGTAGGCTGTGCGTACATGGTGCGAAGACAACGGAGAAAACCTTCCCCGAATCCGTACCAGCGGAGGACTGCAAACAGGAAGGGCCACTCTAAGCGATCAAAGGCCTTCTCAGCATCAAGTGAGAGGCCAACAAATGGGCGATCAAGATTAACTGCGGTAGTCAGTACATGGCATAGAGTCCGAGCATTGTCAGCAGTTGATCTACCAGGAATGAAACCGCATTGATCTGGGTGTATTAAGGTAGGCATCCTATCAGAGAGCCGGGTAGAGAGAATGGTGGCAAATATTTTATAGTCCGCGTTTAGGAGGGAATTTGGACGGTAATTAGCTGTTAGTTGCGGGTCTCTCCCCTCTTTCTCAAAAACTACTACATTTGCCATTGAAAAGGACCCAGAAGGAGAACCCTCCTCGGCCAGAGCAGAAAAATAAAGTTTCAAAACTGGAGCTAAGTCAGCGTGAAAGGTTTTGTAGAATTCAGCAGGGAGACCGTCTGGGCCTGCGGCTCGACCTGAGGCACATTTCTTGATAGCAGAATGAATTTCTGAGACAGTAAATGGTGTGTCCAAGGCCACTCTATCTTCGTCAGATAGGGTCGGTCTTTGTACCCCTGAAAGTAAGCGTTCAAAGACATCTGGCTCAAAATCACATTCAGATTGATAAAGCCGAGTATAAAAATCACGAAAGAGTTCTAAGATTTCGGTATCTTTAGTGACCAAGCCCCCCCCCCGACGGATTACGGAGGGCGGTAACACGCTTGGCTTCTTTTTGACCTTTTAGGGCATTCGCTAATAATTTGCCAGCACGGTTATTTTCCCGATAATATAGCCCTTGTTGTGATTCAATATTTTTAACAGCAGCAGTGTACAAAAGCTGATTGTATTGAAAACGCAAGCGTTGTAAACGGAGTAAAATACATGGGTCAGTACGGGACGTGAGGAGACGCTCCCCAGCTTGTATCTGCTGCTCAAGAATCAGTAAATGCTGCTTTCTTTGTTTCCCCTGCCGAATTTGATAGCTAGTTATAGTTGCGCGGATAGATGCTTTAAAACCCTCCCACCAGGCCCAGCTCGCTGTGTCATGGGGTGAATTAAAATGAAAATAATCTTGGATAGCGGCCTTTATATCAACCTGAAAATCTTTTTGACCCAGTAAGGATCTATCAAAAAACCAAGCTCGGGGAGAATCGTCCCGCGCAGTGACATGTAATGATAAGGATATGGCAGCATGATCTGAAATATGGAGAGGATGAGTCCTAGTCGTGTCTACTTGAGAAATCAGTGTTTTGGAAATGAGAAAGAAATCTATTCTAGATTGGGAGTGATGGGGGGCAGAAAAGAAAGTGAACTCTAAGTCGGAGGGGTGAAGCAGCCTCCATATATCTACCAGCGCAAGATCTTGCATCAGAGCTGTAAGGGTAGCAAGACTCTTGGGTGGACTACTCGTTCTAGGCGGCTGTCTATCTATCAGAGGGTCTAACACTTGATTAAAATCACCACCAAGTATTAATGGAGTATTGGCAGAGGCCTGTGCTAACTGCGCAATACTTGCATAGTAAGCAGGGTTGTCCACATTCGGGGCATAAATGCAAATACATGTAAATTCACTATCTCCAACCTTAAGATGTACTCGGGCCCATCTACCCTCCTTGTCAGCGCTAGTATCTATTACAGTAGCTTGCAAAGATTTCTTAACCAGAATGGCTACCCCGCACCGTTTGGAAACGGCGGGAGAATAGGCAGCCACCATGTAAGGCTTAACATTGAGTTTCAGTGTTTCAGCAGAGTTTAAGTGCGTTTCCTGAAGAAACGCTAAATCAGCATGCTCATGGCTAAGATAGCTAAGGATTTTCTTTCTTTTGATTGGACTATTAATGCCCTTTACGTTGAGTGATAAGATTTTACATAAGGCCATTCAGACAAGTTAAAAATTCTGAGCATGATAGCGCACATAATTTCACAATGTCCCTCATATTGACTGTATCTGGCTGTACATATGGCATAAAAGAAAATAAGCTTAGATAATACAATGAAGCGCCCCACATTAAAAAAGAAAAAACCGCAGCGTGGTAGAGAAGAAGCAGAACCCCAAAAATTACTGGCGACCATGTGTCTGCGGGGAGAAGCCCCAGAGAAGGCCGAAATTGAAAAAAACACATAACCTGTAGGACTGTGCGTGCTCCGAATCCGACCGAGGCACACATCATGGAGGGATAGGAGACCAAAAACAAAAAAGGCATAGAAAGAAAGAAAGAAAGTCCAGGTAGTCTCTGTGCTTGACTACGACCGCCGCATCGGGCCCTTCAAAATGGCGGACAGAGCCGGCAAATAAAAGTCCAAGTCGTTGGATTAGCGCATCTGCTCTGCTTCTTTGGAGTCTAAAAATGTTGATAGTAGATCAGGATCTTCGAATGTCCTGGTTTGGTTGTGGAGAGTCACTCGGAGCTTCGCGGGATACAACAGGCCAAAGCGAGCCTGTAGCTGTTGAAGTCGAGGGCGAAAAGCAAGGAGTTTCTTCCGTCGGTCAACGGTAGGCTTTGCCAAATCAGGGAAGAAGGAGACTTTGTGACCTTCAAATTCCAAATGATGGTTCGCCCGGGCAGCATTTAAAATTTGTTCCACTTGTTGATATCGTAGCAAGCGAAAGATAATAGGCCGGGGGGTCGTTCGGTTGAGCGCCATGTGGGTAGGAACACGGTGTGCACGATCGATTTCCAGTTCTTTATGAAAGGTGATCTTCAGCAAGGAGGGAAGAGTTTTGAGCAGGAATTCTCTCATATCTCCCGCTTCCACCCCCTCCGGTATTCCAATGAGCCTCACATTGTTGCGACGGGCTCGATTATTGCTATCTTCTAATTCATTCCTTTTGAAGATTTTTGTATCTGGCGCTCAGCCTTGTCCAGTGTGCCCAAGCGCACCGCGTGCGAGTCGAGGACCCCCGCCATATTGTCCTGCCGTAATGAGAGACTTTCAAGTCGGTCCTGGAGCACTCCAAAGTCTTCTCGCATGGCTCTAAGCGCTTCTCCATTGGACTGCACCAATTCCTTCACGCCGCGTATTTCCTCTAAAATCTCCAGGTGCATTTCGGGGTTTTCCCGAAATGGAACCATCTTCTGTGGGGAGGACACCTCTGTTTTGGAGCGTTTTCCGTGAGAAGAAGAAGGAGACCCGAAGTCCAAGCGCGCTGGTTTATGGGCCGCCATCCCCCCCGAGGTACCCCGGTCAGCCCGGAGCGAAATAGTAAGTTTGTATAGGTATTAAGTCAGGATTCTAAGTAGGCCTCTCGGGAGCTTCAACGCGAAGCGTCTTACCCGCTGGACATCAGGCTCCGCCCCCCAACTTCTGGAAATCTTTTATATCAGTTGTGGATCTTAGCTTTTCCGGGAGTGCATTCCAAATAGCAGGGGCAACAAGATAGAAGGCCCTCATGGATGTGGATTTATTGGTTCTTGTTAATAAACTAGGAGTTGGTATTGTGTTTTTAGTGCTGTTTATGTCCAGTCTTTTGTTCACTTTGGTTCTGATGAGCTCTTGTAGTATTCCTGCTGACATGTTATTTTTGATCTTGAAGATGGTAAGCGCTGATTTATATTTTGCTCATGCTTTATCGACTACAGCAAGGCTTTTGACTGTGTAAACCATGAGAAACTCTGGGCCACATTAAGAAGCATGGGTATACCAGAACACCTGATCATTCTTTTGTGCAACCTTTACATTAATCAAGAAGCAACAGTTCGTACGCAGCAAGGAGAAACAGAATGGTTTAAAATCAGCAAAGGTGGACGACAAGGCTGCATACTTTCCCTGTACTTGTTTAATTTATATGCAGAACAAATCAGAGAAGCAGGACTGTATGAAGACAACAGAGGTGTGAAGATTGGTGGAAGACTCATCAACAATCTTCGCTATGCTGATGATACCACATTACTGGCTGAGAGTGAAGACGATCTGAAACATTTGATTCTCAGGATCAAGGAACATAATCTTAAAATGGTCCTGCACCTTAATGTAAAGAAGACAAAGATCCTGACAACTGGCAAAAATCAATAAGTTCATCATTGATGAAGAAATTGAAATTGTGGACAACTTTAACCTACTTGGATCAACTATCAATAAAGAAACAACAAGCAGTCAAGAAATCCGACAACGCATTGCTCTTGGCAGAATGACTATGAAGGACCTAGACAAAATTCTCAAGAGCAGAGATATCTCTCTCCATACAAAGATTTGACTTGTTCAAGCCATGGTATTTTTCAAGAATGTCATATGGATGCAAAAGTTGGACAGTGAAAAAGTTAAACAGGAAGAAAATTGATACCTTTGAATTATGATCCTGGCGATGAATACTGTGTATAGCATGGACTGCCCAAGGAACAAACTAGTCAGTACTAGAGGAAATGAAACCTAAGCTTTCTTTAGAAGCTCAGATGACAAGACTTCGACTTTCACACTTTGGACACATCATACGAAGAGAGAGATCATTAGAAAAAGACATTATGCTTGTCAAGGCAGAAGGTCAATGCAAAAGAAGAAGGACAGTAATGAGATGAATCAATACAATAACAGCATCTATGGATGCCACTCTGTCAACAATGAGTCACCTGACTGAAGACTGAACACAGTTTAGACAACTATCCAGAGGGTCGCTATGAGTCGACACCAAGTTGACGACACTTAACAACTACAGGAGGAGAGAGGAGTCTTAAAGGAAGATTAATAGAGTTGAGAAAAGAAAAGGAATGGGTTATAATAAGAAGAGAAATCAGAAGAAGGAGTAAACTGAATCAACACATGTGTAACATATATTGGATAGACCATCGTATTTCACAGTGTATACTCATAAATTGACTAACTAAGCCAACACTGGCACTGCTTAGGGATACTAAAGAGAATTAGGGGCAAGATGAGACCTCTGACTGAGAGAAGATGTTTCCACTGATCCTGAAAGAAAAGAGGAAAATTCAGAAGACAACCTCAGAAAGAGACAAAGAGGGTCAGGATTCTATGAGGAAGAAATGCTAGTGCCACATATGCTTTTAGTATCCACATACTGTGAATTGGATCCAGGAGGACCTACAGTTCAAGGAAAAGAGTGCCTAGAGCCTGTGTTTGCAACGAGTATTCAAAGACAAAGAGATAGAGGGAGAGAATATGGAGAATGCTGGAGTCCTAATTTTAGGAGAATATTAGCAGAAAGGGAACTTTTTTGTGACATAAGGTAGAGAGAAAAGAACAAGGTGAACCACAGCTCTACTATTTTTTATACTCTGCATATTCATTGCTGCTTATTGATTTTGACCATTTGAAGACTTCCAGTAAGCTTTATTGGCTTAGAAGAAAGCTTGGACTAGACTGTGAGCTTTTAGAAGTGGCAATAAGTAGTAGAGTGAGTGATCTAACAGCGCCCCCCCCCCCATCCCTAGCTGGTCCTTCCCAGAATTCCATAAACCCTGGGTGCAGACCTAAACTGGAGAGTGCTCCCAGCCAGGAAGTATGTCCTCATAAAAGAATAAAGGGCCTGATATTGTACTGAGATGGCTATGCACCATCGTTCCCAACCTCTAACTATGGACATTTAATACTGGGATCATATGTGGCATTGAATATCCAGGGTCCCCGCACAGCCTCCGACACCACAGAAGCTAACTGGATAATGGAGATATTGCACCCCTACCCAGTAATCTCCCGCTGGTAAAACTAGGCCAGCTTTTGCAGCGCTTGTTTTACCCGCAGGTCGCTAACTGGGTAGCGGTGCAATATCATCGCTACCCAGTTAGCAACTGCAGCCACCCATGACATGCCCCGGATCACCCACGACACACCCCGATGCTAAGCGGTTAGCATCAGGTGTGCAGTGGAGATAATTGGGGATATTCAGTGGTACTAGCCATGTTAGTGCTATAGAATATCCTGGTCAGCAGCATTTACATGGTTTACAGTGTGTAAACCATGTAAATGCCTTTTGAATATTGGGCCCAAAGTGCTCAGTGAGGACCCAGAGGCCAGGGGCTACATTAATACCTAAGCGGACTGTGCACGGAAGCTCAAGGGACCTACATAGTAGCATAGTATATGACGGCAGATAAAGGCCAATATGGTCATCTAGTCTGCCCAGTAAGGTGGCTAGAGTCGTTGTAGCCACTGCTTTGTACAGGTCACCCTCCTTTATGCCTGTGTTTAGGGTTGTACCTGCCACTTCGCGCAGGTCACCCTCCTCTCTTTATATAAAAGATATTTAAGTTTGATTTGATTTCATCCTCTTGTTATAAAAGGGATTCACCCCCAAGGTATGCACTTCAGAGGATATATCTACCTTCTGGTCCCACAGTTGAACAAATTTAAAGTCATCTGGAATCATAGCCTTCCCCACCCATAAGATTGCTGTTTCCCTAGATTCAAACACAATTTATTTTCCTGTAACCAGTCCCTCAAAATGCCTAGACCAAAAATCAATTGGCCCAGCATATCTTGAAAGGATTTCTTCATTGGGATATATATTGAACATTATCAGCATAGATACATGGGGAAAATCCTAGCTTCATAATATGCTGTGCTAAAGGACTGAAGTAGATATTAAACAGCAATGGGGATAAAGGAGACCCCTGAGACATCCCTGTCATACACGGAAAAACATTTGAAACTGTCCCGTTAAACTCTACTTTAAAAGATCTATTAGTAAAAAAAGAAGCATACCACTTTGAGGCTGGATCCTCTACTCCCAACGAGCATAGCCTGGTCAAAAGTAAATTATATGAAATTGTATCAAAGGCTGAGGATAGATCTAACAAAACCAAAAAAATGCAATCACTTGAATCTCTCCATCTCTGCGTATCTTCAAGCAATGCCACTATCATTGTCTTAGTACTAAAAGTGGCATTAAATCCTGATTGACAATCATTCAACCCTCCAATCTCTTCCATAATTGGGAGGTGACAATACATTCCAAAATCTTAGTGATACAAGGCTAATTAGACACCGGCCTATAACTATTCACATCATCCACAGTCAAGGCAGGTTTTTTTTTAATACTGGTCGGATTAATGCCCGTTTCACTGCTGATGGGAAAAACACCTTCCTGCAAAGACTGAGCTACCATTGAATGTAAATACAGTATGAGAAGCATTTCTGTGGTATAGTTCATAAGAACTGTTCTGGACAGGGATCAACGGAACTATATCCCACCATTAAACAACTTATTAACTTCTTCAAAATATCATCAGACGGAACCAAAAAAATGAGATAGGTTCATCTCTTACACCAATCAAATTCTCTGTCGAAAAGTCATTTTGAATATGTTCAATTTTATCCACAAAAAACTGAGATAGATCCTCACTGGTTAATTTTGATTTAAACTTATTATCTATACTCTCTACAGATAATTCCCTAACAATAGAGAACAATTCCATATTGGTATATTTTGAATCCAAAATCCGTTTTGTAAAATAGTCCCTTTTAAGCTCCCTTGGTAACTGCCTATAGCTCTTAAACTTTTAAGCTGTTTTACATCATCCTACTGTCGCTTTTACCATATCCTTTCTAACTGTCGAACCTCCAACCGTAACTGTTTAGCTTCCTCAGAGAAGGGAAAGGACAGTTTCCTGCCTTTCCTCCTCTGTTTAGGAGCCTCCCACTCCTGTGCTCTGCTGATTGGGGTAGAGGACAGGAGCGGGAGGACAAACTCTGCACCACTCTCTGCCTCCAGCACAATTAGGGGTTCACCTGGACAGTTCAAACTCAAGGTGCCATTGGGTGTGCCCATGCCTTGTTGGCCCATGCCCTAGGACCTCGCCAGAAGGCCCTTTGGTGTGACCCTTAGGCGGGGAATGTAGGCAGGAACTCAAACAACACCAGGAAGCCTAAACCCGGTTTGTCCATATCCATCTCATCAAGATCTTACAGAGCTAAGACCAAGAACTGCAAAGACATTATCAACAATCGCATCTCAGCCAGAACCATATTCACCCTTATTCGACCAGCGACAAGGCACAGTATAAAGCACAGACTCTGCAGACGCCCTTGATTCCATCATGCCAAGCCCACCACAAACAGCCAGGACCACAGACCCCTATCAAGCAAGGACAGCCACCCATTCCCAACATACTCAGATGCTACTGTACCAGCAATATCACCCACCAGCCTCCAAAGAAGCCTGGAAACTGTAAGTAGCATTCAATAGAAATGGGGCACCCTGAAGAAGGAACTCCACCTCCCTCAACCCAACCCACCTCTCAGAGCCTCAGGCCTTTCCTATTGGCACAGAAACACAATATTTTCGGAGGTCCCTGCAGATGTGCCCATTATACTTGCTGGAGACATGGAATAAGGCCAGCACCCACCTGATCACCATCCAGCACAGGGAGCAGGATTGGAGCCTCCTCCTGCTCCCTGCACCGAAGGCCAATCAGGCCCCAAGCAGACACTTTAATTTAAAACACCGGAAGGGTGTGAACAACACCATCTGCCTGCCCGATCGCCATCCAGCACAGGGAGCAGGATAGAGCCGCCTCCTGCTCCCTGCACCGAAGGCCAACCAGGGCCTAGCAGGACACTTAAATTTAAAACACTGGAAGGGCGCACCCGCGCCTGGCGGGCCTGTGCCTGAGGGCCTTGCCAGAGGGCCCTTTGGTGTGGCCCATAGGCGGGGAACTGAGGCGGACACAGGAAGCTGCTCCAACTAACCAAAAGACCACCCCAGAACTCATCAATCCACCCAGATCACACAGGACACAAAAACCTAAAACCTACACTGATCTCTCTTCCATATCTCCGCTCTCCCCACGAAGAACCAATCAGGAACCACATTGAAAATCAGCAATCCAGCAGGTGTGCTCAATCCCTGCCCCACCAGAACACAACGAAATGAATGGAGCCTAACAACACCATCTGAGGAACACCTTGATGCCTCCAGCCCATCCACCAGGAAGAACCGCAAACTCAAACTAGGTCACAGTTCAGGAAATAAACCAAGATGCAGAACGCAAAGAACTGTGAGTAAACCTTGCACACAGCACTCAGATGAACAGAACAACCAGATATAAGTCAATCACACATAAAGGAAGACCATTTTAAGTGCTGAATGTAAAACTGCACAATTAACTCAACCAAATCTTTTTCCCACTTATAGAACATACACAAAGCCAAGTACAATGGATAACAAGATAATACTCGCACTACTCCTGCTCCTCCTACTCCTCAAAAGCAGATACTCACATACTGGAGAAGCCAAATTACCATCACTAACACACCAGATACCAATTATACAAATAGGCAGATATGCAACATACAAGATACAAACACAAATCAAAAACACCACAACAGACCACGAAGAATAATACACATAACCCCTACCAGCAATGACAAAATATTTCCTATCAAATACCACAATATACCACACATAGTCAATGCCCGATCCATACGGAACAAGTTCCACACATTAATGGACTACACAAAGAACCAGGACATAGACATCATGTGCATCACCGAATCATGGCTCTCTGATACTGACAGCGTACTCATAAATCAAATGGCCTCCCAGCAGTATACAATACACAACTCCACAAGACCAACATGTAGAGGCGGGGGTGTGCTAGTTATCGTGAAGTCACACCTACAACTCAATACCACCTCCAACATCCGATCCACAGAAAGTAACAAATTAACAATCTCAAATAAACACCTAGCACTCTGCCTCCTCTACAGAGCCCCAAGCTCAAAAGAAGATGAACTCTCCACTATATTGGAACAAATCTGCTCCCTTGAAACCCAAAACAAACCTCACATAGTCCTAGGGGACCCCAACATCCCATCATTATCCATCCTGAATCAAGACACCTTCAGGGAAACAATGGAAGATCTGTACTACATCCAACTAATAAATACCCCAACTCACAAGCTGGGAAGAACCCTCGACCTTGTATTCACACCAAACCAACACTGCATTAATGGCATTATAACACATATAACTGTTACCCCAATCCCTTGGTCAGTTCACCACAGGATCAACTTTTCCATAAACACACCCATGATGAGCCAAGCACCTGAAACAAACCTTAAGGAAAGAAGAAGATTTCAAGCCTTCCACAAAGATAAATTCCTGGAAGAAGTACTACCAGAACTAGACCAAAGCATAACAGACCTGAATACAAATGCCAAATGGAACAAAGCTCTACATAACGCAGCAATTGCACCAAATAAACCAACCCATGACAACAAAAGGAAACACTACGCCCCCTGGTATTCATGTGAAATCAACGAACATAAAAAACACATAAGGAATATGGAAAGACAATGGAGAAGAACCAAAAGCCATCACCTTTTGACAAAATACAAGAAATGCAAGCCACATACCATAATATGATAACCAGTCACAAGAAGGAATACCACTCAAACCTGATAATGAAATCAATTAACAAACCAAGGGAGCTCTTCTTCATAGTAAGCAATCTCACCAAAGAACCGATTAAAACAGATTATCCAAACTCCATTCCACCACAAGACATAGCAGACTATATACAACTCAAATACACACAGATCCCACTCATGAAACCAACCAAATCTAATATACAACATACAAAGGAAGAAACATAGAACACATTCCATATCCCATCAAAACAACAACTCAACTCCATCATAACCAACTTAAACACAACAACCTCACCTCTTGATCCATGCCCAACTATCTGGATCAAGCAAACAAGAGAGTACTTAATACCCCATCTACAAATGATTGTTGAATCCTCACTCACTAAAGGATACCTCCCCCAACAACTCAAGAAAGCATCCATCAGACTAGTCCTTAAGAACAACAATCTTGACAAAAACGAACCAAGCTCCTACCAACCAATATCCAGTCTCACTTTCGTAGCCAAGATAATTGAAAAACGCGTACAGCATCAACTGCAGGACCACATAGACAGCTATGCCCCTTTGGACCCCCACCAATATAGCTTTAAACAAAACCACAGAGTAGAAACCCTATCTCTCTTGGACACCCTTGTGACAGGCATGGACAAGATACACCAAGGCTTTGTATTATGCTTCATAGACATCAAGGCAGCCTTTGACTCAGTAAATCACAACACTCTGCTGCAAAGACTCAGAGACGTGGGAATAAATGGCACAGTACTAGATTGGTTCTTCTCATACCTCTCCCACCGTAGACAGCAAGTAAGAATCAAATACCAACAGTCTAAACCATTCACCCAACACCAAGGCATCCCACAAGGCTCAGCTCTCTCAGCACTACTATTCAGCCTTTACATTCAGCCAATATGCAACATTATAAAACAATTCAACATCCATTACAGAATATATGCAGACGACATCATGGTATTCACTCCCATAAACATCAAACATCCAGACTACACACAATTCACAGCATGCCTAGAATCAATGTCAGAATTGCTCAACAATCAAAGTCTATCCATAAATTACCAAAAATCAGAACTGATGCACACTACTAGGAGTACTATATTTTCCCCACCGGACTCAATAAACATCTTTGACCACACCATAAGCAATAAACAGGAAGTCAAATACCTAGGAGTTACATTTGACCAGCAATTCAGCTTCTAGTCTCATGTCAAAAAGATGACCAGATTAGCCTACCACAAGCTCCGAATGCTATGAAAACTCAAACCACTACTCACAGACAACAACTTCAGAACTGTATGCCAAGCCATAATAATGCCTATAATAGATATCTGCAATGCAATTTACCAGGGCCTTCCAAAGAAAACAACTCTCCCCCTACAACTGGTACAAAACACTGCAGCCAGAATCATCACTGGAACAGCAGAATATAGCCATATAGCCCCCACACTTCACCAGCTATACTGACTCCCTATCACTGTATGCACTAAATACAAAATATTATAATAATCTTCAAAATATTAAACAATCTCTCTCCAGCAACCCTCCAACTATTGATCAAGAAGACACTCCGAACCAGAACAAGAAAAAGAGCAGACAACAACATCCTTGAGACCCCATTAAACTTCAGAAAAGCAAACCAATCCACTTGCAATAGAGCCTTCTCCCTGTATGAAACCCAGCTGTGGAATGATCTCCCCACCTCAACACGTGCAATCAAAGACCTAGTGGACTTTAGGAAAACCATAAAAATTCACCTTTTCCTAGAATACTATGGACATACCCCAGAAGACTACGATCCATGACAAAACGGACCTCTAAACACTCAGTGGTTAATTGTATATAGTTAGCAATTGTTAATTGATGTTACACCTTGACTAACCTCCAAGTTGTAGACCCCTGTTCTATGTAAGGTTTGTTGCTGTACCTGTTCCATGTAAACTGCTTTGAATGTATGATAAAGCAGTATAGAAGACCTGTTAAATAAATAAAAATAAACAAATAAATAAACAAGCCAATCACCCAAAATGTATACACCCTCCTGCTTATCCTTATCCTGCTCTTCCGCTTCACGAGGGCCACCCCCACTGCCACAATAGCTACAACAGCCCTAATACATCCACCACTGCACATGCTATATCACCACCCAATATGGCAAAATACATACTGGCACTCAAACAGGAGAGCCAGCAGGCTAATAACAATTTAACCACCAACACCTATAACTGGCCATCACGACCAGCCTCTCCGAAACCCCCTATCAATAAAAAGCTTATAAATGCCAAATCTATTCAAAACAAGACTAACACCATTATAGATCACCTTCAATCCCACAAAACGGACATTCTATGCATTACAGAATCTTGGCTGAAAAACACCAACCAGATCATTCTAAATCAAATTACACCTTACACACACACTGCATTTAACTGTCCACGCACCAACAAAAGTGGCGAAGGAATACTAATCCTAGCTAGATCCGACTTCAAATTTAAAGCTTCCAAGACACAAGCACTGAACACTGCAACATAATCACCATAGAAAATAGGCACTTAGCCATCTGCCTTACCTACAGGGCTCCCAATGCCAGTGCCGACGAATTATCTAGCATACTCAAAATGGTGTGTGCAGCTAACTCTCCCCATAAACCATTTATATTATTGGGAGCTCTCAATCTCAACTCTGCTTCCAATAAAGAGGCTGATGCTTTCCTCAGAGCAAAGGAATTGCTTCAGTTCACTCAATTAATTACGGTACCATCCCACCGCCTGGGCTCCACCCCAGACCTCAGATTTGCCCCAAAACAACTTCTAGATCAGGACAGTATAATGCCTCTGCTGGTCACACTGATACCATGGTCTGACCACCATGCAATACACTTTAAGTTGCACATTCCCCACCAAAGAACAACAAGGCAAACATCTCACCCTGGAAGAAGATTCAAAGGATTTTACAAGGACCAATTCCTGAATGATACTCTCCCTAACCTCCCCCAAGACTTCACCAATCTCGTAAAGACTATTGAAACCTGGAATACAACCATCAATGCTGCTGCAAGAGATCCTGTTCTAGTAAACCCCAGTCGAAGGGAGGCAAGAACAAAATCAGCGTCCTGGCATTCTGATGAAACAAGGGAAGCCAAGAGAATGCTACACAAACTAGAATGGCGCAGAAGACAAGACAAGTCTGAAACCACTTTAAAACAATACTAACTAAAGCAATGGGACTACAACAGTCTGATCAACCGAGTGAATAATCAGGTGGACAAAGGTGAGTCGGTTGATATTGTGTATCTGGACTTTCAGAAAGCCTTTGACAAGGTCCCTCATGAGAGACTTTTGGCAAAACTAAAGAGTCATGGAATAGGAGGCAGTGTACTATAGTGGATCAGGAACTGGTTAAAAGATAGAAAGCCGAGGGTAGGGCTAAATGGCCAATTTTCCCAATGGAGAAAGGTGAATAGTGGTGTACCCCAGGGATCTGTGCTGGGTCCGCTGCTTTTTGACATATTCATAAATGACCTGGAAAGTGGAATAACGAGTGAGGTTATCAAATTTTCAGATGACACAAAACTATTTAAAGTTGTTAAAACCCAAGAGGATTGTGGAAAATTGCAAGAGGATCTTGATAAATTGGAAGACTGGGCATCAAAATGGCAGATGAAATTTAATGTGGACAAGTGCAAGGTAATGCACCTAGGGAAGAACAACCCAAACTATGGTTACACGATGCAAGGTTCCACATTAGGAACTACCACCCAGGAAAAAGATTTAGGTTTCATTGTGGATACCATGTTAAAACCCTCGGCCCAGTGTGCAGCAGCGGCCAAGAGAGCAAATAGAATGCTAGGTATGATAAGGAAAGGAATGGAAAATAAAACAAAAGATATTATAATGCCTCTATATCGTTCCATGGTGAGACCGCACCTTGAATATTGTGTGCAATTCTGGTCGCCGTATCTTAAAAAGGATATAGCGATTTTAGAAAAGGTTCAGAGAAGAGCCACCAAAATGGTAAAGGGGATGGAAGGATACTCCTATGAAGAAAGACTAAAAAGGTTAGGGCTCTTTAACCTGGAAAAGAGACGGCTGAGGGGAGATATGATAGAAGTCTATAAATTAATGAACGGAGTGGAACGGGTAAACGTAAATCGATTGTTTACCTTATCAGAATATAGAAAGACTAGGGGACATGCAATGAAGCTACAGGGTAAACTATTTAAGACTAATAAAAGAAAATATTTTTTCACTCATCGTGTAATCAAACTTTGGAATTTGTTACCGGAGGATGTAGTAAAGGCTGTTAGTGTAGCTGGGTTTAAAAAAAGGTTTGGATAAGTTCCTGGAGGAAAGGTCCATAAACCATTATTAAGAAGGGACCCAGGATATCAATGCTTGAACCAATACAAGCATTGTGGAACCTGGGTCCCTTGGGGAAACTGCTAGGTACCTATGACTTAGATTGGCCACTGTTGGAAACAGAATACTGGGCTTGATGGACCTTGGTCTGACCCAGTATGGCATATCTTATGTTCTTATGTTCTTATGTAAGAATACCAAACCAACCTCATACTAAAATCCAGCAACAAGCCCAGAGAACTCTTCAAGATTGTCCGAACTCTAACAAAGGAACCAGTCCATACAGGAGAAGACACAATTCACCCTCAATCCTTTGCAAATTTCCTATTCGCCAAGCATAAGCCCTTGCTGAGAGCCATACCACTCGTAGACACCACAGACTGCACAGACCCGACCACTAGACACACGTGGGACAAATTTTACATTCCCATGACTGAGCAAGTTGCCCACACAATCACTGCACTAAACACCAGCACGGCACCCTCTGACCCTTGTCTGATAGAATGGATAAAATCAGTCAAGGACGAGCTCATCCAATGTATCCACAAGATAATAAGCTCCTCTTTAACTCAAATACATGCCCCCCTCCCTGAAACAGGCAACCATCTGCCCAATCCCCAAAAACACTTCAACTGATAAACGCAGACTCTGCATCATACTACCCAATCTCCAGCCTTCCCTTTCTAATCAAAATAATTGAAAAGGTAGTACAGCGAAAATTACAGGACCATATCAGCTCACATACCCCTCTGGACCACCAATAACACGGTTTTCAGCCCAACCAAAGTATTGAAACCCTTCTCACTCAGCTATTTGACAACTTGATCAGAGGGATCGACAATATAAAAAAGGTCTTCCTGCTCATTTTTGCATTTGACACAGTGTCATACGGCATCCTATTAAACAGGCTCAAAGAAACTGGGCTCCACAGTACCACACTTAAGTGGTTTCAGTCTTACCTCAGTTACCAGCGACAACAAGTCAAAATTGGAGCAAACACCTCCATTCTGTTTCACACAGGCCAGGAAGTCCCACAAGGGTCCTCCCTATCTGCTCTACTCTTCAACCTTCACATAAAGCCGGTTTCCAACATCTTTAAAAGACATAATGTTCTACATACCATATATGCAGATGACATCGTGGTCTACGCACCGATCCACCTGGACTCTCCAGACTAAACAACCATGGCAGAATGTCTGCAAGAGATGACCAATTGGCTCTCAAACCACAATCTAAGCATCAACTACAAGAAGACAGAGGCTCTAATTATCACACGAGACACTTCCTTTACTTCCCCAATTTCAATCAACCTGTCCAAAACACCAATTTCAGGAAAAGACAAAGTGAGGTACCTGGGGGTTACCATAGACCGCAACTTGAATCTACAAGCACACATCAACAGAACCTCTAGAAACGCAATTCACAAAATGGCCACAATCCGAAGACTCAAACCCCTCCTCAGCCAAGACCACTTCCGCACAGTCTGCCAAGCTGTCATTACACCCATACTGGACTACTGCAACTCCCTATTCTATGGACTACTGAAACAAACCACCCAGCCTCTGCTGTTAGCTCAGAACATAGCTGCCTGCATCATTACTGGATCAGTGAAACATGACCACATAATGCCACCCTGAATCAGCTCCATGGCTCCCAATCACCTCACGTGCCAAATACAAGACAGCTCTGACAATGTTTAAAATCAACACATGTTGGCTGACATACTGCAGATCCTGATATGCCCAAAGCCTAGCTACAGGCCATGGAGACAGAATACCATAAGCACCATCCTAATACCCAGCTCATTCAGGAAGGCAAACAAGTCTACCATGAAGAGGGTACTATCACTGGCGGCACCCGCCCTTTGGAATACTCTCCTGGAGGCACTAAGGGCCACCACAGACAAAAAAGACTTTAGGAAGAAACTGAAAACCTTCCTCTTCATGGACCACTTCAGGGAGGTTGCTTAGTTTTTCCGATTCTGTACTATCCTATCATGGACTAACCCCCAGTCACGTGGACTCACATTGACAGGCTAACGTATATACGTTACACTGTAGATAAGTTAAGCTCCCAAGCTTCTCCTGCATGCCACCCTCACCTCCATTTCTTGTAAGTTCTCTGTAATGTTTTAAGTTGAAATGTAAACCACTTTGATTTAAGGCTAAGGCGGTATAAAAAACTTGTTAAATAAAATTAATTAATTAATTAATTAACTAACACCCCTTTCCAGCTCTCTAACATTAGTGGAATTTATATGTATAGGTTTGTAAAATAGCCAATAAACACATATGAGCTTCAACACTTCCACATGGACGTTGCAAAATATCAACTTCCATGTGCAAGTGCTGATAGTTACAAGTGGTAGCTGCCAGGTTTCCTCTGTTTATTTTTCCCTTATGTAGATTTGTAAAATGGCTCCTTCAGCTCTGTGTCAGCAAATAAACATGCACTCCTGCATGTTCAGGGCTCCATGTTTGGCAGAGCCTTTTCTAAAATGCTGACAGAACTGTGTACCTCCCCACCTCGATGTCTAAATTCGGATCACCATATACTATCTACAATTTGCCTTCATGCCTATTATGAGTATAAAGTGGTAAAGCAAGTGCAACTGAGCAAATTGTTCATTTGCCAACATCTATGTTTCATTTTGTATTTGGGTCATTTTTTGACTACTGTGAATTGTATACCTAATGAGGTGTTGTTGTTACCTACTGGGAGCATGGCCTATGGTCCAGCAGAATTAAAGTTTAATTATTGAATACATTGATAAAATACAGACTATTGGCTTTGATTAAACAGGATTTTTTGGTTATTTCCGACCATAAGTAGATCAACCTTAGCTAATATGAACAGTTCCAGTTCATGGATCTACAGTACAACCTCTTTCAAGTAAATGTATGTGACTTTATGCAAAAAATGTTATAGTTATTTTCCTTAGCATGAAAAGACTAATTGATAGCCCTCATGCTGTATTTCTGATTTATTTGTTTCATAAACACCAGTTACATGCTATAATAATCTGAGTGTGTTGTATGATTTATATACAATGAAAGCAGCAATTCAGCAAGGTATAATAAAAGCCATTGCAAATGTAATAACTAGTTTTTACAGAGCACATATAAATGGTTGGCATGCCTACAAACTCCTCCTAGCAAGCAGTGGAAAGCAAAAATAGTCAACTTATTCATGGCTACAAAAGCACTCAAACCCAAACTTACATAACATTGGACCATCCACAACATGTGTTGCAACATGTGGTCATCACCAGGTGATACCAACATAGGCAACTGTATTTTCTAAATAGGAGAATAGTAAATATTCCCATAGAGTCTGATTCACGGAGGGGGACATCCAGGCCTTCTGGATGTCCCCTTTGAAGACGGGGCTCTGTGGACCCGATTCTGGTCCACAGGAACAAAACATTCCAAGAGTAGCCAGAATTGGGCCCGAGGATGGTCCGGCATGCCCCTTTGGCCTGCAGGGACATCCTCCCCACTGGTGCCCCAGACATCCACAGCTCCGCCGCCCCCCCCAATTTCCCTGCCGTCTGACCCAAATCTGGCCTGTTGCGGCCTAGATTGGGCGTTGGGAACTCCCGAGCACCCGGCCTTGGGCAGGAGGGGGGGGATCCTGGAGCCCGGTCGGGCCAAAAGTGCTGCTTATACCACCTTTGAGGTGATATAAGCAGCATGTTCCCATGGTCCGGCAGCATGTACAGGGCCATGATCTGAATTGGCCCTGTACGTGCTGCTGGGCTGGTCTGCCACCACTCTACCCTATTCCCGCCCCCTCCCACACCCTGCTGGCTATCCCCGTCCTGATGCACAGGACGTACAAGGAGAGCCGGAAGGGGAATCGGGTATGAACAGCTTGCAGGGCTGCATGTCCCGTAACCCGCATTGGTGAATGAACTCCAGTCTCCATCTATGGGGAGGCAGTGCATATGCAATAAAGTGCACTAAGAGTTTGCACTTAATGCGCATTTCAAGCAAAAACTAACATGTGGTAAGTAAGACAGCCCTGCGCTAACTCTTGGTGGTGTGCCCAGCATACTTTCAGCAGTTTCTGAATTAAAAGAGTTCCCTAATGTGCAGCAACAACATACACAATTAAACTGGGTGCACTTAATGACACTCATTGAAGAGGCATTAAGTGTACCTATGCTAACTGAAACATTACAACATTGACAGTTAATAAATGTTAATAACCTCCATGCTAACCACAATTTGCCCAAAATTCAAAGATCATTTACATGGTTTACAGCCTAGTAAATCGTGTAAATGTCTTAGATGGGGATATTCAATGGCACATACACAGGTAGTGCTGTTGAATATCCCCATCAATGTCCCCTACGTGCCCCAATGTTATTTGGCTAGCATCAGGGCGTGTCAGGGGCATTCCGGGGCAGAGTGGAGATAGGGACACAAGATAAAAAGGCAGCAGTGATATTGTATGCTGCCCAGTTAGTGCTCTGCACCAAAAAGATAGGCGAGGAAAACCCTCATCTATCTTTATGGTGTAGGCGCTAACCGGGCAGCATGCAACATTGCTGCTGCCCGATTAGCTTCAGTGGCTTCCGGGTTATGTGGCAATACCCAGATATACAATGCCGGGGCAGCATATGACCCCGGCATTGAATATCCGGATTTAAGGGTTGGGGCAGAGCTATGTGCCAAAGTGGCACATAGCCTGCCCAGAAGAATATTGGGCCCAATGTGCAGTCAAGATCTACTCTCCATCCCTAACCTGCCCATTTCCCACTCCATCGTCATGTGCTAAGCAGACAGCACAGGATTTTTAACGAATTAATTGCTACCATGTGACAAAATAGCTATCGTGGTCCTGCACAAACAGCTTAGCGCTTTCTAAAGCATGTCTCAATCATTAGCGCACTTTTGTAAACATGCCCTATGGTAAATTGAGGCAAATGGTAAAAAATACCTAAAATGAGCAGAGGTCAGAGGTTTACATCAGAATGTGGCCTAAAAAACTAACTGAATATTAGGAATTATTTGGAAAGGAATAGAGAATAAAACAAAGAATATGCTAATGCCTCTATACCACTCCATTGTGCATTTGCACTTTGAGTATTCAGTAATATAATCACACCACTTGTTTGCAAATAATACATATTGCAAAAATACACAATGCAAAAACTATTATAGATTTGAAAATAAAATTAAAATTATTTATCAATAACTGAAAACACATTCCCCGGGTGTAATTAACACCTTACTAAAAGGATTATCATTCACACTAGTGTGTATCAAGAATAATTTTATTATATAAAAATGTTAATAAATTCATATGCATACATATTTAAATTTATCCATATATATGTGTCACCCTCTTAAAACTGTAAATTCATAAAATTCTCATATCAATCATTTATACAAACTATTGCCTCCTCTTACATATAATCCATCAAAATCCCCAAAGTAATACTACAGAACAACCATGTATCATTTCTTTTTTTTTTAAACTTTTATTTTCATTTTGCAACAAACAAAAGAAACAACACACCAAAGGAGACAAAACAAGTATACAATAAAGAAAAGTAAACCCAATTACCCCCCACCCCCACGCTTCTTCTCTAGCTGATTATGTCAGCATGTGAACGCTTCCAAACAACAGTGATTATACATCAAAACAATCAAAAGAGTATCTGCGATACAGAATAATCATGGGACAAAGATATATACAAATTTAGACAGTCAGATGAGAGCATTGAGCAGAATGTACATAGTCATTGAGCATCTTCCATTTAGACCGATGATGAGGAGTCTGAATGGGGGAAGCAAACATACGAGGTATTTGTTCATATTTACTGTAGAGACAGACATGATTCCACCATTCATTGGGGCTCAGATGAGAGCTATTTTTCCAGTATTTCGTGATTAGGGAAATAGCAATGCCAAGCATAAAGTCCAAAAGGAAGTAAGCCGTTTTTGGAAGAGAGGGGATCCCCGCAGCTGAGCGAAGTCCCACTATCCTCCAAGAAAGGGGCTCTTGAAAGTGCAAAATAGACTGGATACGACCCCAGACCCGACGCCAGTAATACTGTAGTGCGGGACATTCATACATAACATGAGGTAATGAACCAATGGCCGCATGACATGTCCAACAGCTATTGCCCTGAGTAGTGTTCCATTTGGCTAATCTGTCAGGAGTGTAAAAACACCGGTGGGCTAGAAAGAAGAGTGTCTGAGTGAGTGAGGCGGATCGGGAGACCCGTGTCACTCTACTCCAGACAAGGCTCCATTGCTCCGGGGTCAAAGTCACATGCAATTCTCTCTCCCATGCTTTCTGCGCTATAGGGGTATCTCTAGTTATAGCATTACATAAGGTTTTGTAAAAATTGGATGCTACACCCGGTGAATTACCGATAGATCGGATAGTCTCCAACCAACCTTGTGTAGGGGAGGCCGATGGCGGGAGCACCTTAGCACTCCGAAGGCAATGCTGAAGTTGCACCAACTGAAAGTAGTGTTTCGCTGGGAGACCAAATTCAGTTTGCAATTCACTAAAAGTTTTCCAGCGACCTTCATGGAACAACTGACTAGGAATCCAAATGCCCCTAGTGTACCAGGGGCTCCACGCCATCGGCTTATTTTGTATTCGAAATCGAGTATTGTACCAAAGTGGGAGCTTGTCTAACGGACAGAGTCGGGAGTCTAAAGATTGCATAAGATTATTAAAGGCACCTAAGGTGTCTAAAAGCATTGGTGGAAAGTGGGAGTCTGATGGGAGAGTCATACCAGGGAGAAAAGTAAGAGGAATCGGTTTGCAAAGGTCCTCTTCTATGTCTAGCCACACAGGTCTACTCGGTACTGGATCTTCCAGCCAACGAGCGCCTTGTTTGAGAAGAAAAGATTGATGATACTTCAGGAAATCAGGGAATCTGACACCCCCATTTTCCTTATCTGCTTGCAGCTTATGTTTCGCTATCCTAGGTGTCTTGTTTTGCCACAAGTATCTAGTCAGAAGGCCCTCTATATCTTTATATATACGTCGAGGTAAGAGACAGGGCAACATTTCTAAGATATAATTCACTTTCGGAACAATCATCATTTTTATGGTTTCTAATCGACCCCACCAGGTAAGTGTTAAAGGAGTCCAGCGGTGAGTAAGCGCCCGGACTTTAGAGGTTAAGTCTTTGGCATTGAAGGAGATAGTGTCTTCCAAAGGAGAACAATAGTGAACCCCAAGGTATTTGACCATGCGAGGTTGCCATAAAAAGGGGAAGGGTTGCATATCTGCCTGATGAAGCAAAGGATTTAATGGAAAGGCTACCGACTTGGTCCAATTTATCTTATAACCGGACAGTTGTGAGTATTTACCAATTTGCTCTAGGACAGCCGGTACTGAGTCTATAGGGACAAAAAGCATAAGGTCATCAGCATACGCTGAAATTTTGATTTCCCTATGGGTGAAGGGGACTCCATGAATCTCCTCCGATTGCCGGATTAGTAAAGCCAAGGGTTCGAGTGCAAGATCGAAGAGAAGTGGAGACAGTGGGCATCCCTGGCGAGTGCCGCGTTGAAGGGGAAAAGGCTGAGACTTTAAAGCATTGGCACATATACTGGCTGTAGGCTGTGCGTACATGGTGCGAAGACAACGGAGAAAACCTTCCCCGAATCCGTACCAGCGGAGGACTGCAAACAGGAAGGGCCACTCTAAGCGATCAAAGGCCTTCTCAGCATCAAGTGAGAGACCAACAAATGGGCGATCAAGATTAACTGCGGTAGTCAGTACATGGCATAGAGTCCGAGCATTGTCAGCAGTTGATCTACCAGGAATGAAACCGCATTGATCTGGGTGTATTAAGGTAGGCATCCTATCAGAGAGCCGGGTAGAGAGAATGGTGGCAAATATTTTATAGTCCGCGTTTAGGAGGGAAATTGGACGATAATTAGCTGTTAGTTGCGGGTCTCTCCCCTCTTTCTCAAAAACTACTACATTTGCCATTGAAAAGGACCCAGAAGGAGAACCCTCCTCGGCCAGAGCAGAAAAATAAAGTTTCAAAACTGGAGCTAAGTCAGCGTGAAAGGTTTTGTAGAATTCAGCAGGGAGACCGTCTGGGCCTGCGGCTCGACCTGAGGCACATTTCTTGATAGCAGAATGAATTTCTGAGACAGTAAATGGTGTGTCCAAGGCCACTCTATCTTCGTCAGATAGGGTCGGTCTTTGTACCCCTGAAAGTAAGCGTTCAAATACATCTGGCTCAAAATCACATTCAGATTGATAAAGCCGAGTATAAAAATCACGAAAGAGTTCTAAGATTTCGGTATCTTTAGTGACCAAGCCCCCCCCCGACGGATTACGGAGGGCGGTAACACGCTTGGCTTCTTTTTGACCTTTTAGGGCATTTGCTAATAATTTGCCAGCACGATTATTTTCCCGATAATATAGCCCTTGTTGTGATTCAATATTTTTAACAGCAGCAGTGTACAAAAGCTGATTGTATTGAAAACGTAAGCGTTGTAAACGGAGTAAAATACATGGGTCAGTACGGGACGTGAGAAGACGCTCCCCAGCTTGTATCTGCTGCTCTAGAATCAGTAATTGCTGCTTTCTTTGTTTCCCCTGCCGAATTTGATAGCTAGTTATAGTTGCGCGGATAGATGCTTTAAAAACCCTCCCACCAAGCCCAGCTCGCTGTGTCATGGGGTGAGTTAAAATGAAAATAATCTTGGATAGCGGCCTTTATATCAACCTGAAAATCATTTTGACCCAGTAAGGATCTATCAAAAAACCAAGCTCGGGGAGAATCGTCCCGCGCAGTGACATGTATTGATAAAGATATGGCAGCATGATCTGAAATATGGAGAGGATGAGTCCTAGTCGTGTCTACTTGAGGAATCATTGCTTTGGAAATGAGAAAGAAATCTATTCTAGATTGGGAGTGATGGGGGGCAGAAAAGAAAGTGAACTCTAAGTCGGAGGGGTGAAGCAGCCTCCATATATCTACCAGCGCAAGATCTTGCATCAGAGCTGTAAGGGTAGCAAGACTCTTGGGTGGACTACTCGTTCTAGGCGGCTGTCTATCTATCAGAGGGTCTAACACTTGATTAAAATCACCACCAAGTATTAATGGAGTATTGGCAGAGGCCTGTGCCAACTGCGCAATACTTGCATAGTAAGCAGGGTTGTCCACATTCGGGGCATAAATGCAAATACATGTAAATTCACTATCTCCAACCTTAAGATGTACTCGGGCCCATCTACCCTCCTTGTCAGCGCTAGTATCAATTACAGTAGCTTGCAAAGATTTCTTAACCAGAATGGCTACCCCGCACCGTTTGGAAACGGCGGGAGAATAGGCAGCCACCATGTAAGGCTTAACATTGAGTTTCAGTGTTTCAGCAGAGTTTAAGTGCGTTTCCTGAAGAAACGCTAAATCAGCATGCTCATGGCTAAGATAGCTAAGGATTTTCTTTCTTTCTTTTGATTGGACTATTAATGCCCTTTACGTTGAGTGATAAGATTTTACATAAGGCCGTTCAGACAAGTTAAAAATTCTGAGCATGATAGCGCACATAATTTCACAATGTCCCTCATATTGACTGTATCTGGCTGTACATATGGCATAAAAGAAAATAAGCTTAGATAATACAATGAAGCGCCCCACATTAAAAAGAAAAACCGCAGCGCGGTAGAGAAGAAGCAGAACCCCAAAAATTACTGGCGACCATGTGTCTGCGGGGAGAAGCCCCAGAGAAGGCCGAAATTGAAAAAACACATAACCTGTAGGACTGTGCGTGCTCCGAATCCGACCGAGGCACACATCATGGAGGGATAGGAGACCAAAAAACAAAAAAGTCATAGAAAGAAAGAAAGAAAGTCCAGGTAGTCTCTGTGCTTGACTATGACCGTCGCATCGGGCCCTTCAAAATGGCGGACAGAGCCGGCAAATAAAAGTCCAAGTCGTTGGATTAGCGCATCTGCTCTGCTTCTTTGGAGTCTAAAAATGTTGATAGTAGATCAGGATCTTCGAATGTCCTGGTTTGGTTGTGGAGAGTCACTCGGAGCTTCGCGGGATACAACAGGCCAAAGCGAGCCTGTAGCTGTTGAAGTCGAGGGCGAAAAGCAAGGAGTTTCTTCCGTCGGTCAACGGTAGGCTTTGCCAAATCAGGGAAGAAGGAGACTTTGTGACCTTCAAATTCCAAATGATGGTTCGCCCGAGCAGCATTTAAAATTTGTTCCACTTGTTGATATCGTAGCAAGCGAAAGATAATAGGCCGGGGGGTCGTTCGGTTGAGCGCCATGTGGGTAGGAACACGGTGTGCACGATCGATTTCCAGTTCTTTATGAAAGGTGATCTTCAGCAAGGAGGGAAGAGTTTTGAGCAGGAATTCTCTCATATCTCCCGCTTCCACCCCCTCCGGTATTCCAATGAGCCTCACATTGTTGCGACGGGCTCGATTATTGCTATCTTCTAACTCCTTTTGTAGATTCTGTATCTGGCGCTCAGCCTTGTCCAGTGTGCCCAAGCGCACCGCGTGCGAGTCGAGGACCCCCGCCATATTGTCCTGCCGTAATGAGAGACTTTCAAGTCGGTCCTGGAGCACTCCAAAGTCTTCTCGCATGGCTCTAAGCGCTTCTCCATTGGACTGCACCAATTCCTTCACGCCACGTATTTCCTCTAAAATCTCCAGGTGCATTTCGGGGTTTTCCCGAAATGGAACCATCTTCTGTGGGGAGGACACCTCTGTTTTGGAGCGTTTTCCGTGAGAAGAAGAAGGAGACCCGAAGTCCAAGCGCGCTGGTTTATGGGCCGCCATCCCCCCCGAGGTACCCCGGTCAGCCCGGAGCGAAATAGTAAGTTTGTATAGGTATTAAGTCAGGATTCTAAGTAGGCCTCTCGGGAGCTTCAGCGCGAAGCGTCTTACCCGCTGGACATCAGGCTCCGCCCCCCCACCATGTATCATTTCTAAATATTATAAACAATGAAAAAATATATCATTTCATTCTGTACATCTATAAACATAATTATAATTATAAATATTGAAAACGAACGCTACTTTTCTCAATCATTTTATGCACTACTTAATCTTCAAAACTCTCTTCTTGATCTCTCCTTAACCTCTTAACCTCCAACTGTCAAATAAGGCAGGAATAATTCCTCGAAGCAAAAGTGAATGGATAAAGAAAAACTGCTAACTGAGGTGATTTGGCCCGGTCAGTGGATATATTGAACTCCTTTAAGCTAATGCTGCCACATATACAATTATTGCGTTCACAGTTTTCAGGAGCTCCACTCTTCTGTGTGATCTCGCCAACAGATTATGTTGCCACTTTTCAAGGACCCACTATAATAAATATAGAAAAACATTATAATTCTCCTCATAGAGAGACAGCACTTCTTGCGCTCAAATTCCTCTGAGATATTCTACTACTGAAATACAACCTTCAAAAAACAAGTGAAGATGATTCACAAACACTCGAGCTCCAATTTAATAACTGCTGTAGGCCACCTGAATTAAACTCCAAACCACTCCATTTCTGACCATATCTCAAAGTCTGCCAAAAATGCCATATACATAACAATTTCACCGGATTCGGCTTCTTCAAGGATTTTACTATATAGACATAAAATAAAATGAAATCATTTATCCATATGCACAAAATCCTGACTCATGTCAAAAATACTACTACACACACTAAACCTAACCAAACAATAACAAGAAAGAGAAAGAGAAACTGAGCTTTAATTATAAGCCACCAATCTTATACAACGTGCAATCCATGTAGACGTAATGGTTACACAATCCATGTAGACGTAATGGTTTCACTGAAAAAATGCTAATGCATGCAGTTTTATCCAAAATTCATCCAATCACAATTCAGTAAAACCAATGCCATTCAATTTGGGAATTTAACCCTTGCGGTTCCACAGTTTGCCAACAGAAAATGAATTGTTGCTCCTTACGGCATAACAACTGTTGAAGATTACCACCCTCTCCACCCCTTACTTAAAACAAAGCATTATAATTCTTCTACAGAATGATTTTTCAGATTTCAATGTGTCACGTAAGGTGCTGATTCCACACCATGACGAATAGCCGACATATGTTCAATGATACGCGTTTTAAATAGCTGAGAAGTCTGTCCAATATACAACAATGAACAAGGACATAAAATGACATAAATCACTCCCTTGGTTAAACAATTGGTATCCCCTGTAAATGGTAAATAAACCCTAAAGATGGATGTGCAAAAGACTGTATCTCTAACGTAACTGCACATACTACACATCGATTACATTTATGATGTCCCCCTGCTGATACACCTGTTACCAAATCTTGGTATGAACGAGAGTGTACTAACATACCTCTCAAATTCTTACCCCTTTTAAATTAAAAAAATGGAGGTGTCTTAAAAGGAGAATGAACTCCCAGTATGTTACAATGGGACAAAATCAAATCCCTAACAAATTCGGCTTGGGTAGAGAATGGTAAAACACAGGTTAATGTCAGTTCAGACCTCTTTTAAGTCTCAAATGAAACCATTCTTGATGGACATTAAATGCCCGTTTGTATGCCCTATATATTATCCGAGTAGGATATCCACGTTCATTGAATTTCTTCTTCATATTACTCGACTGCAAAATATATTCCTCACGTGAGGAACATAACTTGCGCAACTGCAAAAATTGTCCAACCGTTATGTTATCCCTTATATGTTGTGGATGAAAACTATTATATTCTAATAAACTATTCCTATCTGTAGGTTTGGAATAGAGGTATGAAATCCAAATTCATCAAGCATAATAAGGATATTTAGAAAATGAACTGCTGTATATGATATTTCAGGAGTAAACTGTAAATGAGAGTCTTGATTGTTCAACCAACCCAAAAAATCACTTAAATCACTATCTGAACCTTTCCAAATGAAAAAAAAATATCAATGAATCTTACCCATTTCACCATACAAGGCCAATAAGAAGATTTCAAGACAACCTCTTCCTCAAAATATCATACATATAATCCTGCCACTGAAGGGGCTACCGTTGCACCCGTAGAAACTACTTGATGGTAATAGCTACCCTGAAATTCAAAATAATTTCTGCATAAAATCAATGTTAATAAATAATGAAAAAATGCATATCTCACTGAAGAAAAATGCAAACCTAAAAAATAATGCTTGGCAATTTCTAAACCCTTACTCTGAGGTATGTTGGTATACAAGGCTGTAATATCCATCGTAACCAGTATATATGGCCCACCCTCATGTGTCCACGTATCTAAGTATGTTAAAACATCTCCTGAATATTTAATATAAGAAAAAGCCTGCCGTACCAATGGACATAAAAATGAATCCATATAATCTATCACGGACTACTCGCCACCCACACCAACCCACTACGAGCTGCCTTAAATACCACAGCAAGAATTATCCAGAAAGCAAAAAAACAAGATCACATCACCCCGCTCCTGAGAGAACTGCACATACTCCCTTTCAAAGCAAGAATCAAATACAAATCTGCACTACTTATCCACAAAGCCCTCTACCAAACTCAGACTTCCTAGCTCCGCAATCTACTGCCCAACCCACCCACAACAGAACAACCAGACAAACCACCAGCAACACCCTCACCATCCCCCACGAACGAACTAAATACAATCAACGGACCTGCAACAGAGCCTTTGAACTATACGCACCATCCCTCTGGAACTCCCTACCAAGTCAAATCAGAAATAACGGAGATCCTTCAACATTCAGGAAACAACTAAAAACCATCCTGTTCCAGGAATACCTTGGACCAGAAACAAACATCCATCACTGACTATCCTCCAGACCTTCTAACATACCCACAGGTCTACCTACCAAGAGACCTATGTCCATTGTCTAAGTCCTTACTGTCTGTTCAGATCATTAATGTTGGACTCCCCAGTGACAGCCCCTCCACCCTAAGAATTGATTACTGTCCCCCCCCTTTGTTGTTAAACCGCTTTGACCCGGTGAAAAGTGCGATATAAATACAGGTAAATAAATAAATAAATAAAATAAATAAATGGTTCCAAAACAGAGCCAATACCTGAAACAATGGGGCGACCTGGTGGATGAGTCAAAGATTTATGGTTCTTAGGTACAGCATAGAATGTTGGCATGCGTGGATGTTTCACATATAAAAATTTTATCAAATGTTCCATAATTAAACCTTGTTGCAATGCCATCTCCAAAACCTCTAAAATTTCAGATTGAATTGCTTGAGTAGGATCTTCCTGCAATGGACGATAAAACTTCCTATTAGTTAACTGTGATATAACCTCCCTATCATACATCTCTTTATCCATAACCACAACACCTCCACCCTTATCCGCAGGTTTAATAACCACGGAATAATCATATTGCAATGATTTCAATGCCAACCACTCCTTTCTAGATAAACTGTGTTTAACCCTAGGTGATGGTAAAGATCTTAAACCATCTAAAATAACCCGTTCAATGCTTTGTTTTATTACAAGTAAGGGGTGGAGAGGGTGGTAATCTTCAACAGTTGTTATGCTGTAAGGAGAAACAATTCATTTTCCATTGGCAAACTGTGGAACCGCAAGGGTTAAATTCCCAAATTGAATGGCATTGGTTTTACTGAATTGTGATTGGATGAATTTTGGATAAAACTGCGCATGCGTTAGCATTTTCTCAGTGAAACCATTACGTCTCAGTCTTGAAGGACTAGAAAAAGAGACTGCTACCTCTGGAGAGAGATCTGCAATTGTGAGTATATACTTCTGGGAATTTTCTGAAAGGACATCTTTGAATTAAAACTAATTAATCTGTGAACTCAGTGTTTTTGTTAAATCAGTCAGGGCCTAGTAGCAGCAGTTTAAGTTTACATTTAAAACATAGAAGAGAGCTTTCTGGTTACATTTCATACCCAGCAGAGAGCTTGTAGTTTAAATTTAATAGTAACTCAGGGCCTAGTATCAGCAAAGTACTTTTAGTTTAAATTTAAAACACAGAAGAGAGCTTTCTGTTTAAATTTAGAACCTAGCAGAGAGCTTGTCGTTTAAATTTCATAATAAGTCAGAGCCTAACAGCAGCAAAGAGCTGTAATTTAAATCAAATCAGAATATAACATAGCATAAAAGGCAAAACAGGGTCAGTACTCTTTGAGCAACAAATAAAGTCTTCTAGAGATCTTTACAAAGAGGCCTTCTACCTAGGGGGCAAGAGACCTGTGAAACATTTTCAATAAGTGTTAACACCAGGTGGCAGATCAAAAGGCCATTTTGAAAGACTCCTTCTATCCAAGCAAGGACTGTTAATCACCCAGGAAGTTGGTCACAGCTTACCTCGGCAGCACAGGACAGGGTACTGTGTAGCAGCCCTCTTTTAATGAGTGTTACTTCCCTCCCTCCCCAACACCCACCCACCCCTGGGATGATCGTAGCTTTATAGGTACTTACACATCTTAAAGGAAAGGAGGTGCTCTCAGGTGAAGCTCGTCATCCAAATCAGTCATACACTAAGGACCTGAGATTAATTAAGCTTCAGGTGAACAAGGTATATTAAATTTATTAGGTACAGTTTTATTAGTATAAATATCCATAGCAACCTTTAGTAAGTAAAGAACTTAAAGATCTTAACACAAGCTTAAAACTAAAATGCAGACAGCAGTCCAGCAGCAAGATGGGGACTTTCCAGTCATTTGCATTGAGTGTCACATGTATGATTTTCTCCCAGTTGATGAGAGGTCTTACGTGTGCACTAGGTGCAAGGAGCTCTTTGCTCTCAGGGAATGAGTCCATTCTCTAAAGGCTAGAGTAGCAGGCTTGGAATACATAAGAAAGACAGAGAGGTACATAGACGAGACCTACAGGGATATAGTCCTGAAGTCCCACCTCCAGTCTGGCAGCATCCCTATTGCCACAGAGGTGAGAGGTCACGTGACAGGACAGCATCACCCTGGTGTGTCAGGAAGTGATCCTGTAACTAGGACCTGTCCTCCAGGTGATGTAAAACCCTCTCGCACCGAGGAAGTTTCTCCAGGGCCATGTGCCCATGAGGGAAGGGTTAGGACAGCCGTTATAGTTGGTGATTCGATCATTAGGCATGTAGATACCTGGGTGGCTGGTGGACATGAGGATCGCCTGGTAACATGCCTGTCTGGTGCGAAGGTAGCGGACCTCACTCGCCACCTAGATAAGGTCTTAGATAGTGCTGGGGAGGAGTCTGCTGTCTTGGTACATGTTGATACCAATGACATAGGAAAATGTGGTAAGGAGGTTCTGGAGGCTAAATTTAGGTTTTTAGGTAGGAAGTTGAAATCCAGAACTTCCAGGGTAGCATTCTCCGAAATGTTTCCCGTTCCACGTGCAGGACCCAAAAGGCAGGCAGAGCCCTGGAGTCTCAATGCGTGGATGAGACAATGGTGCACGGATGAGGATTTTGGATTTGGTAGGAACTGGGGAACATTCTGGGGCAAGGAGGGGCTCTTCTGAAGGGATGGGTTTCACCTTAACCGGGATGGAACCAGGCTGCTGGCATTAACCTTTAAAAAGGAGATAGAGCAGCTTTTAAACTAGATAATAGGGGAAAGCCAACAGTCGCCCAAGAGCGCATGGTTCGGAAGAATGTATCCTTGAAGGATACTACCAAAAGCAGAGAGGTTCCAAAAAAGAGTAAAGTAGCCCAAATGCCCTCAAGTATAGAGCAGAAAGAGCTTAAAGATCCCAAATTACCCATGCCTACCAATAGCCAGATTAATATGAATAAAATACAGTCTCTAAAATGCTTGTATGCAAATGCTAGAAGTCTAAAAAATAAGATGGGAGAGTTAGAATATATAGCACTAAATGAGAGGTTAGATATGATTGGAATCTCAGAGACATGGAGGAAGGAGGACAACCAGTGGGACACTGTGATACCTGAGTACAAACTATATCATAATGATAGAGCTGATCAAATTGGTGGAGGGGTTGCGCTCTATGTTACAGAGGGCATTGAGTCAGAAAGGATTAAAGTTTTGCAGGAAACACAATTTGCTGTAGAATTTCTATGGATTGAAATTCCATGTAAAAAGTGGAATGCGATGGCAGTGGGGGTGTACTATCGACCACCTGACCTGAATAAGCAAATGGGTGATGAAATGTTCAAAGAAATCAAGGAAGCTAATAAACGTTACAGCACAGTAATAATAACACAGGTACACTACCAAAAAACTGCCTCCAGTTTTGCAACTGATTCCTATAGATTTTGGGGTGCTGAATCCAGGAAAAATAGCCAAAATGTTCCATCACGTCACGTTTTCTTGCAAAATTAGATTTCTTACCCATATAAGGAATGTTCACATAATTTCTTTTTAGCCGACTGCAGTTTATTTTCTTGGCCCAAAATAGAGGTTGTAATGGTTAACTAACTAGAAACACTCCCTCATGATATTTTAGAGTGTTTTGTATTCATTTTATACATTAACAGGACAATTGGGAGGCGGGGGGCTAAATCCAGTACTCGCGCTGGCGCATGTTCTTTCCTGTTCGCCTCGCCTCGTTCGCTCGCTCGCTCAAACACGGTGGTTGCGACATGAACGTTCCTGTCAAATTTCAGTTTCTTGCAAGTTCATTATTACCTTTTGTTTGCTCAGTCGTAATCCAGCTTTATTCCGAAGTGGTTCACTACAGTTGTAGTTTGCAGTGCTGTGTATTTGTGATGGCTCACAGAGCCAGAGGTTGCGTCAACTCTCCGGACAGTTTTTGTTTTATTTGTGGGGAATATACCGTGAAAAAGCGGCAGAGGAACATTTCTGCATTTATTAAAAAAGTATATTTCGCCTATTTCGGTTTGAAGTTAGGCGATCAAGACAAACCGTGGGCTCCTCACAAAGTGTGCAAGACATGTGAGGAAGATCTACGCTTATGGATGAAAGGTAAAAAACAAGCATTTCGTTTCGGAATACCTATGATGTGGCGTGAACAAAGAGACCACAGCAGTGACTGCTATTTTTGCTCTTGCATTGTGAAGGGATACAACTTAAAAAATAAGAACGTAATAAGTTACCCCAACCTTCCCTCAGCAATTAGGCCTATGCCTCATAGCAACGAAGTACCTGTGCCTGAACCACCAAAATCTTTGGATCATATTTGTGTGAACGGTTCTGATCATGATGAGACTCATCAGATGGCTTTTCCCGATGAGTCCAGTACTTCCGAGTTTGAAACTGAACCAGATCCGAAACCTGAACTTTTCTCTCAAGCTGAATTGAATGATTTAGTCCGGGATTTAGGACTCCCAAAAGATGCTGCCCAACTGCTAGGTTCTCGGTTTAAACAGAAAAATCTATTGTCACCAGGAACAACTTTTTATTGGTACTGCAACCGCGAGACACAATTTTTGAAGTATTTCAGCAAAGAGGAAGATTTGGTATTTTGCAACGATATATACGGAGTGATGGAAAAGTTTAAACTCAAGTACCTTGCCCCAACCACTAGGCCACTCCTCCACTTTAGGAGTGGCCTAGTGGTTGGGGCAAGGTACTTCAGGCTGGAAGGTCGGGGGTTCAAATCCCACTAAAGGACAGCAACCTTGGGCCAGAAGGACTGGGGTTTCTAGTCCCACAGGTGCTCCTTGTGGTCTTGGGCAAGCCACTTAACCCTCCATAGCCCATGTTCCCTGTAAAATAGTTATCTCCAAGTTATAATGCCCTGTTCAATGTAATTTCAGTTTGTTCAATGTAAACCGCACTGATGCAGAATAGCGCGGTATATAAGAGAATTAAAATAAAATAAATAAATAAATAAAATAAGTATGATCCTGCTGAATGGCGGCTGTTCATTGATTTGTCAAAAGACAGCATAAAAGGTGTTCTTCTTCATAATGGCAACACATTCGCTTCAGTTCCTATTGCTCACTCTGTTATTCTCCAAGAAAAATACGAGAATTTGGCCCTGATTCTTCAGAAGATTCGTTATGATGAGCATAAGTGGATGATTTGTGGAGACTTTAAAATTCTATCCATGCTATTAGGGCAGCAATCCGGTTTCACCAAATATCCCTGCTTCCTTTGCTTGTGGGATAGCCGGGCCCGCGACCTACACTGGGGGAAAAAAGACTGGCCAATTCGGGAGTATTTGAGACCCGGTGAGAAAAATGTTCTTCATGAGAGCTTGGTACCTCGTGATAAAATTCTATTACCACCTCTCCACATTAAGTTGGGTCTCATTAAGCAATTCATCAAGTCCCTTCCAAAAGATGGTGAGTGCTTTCGGTACCTTTGCTCAAAGTTCCCCCGACTTTCTGAAGCAAAGCTAAAGGAAGGAGTGTTTGTTGGCCCTGATATAAGGAAACTCATTTCAGATGAAGCATTCGCTGAAACGATGTCTGAGAAGGAAAAAGAAGCCTGGGATTCCTTCAAGGATGTTGTTCTCAAATTCTTGGGGAACAGGCGGGATGAGAACTATAAGGATATTGTTGCCAGGATGCTCAATGCCTTCAAAGAACAAGGCTGTAACATGAGCCTGAAAGTCCATTTCTTGCACTCCCATGTGAACTACTTTCCCGAAAACTTGGGGGCGTACAGTGAAGAACAAGGTGAAAGGTTTCACCAGGACATCAAGGACGCAGAGAGAAGGTACCAAGGAAGATGGAACACCACTATGATGGCTGATTTCTGCTGGTTGCTGCTGCGGGAAACCCCAGATGAAAAATACGCCAAGCAGCGCACCAAGAGAAGCATTCGGGGGAAGAAGAAACGGGCCCACCAGGAGATTGATTGACCCAAGAATGACTTTAAAATCTAAACTGTGTTGACAAATATCGTGTTTTTACTAAACTTTGAAATAAAAATTTGCTAGTTATTACCACAGTGTCGGATCTCATTTATTAGAATTTTATTTTCACACCATCGGGTGTTTGTCTTCATGTATTGCAATGATGCGGTTTGCGTTTTCTATTCTTACATACATACCTGTACAACATTTTTTGCACATTTCTTTGCTTTGCTTTGTGTCTAACCTCGCTCTTATATGCTCAATGTTTGTGCACATGTATGTGGCTGTTTTAAGTGCAGACAATTTTGCTACCATCACAGTGTGTTTTGTTGACATTACTCTATTCTTATGTGCTGCCTTGTTACAATTTTCTTTATTCTTATTTGAATAACTACTAAACAATTAGTATAAACAATTCATCCAAGAAACTTTTATCTCGATCGCACTCAATCTGAAACGTTCACCTCAAACTGCTAACCCAATGTATCAAAAAATCTGTACGTGATGGAGCAAATTGGTTACCAGATTTGGATTCAGCGCACCAAAAAATGTAAAAATCAATCGAAACATTAGAGGCAGTTTAAAAAAATTTTTTTTTAGTATACCTGTGTAATGGGTGATTTCAATTACCCCGGTATTGACTGGGTCAGTGTCACAGCAGGACATGCTAGGGAGATAAAGTTCCTAGATGAAATAAATGACTGCTTCTTGGAGCAGACTGGTTCATGAACCGACCAGAGGGGAAGCCATATTAGACCTAGTCCTTAGTGGAACACCAGATCTAGTGCAAGAGATGAGGGTGTTGGGGCCACTTGGCAATAGTGATCATAGAATGATCGCGTTTGATTTAATTAGTGAAGGAGGGATAGTAAGGACATCCACAGTACTACCTTTTAACTTTCGAAAGGGGGACTATGATAACATGAGGAAAATAGTTACGAAAAAACTAAAAGGAGCAGTTGCAAAGGTTAAAGACTTACATCAAGCTTGGGTGTTTTTGAAAAATACTATCTTGGAAGCCCAGACCAGCTGTATTCCATGCTTTAAGAAAAGTGGAAGGAAGTCCAAAAAACTGCGAGCATGGTTTAAAGGTAAGGTCAGAGAGGCTGTTACCAAAAAAGCATCTTTCAGGAAATGGAAAAAAGAGCCAAACGACGAAACCTGGAAACAGCACAAGCACTGGTAAGTCAAATGCAAGGCATTAATAAGGCAGGCAAAGAAAGAATTTGAGAAGACTCTTGCTGCGGAAGCAAAAACACGAAATAAAGACTATTTCAAGTACATTCGTTGCAAAAAACCTGTGAGAGAGTCAGTTGGTCCATTAGATGGTAGAGGGGTTAAAGGGGCACTAAGAGGCAACAAGGCAATAGCGAAGAGACTGAATGAATTCTTTGCTTCAGTCTTTACCGAGGAAGTTGTAGGGATGTTACCTATGACTGAAGTGGTATTTAAAGGTGCGGAAGAATTGAAGGAATTATCGATACATCGGGAAGATATATTACAACTATTAGATAAACTGAAGAGTAGCAAATCACCTGGTCTGGATGGTATACATCCAAGGGTGTTGAAAAAAGTGAAATATGAGATTACAGACCTGCTATTAGTAATCTGTGAACTTTTGTTAAAATCATCTGTAATACCTGAAGATTGGAAGATCGCCAATGTAACGCAAATTTTTAAAAAGGGTTCCAGGGGTGATCCGGAAAACTACAGACCGGTGAGCCTGACATCAGTAACGGGAAAAATGGTAGAAACCATCATAAAGAACAAAATTACTCAGCATGTAGATAGTCATGGCCTAATGGGAGACAGCCAACATGGCTTTAGACAAGGAAGATCTTGTCTTACTAATCTGATATGTTTTTTTGAAGGTGTGAATAAACAGGTAGACAAAGGTGAGTCGGTTGATATAGTGTATCTGGACTTTCAGAAAGCCTTTGAGAAGGTCCCTCATCAGAGACTTTTGTCAAAACTAAAAAGTCATGGGATAGGAGGCAGTGTACTATTGTGGATCGGGAACTGGTTAAAAGATAGAAAGCAGAGGGTAGGGCTAAATGGACAATTTTCCCAATGCAAAAAGGTGAATAGTGGAGTACCCCAGGGATCTGTGCTGGGTCCGCTGCTTTTTGACATATTCATAAATGACCTGGAAAAGGGAATAATGAGTGAGGTTATCAAATTTGCAGATGACACAAAACTATTTAAAGTTGTTAAAACAGATGAGGATTGTGGAAAATTGCAAGAGGATCTTGATAAATTGGAAGACTGGGCATCAAAATGGCAGATGAAATTTAATGTGGACAAGTGCAAAGTTATGCACCTAGAGAAGAACAACCCAAACTATGGTTACACGATGCAAGGTTCCACATTAGGAACCACCACCCAGGAAAAAGATTTAGGCGTCGTTTTGGATAACATTTTAAAACCCTCCGCCCAGTGTGCAGTGGCGGCCAAGAGAGCAAATAGAATGCTAGGTATCATAAGGAAAGGAATGGAAAATAAAACAAAAGATATTATAATGCTTCTATATTGTTCGATAGTGAGACCGCACCTTGAATATTGTGTGCAATTCTGGTCGCCGTATCTTAAAAAGGATATAGTGTTATTAGAAAAGGTTCAGAGAAGAGCCACCAAAATGGTAAAGGGGATGGAAAGATACTCCTATGAAGAAAGGCTAGAAAGGTTAGGGTTCTTTAACCTGGAAAAGAGACGGTTGAGGGGAGATATGATAGAAGTCTATAAATTAATGAACAGAGTGGAACGGGTAAACGTACATCAATTGTTTACATTATCAGAATATAGAAAGACTAGGGGACATGCAATGAAGCTACAGGGTAAACTATTTAAGACTAATAAAAGAAAATATTTTTTCACTCAAAGTGTAATCAAATTCTGGAATTTGTTACTGGAGGATGTAGTAAAGGCTGTTAGTGTAGCTGGGTTTAAAAAAGGTTTGGACAAGTTCCTGGAGGAAAGGTCCATAAACCATTATTAAGAAGGGACCCAAGATATCAATGCTTGACCCAGTACAAGCATTGTGGAACCTGTGTCTTTTGGGGAAAGTGCTAGTTATGTATGACCTCGATTGGCCACTGTTGGAAACAGGATACTGGGCTTGATGGACCTTGGTCTGACCCAGTATGGCATATCTTATGTTCTTATAGTCTGATGTCTACATGGATTGTGTAACCATTACGTCTACATGGATTGCACGTTGTATAAGATTGGTGGCTTAAAGCTCAGTTTCTCTTTCTTTTTCTTGTTATTGTTTGGTTAGGTTTAGTGTGTGTAGTAGTATTTTTGACATGAGTCAGGTTTTTGTGCATATGGATAAATGATTTAATTTTATTTTGTGTCTATATAGTAAAATCCTTGAAGAAGCTGAATCCGGCGAAACTGTTATGTATACGGCATTTTTGGCAGACTTTGAGATATGGTCAGAAATGGAGTGGTTTGGAGTTTAATTCAGGTGGCCTACAGTGATTATTAAATTGGAGCTCGAGTGTTTGTGAATCATATTCCCTTGTTTTTTGAAGGTATCAGTGGTTGTATTTCAGTAGTAGAATATCTCAGAGGATTTTGAGCGCAAGACGTGCTGTCTCTCTATGAGGAGAATTATAATGTTTTTCTATATTTATTTATAATGGGTGCTTGAAAAGCGGCAACATAATCTGTTGGCGAGATCATACGGAAGAGTGGAGCTCCTGAAGATTGTGAACATAATAATTGTATAAGTGGCAACATTAGCTTAAAGGAGTTCAATATATCCACTGATCAGGCCAAATCACGTCAGTTAGCAGTTTTTCTTTATCCATTCACTTTTGCTTTGAGGAATTATTCCTGCCTTTTTCAACAGTTTGAGTGATAAAATTAAGAAGAGATTAAGAAGAGGTTAAGGAGAGATCAAGAAGAGAGTTTTGAAGATTTAGAAGTGCATAAAATGGTTGAGAAAAGTAACGTTCGTTTTCAATATTTATAATTATAATTATGTTTATAGCTGTACAGAATGAAATGATATATTTTTTGATTGTTTATAATATGTAGAAATGATACATGGTGGTTCTGTAGTATTACTTTGGGGATTTTGATGGACTACATGTAAGAGGATGCAATAGTTTGTATAAATGATCGTAACGAGGTAGGTCAGACTCGATGCTCCTCCCCTAACTCTCTCACCTTTCCCCCCCCCACACCCCCTCCCTCCTTTTCCACAAACACTCAGACACCATTCTTTGGGAAAAATTCTGGTTGCAGCTTTATTAACCAATTAACAGATCAACAATCAACACCAATAACAATCCTTTTAGCATACCATATCAGAATGATGTATCACCAGCCATGTCACTAGCAAGGTGAGATCGCCTCCGCTTTTGCCAACTTCCCTCCCACACTTGGCCCTGACTTCACTATGCAATTAGCAAAAGCCAGTCAGGGGTTGTCCGGGTCGGGTGCACCCCACCCCCGTCCCAAGGTTATCCTAAGGCTCCGGACCCCAGAAACCTCTGGGATCCCACCTACCCCCCCCAACACTGCGACACCCTTACTCAACCCACCACCCCTAAAGGGCAGGCGGGTGGGACACTGGCCACCAGACCTCTCCACTCACCTAAGGACCGCTAAGGCAGTCCTGCTCATCCCACCTCTGCTTCCACAACTCATTGGCTCCCCCACGCATGCTCACGCGATGGGGAGCCAATGAGTTTAAATGATGCAGCCCTGTCATGGCCTCTCCTCCTCCCCCCCCCCCTCCCCAGGGACCCAACTCCGGGCTACGCATCTCGCTGCACCGCCCGGTTACCTGCAGCAGGCCTGGACATCGCCACGGAGCCTTACATTAACCGAGGTAGGTCGGACTCGATGCTCCTCCCCCAACTCCCCCAACTCTCCCACCTTTCCCCCCCACCCCCCTCCCTCCCTTTCCACAAACACCCAGACACCATTCTTTGGGAAAAATTCTGGTCGTAACTTTATTAACCAATTAACAGATCAACAATCAACACCAATAACAATCCTTTTAGCATACCATAGCGGAATGATGCATCACCAGCCATGTCACTAGCAAGGTGAGATCGCCTCCACTTTTGCTAACTTCGCTCCTCCACTTGGCCCCGACTTCGCCATGTAATTACCAAAAGCCAGCCAGGGGTTGTCCGGGTCGGGGGCACTGCACCCCCGTCCCAAGCTTATCCTAATGCTCCGGACCCCGGAAACCTCCAGGATCCCGCCACCAGCACAGGTGACCTCACAGTCCCTGCGCCGCCCCCCCCCCCATTCCAATGCCTCCTGCCAGTCATTCAACAGCAAATCCAAACACACCGGGGATAGGTGCACCCCATCTCAGCCATACAATCCCGCACAGCCCACTTCCACCCATGCATGCATTATTTGGTAAGCCCCATGAGCACATACCCAACGGCTGATCTGGCAATTGATTTTAGTCAATCCCCTCGACCAGCGCCACTGGTCCCAACAAACCGGCTGTGGTATAATATCCGACTGCATTATTATTACACCCGGGAACAACTGAAGCACCTCCCCCAGATCTTTCTGCACCGCTCTGATCAGTTGCTTGCAGTTCCAGGCTGACAGATCGTTGCCCCGCAAATGTATTAACATCAAGTCCGGTGAACTTCAAAGATGCCCATTGTGACAAAGCAAAGGGAGCAGCTGTGTCCATCGGAGACCTGGCTCGCCCAGCCATAAGACAGACACCACAGTAGGATCCAGGCCAAGAGTAGGCCCCAAAGGCCACATGACCGCACGGCCACTCGCTGACCTGCCCAATGCACAAACAAATGGCCAATCAGCCAACAGCTATGTGGACCTCACCCTCTTTCTGTAAAAGAAAACAAAATTAGCCACGTGCTTACCCTCACCTACCACCCTGACAGCCGAACATATCCCAAGAATACCTTAGAACGCCATCTACCGATGCATTGCACATCCTGGTCAGACAAACCCGCAGCCGCTGCACTAGTTGCTGCCCCAATGCGGAAGGAGTGTGCCACGAACTGATGCGGTTCCTCCCCTATCTGCTGCAACACTATTCTTAACACTGCTGTAACCTGGAAATGTGTCAACAAACGTGCATCTGCATGTATAAAGAGTACACCCCCCACTGCCAGGCGACACCGCAAGTACTCGTGCAATGCAGCCACCGCGCATGTTCTCCCACCCTGAATCTCCTGTAACACTACCCACCAACCACACCCCTGCTGGTCGGTTTTGGAGAGAGCCAACAGAACCCGCACGCGCCCCCTCTCAACCTGCACATGCTATAGCTGCAGACCACCGACGCTACCTGACCTACTCGAGTCAGCTACCAGCTCCCCAATACGGAAGGCCCCAAAAAATGCCAAGCAAAAAACAGCCTTGAATAATAACACATCATATGTGGATTCCGCCACCGCAGGTAGAGCAGCACATTGCCTCACGAGCAAGTCGTGTGTAATCGGCCGTCTGCGGTCCCTAGGCATTGGCCCCGCCCTCCCCCAACCTTGTAGTAGCCGACGAGTTAAAAACTCACCCCCTGCATGAGCCCATCCCACAGCTCTAGCGAAAACCACAAACCCAGCTAAATGGGAACGGACCGCTGATTTGGACATCCCACTTTTTTTTGCAGCCACTATGTATTGTGCTAACATCTGATCGGACACTGAGTCCAGCTGCCATCCCTGTGCCACAAAAAACTCCATCACCTTATCGCAGCCTCGATGATACGCCGACCATGTTGCTCCGGCTACTGAGCTCCGTAGCAAAGTCAGCATCTCATCTGGCCAACCTGTCATAAGCACTCTGGGACCAACAATCCAGTCGTGTCCGTTCCTGGCGCCAGCTTCGAAACTGGTCCCACTGAACACGAGAAAGAGCATCAGCAATCCCATTAGTACATCCCGGGATATGTTGCGCTTTTATCACAACATTCAATTGTAAACAAGCTAGGACCACCTCCTGCATTAATTCTGCCACTTGAACACATCGTGGAGTATAATGATTGATCACACTAACCACCGCTGCATTATCACACCACATCTATACTCGCCTGTTACGCAGGCGATCTGGCCACAAAGCCAATGCTACAAGCATGGTAATCAGCTCCAAGAAAGCAATATTGTACACTAAACACGCTTCCTGCCACTTCTGCGGCCATCTATCCACACACCACACCCCTGCAAAATAAATGCCCAAACCCGACCCCCCGCCGCATCCATGTATAACTGCAAGTCCACTGAGGAAACTTCCCCCTCCATCATCACCGACGTCCCGTTAAATTCCTTCAACAAGACATCCCAAATTTGCAAATCCACCCTCATCACCCCTGACACCCTAATTCGGTTTCCGCACCCCCGCTGTTGCATCTGCCAACCACCGCAGAAACACCCTATCCATTGTTATGATGCGGCATGTGAAATTCAATGCACTGATCAACGCCTGCAACTCCCTCAAATTCAACTTGCTGGAAGCCATAGCGTTGGCCACCAACACCCGCAACGTCGCGACTTTCTCCTTTGGAAGCCGAGCCACCATATCCCTTGAATCCAATTCCACCCCAAGAAAGGTTAGTCACCTAGTAGGACCTTCCGTCTTACCCTCCGTCAATGGCACACCTAGTTCTCCCGCCAAGTCCATAAAACCGCTCAATAGGCTCTGGCACTCTGCTTAATGCGCAGCTCACACAAATAAAAAATCGTCCAAATAAGGCACCACGTTCTCACAACCCACCTCCTGCACCAACGCCCAATGAAGGAAGGTACTAAATTTCTCGAAGTAAGCACATGACACCAAGCATCCCACAGGCATGCATTTGTCAAAATAAAATCAATCCTCAAACCGAAAACCTAACAACGGAAAACCAGACGGATGCACCGGCAGCAAATGAAACGACGACTCAATATCGACCTTCGCCATCAATGCGCTGCCACCCAAGTGTTGCACCAACTCCCCCTCCTGGTCGAACGACGCATACCAAACCACACACCTACCCTGCGGTATATTATCATTGACCGAGGTTCCCTCCGGAAACGACAAATTATGAATTAACCGAAACGTCCCAGCCTCCTTTTTGGGTATGAGTCCCAGCGGGAAAACCACCAGATTCGGGAACGGCCTCTCCACAAACGGGACTGCAATCCTACCTAACTCTAGTTCCTTTAACAAGTTATCCTGCACGATGGGTGCCAAATGCCGCACCGAGGGCAAATTGTGCGACGTATACACTACCACGTTGCCTGATACTGGGATGATGAAGCCCTCCTGAAATCCCCTTTCCAAAACCTCCCTATCTCCCCACCTCGGGTATTGGCACAGCCGGGTCCGTAATTCCTCCACCCGTATTGGGGTAGGGGCCAGACAGCATAAGTCCGTCTTACTTCGGGACTGGCCCACTAGCCGGCAAGGCCCCTTTTTTTAATGCATTTTGCTGCCGAATGCCCTCTTCCACAAATTGAGTATGCATGGCGGAACTTGCAATCGGGAAAGGGACAGGAGAACTTATTGAATCTCCAGCACACATCTCCTGCTCCTGTACCCCCCACTTTCTGCTGCAAACTGGCTCCCGTAGGCCAAAAGTAATGACCAATACCCACCAGAACCCCACCCCCCGGTTTCACTCCCCCAACTCCCCCCGCACCCGGCTTAGCTGACATTTGAGTCAGCCAGAGATTAATATCCTGCATGCCCCACGACAATAACCTGTTCTCCTCCATTTTATCTCGTCACTTCTTATTGTAGTTCAACCACGACCATCCCTCATGTGTCTGCCTCAAGAATGGAATCTGCGTAGGCTAACAACATCCCATACTGTTCCAGATAATGATGGCCCCATACGCTTGCCAACCGCAAAAAGGCTCTTGTCCAGTTCACCACATTCTGAGACGTTTTCTTTATTCGTCCGGCCTTCTCATCCTCCTTTCTCTTTTTCTTGCTGTCTCCCGAACGCCTCCTCCCCTCCAACAACCGGAAGATATCAATATATCTCCTTTTCCGAATCTTACAACGCAAATTCTTTGGTACACCTTCCCATAACTCTGCATACACAGTCAATGAGGGAGCTCCCCCAACCAGCTTACTCGGCCCATCCCTCATGCCGCCAACCCCTTGTCCCGCACATCTGCCTCTCGAGGATGACGACGACAATCCCGATGATGAGGAAGAGGAGGAATCCGAACCATGTCACCTCCGACATGCATGCTTCCACTTCTTATGCGCCTTTCTCCCCGTTCCTGCCGGCCTGCTCATCTGCTCCAATACTACGCCTGGCTCGTCTCGTAACTCACCTGTCGCCCTCGCATCAGCCGGCAGTACTGTACTTGGCACGGACGCCGCTTGGCCGTCATCCACACCGTGCTGCTGCAGCTCCACCGGTCTCACGCCAGCCAGCTCCCCGCAAACATTCTGTTGTGCCGTCACTCCGACCTCCGGCCGCTCTGCTCCCACCTGGCCTCCGCCTCCTGGCCATGCGGGGTACTGACCCATCGCTGGCACCTGGGGAGACATAAATGAAAACACCGGGGGAGGGACCACCGAATGACATGAAGGTTGCCAAGCCCCGAGCCACTCTGTCCCAGACGAACCTTGCCTACCTCCTAGCCAATGCTCCCATGACACCAAACCCTCTACTGGCCAATAACCCCCTTGACATGCCCATCCAGCAACCAATGGGTGAATACCCTGCCCCCTGAAACTGAGAGCAGCTTGACCTGGAGTGCTCTTGCCTCCCCTGTCTCCCCTAACTTCTTCCCCCATTACCCCTGAGAGCCCGAGTCCCTGCTGTCTCCCTGCAGCCCTTCTGTCCCAAGAGGTGTGCGTATCAGCAGCCCTCTCAGGTACCCCGTATGGTCCACCTCCCGAATCCCCACCCTGTAGCACACCAGACAGAGGAACCAATTCACCCCATCCCGGTCCCCCCCCCCCTTTTCTGGTCCGCGAACAAGACCCCCGTGCCCCCCCCGATCCTCCTTATCCTCTGTGGAGACCTCAACCTCCTCCCCCCTCTGCAAGCCCCCCTAGCTCTATTTCCCCAACCTCCAGCTGCAGCCCTTATTTTATCCGAGGCCCCAACCTCTCCTGCAGTAAGCCCCTCTCTGGCCTGGATTGTTGCTTGCTGCCCGGTGGCCCTGCCAGCCCTCCCAGGCACTGTTCCCTCTAAGCTGTGCGCATGTGCGCACACACACACCTCGCCGAGCGAGCGCACATACTTTACAACAGAGCGCACAAAAATTACGGTTCTGATTCTGATAGAAAACAACACAGACATCTTAAAATTTAAAAGTTGTGATTGTAATTACTATAAATTTTCAGCTTCATTTAGTAATCGTCTATTTTCATTTAATTTGATTAAAATCAATGTGGTGTACATACTGCATTCTGACGTGTAGTCAAATTTTAAAGTATATAACTCCGAGTGTCATTATGTGGCACACAAAAATTTAACCTTCCTTCAAAAGCTGCACAGCTGATATTTTATGCGCACATGGCCTACAGAAAGTTAGAGGGAACATTGCTCCCAGGCCCTCGTACCCGACCCCGCTGGCTCCCTCGTGAAGGCATTGAGACAGAGTAAGCTATCCCCATTTTCACTGCCCTGCTCTCTTCCGCGCTTTTTTTTTTTTGCTTGCCCTTTTAATTAAGCGTTTTTTTTTTTGACAACCCCCAGGCCTATAAGCACTTGCCTGTGTGAAATCTGCCACGCCCACTGCCACTGCCGGGCCCCAAAGCGTGCCTGACACTCTCGCACCCACGTAGATAGACGGGGGAAGGTGCGCCTGCCGCCACCTCTTCAATCAGCCCCGCTGCCCTCGCCGCCACTTCCTTCCGCCGCCTGCCACCGACCGACAACCTCAACCGATCCTCCACATACCGGCCACCGGACATCTCCACTTGCCTAACTAAGGACTGCTAAGGCAGTCCTGCTCATCCCGTCTCTGCCTCCACTGACTCAATGGCTCCCCCGCGCGCTCTCACGCGATGGGGAGCCAATGAGTTTAAATGATGCAGCCCGTCATGGCCTCTCCTCCTCCCTCCCCTCTCCGCGGACCCAACTCCGGGCTCCACATCTTGCTGCGCCTCCCGGTTAGGGGGGTTGGCCTGGACATTGCCACATGGCCTTACATATATGAGAATTTTATGAATTTACAGTTTTAAGAGGGTGACATATAAATATGGAAAAATTTAAGTATGTATGCATATGAATTTATTAACATTTTGATATACTAAAATTATTGTTGATACACACTAGTGTGAATGATAATCCTTTTAGTAAGGTGTTAATTACATCTGGGGAATGTGTTTTCAATTATTGATAAATAATTTTAATTTTATTTTCAAATCTATAATAGTTTTTGCATTGTGTATTTTTGTCACCTTGAGTATTCTACATCTTAAAAAAGATAAAGCAGAATTAGAAAAGGTACAGAGAAGGGTGACCAAAATGGTAAAAAGGATAGAATTTCAGAGGTTAGGGTTCTTTAGCTTGGAGAAGAGACGGCTAAAGGGAGATATGGAGGTCTATAAAATCTTGAGTGGAGTGGAATAGGTAAATGCAAATCAATTGCTCTTTCAATGCTACATGCTACATGCTATGAAGTTAGAAATGGGCACATTTAAAAAACAAAATAGAAGAAAATTTCTCTCAGTACATAGTTAAGCTTTGGAACTTGCTACTAGAAGAAGATGTGGTAGAAGCAATTAGCATAGCTGTATTAAAAAAAAATCTGGGCAAATTCCTGATGGGAAAATTGGAGTCAGTGGCAGGAGCTGTGATTGCAGTGGAAGGCCGTACAGCTGTGGCTGGCTACAATGAGACTGCTATAGAGAATCCCCCAGGCAATGGTAGTTCCTAGGCCCATAGGTCCTTTTGCCAACATATCTCCCTGAGGATTTCCTTCTCTGCTATCAGGGCCATCTTTACCCTACCCGTTTCTTTTCCTTTTAGGTTGTTTCTTCCATATTACTGTTTCTTGTTTTATAATTTTGGGGTATATGAGTTTATAAAGATAAGAGCAAAAGAATATAAGAACTAGCATACTGAGCCAGACCAAAGGTCCAACTTGGCATCAGGGTTGGCGCAAGAGTGATGAGGGGCCATGTGTGGAGACTCATTGTGGGGCCTCATTTGCATATCCATTGGACCTCATTTGCATAAATTACATTTATTTTATTTTAAAATGTATATGTTGCTCATCTAAAATTTTAGGCGGCTTTCAATGGAGCCCTTCACAAGTCTCTTTTTTCTCGTGGCAATGGACTTAGGGGCATGTTTACTAAATATTAATGTGTGTTAAGTGCCACTGTGCCAATAGAAATAAATGGGTGTATCTGCACTTAACGTACATTAACATTTGTGAATGCACCTTAACTTTTAGTAAACATGCCTCTTAATGAGTGTCTGAATACCATTTTCATGGGCAGTGAGGATAAAGGAAGACTATGAGATTTCTACATTACTATACTCCATTGTCAACTGCCAGGAACATTAGGAAGTACTATAGACCCTGCCCATTTAGAACTCATAGTAAACCTACCATAGCATAGCATAACATAACATAACAACACTACCAGGACTCACAAAGTACCAAACCATATCTATCAAAAGGCAGCACTGCAAATATTAAACCAATACATCTCAGAGAATACCAATACATCTCCTACTGGGGAAAGAGAACAAGTGGCACTTTCACATAGAAATTACATGAACAAAATGCATCAGCTCGGTTACACATGCAGAACATAGACCGTCACCAAACATAGATCACAATTTAGAAATATGAAGACAATAATTAAACTAGGAACCCCAAATGCCAAAGTTGGAATGTATGAGGGTTGCTCAGAAAGTAATGCCCCACATGTTTTTTCTCAGTCCAGAATGAAGATAGAGGTGTGAAATTGAAAGGGTAGAAACTTGGAACTTCAAAGGACACATGTGTGTAATTTTACAGTTGTCTGACAAATAGCGAGGCGGTAGTGATCCTTCAAATGGCGTCTGTGAGTGACACAAACAATGAGCTGTGGAGGAGGAGGAGAAAGAGGAGAAAGAAAGTGTGAGAAACATTCACAAACGGTTGTGTGCTGTGTATGGAAGTTCTGCGGTAGATAGGAGTACCGTTGGATGATGGGTGAAGAGAGTAAAGGCAGTAAAGGTGATGATCCGGGACAAAAAGGCCTCCCCCTCAGCCTTCAAAACGCTCCAACAAATCAGAGCAGATGTCTTTCTTTGGCGTTTGTGTTCGGTTGTGAGACTTCGCAGAACCCATCTTGCACACACCTTTGAATATCTCAAAGAGTCAATAATTACCATTGCACTACCTCTACTGACGGAAAGCTGGATGGACAATTCCCAACTCGTGATGCGCCGATCCACATGAATAATGTCATCAGTGCGCTGCAACTTGTCTGGACTGGTGGCTGAGGCAGGACGCCCAGACCGCGGCTGATCTTCCAGTTCCGTTTTACTACTTTCTGAAGCTTTATCTGCTTTAACATAATGATCTTTGCCTCCATTTTTCTTTATTCCTTTTTCATTCACTCAAATTTCACCCTTCCATCCTCAATCCCCATTTACTCTTACAATAACCGGCCAATCATAGATTTTTCTTCTCTCCATCACAAAATCTCTTTTCCCCTCTCCATCCTCACTCTCCCAGCCCCATCTCCTTATTGTCCTCCCCCAACATCAGCTCCATTTTAGTCCCATTCTCCCATTCCCCCGCATCAGCTCATTTCCAGTTCTATCCTAGCCCCCTCCATCAGCTCATTTCCAGTTCTAGCCCCCCATCAGCCAATTTCCATTCCTATTCTAGCCCCCAATCAGCCCATTTGCAATCCTAGCCCCCCAGCCGTTTCCAGTCCTATCCTGCACCCCCATCAGCCCATTTCCAGGTCTATCCTCCCATCATCCATTTCCAGTCCCATCCTAGCCCCCCATCAGCCTATTTCCAGTCCTTTCCTCTCCCAATCAGCCCATTTCCAGTCCTAGCCCTCCCATCAGCCATTTCCAGTCATATCCTAACTTGCCATCAGCCCATTTCCAGCCCTATCCTAGTCCCCTAATCGGCCCATTTCCAATCTTAGCCCCCATCAGCCATTTCCAGTCCTATCCTAGCCCCCCAATCAGACCATTTCCAGTACTAGCCCCCTCCATCAGTCCATTTCCAGTCCTATCCTAGTCCCCCATCAGCCCATTTCCAGTCCTAGCCCCGCCCCCAAAGAGCATGAAACAGGAAATGCCCTTTAACCTCCCAGTAATCAGCACACTGTTGGGCTGCAAAAGAACACAGATGCTGGATTGAAGGAAAACGCCGCTCTTCGCTCCAGCGGCTTTGCAGACATAAGCCGGAGCTTTGGACCTCCCTGGCTCCCTCTGAAGCTGGTCAGGCTGACGCAGGCCGGTCCTGCAAACAGTCGGGAGTTAGGATGCACTCAAACAGCATGTATGGCATGAAGATGGCACAGCACCCTGTGCAAACAACATTCTCACACATGTGTCAGGCCGGCCCTGCTTGGCGTATTCCAAATGTATAATCCAAAAAATATCTTCTTATTATTTGAAGATGCCTTCAGAGCATCACATCATCAATATCAATATGGGCACAGCTATAAATCACAAAAATTGGAAGGAAAAAGATCTCAGTGCTACAAAGCTAAAATTGGCAGCTTGTAATATTTTTTAATACATCTTAAAATGATCTAACAATGATGATCAAAGAGGAAGCATTAGCCCTGACATTGTTGAATATAATTCAAATTGAAAATAAAATCACAGTACAGTAAGTCCCGACTACTGAATTCTATTACCGATGCCTTCCAAGGTGCTAACACTTTCATTTTAATAGTGACTATGAAAACTTATTTCAGAAGGGATCTCTCAAGATTGCTAGGTTTGCTTTTTTAAGTTTAAGATTCAAACAAAAAATCTCCCTAGATCTATAAGAGGGTCTGCAATGTGTGCCATTGACTCAGTGCTGCCTCCTGTCAACCCAGCAGCTCCTGGATTTTCTTGGTGACTTGTAAGTGGATGTAGAGTACCAGGCCTTTTTTTTGAGGTAATGGAGAGTAAAGTGACTTGCCTAAAGCGTACAGGGGGTATCAGACCTGGTCTTCCAGTTATCAGGCTACTGCTCTAACCACTAGGCTATTCCTCCGCTTCATAAAAAGGGGCCTGCCCTATGACTTACTTTAAATATCAGAAGCCAGTAGTTCCTCAACACTGTATGGGACCTTGCTTCCAGTATGCAGTGTTTCATTGTGCACTAAGGAATGCTGCCAATGTGTACTGGTATTTATATATATTATCCAATCAGAACTGACATGATTGTTACGTCATTGGGGAAATTCTATACCAATAGGCTAATGACATATCAATCAGAATAATCAGAATTAGCTTTTATTAATGGAGACACTACAAAGAACAGTTGTTCTGAGATTTAGAAAACAATATTGGAACGACACATTTTTACAATTTGAGCTGATAGAACGAGTATTCAGAGAATACACATATGAAAAGTGGATCAAGATGCGAGGTCCCAGAGAACCCCTAAAAAGATGCATAAGCCAATAGCAAACAAGCTAACCCCAACAGATACCCACCGTTATCCCAAAAAATACCCAGTATGATACTTAATCATTAAAAACACACTGTCCAGTTGATATTATTATTGAGCTTTTATGGTTCAGTTGTCCTCAGTTTGAATATCTATTATAGCTCTCAAATTAATCATCTTTTTCCTCGATCACCTTCTCTACAATGAGAGGGAATGTGATCAATACAGAAATAGCAAAGGTTCATAAAATTATGCTCCATATCCATGCAATGTTTAGTGCATCCATCACTTCTCTATTTAATTTGCTCTTGTTTTCAGTTATTTGAATCTTTAAGAGTCTAGTAATCTTACCTACATATAGCTTATTGCATGGACAAATTAGAATGTAGGCCACAAAAGCAGAGTCACATGAGTGCTCCAGCATAAAGGATACATTTTCTGATTGTATTTAACCTCTATACTAAACCCTTTCTTCTAATGGCAGACGAGGCTGCATATTGCAAGTCATGGCATTTCTCATTAGATGGCATCATGTACAGATATGCTGTGGGCATGCAAAGCGAATACTGGGACATTATAGGGAATACCACACAATGCTGAGGATTTATAGGGAAGACAAGAATATATATGGACAGGTGACAAACACTGAGGTTTCAGGGACACCCTAATAATGCAGGCATGGAATGAGAGGCTAAACAATTTCAAGGCCATCTTTTCAATGATACTGGCAATTAGATAGTGTATATGTGAGGAAAGCACAATGAGGCAATGAGCAAACACCTACAAATGGCATTAGACACAAAAAATCTTAATGGTTTCAACCATCAGAGACACAGAACAATAGTAGTTCACAATTAATCCCAACCTGGGCCTGCTGCATCCCCTGCAACTTGGGAGACTTTGGGATGGAGGGTGTGGGGCTGTACAGCAAGATGAGCTTCTACTGCTACCATCTTATCAGGATCCTGTAGGTTGTCGTGCCCCTTCCTACAGAGCCATAGAAATGACCACTGTCAGGTTATTCATTGCAACTGTCGTAACTGAGAAACCTACTGCTACTCGAGCTTGTAGCTGCTAGACCCTCAGTGCAGATGCTCCATCACATCTCACAGATCAATGTTATCTTGATGGGTGCTGTCCATGTGTCTCTGCAGCAGCTGGTATTTTTTGTGAAAGTGTTGAGGATCCAAGGATGTTCCTCCTGATGCAGGCCTTGGAAGCACTGGGGGACATGGCAAACAGGTCATACCAGCAACTGTGGGAGTGTGAGTTACAGCAGATATTTGCTGTTGAGCTCTAGCTTCAGCTTGCATCCTCTGAAAGATAACCCCATAGACAAAGGCTCCTTTTCAGGCAGTCCCTCTTGAATGCATTCAGAGAGGCTGGTACCCACATCACTGGCCTATGGTCTTGGTCAAGCTGTGGTATGTCACCCTCAGTTGTCTCCTCCTCCTCTTCTTCTGTCTGTTGTACCTGGTGAGATGTCCTTAGGAGCTGTGTTAGAACCCCCCCACCCCCATGGTTGTGATATGCAGGAATAGCCTAAAGGTTAGAGCACTAGCTCAGGAACCAAGCTACCAGGGTTTGATTCCCTACTAGCACACCTTGGGTACGTCACATAATCCTCCATTACCTCAGAAAAATCAAAGTTATCAACATCCCTGTTACAATGTTTGACTGAAATGATAAAGCAATATAAAAACATATTTACAATAAATACATTATGGGACAGACACAGTGGATCACTTTATAGCAACAGGATAAAATCAAAATAAACATAACTATCTCTTATATCTGAACAAATAGGGATGACCTACAGGGAGCGGTGGGTGAACCCCTAAACAAGAGCATGGGGAAGGGAGACCTGCACAGAGCGGCAGGTGCACCTACTCCTACCGCCTTGCTGGGCAGACTAGATGGACCATACTGGTCTTTATCTGCTGTCATATATAATGTTACTATGTTACTATGTGTAGGTAGGCCAGGAGTGTATTATGCCTCCCTGCTGATTTTGTACATAAGAAGCATGGGAAAAAACAGAACATCAAGTAATGTTCCTTTTAGCATATGATTCATGTCTCTGAAGTGTGGCTGTCTACAATAGTAACTCATCAGCTATAAACATGCTTTTAATATGTGCAAGTGGCTTTCAGCAGATTGTCTTTCTACATACTATATCCCAGTTACTAATAGTTCATCCAGGGTAGTTATTTAAAGGCCCATTCTGGATGTCTGGGAACTCTATCCTTCTGCTCTTGCTACCTTTTCTCTCTTATCTCAATCTAAACTCCTCCTTGGGAACTCCACTCCTATGGTAGATCCCTTTTATCTGTGCTGTTCTCTGCCACTGCCAACTCCAGACTTTGTTCATTCCATCTTGCTGCTCCATACCCCTGGAACAAACTACTTGAGTCAGTGCATTGGGCTCCTTCTCTGGCCCTATTCAAGTCCAAGCTGAAGACCCACTTCTTTGAGGCTGCTTTTGGATCCTGATGCTGTCATTCTCTTGCACACTACTTATGTGTATCTTGCCATACCAGTTTTGTGATGTTTTTTCATCTTCATTAGATTGTAAGCTCTGATGAGAAGGGACTGTGCCTTACATCTATTTGTGCAGAGCTGCATATGCCTTGTAGTGCTCTACAAATGATTAATAGTGGTAATAGTCCTGCTGCATTATAGGGCCTGTAGCATTGCTTTCAAGGGTCCAAATACAGGACTATAAGTACCACAATGCATAGGAATATCACTTCCAAACCAGGAAAGACCGCAAAGTGTACCTCTAGAGGCTGGTTAAAATGACAGCTTTGTGTTTGGCAATACTGAATACATATGTTCGAGTCCTTACCCATTCATCATGTAAGCTTTGCCAAAGTGCCATCAATCAGTTAGTTTGAGGGGTTTATCACTGGTGGGACAGCATTACAGGCCTGGTGTGCTCCTAGCTTGTCCCTTCAATAGAACCCTCAGCAAAGAGGAGCCTGAAACACAGTAGCCAAAGTAACAAAGCATCACCATTCTGTTTCCTCTCCTCTGTGGATACCACCTTCCCTTCGAATCTGCTTTACCATGTATTTAATGTGAAGATCCTGATGGAGACAGTGCAGACCACATACAGCAGACATGAGGGAAAGTAATATAGGAAAATTAACCATTCAAACTAGGATTCCCTCTCCAAACTCTCTTTTGTTTGCCTGGGGCTCGAAGGGTCCATTCACAAGGAAACAGCTCAAGATTTATTTATTTATTTTATTTATTTATTATTTTATTACAGTTTCTTATATACCGCGCTATTTAGAATCAGCGCGGTTTACATCATAACAAAAACGACCATAACGACAAACTGTCAGGTTTTACATTGAACATAGATATATGGAATGGCCTGTAATTCCTATATATAACCATAACCATATAGTCCTATATATGACCATATAGTCCTCAGATAAACCTTTGCTCTCTGCAGCCATAGGCATCCCGGCAGGCTACCAAATTTATTCCATCTAGAAACTTTATCTCCTAACCTGTCCTGATGTAACATTGACCCAATCAATACCGTAGTAATTGAAATCACCCATACTTAGGCCACCTGGTAGGACGAGGTATGGTCCGACCCCTGTTAAAAAAGGTGGAAAGTGTTAGGGATTTTCCTATGCCCCAGAACAAAAAACAATTAAGGAGTTTCTTAGGCCTTATAGGCTATTATAGACGTTTCATCCCTCATTTTGCTGAGGAAAGTGCCGTGTTCACGGACATGTTGAAAAAAAATGCCCCAAACCGGATACAATGGACCATAGAGGCCGAGGTCGCTTTCAAAATGTTGAAAGGGAAGCTATGTAAAGCACCGGTTTTACGCGGTGTAGATTTCCACCAACAATTTATAGTCCAAACGGATGCTTCTGAAACTGGGTTAGGAGCCGTCCTTTCACAGACACATGAAGGAGTAGAACATCCAGTCATGTTCTTGAGCTGAAAGTTATCCCCAGCAGAGGAGAGGTACTCCACAATTGAGAGGGAATGTCTGGCGATTAAGTGGGCAGTCGAAGCCCTGAAATTTTATCTGACCGGGAGAACGTTTTTACTGATCACTGACCATGCACCATTAAAGTGGTTAAATCAGATGAAGAATAACAATAGCCGCTTAACTCGATGGTACATGGCGTTGCAACCCTTCGAGTACAAGGTGGAGCACAGAGCAGGAAAACTGCACCATAATGCGGATGCTATGTCACGGATTACGTGCTGTGCGGATGAAGAAAAGCCAGCCCGTAATATCTTAAGAGGGGGGATATGTGATGGAGCTGAAGCCATTAAAGCGATGGATGTAGAAAAAAACTCTCTTTCTTCTGAAGCAACTGAGTTACAGAGGGTGCAATTACCTAGAAGTGCAGCTAGAGGGAGCAGGCACGAGGCTGCAGAAGTTAAGCTGACACACCCAGGTTGTAGCAATGCAGTAACTAATCAAAGGCACCTGGGTAGAAAGCCAGGAAACTCATTTGGAGAATGCCTTCTTAAGCAGTGCTCACAAGGAAGCAGACAGAGAGGATCTAAGGGGGAACTCGAGAGAGGATCTAAGAAGGAACTCGAGGGAGGACCTTTGAGAGAGAGAGAGAAAGGATCTTTGATGGAAGGACCTGAGGAAGGAACCTAATACACTGCAAGGCAGAGAAGCTTGGATACATGGAAAAGCAGAGCTAAGTTCCAGGGAGAACAAACCCAGCTTAGAAAGCTCCAGAAGCCAGTCTTCAAGGAAGACGGTGACAAAGGGAGAGTCTCTGGTGGAGAGAACACCAGCAGCAAACGCTACAGAGATCCAAGGTACAGTGATACTTCCTTTATTAAATGGATGCTAGGTCCTAGGAAGGCTGATAACCTAAAAAGCCATTCTGAGAAGAAGCAGAACTGGAGGAGGTTTTGTAACCCTGTACAGAGAGGTATAGGGAAAAGCACTAATAGTTATTTGCTAAACCCAGGCCAGCAAGGCTGGAAAGTGGGGGAAAGAAATACTGAACTGAAACCTGTGTTAACCAGGGAAAGCTCAGGATTAGAAGACACCACGAGTGAGCTAGAACCCATGCAAATTGAGTTTGCAGAACCAGAACCGTTGATGCTTGAACCAATGGACTGTTCTCTGTGTATCACTGAGAGCCTGGAATCTCTTACCGAGATATAACAGCAGCACATGTTTTAAAGTACCTTTTGCTTCTGTTAACACTGAAGGAAGAAGTTTTGTCTTGTTTTTCTTGCTGTTTGAGAAACTTGCTTGGATACAGAGAACTGTGGAGCATTTGTAACAGGTGCTGACCTTTTGTAAATATTCTTGGCACTAAACCTGAAGTAAGGTAATTCTACTTTGCTGCCCTTGCATGATAAAATCCACTGGAGAGGAGAGCCCATCACATATCGGTCACTGTCCCTGATCTTGTTAAGGCTACAAAACTCACAAAAATGCTCCCAGGCTTCCAAAATATTTCTGGCTAGTGCGTTCGGCCAAGGAAACCCATTGATAGGTCCCACACTTTGGCCCAAACTTCCAGACTGCTGCTGGAAAGAACATTCTGATGGCACAGAACAATGAGAAAGGGCATCAGCAATGTTATTGTAGAATCTCATAATATGTTCTGCCTTAAAGGTGATATTATGCATTATGCAGAGCATAAAAATTTCCTGGGGCAGCGCCATCACCACTAGTATCCTGGCATACATCTCGTGTATTGCTTGGACCACCGCCAAATTATCAGTGTAGAATGTAATCACCCTGTTAGCCAATTGAGGAGCCCAGATAGACAGGGCTGCCATCATGGGGAATAACTCCAAGGATGTGATATCCTCATTAGCGCCGAAGGAGTGCCACTCGCATGGTCAAGACTCCGAGTCCCAGGCCCCCCAGAAGTATATCCCAAAACGGGCCCCCCCTGACACATCCGTGAACAATTCCAGGTTGCAGTTTCATCAGGGGGAGTCCTGCCAGAAGGCTAAGCCATTAAAGGCCTTCAGGAAATGTTCCCCAGACTTGTAGGTCTTCGCATATGCTCTTATCAACCCTGATGTGGTGGTGCCTCTGCTTGACCTTCCCTTGTCACAAGAGTCAGTGGCGGCAGAAAATCTGCCCCATCGGGATCACCTTACAGGTGAAACATAATAAACTGAGCAGAGATTGAAACTGCTTTGATTTAGCTTTCTGCTCTAATCTAGCTTTTTGCAAGCCTCTCATTTGGCCAATTATTTATTTATTTATTTAAATGTACTGCCTTTTCCTACAATCAAGGCGGTCTACACAGCAAACAATCAACAAAATACTGTGTCTAGTGTGTGCATGCATTGATCAGTGAGTGCGTGTGTGAGTAGATGGTTGTTGATTCTTGGTGAGCTATATACAACGTGCGCTATTTATAATACTATGTACATCAGAACTATACTTCAATACTATGATCGTGTCATGAGGGGGGGTGGTTGAGCTGGGGTATTGTCTGTTGCATAGTTTAGGTGATGTCACCATAGTGCTCTATGAAGAGGGTCATTTTTAGCAGTTTCCTAAAGTCCTTAATGTCTGTTGTTGACCGTAGCTCATCAGGGAGGGCTTGTATGTCTAGCTCAGTTCTGAGGAATGTGTCCTGCAGGTTCCATGATCTTTTCTGCCACCAGAGGTTCTCCAAACTGTTGTGCGATGGGCTTGCAAGAATCCAAGATACTTTTGCACTCCTCAAACCTGGCCCCCATGAACAGGAAATCACCTAGGTAATGAACAACTGAGCCAGGCCCAGCTATTTCTTCGACCAGCCAAAACAGGAATGAACTGAACTGCTCAAAATATGCCCCGGAATTGAGCAGCCCATGTACATACATTTGTCATAGTAGTCTTCGACCTCGAAGGTGAAAACCGAATAGATGAAAAGACTATGGATGCATTGGGAATAGTCAGAATGCCATCTCTATCTCTGCCTTAGCTAGTTGTGCCTGTGGCCCAAATTCCAAATGATTGCTATGACCTGGTCGGTAGACGTATATCTCACAGAACACAAAGAAGGATCAATATGGTCATCAACCAACTCGCCCATAGGACAGAACAGGTTGTGTATCAAACAGAATTTGCCTGGCTCCTTCTTTGGCACTATTCCCAATGGGGACAACACCATATCCGGGAAAGGGGAGGGGGGGGGGTCCCCAGTAGGACCTGCCACCCTTCCCAAGATGTTTTCCTTGGCAATTTCTTTTTCTGCACCACCTGAAGGTGCTGAAGGAAGGAAGGGGAGTTGCGTATGGTGTGCAAGGAAGTGGGGGTGGAGGATATAATAGGGAAACCTTCAGCAAAGCCATCCGATAATGATGCTTACCCAGTCCTAGTGAGGGTAGGACCATGGCTATGGATGCATGCTCTCAAGCCTGATGTGCAAGGGAGCCATGCCCTTTGCTGGGTCATTGGGGCAGTTGCTTAAAAGGCTTTCCCTTACTGGTGGATCTACACATGGAAGCTGAGTGGTTAGCTCCACAGATCGAACAGGCATGCCGGGACTTACATGAGTTCCATGTTCAGCTGCTGGTAGTTCTGTGTACAGCTGCTGGTATTATACTGGGAGCACTATCGCCACCCTGGTGCTGGTCCTGAATGTCACCCATCTGGTCACCGGATCTTAGAAAGATATAGCAGAATTAGAAAAGTTACAGAGAAGAGCCACCAAAATGGTAAAGGAGATGGAAGGATACCCGTTGGGAAAGGCTTAAATTGTTAGGGCTCTTCAACTTGGGAAAGAGAAGGCTGAGGGGAGATATGATAGAGGTCTATAGATTAATGAATGGAGTGGAACAGGACAATGCAGATCGGTTGTTTACGGCATCCAAAAGTCAAAAGACTAGAGGACATGCAATGAAGCCACAATGTAACCCATTTAAGACTAATAAGAGAAACATTTTACCTGCAATGCATAATCAAACAGTGGAATTTGTTACTGGAGGGTGTAATAAAAGCTTTTAGTGTATCTGGGTTTAAAAATGGTTTTGGAAGATCCATAAACCATTATTAAAGAGGACCTGGGAAATCCACTGCCTACCCCTGAACGAGTATAGTGGAACCTGTGTCCTTCAGGAACCAGCCAGGTACTTCTGGTCTGGATTAGCCACAGTTGGAAACAGGATTCTGGGCTTGATGGACCCTGGTCTGACCCAGTATGGCAGTTCTTAAGTTAATTTATAACCTCTAAGGCAAACGGAACTGTTTTGCTTTTTTTTTTTTTATCAACAATTAAAACCCAAGATCGTGCCTTTTTCCAAGCTTTAAGTTATCAAATGATCACTGTCTGCCATCAGCTTTCCCTCTAAACTGTTGCAAAATCCAAATTCCTCATCTGGTCCCAACTGGGTTACCTATTCTTCATCTGGGCCCAGGAGTCCTGCCATTAATCTGCTGTCCACCAGCACCATACATATATACCCCCAGCAGTCCCACTTGATAAAATGTGAAGGCCCCTTGCAATATTGCAAGTTGTCCTGTAGATACATGATCTAAAGCCAGGTCTCAAACCAGTAAGCCTCCAATTTTATGCACACTGCATCACTGTATTGAGCCACAGTACTGAGATGTGCCATTACAGCCACCAGAGGGTAGCATCACACCAAACCATTGATAGAATTTTTTTTTTTAATTAACTTATCCCAGAATGCAGTAGAATGAACATTCATAAACAAGACTGGATCTGAAAGCTTTCTGTGGAAGTAAGTTCACAGGGCAGGACTGGGCTCAGTTAGATTATTTAGTCCCATTTTAAAAGATTCCTATTGAGATGGATGGAAAGGAATCATAAGAAAAGGAAACCTAGCACGAGTTTGAAAGCAATGTTTCATGGAATATATATATATATATATTAGTAAACTTACCACACCAGCTAACCCAAGCCTGTATACCACCACCACTGCCTACCACACCCCACAACCACTGCCTGACTTCACCCACAAACCAGATGGATGTTCTTATTGCTCCTTTTTACCCTGGCAGCCATGAGTTACCTCTTACCCATGCACAGCCTCGATGGAGACCATACTGTCTTGACTCCCCCCTCCCCCCAAGGACCGTCATTGTAACTGGGAAAGTTCCCAGGACCACATGGCAATACGGGGGGGGGGGGGGGAGAGTTGGCATCCACAAATAGCCCTATCAGCCTTCTCTGCTCCAGCTCTCATGCCTCCCCTAGCTGCAGAATTGAGCATAGGTTTGCCAGGACTGCATGTTCCTGCTTGACCCCTGGCCCCAGGGGCTGCTGTCCAGACACACAGCTGGCCATGTGTTCTCCTGCACTGTCCTCCCCCCTGGCCATAAATAACAACCTGAAGCACAAACTCACCATCTCAGAAGCAGCAAAACTATGCGCTCACGCCCCTTACTGGACGGCTGGCAAGTAGGGCAATTCCTAGGGCAGGGAGTGCCAGGCAGGAGAAAAAGGAAAATGCATGGTCCTTCTCTGTCTGAACCAGAGGGGCAAGAATGTGGCCCATGGCCTGAAGACCCCTCTTAAGGCCGGCCATGGCCTGCCCCCCTGCCACTCTGCCCCCACTGCACAATAACTCCTGCCTGTCGCCTCTGCCCTCTTGTGCCCGGCAGCTGATAATCCAGCCAGCCGGGTCTTTACAATTAATTATACAATGGTTTAATCCACAGTCACACTATAAATTAACTAAAACTTAATACCTAGTATACTCAAATTTTCTTCAGTCCCTAGGATCTGCCTATCCATCTCTACCAAATATACACATAATACACCTTATAATGCTTGCAAAGAAAGCAGGTTGAAATAATTTAAACAGTAAGGGGGCTAATTACCAAGCTGTGGTAAAATCTTGGATTTCACTGTAACTTAGCTTATTGCTGGAGTTACTAACCTGCAGTAATGCAGTACTGCAGGTGAGTAACTCCTACACTAAAGGAATAATACAGCTTGTGGCAACTACCGCAAGCTGTGTTATTCCAAGGAAAATATAATGGCAACTCAAAGCTAGTATTATTTTTCCTGGACAGGAGCATCGGGCCTCTAACATTGCTCCTGGCTGCAATCTTAAAGGGGCCAAGTGGTCAAATTGCCAATATTGGCCTTGTTGTCCCCACCTCCCGGCACCACCAAGGAGCAGGACACTCCTCTCCCCAAATAACTCCCCCCAATGAATGGCTTCAATCCCCCAACTCCCCTAAAGACTCAAGCAAAGACCCATTTCCCCTTTCAGACCCCCCACCTTCCAGACCTCAATCTGCACCCCTCCCACTCCACCTATTAAGGACTACATGGGTCTATACTATTGAATGCCTGATGGTCTAGAGGGCCACAGATGAGAGTGACCCCCATTCATTCCCATCCAGGCAGGTGCCAGGTTCAAAAACACAGCTGCGATCCCCTAATAGTAGTTGTGCAGTACTACTGCTGGGATTGACCCGTAATGGTAGTACAGTGAGACTAGTGCGAGGGGCTCCTGAGCACCATTTTCAATCTGGCACTAGCTTGGAAAGGAGTAAGTATAAGGTAAGCTCAGGGAGGCCTTAGAGCCTTAGATGGGTGCATGGGGGGGGGGGGGGGCGGACCAGTTTTTGAGGGGATTGAGTGTCTGATGTTCTCAAGTCTTTAGGGGCAGGGGGTTGCAGCCATGTTTGTGTGTGTGTGTGGGGGGGGGGTATTTGTGGGGTTCCCTGCTCCTTGGTGTTTTCAGGGGTGGGGACCCCTAGACCACCGGTGATACCTTTACAACATGGCTCCTTTAAGATTGCAGCTGGGAACATTGGACAGTGTGTTAGCAGGCTAATGCTCCAAGTGAAAAAATAATGGCAGCTTTGAGCTTGCATTAGTTTTCCATAAATAATGCAGCATGTGGTAATTACTACAAGCATCATTATTCACTTATACATTTGTATGATTTGTATCTCATTAGTATTCAATGTGCGTTGTAGTGTCAAATTGTGCATTGAGATAAAATAGCACGTTATTATCCTTTAACATGCCTTAAGGATCATGTAATATGCATTATTGCTATACAGTAACACACTTTAATAACTATCCCCCTAAATCTTTCTGAGAAAACCGTTGCTGTTGTCTGCAACTCAGTCAGAAGGGTTGACAATAAAGCTGATAATATTGATGTCCATAAATCAAATGCAACATATTTTTTGGAGCCAGCTTCAATATTGTCTCTTTTGCCCCCTTTTTCTTTTTAGCAGAAAGAAGCCAGACTGATGGCATGTGAGAGTTCTACATCACACGTGACATTAGTTTTTGGCAATCTGATTTTTTTTTTAAAGAACAGCCTAAATGTTCAGTTATGCCTGTCTGTCTTCACAATTGGGCAGCCTTTAGTGACTTTGTCCGCAGAAAAGAACATCAAATTCTCTCCATCATTTTAGTGTAGTTCCGACGTGGCATTTTATCAAGCATCTCTTGCACAGATCTTCCTCTTATACTACTTCTAAGCTGACAGCTTTAGGATATACTGTCATTAATCTTCACTGGACCATAAGAGTAGGCCATTGGATGATTTATTGGAATTACCTGTTCTGTGCAGTCTAGATGAGCTGTGTTCAACTGCATTTACTGTCTACGATTCCATACCTGTATGTCTAAGGAGAACAAACACTTCTGTTTCTCATTTGCTTTATGTGATAAAATGATGACCTATTGCTTATAGACCTAATATTTGTAAAGACTATTCTGTTATACAGTATTATTTGAAATCATGTGCTGAAAAAAGGTTTAAAAAAGGATGCCATTTGGCATGTCCACACATCATACTATTTTTGCATAAATGAAAAAAATTGAATTTAAATTAAAATAAAACATTTTTCATGATTATTTATTTATTTATTTATTTATTTTATTTATTTATTTATACATCTTTTCTATACCGCCACTTCCAGAGATCAGTGGCGGTTTACAGGTAACATAAACTTTAATAATGGAGTACTATTATTTTACATAGAACAGATTTAGAACAATGAACATTCAACTATTAATTGTAACTTATAGATACCAGGAGATAGTAGGAGAGGTAGGAACATTTGAACTGGGTAAGAATTAGATAAAGTTATGCTTTAAAATGAACTGGTTATTTAACATGACCACTTGCATGAGCATTATTATGACATTCAATGAATGACAACAATCTAGCAAATTTGGAATAACTCCCCTGGGTTTTTTTATGATGTGCTACAACACAATCTTTGGATAATTCTTATTTTGACCTAATGAAAGTTGATTCAGATTAATAGAACCCATTTTGACCCATGCACCACCATGTAAGGTCCTCTAGGTTCTGCCTGTTTATTTTCTCTTTTGCTAGTGCTTTCTTTGTTCTCTTTTCACTGGGGAGGGGGGCGGAGGCAAAGAGCCAGCAGGAAGGGGGAGGAAGGAGGCAGAGAAAATAAGGGAGAGAGAGAGAGAGAGAGACAAAGAAGCGGCATCAGAAGGCAGAGATGAGGGAGGGAGGCAACTTTAGGAGGAAGAGAGAAAGGAGAGAGGCATGGCAGCATTGGCACAACCATCAGGCAACCTAGGTGGCTGCCTAGGGTGGCGTCTTGGGGGGGGGGGGCAAAGAGCAGGGCATTCAAAGCTAAACAATAGCTTCTGATATTTAGGGAAGGCATGAGATTTATGATTGGCTTAGGACGCCAACCTCTTGAACCAACTCTGGGGCTGGCCCTGAGCATTGAGGGGAAGAGAGGAAGAAAGGCAGCAATAGAAAGGAGGCTGCATCAGGTGGGATAGTGGGAGGGAGGCAGCAATAGGAAGGAGACAGAATGGATCACGTGGTCAGGCAGATGGGAGGTGGCAATGACAACATGAGGTGGGCAGGCAGAAGGGAAGGTTATAATATTGGGCTGGAGGAACATAAGAACATAAGATATGCCATACTGGGCCAGACCAAGGTCCATCAAGCCCAGTATCCTGTTTCGAACAGTGGCCAATCTAGGTCATACGTACCTAGCAGTATCCCCAAGAGACACAGGTTCCACAATGCTTGTATTGGGTCAAGCATTGATATCCTGGGTCCCTTTTTAATAATGGTTTATGGACATTTCCTCCAGGAACTTGTCCAAACCTTTTTTAAACCCAGCTACACTAACAGCCCTTACTACATCCTCCGGTAACAAATTCCAGAGTTTGATTACACGTTGAGTGAAAAAATATTTTCTCTTAGTTGTCTTAAATAGTTTACCCTGTAGCTTCATTACATGTCCCCTAGTCTTTCTATATTCTGATAGCGTAAACAATCGATCTACGTTTACCCGTTCCACTCCATTCATTAATTTATAGACCTCTATCATATCTCCCCTCAGCCGTCTCTTTTCCAGGTTGAAGAGCCCTAACCTTTGTAGCCTCTCTTCATAGGAGTAGCCTTCCATCCCCTTTACCATTTTGGTGGCTCTTCTCTGTACCTTTTCTAATAATGCTATCATGGAGGAAGGGAGGCATTATCAAGTGGGAGCGAAGGAGGGAGACTTCATGGGGCAGGAACTGAGAGAGGCATTAGCTGCTTCACTCAGTTTAAGTTATCCCTATCTTGATTAATCCCACCTACTGTTTAACATTACTGTCTTAGTTCTTCTCAACCAAATTTCCTGTTTAGTGTAACTCTAGTTTTCTTATGTGTTCTTTGTCCATGGCTTGTTGGTTTGTCTTGGCTAGAGTGTAAGCTCCAAAGGGCAGGGGCTGTTTATTATGTGTCTTGTTAAAGTATTGTGTTCACCTTGTAGAACTATTGAAATCATAATAACAACAATAATAATAATAAATCCAAGGATGAAAGTGTAGATCATATAATTAGCAGCTGTAGCAAAATTGCACAGACTGCCTACAAACAAAGGCACAATAGAGTGGCAAAGATCATCCACTGGAATTTGTATAAAAAAATACAGTATTCCCGTTGAAAAACAAATTTGGGAACATATTCCAGAGAAGGATGTAGAAAATGAACTAGTCAAGATCCTGTGGGACTTCTGAATACTAACAGACAGGCATTTGGAACACAATACAGCTGAGATTATAAGAGGAGAAATGGGCATGAAATCCTTACTAACACTGACTGCAGAAGAAAGAGTGTCAAAATCCTGGTGTTAGAAAACTGTGAGCTCAGCCTTCATTGCCAAGAGATTTAAGTGAGCTGATAGGTATCTACAAAGCATCATGGAGTGGAGGAGTGCCCTAGTGGTTGGGGCAAGGTACTTCAAGCCAGAAGGTCAGGGGTTCAAATCCCACTAGAAGACAGCAACCTTGGGTTGGAAGGACTGGGGTTTCTAATCCCACAGGTGCTCCTTGTGGTCTTGGGCAAGCCACTTAACCCTCCATAGCCCATGTTCCCTGTAAAATAGTTATCTCCAAGTTATAATGCCCTGTTCAATGTAATTTCAGTTTGTTCCATGTAAACCGCACTGATGCAGAATAGCATGGTATATAAGAGAATATAAATAAATAAATCAGCACACAGCTCATTTGAATCCCATAGTAATGAAGATGCTAACTGTTAAACCCATTTGCACAGAAGACCTAAATGCTGAACCAACAGTTTTTTAAGGCCAGGTAGGAGGAATAAAAAGCTGGCTTGTTCCTCTGAGGCTAGCATTAGTGAGGGTTTTGAGGTGTGATCCAAATCTGAAATAGATACATTTTGTTTCTGTGGGTCTATGCTTTCTCTTGTAGGTCAGGACCAATGGTAGGTTCTATGTCTATGAATTTAAAGACATCATTGCTCTTGGTAGTGCTTCTATAAACTACTCCTAATTTTCAGTTTTATTTCCAAAATTCTTTGAAATACAACTATTAAAGAAAGGAACATTGTTTATTTATTTTAAAAAATTTGCATTCCGCTCTATAACCTAGGCAGATCACAGACAACATATACAAGTTGTAAAAACAAAACAAACATGTGGAGCCCCATTCCAGGAGGGGGACGTCAGGGCAGTCCGGATGTCCCCGCTGAAGTCAGAATCGGACACAAGGATGGCCCGGCAAGCCCCTCCTATCTGCGAGGACATCCTCCCCACAGGTGCCCCAAAACCCCACCATTCGACCCACGACTGGCCTTCCACGGCCTGGATCGGGTGATGGGGACCCCCTGCACCTGGCCCCATCCCAGGGGTGATTCCCCTGCCCCGATTCACAAACAAATGCTGCTTATGCCACCTCTGAGATGGTATAAGCAGTATGCCCCAGCAGGTCCGGCATCACATACATGACTGTGACCTGAATCAGTCCTGTATGTGCCTGGCTCCTTCCCTCACCGGCTCTCCCCGTCCTGAAGCACATGACATATGGGGAGAGACGGTGGGGGAATAGCATTTAGGCGGATTGCGGGGCTGCATGTTCCTGCTGGTCATGTAGCCCCACAACCCGCATTCTGGAATGAGGGCCATAATCAGGAGTACATCAGCCACCAAATTAGATTACCCAGAAATGGTCTCATAAAGCAGCCAAGGCAAAAGCCTGTAAAAACAAGTGTGTGTTTAATTTTCAACAGAAAATCAGAATTTCAGACACACAATGCAGGTCATGTGGTAAAGAGTTCCAAATGCTCAAAGCAATCATAGAGAAGATCCTATTCCGAACTGTTCAAAAATGTGTTTTTCAGAATGAAGGTACATCAAGTAGCAATGCATCCTGGGAGCAAAGTGACCATTTGGACAATAAATTCATATAGAGCTGAAAGGATCAAGGAGGAATACAGATGTTGTGATATCTCATCAAAACGTTTACTGCCCATCAATAAATGGGCAGCTGCATTTTGAACAAACTTTAGAGGTCAAAGTGCATAAAATGGCAAACCATACAAAAGACTAGTAAAGTAGTCTAATGGGGCTAATACCAAAGTCTGGACAATAGAGCGAAAATTTTCTGTAGATAGATACAGCTCAAGTCTCCGAAGAAGATGTAACTTAAAGTAGTTTTAGCCAATTTTTGAATGTGAGATTGCATATTTAGCCAAATCTCGAACATTAGAACTAACATTTGGGAATGAATGATTGGCCTGCACTGATAAAGGTACAGGATCTGGAAGGGCCCAAGATAGATATAATGCCTCAGTCTGCTTGACATTTAAAGCCAGATTATTCAGAGTCATCCAAGATTTTATTGAGGAAAAACAGAAATTCTTGTGGAGACACATTCCATAGAGTGCTTTCAGGCCCCTGTGCTTCCGATCGGAATGGGACACACAGAGGTAGATTTGATTCTGATCCCACAGGGGCTAGACGTGCCCTGCGAGATCAGAATCGGGTCTAGGATCAGTACATGCAGGCTGGGACCTGATTCGGACCAGCCTGCACATACAGACCCCTGCCCGGCTAACTCAGTCAGGCTCCTGAATGATGCCACGGTGCCATGGTGTCTCATTGCCATGGCACTGTGGCTCCATTCAGGAGCTGCGATCCCCGGCTGCTGGCCACATTCTTCTTTCTCCGCAGTCCGACTCCTGATCTGGCCTTTCATGGCCAGGGTCAGGCTGTGGGGAATCCCCTGCATTTCCTCACCTTTTTGATGCCACTTGGGTCTGTCATCCCCCATCCAGTTTGCCGACCCCGGACATAGAGGGCTGACCTCAGAATCAGCTCTGTACATCCGGGGTCACAGACTGCCCATGCCCCTCCATCTCTCCGCCTCCGCAATGCCCCCGACTAAGTCTCCCTCTACAAACTCCTTGCTTGTACAGGGAGGCTTCTGCCGGGAATGGAAGGGGGCGAATAGTGGGGATTGACGTCCAAACGTGTGTCCATCCCTGCTATTCGCGGGACAGAATAGACCCCATACTGTATTTCATTGAATCCTCTAAGGAGGAAGACATCAGGATGATAAACTGCACATCACCAGTATAGACTCGAAATTTAACATCTAGAATATTGAAAATCTTATAAATAGGAGCAATGTAAATGTTGAAAAGAATAGCAGATAAGGTGGAGCCTTGAGGAACACTGGCTGTTATAGGCTGCCAGGAAGAATATTTACCAGCTGACTGCACTTGAAATTGTCTATTAGACAAAAAAGGAGAAAACCATGAAAAAACTGTTTGACAAATGCCAATATCAGAAAGTCTAGATGGTAAAAGAGAGTGATCTACAATATCAGTTGCAGCCAAAATGTCCAACAAAACTAATAAGAATGTTTTATCCTGGTCAAATCCAATAAGACATTTATCCATTAAGGATAAAAGGAGTAATTCTTTATTCTTTATTCTCACATTTGATATACCGCCCAGGCAAGTGCATCAGGGTGATTTACAATAAAAAGGTAGCTGCGAAAACAAAAGAGCAGAAAGGAACGCCATTATCAGACAGGACAGGAAAGAAACAATCATAGTACAGGGCAGAGGGAAAGTATAGTAAGGGGAGAGGTGAAGAGAGGATGGCCAATTTATGTTTGTGGAGAGGGAGGTCAAAGGCAACATGAAAAAGGTGGGTTCTGTCCCATGGTGGGGCAATATCCAAATTGAAAATTAGATAACACACTGATGATCAATACATTTGAAGTTGTTTCAGAAAAAAGTTTTCAAGGACCTTTGTCAAAAATAGCAATGAAGAAATTGGACGATGATTTAATCGGTCACTTTTGTCAAGAGAAGAATTCTATAAATAACGGAAAAACAGAAGCTCTCTTAAGAGCAGTAGGAAGAAAATCTTGTGATAAAGAACTAATGACAACTTGCAGTTATAGACTTACTTAACTGTTCATTTATAGTTCTTTTATTTTACAAATTTAAGGCTAGATTTACTCAAATACAGGATCATATTACCATGCGCTAACACGAATTAGCATGTATTATTTACCCCTAGTCTCATTTTATGCAGTGAGACTGATCTACTAATACCATATATTACTGACATTAACCCACGTTACTAAATATAAACCAGAATATGCATGCTATACTGTAAATACAACTGCTTATTTATTACAACAATTGCAAAAGATGATGGCAGCGTTAAAAAACAAAATTAATAGATTGACTTTTTACCATAAGATGCAAGGAATTAGATTTCTAATGCTGACACGTATTTCTTATTACCGTATTTGTTGACCAGTGTGGAATGAAGCATATGTTGAGGAAAACAGACTAACAAGACAACTTATTTTCCAATTTGACAGCAAGCATTGCACTGTTTGAGATTTTAGAGATGATAGATTTAATTGGATCGAGAAAGAATCCATGTTCTTGTGTAGCGTTGCATCAGTTCATTATGAAATTATGTTCTGTGATTCAGAAGTCATCGGAGTCACACTAGAGATCTAAGAGGCACACTAATATGTACAGTCAGCCCAGATAGACTAGTCAGAATGGATAGTTCGGATTTGATGATGAAATGCCCCAGGTTAAAGTAATGTCACAAGGAAAGTCACTGAGATGGAATCATTAAAAAGTAGGGTGGAGCTGAGTACGACCATATGGTGAATGCCATAACCAGGGCAGGCCTGTCATGAGCAGGCTAACAGGGGAAGCATGCGAACAGAAATTATCATGAAAGAACAACATGTATTCTGCCATGAAGAAAGGAGGATGGGGAGCTATGGGCAACACGTTCAGTGACTGATATTTGAACTGATATGAGACGACATTAGAAGAAAAACTACAGTGAGGCAAACTTGATTAGGATGGACTCTATATTTTTCCTTTAAGAAACAATCGAAGCAAACAACACAGTAAATGCTGGTTATGGTCTTACTATAAAATGGATTACCTATTTATCTGTATAAGATATTTGACCATGAGGATAACTTTGCCCAGTTTGTTTATTTGGTTATATGGATGTCCAAAGTCAGCCATATACGTAAAAGTAGTTGGTGATTTTATAAAAGGTTTCTTTATTTGTATTTAGCTCACACCTTTTCAATAGTAGTTTCAAGTGAGTTACATTCAGGTACAATTAAGTATTTCCCTGTCCCCAGAGGGCTTCCAATCTAAGTTTGTACTTGAGGATGCTGGAGCCTTTTATAAAATACACCTAGTCCCACCCTTGAAAGAATATATAGAAAAACAATAATAGCATCAAAATGTAAGCATGTAAGTAGGGCTATTGAACAAACCACTAAAATGTGTAAAAATGCAATGTGTGCCTTTGAGTCAGTCCTGACTCTTGGGTTTTCTTAGCAGTGTCACGAGAAGTAGATTACTAGGCTTTATTCTGAGGTAATGGAGGGTTAAGTGACTTGCCCAAGGCCATAAGGAGTGCTAGTAGGAATTGAACCCTGGTTGTTTGGTTATGAAGCCAGTGTTCTAACCACTAGGCTACTCCTCCACTCCACTAAAGTGTGTAACTATCTGCAAATGTAGTAGTCGCACATTTATTCTGCCTTCACACATAACAACTAGCAGTGTTGTCATGTGGAGCCATAAGTGCATGTCTTTTGTTCCTGTATTCTCTATTGAGGAATGAATCATACAACTAATATGGTGGTCAGGTGGCAGTAAAACTTTGTTAAAGAAGATTGTCTCCTCCTGCCCAGGACTGTCCTGTTCCTAGAAGGGGGAAGACTGCTCTACCACCACCAGGCTTTTGCTTGGAGTGACATTACCAATTTCACATGGCTATTGCAGAAGTAAGCATACTGTCAATAGATCCTGTGGTGCATATTCAGTCCTAGAACTAGCTAGGCTGTATAAGAGGACTTTGCTGCCATTGTACAAGAACCCTAATGGCTTTTGACTCTGGGTAGGTGCTCTGTCACCTTGTGCTGTTTCCCTCTAGTAACCACCTGACTCCATATCATAAGGAATAGGATTATCCAGTGCTGGCCTGACCCTATTGCATGTGAACTTGGGTCATTTGGATTTCCTGGGGAAACTCTATGGACATTGACAACTGTAAGTCTGTGAATGCAATAGGGTAAGTCCAGGACTAGAATAACATGCTACTTATGACATGGAGTCAAGTGACTGTCCTAGATGTGTTCCTTGGCATGGCCCATGGCTACTAAGAAACACCTGGTCCCATATCCTGATACACTGTGGATTCCATCTCCTTATTTTCCTTCCTCTGTTTCCTTACTTTCTAAAACTCAGAAGACTCCTGAATATAGGGCCTGTAGTTAGGGTTGCCAACTGGATCCAGATGCGCCCGACAGGCTTGATCCAGTCCTGGGTTTACTCCATTGCATGCAGGAACATGTAGTTCTGATTTCTCCATTGCACTCCATAAGAAAAGCAAGACTACAAGTCCCTGCATGCAATGGGGTAAACACAGGACTGGATCAAGTCTGTCGGGCGCATCTGGAGCCAGTTGGCAACCCTACCTGTAGTCTATAAAATATATACCCATACATGCATTTCACTTTCATACATGCTAGCTGTGGAGGAGTAGCCTAGTAGTTAGAACTAGCACCCAAGAGATTTGGGTTTGATTCCTTCTGGCACTCCTTGTGACCTTGGGCAAGTCACTTTAGCCTCCCATTGCCTTGGAAGAAAAGGCCTGATAATCTATGTCCAGTCATACCTTAACAAGAAAATTCAGGGGCTCTTGGGTCAGCATTGACTTGACCACACTTAAAAAACAACAACATGCATTTCACTTTCATACACATTAGCTGTGATTGTGGAAGTTTTGTATACCTCTCTGGTGTTTCGCAGAACCTAAAAAACCCAACAAATAGGTTTTTTTACTTGGCTCTTTAACTGGTTCTGTCTGGACTTACGGTTTTGTAAAGTGCTGCATATGCATATGTAGGTTGCAGAAAGCAGCACTTAAATGTGTAAGTGTGAGCACTTACATATTCAAAACCTCAAGTGATGCAGCTCTTTTTTTAATGTTTCTTATCAAAATGATGGTTCCTGCTGGTCATGCTGGTACTTACATTTATATTTCCTGGCATCTCTATATATATTTTACCAAAGGCTCTGCGTTCACCAAGCCTTTTGTAAAAGGCTTGGGAAAATGTGCATGTCCCACCTTCTACTTCCCATTTCCTACCTAGACAGCCTGTGCAAAATTGGGTTTCAGATGTCATATACTTCGGATTTAAGCAAAGCTTTTCATAGTGTCTTACACAGGAGGCTCAGAAATAAACTAAGCATCCTGGAGATGGACCCAAAGATCATCATACTAGCTGTGGAAGCCTAAGAGAACATCATGATATAAGTCACATACAAGCAATTAAACAGCTGGTAATTCCTGTACTCTCATATAACTTTGGTACTGTAGACTGCCCTCTAAAGGTCTTGAAAAACTGGATGTACAAACAAGGAAACTCTTCTGTGCCCACAAGGAAGTCTGTAAGAATCAGCGTATGCCAAGATTGTACATTCCTTGAGCCGAGGGAAAAATGAGCCTCATGGAAATGAATTATACATACTGTTATGTTATAGACTTCTGGGCCTACTTAACAGTATTGTCAGATCCAAATATGCAAAAATAGTTGAAATATGAAAATAAATAACCAGAATCATTCTCCATTATTAAACTTGGACAAGCATTCTGAAAAGCAGAAGGTATAAGTGAGAATCCACTGGGGCACACAGGGGAGGAGGCAAAAGAATTTGCAAAAGAGAAAAAACCCTTTTCAACAAATTAGATCAGAAAATGAGGAAAAACGAGTAGCAAATGCACAAATATAGTAGAAAATACAAAATGTTATTCCAGGAACCATTCATCGATCAAAACCGAGGACATGAATAGTTAAGCCTAAATGGAGTCTAAGGATGAGAAATTGATAGTTGCTGCCCAGGATATTGGATTATGGATGCAGAATATAAAAAACTGGCAAAACAGTCATATGTAGATTCTAAAAGAAAGAGCTAGAAATGGTTACTGCAAAGTTCTGATGGCTTAAAATTTCAATTCAAAAAGGCACAATGAAGTGACATTTTCCATTATTGGAAACTATGTAAACATTAGAACATCACTGACCTGGAGGATCATGACCTTAAGGGGATCATTTTAAGAGTCTTACAAGTGATTTTGACATCTGAAAATGGGCATATGGATATCCAAATTGCTGAGACGTCCCCAGAGCCATTTCACAAATAGCTTTTTCAGACATTTCTGCTGCAGGGATGTCCAAGTAGGCAGGGGGCATAGCAGAGGCATATTCAGGTGGGGATGTCTGTGACCTCGTCCAATTTTACACTTTCTCCAGACAGGATTAAGCATTGAGAACATGCTCATTTGGACCCTAAAACATCTGGCTGGTGTACATAAGATGGCACTCCACTATCTTCCATATGCTTCACAATCGCAATATTATTTTTTGTGTATCTAATAAAAGCGTTTTGTATTTGCACCATCATTCTTAGATGTCCCTGGTACTGAATGCTATACCAGGGATGTCTATGTAGACAGTCTTGCAGATATCAATATCAGGCACGTCCATGTTCATGAAATTGTGTCCAAACTTGAATGTGCTTGCCTTTTCACTGGACATTCTGGCTTGGATGCCCCAGATTCAGGGCTGGCCTGAGGGTTTCTGCTGCCCCAGACAGATCCTCTATGCCACACCTTGAGGATTGCAGCACACTCCCCCCACCCCCGGCCTGCTATGCTGCCTCCCGGCATTCATCTTCTCACCTAGGAGAGGGGGGCAGCACGGCGATCCCACCACTGCGTCGGGCCTTAAAGTGCCCATGCTGGAGTGCTAACAGCCTACTGCTCCTGCACTCCTCTGACACAACATCCTGTTAGAAAAGGCAGGAGCGGCAGGCTGTGAGCACACCAGCATGGGCACTTTAAAGTCCGATGCAGTGGAGGGATTTATGTGCCACACTCCTTCCCTCCTTCCCTCCCTGAGGCATGAAGATGAATGCTGAGGGGGGGGGGGCATGGTGGCACAGGATGGGCAGTACTGAACTGCTGCTTCATTGGGGGGGCATGATGCCACCCACTGGGGCCTTCCGCCCTAGGCAACAACCTAGTTTGCCTAGTGGACTGGCCAGCCCTGCCCAGACTGCACTTGGATGTTCTTTGAAAAATGTGCCTTCATGAGAATAATGGAAAATGTAGAGGATATAAATCACCCGGGATGTTCCCATTCTGACTGATAAAACTCTGGATGTAAGGAAACTGCACATAGTTCCAAGTATCAGTTCCAAGTGTTACTTTTGTGAGTTGAGTGGAGAGAGAGAGAAGATCCTCAGGTACTAAGAAATGCAGTCAGAGACCAAGAAAATGCGGCAGAAATATGTACAGAAATATTTCCCATTGTACTGGGTGCCACAGGCTTGTTTAAAATAATTTTTTCAAGCACATCTTGATAGATTACTCATACATGTTACAGCTTATGAACTCCAGAAGGAAGATACCTTTGACATAATGCAAGTACTACCGTGAGTAAATTGGGGAGACTGAAATCATACTCCATATACTGTGGCTTAGAAGTGAGGTTCATTACTGTGTTGGTAGGCACAAAACTAACCCATTTGGAGGTGCTGCCCCAAGGAGACAGACCTTCTGATGGCACTGTCTGCTTTCAAGGTAGCAAAACAGTGTGATAAGACAGAGAACAGCCAGAGTAATGATAGGAGATATTGGGATGCCTAGAACCAGTAGAATAAAGGAAGTAATAACGCCGCTATACAGCATATTGATGAGATCTCACATAGAATATTTTGTTCACTTCCAACCTTATCTCCTGAAAGGTCTAAACAGGCTAGTGAAAAGCTACTGAAACGGTCATAGTCTACCCCCAAAGCCCTATGAATTAAAAATGAAGGAGAGGATATACAGAGGGATGTGATAGAGATATTCCAATACATCAAAGGTAAGACTGCACAAGATGAAAACATTTTTCAGAAGAAAGAATGCTTCAAAAAAGAGGACACAGAATGAAGGTCCAAGCAGGTGGACTCAAAACCAATGCCAGCAGGTATTTCTTTGGTGAAAGAATGGTGCGTGCATGAAATGGTCTTCAAAATAGGTGGTTGAAATGCAGTTAGGAAACAACTAAAAATGAACTGGGATCTAGGGCAATGTGCCAGGCAAGAAAAATGTGCAGATTAGATGGGGTGCAAAGTCCTTATCTTCTACTACTACTGCTCCTATCAATCATTTAAGTAGCACCACAAGGTGTACACAGCACTGTACAGATACATATAATAGGATGATCCCTGCTCATTAGAGCTTACAATCTAATCAAGACAGACAGTACAATAGATGAGAACGAGGCTACAATGGGGAAGGGTAGGGAGACAGAAGGAGAACAAAGGATTAAGATCCAAAAGTGGCCTGAAAGAGGTGAGCTTTTATCATGGATTTGAAAAGGGGGAGAGATGAAATCCGATGTAAAGATACAGGTAGTTTGTTCCAGGCATAAGGAGCAGCAAGGTGAAAGGAATGAAGTCTGCAGTTGGCAGTGGAAGAGAAGGGCATAGAGAGAAGCAAGTCAGAGGAAGAGCGGAGTTCACGAGGAGGGGTGTAAGGAAAAGAGAGAGGACAAGTAACGAGGAGCAACTGAATAAATGCATTTGTATAGTAACATAGTAACATAGGTCAGAAAGAGAAGTTTGTATTGGATACTGAAGTGGAAGGGAAGTCATAAAGTGATTTAAGAAGAGGGGTTATATGAGTATAATGGGACTGATGGAAGACTACCGCGCAGCAGAGTTTTGAACATACTGAAGGGGAGAAAGATGACTGGAGACCAGCAAGAAGAAGGTTGCAGTAATCTAAGCGAGAGATGGTCAAAAAGTGGATAAGTGTTTCAGTAGTGTGTTCAGAAAGGAAAGGGCAAATTTTGTTACTGTTATAGAGAAAGAAATGACAGGTTTTAGCTATCTGTTGGATGTGTGTGGAGAAGGAGAGCAAAGAGTCAAAGATGACCCAAGGTTACAGGCTGAGGAAACAGGAAGCAGAAGAGTGTTATCTACAGAGATAGAAAAAGGAGGAAAGGTGGAAGAGGGTTTAGGGGGAAAAACAAGAAGTTCAGTTTTGGCCATGTTTAATTTCAAACAGCAGTGAGACATCCAGGCAGCGATGTCAGATAGGCATGCAGATATATGGGCTTAGAGTGTAGGAGAAATATCAGGTGTAGATAGATAGATTTGAGAATCATCAGCATAAAAATGATATTGAAAACCATGGGAGGAGGGATCCGATAGACGGCGTCTTACAGAGTCAGCTGTTCCTGATGTCATTCCCTGATGCCACGTCGGAGGAAGGTGCGGGTTGGGAGTGTACCTCAGACTCCCTTAGCAGTGTCCTCCGACTTACCTCAAAGGGCCGTGGTAGTTGGCCCTTTGGATTCTTTTATTCATCTGGAAGGTCAGCCACAATCAGGGGCAGGAAGCCCGGCTTTGTGTACGCTGGAGCTGGTGAGCTCGGCGTCACCTTCAGGCAGTGATCTGACGCCCCCTTGAAGTGAGGAGACCGCCGAAGCTAGTGTGTCCTGGGGAGCGGTCCATTGGCGAGGACACTGTGAGGCCTTATGTAGGTGCCTCTCTGGAGTTGCTGGGGTCGCCACTAAACGTGTTGGTGAGTGGTCAAGTTACCTCGCGAGTCTCTTCTGACCCGGGAGCGCTTGGAGTCCAGCAGCTGACAGCAGAAGTAAGCGGAGTAGTTTCTGCACCGGTACTGGCTCCTGATATGGCAGCTGTTTCAGTTGTGCATCTGCTTTTTACCTTTGATCTGCAGAGACCGGAGCAATTTACATTGGAAGCTTTCTGGTCGGCGATTAAACAACTTGGAGAGGCTGTTGTCCCTCAGGTACAAAGCTTGCAAGCTCAGGTGGCGGTGGCTAAGAGGACCTGTTCTTTGAATTCTGAGGCCATCGACGTTCTGAAGTCTACAGTATCTGAGTCCTCTGGTTATGTGGAGCGTTTGGATTCACGGATGGAGGCTTTGATGAAGGACTTTAGTAATCTGAGAAGCCGGATGGAAGCCTTGGATAATCATTCCAGACTGACTAATTTACGTATGATTAATTTCCCAAAGGTGGCTGGTATTTCTGCTAAAGATATGTTTAAAACCTATTTGTTAGAGGTGTTTGGTGTGTCTTCTGAGTTTTGTCCACCATTGGTTAAGATATTTTACATCCCTATGGGTCATAAGGTTTCTTCAGATTGCGCTGTACCTGGTGTACAAGACTCAGACATATCAAATGTTACAGCTATGTTAGCATCATCAGATATAGAGGCAGTTACCCTGGCTACCTGTTTAATAACCTTTGCCTTGGTATCTGATAGGGAATGGCTTCTGAAAATGTTTTTCAAGAAGAGAAATGCTGTGTTTAAAGGTTGCCTGATTCGTATGTTTCCTGATTTGGCTAGAGAAACCCAAAGGCGTAAGAAAGAATTTTTAATTCTGCGTCCAAGGGTCTCTCAATTGAGTGGGCTTTTCTTTTTGAAATACTCCTGTAAGTGTCTTGTAAAATTAGAAGGTAACTCTTATATATTTTTTTTCCATCACAATTGATTTCCTTTTTGAATGCCCGAGGGGCCCTTACTGGTGGGACTATTTCCTGTTCTACTCCCTCTTGATTGAAGTTAGGCTGATATGTCTCTGTTAATTCCTATTATTTATTTATTTATTTGCAGTCTCTTTTATACCGCGCTATTCGACATCAGTGCGATTTACAATGAACATAAGAGTTGCACATCTCAATTTCGTGATTTGTGCTTACAGTGAAACAGGTATAATAACTTGGGTATACATTAAACAGGAAAATTAAACTTGGGTATGCATTAAGCAGGTATGACAGGTAAAATAGGGTATAAATAACCAGTCCCTTAACAAGGAGACACGATGAATAAATACAGTCTACTTTATGCAACAATATAATGAGTTATGCGGCACTGCATAAGTTTCTCATGGTGGTTGGAGGGGAAGGTGTGATTGCGAGTGATCAGTCTGGGAATGTGACGTGCATGAGTTTGAGGTGCTGCATTGAGATGTATTATTAGAGTATCTATTAGAGTATTTTGGTTTATTATTTCTATTATTGGATCTCTCCACATTGTGGACTTGAGCGGGAATTTCAGTTAAATGTATTTCCTCTGGCTTTTTTTCTTATTTGATATTTGTATTCTTTGATTTCCCAATTTCCTTGCAAGTGTTATATCCTTGTAATTATTGAATATTCTATAAATAAAAAAAAGAAAAAAAAGAAAGAAAAGAAAACCATGGGAGGAGATGATAGCAACAAGGGACTGGGTATAGAGAGAGAAAAGGAGAGGGTCTAGAACAGACCCTTGGGGAACACCATCTACCATCATATTGTATAGTTTTATGTTTAAGAGGAACAAGAAATGTAAGAAAGCTATCCTTGGAAGAAGAAACTTTGAATTGGGTTATGCAGAAGGGATTTGGAACACATGCAGGTGTTTTCTGTTTATTTATTTAGCTGTGCTTATACACTGCTTTTCATCCGGTCAAAGCAGTTTACAGATATATGCTAACAGGCACTTTTTATTCCCTTGACCATGAAGGGCTCACAATCTAAGCATACCTGAGGCAATAGACGGTTAGGAGGCTTGCCCAAGTCCACAAGGAGTGGCCATGGGACTAGAGACCCCAGTCCCTCTGGTCTGTCCCTAAGTGGGAATTGAACCCCTGGCCCTCCAGCCTGAGGTAACCTGCCCAACCACTGAACTACCTCCCTTATCTTAAAATAGAAGAAGAGAAACACTAATTTGTCCAGTCAGTATGACAAGATGCCCGCATGGTACTTCACACAAAGGAAGAGAGGATCTGTTTCAGCAAGATGTTAAAGAAAGGTGAGGGAGCTGCCCTGCAGTGCAGCAGGATTGCCAGATATGTGAGTCCTTAGCAGGAGAAACTGCCAAATAGGAAGTAAGGCAATCCTGGCTTACAGTATATATTGCAGTTATTGTATGAGTGAATGGAGACTAAATATTCTTCACCGTATAAAATGTGACAGTTATCAGACTAGCTCCATTGAAGACATTTGTTTCAAGAAAACGTTATTAGGAACATATTGTATGTATAGTGGTACAAAGTATATGCAGCACTGCATTGACTCAGAGATAGTCTGTGTTATCTGAAGCTAAAAGTTGTATACAGAAAAAAAATAACTTTTTTTCTTATCATTTGGGGTCTGGCCAATTTTTTTTTTTTTACATTTTTTCTGTTTGTTTTAGAAATTACTGAATGTAAAATTTGATTAAAACATAGAAACATTTTGAAGACTTACAAATCAACTTATGTACAGTAATTCATAAATGTGTACATATGGGGTAGTTTTATAAGAGGCCACCTAGAATAAAAGTGCAACTAGGTGTCCACTTAGGTGCTATTTTGTAAAGATACATAGGCACCTATCTCTTTATAAAATACTAGAGTAAGAAGCAGGTATGGATATTCACACCTGCTTGAGAGCAGATGTAAATGAATGTGCATAAAGGGGATTAATATAGAAGCTTTGGATGTCTGAAAACAGACATAGAAACATCCAAAGCACTGAGACATCCCCAGAGCTATTTTAGAAGCCTGGTTTATTGACATCCCCAGCACGAGGATGCCCGTCAGAACAGGGGCACGGTGGAAGCGTGGCTGGGGCATTCCCAAGAACTTGAATGTTCTTGCCCCATTTCAGAAATGTCTTGGATGCCCCGAGCCGCGTCAAAGGTTATATCTACTCTAGGCATGAATAGGCTTCTGAAAAGCGCTTGTTTTGTAAGGTAAATGTCTGGAAGGTTTGGAGAAAGTGGTATTCTCATATTCCCTTTATTGTACAGTTTGCCAAGGAACATTGATAGGGAATGGGGGCTCATGTTTTCATCTTGTCGTGCCACTGGATGCCTTCGCCTACAACCTCGCTTAAGATAAATGTCCCCATAGTTTCATTCCACAGTTTCGTAGTGGGGATGTCTGTATGGAGGCCAGCATGAGCATCCACGTTGGGGCCATCTACTGGATACTTCTAAAATCAGGCCGAAATATAGACATCCCTGGTGTTTTTCTGCACATTCTGCCCTGGGCATTGCAGATTGCACTAGGGCGCCCTTTCTAAACTGCCACTTAAAGTGTGCAAGTACATGTGGAGATTAAGCTCTTTCATAATCAGCCTGCACAGTTGTGGGCGTGCCCCTGGATATGCCTACCAGCAAACTGCATGCATTCAATCCAGCTCATATACTTTTATGCTGATCAGTATTTTCTAAGAGGTCTTTACACATATATGTGGCCACATATATGCATAAAAGACTTTATAAAATTAGCCCCACAAAGTCGTTTTAGGATGCATTCCTTAATGCATATAAAATATTTTGAACCAAAAGTACAAAACAAATGCACTTTATGAATGGACTTTACATTCACAGGGTTCGATGCAGAAATGCTGCGCTAGAGCCCAGCACTAAGGCTCTAGCGCAGTGCTTACTAATGCAAGTTAAGCACAGACATTTTGCTCAGCAATGTGGCAAGCAAACAGCATGCAAATGAGCTGTGTGCAAAACGTCTGCACTGAACAAGGAGAACAAGCCAGGCACATGTGCACGGGGATCTGCCTTAGCAGCACCTATATCCGCCGTACAAAAATCACAGTGTGGCACTTGTACACATGCGCTGGATGGTTATCTGGTGCATAAATACTGACATTATTCTGAGCAGAACCTCTGCACAGAATAGCATTGCTGTTTATGCGCCGGATAGCATTCCAGCTACGTGCATAACATTGTTCCAGCACACTTCTCCTGCCTCTTTTTCAGCCCTCTCTTCAGTAAAGCCAGAAAATATTTGTGCACTGAAGAAACAGGCATAAATTCTTCCCCAGCACTGACGTCAGACCTATTATGAGCTAATCCATTACGCCTCCTCAGACCTCACGTTAAAATCTCATGTTGGGCTCAGCCTTCTGGTCTTTTGTGCACTTCTCTGCATCTGCACTACCTACGGAGCTAGTTGCATCATATCCATTTAAGTGTGTGGTGCACTGCCGTTAGCTCAGTCTTTGTGCATTGCCTATGCTCACATTAGACACCTTCCTGCATTCTGCACCCAGAATAGTGCAGAAAATACTATGCAAACACTGCACTAATGGGCCTTGGGCAAGTCACTTTACTCGCCATTGCCTCGGAAGAAAAGGCCTGGCAATCTACTTCTGGTTATACCTTTCCAAGAAAACTCAGGGGCTGCTGGATTGCTAGGAGTCAGCACTTAAAAAAAATGGCAGCGCACTTTGTTATATCAAGCTGTTAATGAAGACACTACATTGGGTTCAGGGATTATTTTAGCAAAGCAGAGGTTTCCACTATGATAAGTCCAAATGTGAAAACAGGTAAGTGTGTTCGGTATGGCCATTTGTTTTCAAAGATAATTTCATTAATTATGCTAATTGCAGTGATTCACATGCACGTACCTTTCCTGAAGATGGAAAGCGATCAGCATTTTCCTTTCTTTCTTTAGATGAGTGCTGCAATATTTTTTCTTGCTAATTGACTTGTTGACTCAGATTTGACATCCTTACTAGTGGCGTAGTGATACATCTTCAGAAGACTGCAGTATGTATGAATTTGGAGAAGACTGGGGAAATTTGTTTGATCCATAAGAAGCAAGTGCATGAAAAACAGTGGAAAAGAGCATTTATCAGCTTTGCTCATCTATTGCATGCTTACCTATGATGATTCTTACAATGATGACATACTGAAGTCATTTTCAGGAGAAAGCTGGGAGATTAATTCTTTTCTCCTCTCTGGGATTCCCTTCAGCAAAATGTTTCTGCCTCTGTCTACTCAGCCACACTAGGTGGCGCTCTAGGATGGCTATTCTGAGCCCTGTCTTTTCAACATGTGAACACTCTTATCAGAAACAAATTTTCTTTGTTAGAAAATTTATGAACCATGCCTGAGAATATGACTTACAAAAGTGAAGGGATAAGCCTAAGAATGACACAAAAGCTCTTTTTTAAAACATCATTTATTAGCATGGGGAAATCTGTGGACTACCTTCAGATTATAAAACATTGTCAAAATTCTGCACTAATCATATATGAAAGTATCTTTCAAGAAAGGTCTAAGGATTATTGAAAGCGCTTATTAGAATTATATAATTGTTAATAAATAATCTTCATTTCTCCAATGGGTTTAATAGCGATAAACAGAAAACAGATGAACCCCTTACACTGATTCTATGCCACTTTGCTTATGCATATGATATTTCATGCCTTAATTGCTTTCATGCCTCAAAACAGTTCTGTTGTTCTAGATGCAATATCATAACCTTATTAAATACAGCAGTGAGATATGAATATGGTATTTATGGCTATAAACACAGAGGAAACGTCAGCAAGTAATTTAGCAGGCTTCAGAGAGCACACTGCTTTTTTTCTTTATCTGTTAATATAGTGAATATTTTCAAACACATCAGATGAACCAGTTAGACAAAAAATACTTTTTTTGCTTTTGCTCTGAAACCAGACCTCTGGGACCCCTCCAGGCCTGTCAGGTTTTCAGGATATTCACAATGAATATGCATGAGATAGATCAGTATACAATGGAAGCAGAGCATGCAGATCTATCTCATGCATATTCATTGTGGATATCCTGAAAACCTGACTGGGCTGGGTGTGGGGGGTGGGGTCCCAGAGGACTGGGTTGAGAATCACTCAGCTAGTGCTTCTTAGAAGTGTGTTCCTATACATTTTTCTACACTCTAATGACATTTGGCAGACTTGACAGCGTAATGCCTGACTGGTTTTATTGTTGGCTGCTCCCAGTGGGGAATAGTTGACACTGTTCTCTCGTTTCAATTGATATCCATTTTCAGCAATATTACTTTCTATTAGATGCCTGCACAGTTTGTTCCAGGCAGACCAAATGTTTACCGGGTTGACCTCAGAGCCTCAAATCAACAAACACTGAGATAATCAAAGTCTCCATTCATTGTCAAGTGCTTTATAATTTGGCCCTTTTTTCACATCCTGTACAGTACAATGAAACATAGATTAAGTAGTGTTAGACTTCCACTTATAGCAAGCCTTTTGTTTTCGGGCTTCATATGGACTGGAACCGAGTGTGCATTTCGATATTCCCATGCAGCACATCGGTCTGCATTTTTTTTTCTTTCTCATTTATGCAAGATTTTCAGCAATACGAGGGTTTTGTTCAGATTCAATGCAAGCACGGGCCCCAGGAAAGCTGAAAAAAAAATTGGCTGAATCCTTATATAAATGCGAAAAGGTATGGGACTAGTAAGCTTTTGCATGTCTTTTAAGACAAGGTCATTATCCAGTCAAGCAGTATGACTAACCCAATCTCAGTAAACTCGCATGGCCAGTACAGTACTAGGTGACACACACAGGTATTGTGCTGGGAGCTGGGCAAACAATGGATTTGGAGTCCTTGTTGCTGACGTGTGATATGTAATTACTGCTTGAAATAGTGTATGGTAACTGTTCGTACATGGCTGTGGCAAACATTACCTCTCTGGTATGGCAGTTACTGCATGCTGATGCACATGGTACCCACATACCCCAAATAGTAGGAGGCAGTAAGTGCATCTGTGTTATCTGTAATGCAGTAACTTCTTTTTCTCTGCAGAAACTGTTTAGGAACATGCTGGGACCCCCTCCCCCCTCAAAAAAAAAAATTGCACACATGCTTTGCATTTACCAGAGGGGTTTTTAAAAATAATTTCCACTTATAAAATCAACCATTTACACATGGAGATGGCATCCACTTGTAAATGGCTATTTTAGAAAGAACTGAATTTACATGTGGATGGCCTTAGTATGCAGAAATTGCAAATGGGTGCATTGGGGGAGTAGGTTAAGGACTGACCTGGGCGGGTCACAAATCTACCTGTGCATTGCCTGTTTCATATAGAGAATACATGGGTATTTATTTATTTATTTATAGTCTCTTATATACCGCACTATTCAGCATCAGCGCGGTTTACATGTAACAAAAATGCTCAGTACAGTTGAACGTGTATGAGTTTTACAGGTAACAGAGCACAAAAAATTGGATAACAGGGGAAAACTATTTACAAAATTTATTACATGGAGTCATAATGATAGCAATTGTCCACACCAGGATTTATACCTGCTCCCTGGCGTGTTTAGGGTTTTAAAAAGTGCTTGTTTCAGCCAGCCCATTTACAGGAGAGATTATGAGGCTGATCATCCTCAATCCTCCATTGTTTATTTCCCCCTACAACCTGAAAGTAGATAAAGATAGTGATAGTGTAATTAAATGGTAACATTTATGCAAAGTGAGTGACATACACATGTCGGAACTTACAGTACATGTGAAAATCGTGAAATACCAATATGTAGGAAGTTGCTGAGGTTCCTATGTTGATTTTTCCAACATGTAGATTTGAAAAATGGCTCCTTGGGATGTGTTGTGGCCGCGCGATGGTGTTGGGGGGCCTGCACCTTGCCATCGGCACAGTTTCTGGCACTTATTCCACTTTCAGGATGGAATAAGGTGGAAGTCCATCTCAGCGCCGGGGTCGTACAGAGGCCTGAGCTGAATGGCCTCCATACGTCCCTGTGCCACCTGGCCGCACCCCCGCTCTGCCCCTGCTCCGCCTCAGTGCCGTCCCCTCCGTCCTCCGTCCAGCACTTCCCACTTAATGTCCTTGCATGTGCATGGAGCAAAGAGCCAGAATTAGGTCCAGGAGCTGTGCGCGGGTTGGACATCTAACCCCCACTATTCGCAGGTCAGAATGACTCCCATAATTGACACCGACACTATCTGGATAGTGCTTGTATGGAGCAAGCAGTGTGTGGGTTTTCCACCTAACTCTACGGGTAGCTGATAGTATTCAGCTGCTATCCATATAGCTATGTGGTTTAGGGCCCCTTTTACTAACATTCAGCTCAAGCTATCTGTCTTTCAGTCCATAGGACTCAAATGGGCTATGCATCAGATAGCTCAAGCTAAGTGTTAATAAAATGGGCCCTTAATTTAGGACAGCCAAAACCTATCCTAATTTAAACTACTTAACTAAAATGGACAGTGCATGAATATAGTTGCTGTATGGTCCATAGATATTGAGTCCCACTAGCTATCCAGGTATTAGTGCTGCATATATGTGGATAATTTAAACTCTATGGCCAGTGTTTAAAAAATAATGCTGAACATGGTATTTGAATATTGAGCTGCTTATTTTTAATTCAGCTTTAATTATCTTATTCAGTTGAGTTACAATCCCAAAAGATTAAACTATATTACAAAGACAAGATTGTTTGTTTTTCTAGTAAAGGAAAAATAAATTCAGTATTGATGCTATTTTACTATACATGGATAGAAATATATATATATATCTCGAAGACCTATCAGAGGACATTGTAGAAGAATGTACATGTGGGCTAAATAGCAGTATTGACATATGTAGATTGCATACATATGCACATAGAAATTTCACAAAGCCGTTATTTACATGTGTGGATGGTTGCAGATATTTTGAGGGGAAATGATCTGGGGATGCTTTTTAAACTTGCTTCAAGAGAAGCGCAAGTGCAGCCACCTGATTCTTGGACAGTGTGTTACATATTGTGGTTTCAGTTACACTAACATAGAGTAAGTTACCATGCATTAACTGCAGTCCATGCTTATTCCCCACCCATTTTCCAACTCTTTCCATATTTCCGTAGGTAACATGTGAATCAGCACGTACTAGGCATCAGGCCAGCATGGTAATTCTTACTGCAGCCATGTGCTAATAATGCATGCTACTTCACACATGAACTACTTAGTGGGATGTTTAGTAAAGTGCACTAAGGTTTGGAATTGGCAGAAATTAACACAGGAGGTGTGTCCAACCCACGCTAACTATGAGGGCATTCCTGGCAGGTTTCCATGCAGTGACGATGGCAAGTAGCAGCTCACCATGCTAAAACCGCAACTGTAATTAACATGAGTGCACTGAATACCATTCGTTGAGGTGGTGGTAAGCACATCTGCGTTAACTGCAGCATTCACGACTAGTGCACGCTAATGTCACTTGTACGAACCTAAGTGTGCAATCTGTGCCCACTCTCTACCCTAAACTCACCCAGTCCCTGCCCTAAGGAGTTAAGGTGGGATTTTTATCATGCTGGCATGCTAAAGATTACTATGGTCCAGGGCTAACCATTTACCATGCACCAAAGATCACGGTAACTGTTAGTGTAAACATGCCTCTTGATGCATTTTAGTAAAAGGACCCTGCTGCTTAACTAACTTTTTTGCACTATTTTTTCTCATTGAGGTGTTTTATAGGTGTTTATCATTTAGGACTTCTCACTTTAGCCCTTATCTATAGTACTGCAATATAGCTCTAATATCCTAATCTGTATAACTAGCTCAAACATTATAAGTGGCATTTTAGAAGGGACGTCTAGGAAGAATCTGGGGTGTCCAGAACACAATGCCCAAAAATCTGGGGCAGTAGCAGTAGTGAAAGGAGTGCCATCCAAAAACATTCCATCTCCACCGCAAATGATTACTATCTCAGAAACTGGTTCTGGCGATGGGCCCATGCAGGTAGCAAGGCTGGGTATGTACATGGGTGTAGGCCATTTTACAATGTGAACGTCTCTGAACTGCACGCCTGCAGAACTGGGTATTTGGACGTCTCAGCCGACATAATTCATAAGGGGATGACTATGTTATGAGACCAGCACGTCCTGGTCAGCCATTTCAAATAAACAGATGTGCAGCAGTGGGCCTGTACTATGTTTGGCGTATGTATTTACAGGCAGGTTTCTTCAGACAGGAAATATTAACAGTGCCAATGAAAGCACAGTTTGCTCTTGCCCCCTGGAAGTGTTGCAGCTATGAAATGAGCGTGTTTTTGCACCTTATTCACGGTTAGGAGCAGGGGTGGTCTGGAAAACTACAGACCAGTGAGCCTGATATAGTACCAGGCAAAATGGTAGAAACCATTATAAAAAACAAAATTACTGAACATGTAGATCGTCATGGTTTAATGGTAGAAAGCCAACATGGATTTAGCCAAGGAAAGTCTTGTCTCTCCAATTTCTCATATTTTTTTGAAGGTGTGAATAAACAGATAAAGGCAAGCCAGTTGAAATGGTGTATTTCAGTTTTCAGAAAGCCTTTACAAAGTCCCTCATGAGAGACTCTTGGGGAAATTAAAAAGCCATGGGATAGGAGGCAATGTAGTATTGTGGATTAGGAACTGGTTGAAAGATAGAAAACAGAGATAAGGGCTAAATGGCCATTTTTCTCAATGGAGAAAGGTGAATAGTGGAGTACCTCAGAGATCTGTGCTGGGCTCGCTGCTTTTTAACATATTCATAAATGACCTGGAAATAGGAATAACGAGTGAGGTGATCAAATTTGCAGATGACACCAAATTATTCAAAGTTGTTAAACTCAAGAGGATTGTAAAAAATTGCAAAAGGGTCTTGATAAATTGGAAGATGGGGCATCAAAATAGCAGATGGCATTTAATGTGGACAGGTGCGAAGTTACGCAATTAGAGGCTGATTCAACAACATGTATGACCTGCCTGTCGGCATGTAGAAATGGGGGATAGGGCCGACCTAGACCCAATTCTGCAACCATTGAGCTAGATGTACCCGCGATTCCAGAATTGGGGACATGTACAGACACACACACACAGCGTTCTGCAACAATGGACATACAGTACAGTAGACAGGCCTCCCTGTCTCCTCTCAGCTATGCCTCCCCTGCCAAACCTGCACCCCCAGGCCGCACTGGCAACGTCAAATCTAGGCACATGAACCCCACACATGTCTGCTGATGGAACACAAGACCTATCTGTTTACCCTACACTTTGGAGACACAAAAAACACAAGCGAACATAGAAATACTGACTTTATCCACCTGGAACTCGCTCCTTCCCCTGAGGACAACCTTTCTCTACCCTAAGAAAAGACACATAAGACATATTACCCCACGTGAAACAAGAAGATAAAGCAGTTCTACCTATGTATATAGTTAATTTGTTAGTTATTGTTTAGACTAATGTAAATAGTTCCCTGTTCGATGTAATTGAATATGTACCATTCTGTACAATTCAAAGCTTTGTTTACTGGAAAATGCTGTATAGAAGTTTGTTATAAATAAATAAATAAACAGTAGTGCTGCTGCTCCACACAGTGAGGACACACATAGCTTGCATGGCCCGTGCTGCACCCATACGGCACATACACACACACTCACACTTGCACACATGGACATCACAGGAGATGCCCTGCGCCCATACACAACTGCAGATATAAGTGTAAGGCATGGCATCCGATTTGTGTTACAGCCCCAAACATGGTGCCATCAGATAGTCCCCTACATTCCAGCCTTGCATCCACAGGCGCATTAGGCAGCACTGGGAACCTGTCTGCATAGCCACAATAACACCATTGCACAGTCACAGACCGAGGTGGTGGTGGTTACCCATGTCCTCTCGGCCATCCCCCTCCGATGCCCTCTGTTCTCTATGGTGAGCTCACGTGTCCCTCTGGACTGCAAACACCCGGGCCTTGATTATCAAAGGGCATGGTCAGTCATCGCTATGGAACACAATAAAAAGACAAGCATAGTTCATCAAAATCCTGGCCTTATTCCACCGTCCTGCAGGACTAAGTTGTTAATCTGCGCTTTACACATAGCAAAGACAAAGGCAGTTCCTGAATACGCTTTGTGCGTGCAGCTGGCTGACCATGTCCTCGTTCTATCCCCTCCCGCCCACGTTCAGGGATACCCGCACAACCGTCATGTGCGTGCAGGGCCACGATGCTTGCAGCATATGGACCCTGGTTCAACGTCCACACTGTATGGACAATGGGCCAATTCATGTTCTGGCATGGCCCCCTTAGGGAAGAATAATCCAAACTATGGTTACATGATGCAAGGTTCCACATTAGGAGCTACCACCCAGGAAAATCGTGGATAATACAGTACATTGAAACCCTCTGTCCAGTGTGCAGTGGCAGTCAAGAAAGCAAATAGAATGATAGAAATCATAAAGAAAGGACTGGAGAATAAAACCAAGGATATTATAATGCCTCTATCACTCCATGTTGTGACCACAACTTGAATGTTGTGTGCAATTCTGGTCACCAGATCTTACAAAGGTATATAGCAGAATTAGAAAAGCTACAGAGAAGAGCAAGAAAAATGGTAAAGGGGATGGAAGGATACCCTTATGAGGAAAGGCTTAAAAGGTTAGGACTGTTCAACTTGGAAAAGAGATGGCTGAGGGGAGATATGATAGAGGTCTATAAAATAATGAACGGAGTAGAACGGGTAAATGTAGATTTGTTGTTTACCCATTCAAAAGATAGGAAGACTAGGGGACATGCAATGAGGTTACAATGTAGCACATTTAAGACTAATCAAAGGAAATATTTTTTCGCTCAACGCATAATCAAACTCTGGAATTTGTTACCAGAGGATGTAATAAAATCTATAAGGGTAACTGGATTTAAGAAAGGCTTGGCAAGTTTCTGGAGGAAAAGTCCATGAAACATTATTAAAGAGGACCGGGGAAATCTACTGGTTATCCATTGAACAAGCACCCATGGAATCTGTTTACCTTTTTCAGAACCTGACAGGTACTTATAACTTGGCTTGGTCACTGCTGGAAACAGGATACTGGGCTTGATGGGCCCTTGGTCTGACCCAGTATGGCATATCTTATGTTCTTATGATGCCTCAGAAACTAGGACCAGACATGCTTATGCCATTCTGAAATCACACCCTGACATGCATCTCCCTTGCTCTGCTTAGGCCACACCACCACCATACCCCCGTGCTACATGGATGTTCTCATGCCTGGGATGTCTATATACCTGGCCATCTAAAATGGCTCCAGGGATGTCTCCATGATTTGCATTTCTGAATCTCCGTTTCAGACATCCAACTCATGAATAGTGCTTCTAAAATGACCCCATGAGTGTAATTTCATAATAAGGGATCTAGGTTAATAGGGAAAGAAATCACCTACTTTATAAAGACACATAGGGGACCTTTTACTAACACCGGTTAGAGTTTTTCACTTAAAGCACATTTAGTAAACAATGTAATGTGGGGTTAAGTGCAAAGCTTCTGCCGTAACTCTTGGGAGTATGGCCAGCATGATTCCAGCAGTTACCTCATGGACATGTATCCTAATGTGTTTGCAAATAATGCAAGTACAGCTAATGTCATCCACGGAGATGTTATGTGCAGCTATGCTAATTGCCACATTGACGGTTAATGCATGGCAATTGCTCTTGCGCTAACTTCAATGTGCTTCCCATACCCACACTATACCCCTAACCCACCCATTGCGCAACGTGCAGTTAACATGAGAATTTACATGTGGGAACTATCCATGGGCCATTACTACATGCTAAAATGTAGTTTAACCACTTATCGGGTTTTATTAAAAGGGCCCCATAGAGGCCTATGTCTATTTATAAAATACTAGCACAAATTCTGTACTAGCATTCATAGGCAGCAGAATAGGGTGGGCCCCAGGGGTCACGGTTCCACCAATTTTTGTCCAACAATCAGCAATTTAGAGAGCTTGGGGGTCAGGCTGAAGATTGTTTTTTGGGCCCCTTCAACCAAAAAGATGTTCTGCTGCCCTTGCTAGCACTGATGTCTTCTAGCTCTCCAATCACAGCACAGGCACCAAGCACTAGTACCTGTGGTTCAAAAATACTGATAAACGCCAGTTTCTGTTACTATCAATGAACCTTTAATTAGATGGAAAATAAACACATAAATTTACAGTATATAAACACCTGAGAATGAAGCTCTACATATAACACTGCATCCCAAAATAACTTTTTGCCTAAATAGTTCAGTAGTCCTATGTCTTTATCAGATGGTATATTAAAAAGAAATCTATCTACACATCTTTGCCTTCTTCATTGCTGACTTGACTACTATGGAGGAGTGAGAAAGCTGGACTTGACTGAATCTGAGATAGAGAGTGGAGAAACTTTAGTAACTTGAGATGAATGAGTGTCTCTCTGTGAAGAAATAATGCCTGTGGATTAAGAGACTCGCATTGTATTTTTCTCATGATATTGCACCAATGTAAGATAGTTATGAAATCATTAACAGTAGCTGGCAAGTCTTCTCGATCTCTTTCACTGCCTCTACCACAGAAGCCACATTTGTTTCTACAGAAAATGTTTAATGATTTTGTCAAGGGCTTTGACAAGACTGTCAACATGACACAGTCTTGACAAAGCCCTTGACAAAATCATTAAACATTTTCTGTAGAAACAAATGTGGTTGGTCTGGTAGAGACAGTGAAACTGATGGAGAAGACTTGCCAGCTACTGTGATAAGAACCAGAGTGGAATCTATGCATCATCCTCTTTTTACCACAATTTGTTTCCTTCACTGTAGACCATTTTATAGTGGTAGATGTCAGACCTCATTTTGAACAAAGATGTCTCTTCTACACCACTGGAGTATTCTTCTTATCTGACAACAGATATATCCAAAAATAGCTGGGGAGCTCACATTGGCTCTCAGCTTAGCTAGGGAGCTTGATCACAAGTAGAATATATGTTTTATATCAATCATCTGGAGTTTAGAGCAATATTTTGCTCCCTTCAAGAGTTTGTGCATTTTCTTCAGGATCAATTGATCTTAATACAGACTGTCAATCAAGTTAACATGTTTTAGGTCAATAAAAAAGAAGGCGTGGATTCCCTTTGTCTAGACTGTTGAACGGCAGAAATTCTGGGACTTTGCTCTCTCTCTCCGCACAAAGGTCTAGATCACTTACATCCTGGATGATAAGAACCAGCTAGCAGACAAATTCAGCAGAGTTCTTCAGCCCCACAAATAACCTCTATACCACCAAACCTTGCAGAATATTTTTCAGCCTAGGGTACTCCTCAAGTAGATCTATTTACCACAACCAAAAAGGCAAAGCTGTCTCTCCACTGTTCAAGGATGCTGGATATAAACCGAACGTGGCCACTCCTCTACCCTTATCCCACTACAGTATCTTCCTAATAGCAAAGGTCCTGCACAAGTTTTAGAAACATCTCAGTTTAATGATACTCATAGCACCCTACAGGCCTTATAAGATCTAGTCCCCTCTTCTCAAAATACTCTTGGTCCTTTCACTGTGGAGGCTTCAGCTATGAAGACATAAGAGGGATTCCCTTCTGCATCTAGATCTGGAATCACAGAAACTGAGCAATGTTTTGTTTCTGCCCTGGGTCTAACTAATGCCAATTCAAGATATCCGGGGGCAGCAAGAAAACCTTCATTTTATTTGCATCTCTGTCTGTTGTTTCTATTTACCACTTTCATTTCAGTCTTTGATATTTTGGATATTAAAGACATTCAAAGAATTATCCAAATAATGAGCAATAGATGAGGCTGTGTGATCCATTCTTCACTTATTGTATGAACAAAGGTGATACATTTGAAGAGAACCACAGTATATGGTCTTCAAAGCTTATGGACAAGTCCTTTTAATAATGCTGGTTATATGCAAGGCATCAAATTTGGGGTTGCAAGTGGTCTTCATTTCTTTTTCCTGATAGCATGATCTACTTTTGCTTTTATCCACTATATTTCTGCAATCATAATTCTGATTTTCTTAGGGAAAGCAGAACTAATATTCATAGATACAACATTGTAAAATCTAGACTGCTTTAGCCTGTTGAGGAAAACATGGAGCTAGCCAGCAGTGTCAATTTGCATAAATCTAACTTTCCCCTGGATTGATTAGGCTACTAGAATTATATACTAGGTCATTTTTGCATAGTTTTTATTATTCTTCTCATATTTCTTTTGTAGCTGTTCAATAAAGCACGGTTATGCTTTGGGATTTCAGTGCTCATTAGTGATACCGGTATACACATTTTTTCAGCAGTTAGAATTACTTTGTCAAAGGATTACGAAAATATTTTATTGTCACTGGGGGTTTGACTAGCTGTTCACAAGTTTCTCTTGGCTATTTGCTCTCTTTTCTTTTTATTAGCTCTTCTTCATTATCTTCTGCTAGCTGACAGCTTCTCTTTTTAGTTGTATAAATTCTCAGGTTGGTAAGTTTATTATTCTTCCAGGCAACTACTATCCTAAATGACTGATTTTCCTATTTTCTGAGCACTTACAAGGATTCCTATACACTTCTGTTTTCTAAAATGACTATCATATGCCAAAATTCATTCCAGAATGCATTCATTAACAGCATCTTATAAAGACAAGAGTAAAGTATTGACTTGCTTTGTAAGTCTCATCTTATTACTTGAAAGGCTACGCAACAAGGTGAATGCCTGGCTCCAGGTCATAACGAAAAAGCACTTAGTAATTGTTTGCAGTTCCTGTATCAAAGGTTTTTATACCAAGATCCCAGATTGTTTTCTAAGTCATTCCTTCAGTTGGTTTTATTTTAATCTATTTCTGATCCAATTGTTCAAGGGGCATTATTTTTAAAAGATATTTCCCACATGTGCGAGACAGAAATTGCTTGAACAGTAATAGCTTTCAACAATCTATGGTGTATACCAATTCTGAGAGCTGAGGCACTAGGCTAATATGGCACACATCATTCTTACCATTCCTGATTGGTGGGCTGTAGAATGAAATACCTGATATCAGGTTCCAAAGAAAGTAGGCAGAGCTGGAACACCTCTTAAGATCCAAAGCAGCTGGTATTAACCCCTACACTTGTGGTGTTATGGCAAGAATGCCTTCTTCAGGGGGTAGATAAACATTCAACAGAAAAATACAATAAAATCACATAGTGAGAACAAATATTAAAATTTTCAAAACATAAATATAAATCATGGATAAAACATACAATAAGTAAAAACAGAAACATTGTAGAAATAAATAAACAGTTGTAACATAGAGCACATAAGTATATGGGTCAAACATTTTAGAGAGAGTTGATATAGGGGTATGTTTATTAAATAGTGGTAGCAGCTTCCATGCGATATTGGAGCCGTGGCCCCATTGAATTCAATGGGGCTGTTGCTCCAATATGGCACTGAAGCCACTACCGCTGTTTAGTAAACATACCCCATAGTTTATATATCCACCATTACTTCATAGTGGAGACTAATAGTAAACTCACTGGTAAATCTTGAGAATTAGCTCTGAAGTAAAATGTTTTGTTTGTTTTATGTTATTTATATTTATTTATTTATTTATTTAAAGGGTATTTGTATCCCGCCTTATCCTTTAATCAAGGCGGTGAGCACAGCAAGCAATCAGTATAAGTGTTGTGTGTCAGGTGAGCTTTATGTACAGTGTGGGTGCGTGTGTGCGAGTGTTTTGATTTGGGTGAGCTATTTACAGTGTGCGCTATGTACAGTATATGTAGAGACAAGGAGGAAAAAAGGAGACCTTATCAAAATTCCTTGTTGGGTTATAAAGAACTAAAAATAACCTACTTTGCTGCGTCAGAAGCCTAAAACAATCAACTACTTTGGTCTGAAAAGGTAAAAAGACAGCAGAATGACAACATTTACTATTCATTTTTTAGTTTTAGGCAAATACAGCCACCAACATCGACACCCAACACATCGTCTATATTCTAATAATAGATGGACTCATAGGGGTATGTTTACTAAACCTTAGTGAAATCACCGGTGATAAGGGCAGCATTAAGGCACCTTAAGCCATATAAAGCAGTGGGCGGGTAGGAGGCATGCTGGCATTAGGGCGTCTTGGGCCATTTAGCACGTGCTAACAGGACCAAGTGCGGTAAGGTGGAAAGCATGCACCTCAAGGCACAGTAAAGCGACAAGACATCCTAAGGTGAGACAAGGTGCCCCAAGGAGAGACAAGGTGCCCTAAATTGAGACAGGGTGCCCTAAGGGGAGACAAAGAGGCCTAAAGCACCCCAAGGTGAAAGAAGGTGCCCTAAGTTGACAAGAATGCACTTTAATGTACGAAAAAGGTCCTAACCCCAAAGCAGGATAAACGAGCATCAATGGAAGACAATCTGAAGGTGATGGATGGATGGACAGGTGGTAGGTAATGCACCCAACCAAACCGTTGCCATCAGATACTGGCATCAGTAAGTGGGATGTGCAGATGGCTCCCAAGAATAATATGGCGGTACTTTGAGGTGAGGATAACAAAACCCTGACAAAAACATGTGGTACCCAAAATGTAATGCACTCTCTACAAAGACAGTACTGCAAGCAGAATACCAAACATTTGCAGAACCTCACAGAGGATGCTGTCCCAGTAAATAAAGGGAATGTATGTAGCAACATACACTGCAGTCAAAGGTTGTCGGCTCAAAATCACTCTAGTGGTATGTGTACACATGTGGTGTATATATGGTATAGAAGGAAAGATGTGCAGTTATAGTTATGGTCAGATAGACAAATCTTTGGCACTCTGTGGCTCACACATGTGCTGTGGTCACAGTACCGACAGTCTCTCAGAGTCACAGCAAAGTGAAAACCAGTCTGAAAGTCGTATAGTCATGGCTGGAATGAGTAGAAATATATATGAGCATGATAGGAACATGGCTACATGATTTAACACAGACACTGCACAAGTTTGGACAGAAGAATAAGGAGGGCTTTAAAACAAACACCCATTACAAACTACAAGCCAGTGTTTGGTGTTTCCAAAGACAGTGCTCTAACCATTATGCTAAACCTGCACAGCAGCTGCCCTGGGAAGAAGTATTAATAAAGGGAATGTATGTAGTTGCCGGCAATGTACAGAAAGGTTGATAGATCCGCATCACCCCTGTAGGATGCGGCTGCACATTCGGTATGTATGCGATGGAGGCCCATGCCGGCTCCCACTGTTAGGGTCCAATCTCCCAAGCCTGTCCACTATGTGGGTCACGCATTTGCTGAGGTCACATTACCAACACACTCTAATGGACCACAGCTCAGCCAACACACTCTGCCCATCTGACAGCCTGGATTGAAAAAAGCATACATGAAATATCTCACAATGAATAGGCACAAGGGTGCCTGAGGCTGTGCTGAACCTGCACCCCTTTATATAGTATTTGCACCAGCCCAGAACAAAACAAAACAAAGAAAACACACATGCGTATTGAACCGGGGCCCTGGAGTGGCCAAAGACTGCTATAACCATTATGCTAAACCTGCACACCAGCTACCCTGGGAAGAAGCACCAAGAAAAGGAACGTATATAGCTGCTTGCAATGTATCAGCAGGTTGTCAGCTCATTCTCACAGGACTGTGATTCATTTATTTGTTGTGTACATATCTGTTGTGGCTCAAAGTACCTGATGCCACAGCTTGGGTATTAGATGTGATTCTTGTGAAATGCATATGTCAGACCTCTGCTTCCCTCACATCAACAACCCTGTGCAATTTCCCAAAGCTCACCAGAAACAGAAATGGCCTCAGATACCTTCCTCTGCATGTTAGGAAAGAGATCATGGGAAATGACATGTGTTGCCAAGTACATACTGATGATGCATGGTGTTTTGCAGTACATGCAGGTGAGTGTGTCCCATGCTGCATTCCAACAAGTGCAATTTACACTGGCCAGTGCTGGGTACAAGACAAGAACCCTGATGCTAGGCCCTTACAATGTTTCAGTGTCGAAACTCAACAAACAATGCAACAGCATGTGCCTGCCTGCAAGTAGTAAACATGTAGGCATTTCCCCATCTCAGCAGTTGATGTGCTGGTGTGTAGTGCAGATATGGGATGGAGCCAAAGTATGTTGGCCTCAGGTCTCATGTCCAATCAGCGATAAGTCCAAAGCTCATCTCCAGGACAGATCTGTTGTAGGAGCTGGATGATGTGCAATGTGCTGTATGGCTCTCATTCCAGTCCCACAGTCTGCAGGCCTGATTGCCATGAGCGTGGGTGTAGACAGTATATGGGTCATTTTGCGCAAACAACACTGATGATCTTTGCTATGCACTTTTTCACATTTATGCCTGTTTTTTAAACATGCCAACTCATTACATACATACCCTGAGCCAACAGTGGAGGAATATGGAGAGCCTCAGATGTGGGTGGGATGTTGGCTGTTCAACAAGGTGCAAGTGGGGGCTGTGTGTCGCTCATGAACCTGGATACCCATTGATGAATTTGTCATAGCCCATCTATGTCCCATGTAGGCCTGTCAGATGGGGATGTTATTCAATTTACAAGTTGCCAAAAATCATCCTGGATGTGGGCTAATATCTGTGGACAGCATGGCAAAAAGTAAAGAAGGGATGCAGGAGCTGACATGCAGCTGAACCTTGGCTATGGGATGGCATACTGTGCCACTGGCAGCATGGCAATAACAATGTTGGTTGCTGGGCTGGGATGTGAGCTCCATAATGGAGCTGCACGGACATGGAGGCACAACCCCATGCAACTGTTTGCCCATTATGGGTCCTGCTGCATCAGCTGTGTATCTGCTTGCTGTGGACCTCATGAGAATTGTGCCATGGAATGCATGTTGAGGCTGTAAGGCCTCATTCTGTACATGTGGTCACAATGTGCACCTGTTGTATCACAATCTCATCTATTGCTGAATGCCACAATGAAGAGTGGCTGTACTGGGTCTGGATGAGAAGCATGCACGGAATCACTATGTGTGTTTCAAAAACAATGTGAAGGCAGCATGAAAAAAAATGTGTGAAGTGATGTTGGTAAGCAATCATGAAGATGATGACACCCTTGCCCTTCCATGATATCTGGCATATGATGCAAGAGTCTACTGCATTGGTAAAGGTAGTGTATGTATATGTGGTGGCTGCGTGCAACAGGGGTGCTGCTCACAGTCCCAAAAGTGTCATGGGGACTGCGAATCCCGTGCAAGAAATAGGAGGGCCAGGTAAATATGAGCATATGTCATATATGACATCCATGCCTCAGTCACTGTGTTAGTTAACTGGCAAGATATTCTTTCCAGCAAAAGATGTCTGTGTGAACCACAAGTCAGATATCAGTAAGAATGTCTATACCTCATACTGATTTATGTGTGCAAAAATATGAGCCTCATAGTTACCTCTGAGAAAAGACCAGGTGAAAGACAAATGATGTACCTCCCATCATGGCTGTGAATCTGTCAACAAACACATTGCTCCCACATATCTAAACATTGGCGGTGTACTCATTTGTACACATGTGCTGTGTCATGGAGGTTTGAACCATGCCTACCATATTAGGCAAACCTTGCTGCTCACAGATAGGTCTGTTATATATCTACACTGGCCATTGATGATGTCAGTAATGTTGGCATAGCAGTGCAGTGAGCGAGTTGGAAGGGCATGCAATGATGTGTCTTGCACTACCTCTGGAACCCCTATACCACATAGGCGACATGGCTGATGTTTCAACATAGTTGTAGTGGATGTGTGTAGGCAATGATAACAAATGATGTCGTGTGATGCAGGGACCAGAACCTCTTGGATATGGCACAGGATGCCTATGTCAATGAATGCCTCCTGATGCCATGCTAGATAGCAATAAGAAAGTGTATCCACAGAAGATGTTGCTGCTATATGTCAGAGTACATAAAAGCAAATACTGCTATGGCTCAAGGGAAATATGTTTGTTGGGCAGGTACAAGTGTTAGATGTGAAGGGCAAGGATGCTCTGTGCTGAAATATATGGTGCCCAATTTTCATCTGGGTGGTGCGAAGTGTTGTGTCGGTGCATAGCATGACTGCCATCTGTCTAACCTGCATCTAAATGCTGTGGTCATATATGTGGCTTGACCATTGAGAATGAGGGTCCATACACACACAAGCCAGAAGGTGCAGGAGCTAGCCAGGTAGACCAAAATTAGCAGCCTAACTGCTCAGACCCTGTGCCTGAAAGATATCTGAGGAAAATCTGTGCCGAGTCTTAATGCACAGATGGCATGTGTGCTGCATAGAAAAATGTTGTTATATGCCAACCATGTTTATCTGCCCTGCCCTTCAAAATAATGCCCCTAACAGATCTTGATGCCAACCACAAAACATATGGGTGTGTTTGGGAAGTTAATGGGATCTCAGAGGGCTAACACATGAGTACATGCTATGCCAAAAGCACCAAGAATCAATTTACACAGGTAACTAGGGCAGTTACCTGTATAAATGGCCTCCAAAATCTGGGCCTTCATGTACAATGTTGAGATGAAGGTAGTTATGAGAAGCACATGTGTTGTCACAGTAAAAAACCTGTCTCTCAGAGCTGCACAATCAGCTCATAAAACAAAGATGGGATGTCCCAGTATGCTTCCGCTTCCATGAGGCGTACAGGTAAGAAAATGTACATGGTATACACTATCTAAGCAATGTGTTAAAATACTGAAAACCACATCATAAAGTGGCCTTTGCCATGTGTGTGACACATTGCCGTGAGAAACACAGGATGTGGTACACAGGTGACTGCGTAAGCTGCATACACATTCAAAATGATATCTTTATTTGGAAAGAACAGGTCAACATGGTCTGTGAACTGCCTAAACATTAAAAATATGGTACAGTAACCTTTTCAAAATGCACATCATCTGAGGACACTGTGTCACAGCATATTCATGCACACACATATGCACAGTGTAAATTCCCAAATGACACAGTGACACCCTGTATGCAGCGGCTCACTCCTTGATATGGGCAAAGAGAGATGACACATGTTGTTGCGGTGCCTCTTGTAGGGATGTGCAACAGCTTGTCATGGTCAAATTGGCCAGTATAAGGGTGACAAGGAAATAACACACCCCATACATAATGTGCCTCTGCTGCAAAATACCCATTTTGATGCTGGTCCTTGCCTAAACATTTGTTTTCACTCATAAAGCCATGGTGCTGACATGGTAAAGCAAACACAATATAAGTGACAGTCAGGAGTGGCAGACTGCAGTTGTCAGTGCTGGTGCTGCTGGACTGTTTGCTTCCATTAGTCTGTCTCCATGGCTGTAATGGTGTGTGGAGCATCACAGCTATCTCAAAGTCTTTTTCTGCAGCCATGGGTGTCTTCATAGAGGTGTGAGGTTTGCCGATGATGATAAGATAATCCATAGTGAGAGACTGTGACAACTAGAGTGTGCCAAGGAACTACTCCACCCAAGAAGTGGACTGTATCCCCAGTGTGCTCCTCTGCATGCACGAATCCGCCACTTGGATATCAACGTTCAGCATTAGCATGTGTTCCTTCACATAAGCGTCATGACTATATGGCACCCCTTCTCAGGCATCATCTCCTGTTGTTGCTGTCTCATCAAACCTGTGGGTGGTGGTCACTGCAGATGCACTGTTGTCTCCTCCGCTGTGGGTGGTCCATGCTCTGTGAAAAATATATTAGAAAAGTATTTATGCTTGTCATCACACATCATGAATTACCATCCAAGTGCCTGCAACTTTTACATGTCAAGTAGGAAGCGTGAAACATAAAACCATTATATTGGCATTACACAGCTACTAATGAAGGTGTAGAACATTCAAACTGATCAGTACAGGTTATGTTCACATTTGCTAAGGCACATAGACATGCTCATAGCCATGTGTTTCAGGAGTGTCATAGTCATCATCATGCCTATCAATGCAGCTAAATCCAAAAATACTAATACACTCAAAAAAACAAAAAACTAATCATCCATTTGCATTTCAGTTCTGGGTATCTCATTCTCAATTATTACTGCTGTTGCACTAAATACCAATAGAGGTCTCAGCTTAATACGGGCTGGTGTAAAGTGTATCAGCTTAACACAAACACCACTAATCCAAGCCAAATTCACATCAGGCACCTCCTCCACTACCGCCCACATGAAATAGAAATACAGAAGCCCCAAGAAAACTTATCTTGCAAGTATATACATGTTCCAACCCCGACGCCTCACAATAAGCACTTATGAACATTTTGCTGTACTTATAGCTTCTTCAGGGGAATAACCCAACACCCAACGGGTCGAACACACTGACAACCAGCTCTGCGGCTACCAATTCACTATCCCAAAGCCAACCTGCTACATCTCTGCGCGCACACAAATGAATGATTAGTTTTTAGTTTTTTGGTTTTTTGAGTGTATTAGTATTTTTAGATTTTATACACTCGATTAAAAGACCAAGATTTTTTGTATCAATGCAGCTAGACAATGATGTCTCAATGAACTGTGAGTACCAAACAAGCTAATTACATACATGATGTTCGATGTTGTTAGGCAACCATTATCCAATATGGAGGACATGTGGTGTGCGGTGCATGTGGCGGACAGGGACTGACTGGAGATGTCATTGTGTGCAATGTGTCATTCCTGATACAGAGGTGGTGTTTGGAAAATGTGAGATGTGTCTGTGTGCATGTTCAAACATCATTGCCTGTTGTCTAAACTATGCTCTATCATGTTTATGATAGGCCATGTGGTCTTTTTCTGTCGTCATATTTCTATGTTTCTATGGTAAAAAGGGGACTGTTGTAGTTGTTATGGAAGGACAGACTAGATAGGCTATGTGGTCTTTTTCTGTCGTCATATTTCTATGTTTCTATGTGGCAAATGTGAATGATGAAGCATTCTGATTTGCCATCAGACAAAGTATATAACATGTTCCACAAGGAATGTAATGTATGACACAATCACATCAGTCATCTGAAAGTTAGCATTATTATTTTTATTTAGATAGTTTTGTATACCACCTTATCCTTCAATCAAAGTGGTCACAACACAATTGGGGGGTACATGACACATACACTAATACTGCGACACCCACTGGCTGGGCCAAGAGGCTGACAGCTGATAGACGGCCTTACTGTCCTTTAGAATAAAAGTTCTTTACTCTGTAGGAATGAATTGTAGTTGAGGCAGGTGGTAAGGCTTTGCAAGATTTTTATTATTTATACAATGGGGATTTTCAAAGGCACGCGGAGGTTCAAAACACAACAAATGCACTAGGATAACTTCTCCAAATGAAAGGATGAACACAGGAAAAACCAGGAGAAATGAAAAACAAAACTTTTCTTCTCTGCTGTTCTCTGCACTGCTCCATGTGGTCACACACCATACTACAGCAGAACTAAACACAGCTGGTTTCACTTTCACCAAACAACGTCTTCCCAAACTCCGTTACTCTCAACAATGAATACAGCATAGCACTGCTTTCTTCTGAGTCACAGGTAAAAGCTACCTTATTAAAAGGCTTTTAAAACTCTCTCCTGTTTCACTTTCTTACTGTGGTATTCTTGTGAGTTAAACAACAGTCCATTGGTATAGGAAAATCATCACATTCAGGCACAGTGGTTTCTATCTGCATTTCCTCAATGCCATTAGAATTACCAAAGTCTTTCTCATATGTGGGGACTTCTTTTAGCTTCTCTCTCTTTAGAAACTGGTGGAAGTGATCCCACAGCAAGTCAGCCTTTTCAGGTGTTTTGGTACTAGGGGTTTGAATCCTCTCACTAGAGAACAGTCTCTGCAGTGCCCCTAATTTAGAAGCTTCACAAACGTCAGAGTTATCTGGTCTGGAGTTTGCAGCAGGTACTAGGCTTTCAATCCAACGTTTCACAGTAGAGGGGGAGGGTTCCAGCTCCTGCTCAATAAAACTAGCCTTTATCTCTTTTGCCAATTTATCAGATATAAAATGGTCAGTTTTACCTTGAGGCTGTTTCTCTGTGTCAGCACTGGTGCTCTTTCCACCTCTCCAATCCTCCCAGCTGTAGCAATTGTTTGACTGGCCTGCACGGCTTCTCCAATTGTCTGTGCTTTTACCTTTGAATGCTGGCTGTCTGAGTGCGTGCCTTTCCCTTGGCACCTTCTCTCACCCAGGCTGTTCTGCCTGGACTCTCTGGTCTCAGACTCCGGTCTTGACTTTCTCTTGCCTTCCACCTGGCTCCCTGGATATTTTCCTGACCAGCTTCTTTGTAGGTTCTCCAATCGGGCCTTTCTTCCTTCCCTCTGCACGTGGTTTTTAACCCTGGCTTCCTGCTTCCTTGTGACCAATCAGGAAAGGGGTTAGTCTCCACCCTTGCACTAGGGCGTGGTTTGCTTCCTACAGGGAACTGCCTTTTTCTCTGACGTAGGCTGAGTTTTCCTTGTAGCTGTGCATTGTCCTCCGTTTCCATGGGGATTTCTGGATTCTCTTCTGTGTCCATGGGGATTTCTGGATTCTCTTCTGTGTCCATGCTTTCCACCAGGCTTTCACCATCACAATACTTACAGGGAACATGGGCAATAGAGGGTTAATGGCTTGCCCAAGACCACAAGGGGCACCTGTGGGGCTAGAAGCCCAAGTCCTTCTGGCCCAAGGTTGCTGTCCTCTAGTGGGATTTGAACCCACAACCTTCTGGCCTGAGGTAACTTGCCCCAACCACTAGGCCACTCCTCCCCTCACATCACACACCAGGAACAAATAGTAAATGTATATCTGTACAGTGTATCTATACAATGCTAAGCACACTGCAATATACAACACATGTGCACTTGGAACTATGCCCATTGTCTAGTTCAAAGATGAGGCTACTAGGAGCAATGAAATGAGCCTATACAAGGCCACATTCATGTTGGCTGTTTGAACAATGAAAAGAAAAGCATAAATGCAACGTGTAACATTCCCACTCATATCATAGTTGGGAATGTCAGCAACAATACGGTGTCCAATTAGTACCTGCTGAAGTCCAGAGGGCCATAGAAATAGTATATCATAGACATGAAGTATATATATGCATGCAAGATAGGTTTAGAGCAATTTTACTTAGAATACGAGGGAACATCATCCATGTAAACTGTTGCTCTGTGCCCCCAATTCATGCAGGCCAATTGACACAGCAGCATCAGCACATCAGAAAAGTATGTTTGTGGAACATATGCAGGTATATGAAGTCAACTGGATACCTCTGATGTCTCTGTGTATGACACACCAGTCCCAAATCAATGCCATGTTGTCATGTGTATGGAGCTGTACCACAGTCGGCTGCATGCAGATCCTCCTGGGCCAAATAGGTACCTCATCACAACAATCTAAGTGATATCCTGCCAAACCAATTCTGTACAGTCACAAACACAGCAGACACACATATGTTAGGTTGCAGACCTGAAACACACAGGATAGTATGCACATTTGTTCACAGATGCATTTCTTCACATGCACGTTACTTACATGAGAAGAGCTGCTCGTTTAGACATTGCCGGATTGCTATGCCCACATGTGTGTTTCCACGAGCACGTACAGGATGGCACACAGGATCATTTTCCAGATCCAGATTAATGTTGACTGGGATATTGTACCTGAGAGCAATGTTGTGTAGGATGCTGCAGGGCCAAAATTTTCTGTGCTACAGTCATGGGTTGGTATTGTAAGGCCCCACTGGTCTTATCCAGACACCTGAAGTGACTCTTCAACACATCAAAGGTGTGCTCAGTGACAGAGTGGGTGGAGTCATGGGCCTCATTGTACCTCATCTCTGCAGGTGACCGTGGAAAATGCATGGGGGTCAGCAGCGAGGCCTGACACTCATATCCAGCATCACCTGCAGAAAGAAAATGTGACAGTTCATCAAGTAACATATGTGCACACATGATGTCTGGATGTACATGCCGGTAGCTCTCCACTGCAGCCCGCCCTTCCCTTTCACACACACAAATAATGTTGTTATAACATCTAGCAGATACAGTATTGCAATGAACACACAGCAGCTTATGATGGCATGTGTCCCCTGGCCACAGGACCTCAGACTAAGAAACACATACCAGTGACCCTCTGTCAATATGCTACCACAAACATCCATTCTCATTTCAAAAACATTAAAAACCTGCCATATCAAAAATGCAGTACCAGCAGTCATAGAGCACCACAACCCTACCTAGCACAGCACATCACTGCAAATATTAAACCCACACATCTCTGAAAAAACAACACATCACCTACTGGTGAAAGATAACAAGTGCCACTGACACATAAAAAACACGAACAGACTATGACTGCTGGGTTCAACATGTTAAAAATAGTCCATCGAACCAATAACCTGGGATCTGAATGTACAAACTGGAAGACAACAATGAAACTGGTTACTCCAAAAGCAACATCAGAAATGTTCAACAACACTGGGATGACAACAATGTTAGGTAAATGACTCGGGCAGTAGACAAAATGCAACGAAGTGAATAGTGTACATATACCGAACCAGATAAAGTGAAGCCAAAGAACGTTTACACCACAAGTATGCTTTACCCTTTGTGCTTTGGAAATATGAACGATCATGTGAACTGGTTTCATGTCCTTTGCCAGCTCACCATAGTCTGCTGTCTGTTTGTCCTGTCCTCTCACTTCTAGTTGTCTGCCATTCCCCCTCTACATGTGCTACAACATACTGAACCATCCCCTTTAGTCTCTACTGCACAGCTTTGTCTAATCCCTGTGTTACCCACTCAGATGTCACCCTGTCATCCTCAGTCTGCATCTATTCTTCAAATACTCAGACAATCATAGATCCCCCACTTGATCCCAACAAAATATTGTTTGCCCTCTGCACATTAACCCTCCCCCCCATCTCAGTCTAGCCCTCCTCCAGAATCATCCCCCGACACCCTCTGGGTCAACCTAGCATCCACACCTACAACCCCTATCCTGCAATCCCCCACCAACAGACCATTTTCAGTCCTGGCCTCCCCATTCTGCCCGTTAGAATAGCCGTGCATGTCAGATCGGTTGTAAAAGAAGCCTGCCAGGCTCCATCTCACCTGTGTACAGCTGCTGATGTGATGTGTGTCATTGTTCAGGAATGCAGTAGCTCAGTTCTAATATGGGGTACAGATGCACTGGCCATCATGCCAGTGTCCTACACTTTAACACATCTACCTGATGGAAGGAAACCTAATGCAGTTCATTCAGGCAGCTGTACCTAGATGAGATGGGGGCTGAGTATAACCCTCTGAAGTTGCCACTGATGGGAGATAAACTGCATTTGTGTGATGGTGGTAGTGCAGACCCCTCCAAGGAGCAGGGCCCTGTGCAAACAGCACACCTGCATAATGGACAGGCCCCTCAGTCCTCTCAGGAATGGATATTTGCATGACATCTGCTGTTGCTCTTTCATTACTACCAGAAGCTCACAGGGAAATGATGTGCAAGGTGCTGCAGGTGCTATCGAGCATAGGTAAATTGCTCTTCCAGGACAACAAAAACCTGTCAATCAGAAATCCAGCTCTGCAAGTCCCTTTACAGGAAGAGATTGGCAAGAGACACAGGGACACATCACAAAGGCTGGTAGATGGAAAAGTGGAGATCCTGATTAGGAGAAGTGTAATCTGTAGATTTGCTGCCCAGCACATGCTAGAGAATACTGCATGATGACCACATTACATGTTCAGATACTTGCAGAGGCTCAAAAAACATCCAAATGGAACATAGCCTTGAAATACTGATCTAAACCTCATGGGCTCATGGTCCCACAAATCACAAAGTCTAAATGCAGTGCATACACATGCCATCCTGAAAACACAGTGATGTGCAGGTCAGTCTGGAGACATTGACCTGCTGAGAGAACAGTGACAGGTACCTATCTTTGCAAATATCCACAACACAAAGAACAAACATATGAAACAAGGGAGTACTATGTGCATTTGGAATGCAGCTACAGAAAGGCAGTAATGCCCCGGCTGTGGTTTGATGTGCCATGACAGAAACACCAGTGTGTAGCATGTCAGAGATATAAACAATATTCATGCAATAAACAATATTCATGCAATAGGTCACATGTTTTGCCGCTATGAGATATAATGACCTAAAGGGTCCACCCAAAACCGCATTTGAACCTGCCCAATCTATGACAGTGGTCATGCTACCCATATCTCATAAACAGTATGCACTACGTAGTAGAAAGAAACAAACTACTCACCCAGCAGGACACAGTCCTCATACTGTCCATTCTCAAACTGTTGGAATATTTCTGAGGGATGCAGGATATAGGAGTCATGGGTGGACCCTGGAAAACACGGAACCACATTCAGAATATGCATATTTGCATCACAAACAACCTGCACATTAAGGGAATGGTAGTGTTTACAGTTGCGGTACACTACCTCCCTGTCTCTGGGTGGGAGCAGGGAAAAATGTATGCAATCAATAGCTCCCATCACATGTGGTATACCTGAAATTTGCTCAAATTGCTGGTTCAGGGCCTCACATTGTTGCCTACTGTCAGGAAAATCAATGTAATTCCTTACCCGGTTGATCATGGCTCGCAGTACATGGTGGAGACAGCATGCGAAGGTGGAATGGCTTATTCCACCAACTGCAGCTACAGATGTCTGGAAGAAGCCAGAGAAAAAAAATGTAGGGCACTCAGGAACTTGACCAACCATGGTATGGCATGTAACCGGCCAGTCAGAAGCTCAAGGTCATATCTTATATCCTTATAGAGCTCTCTGATAGCTCCTGTGCTCAGACGATAGAGGGAGATGACCTGGTCCTCATACATGCCCCGGAGATTGGCTTTGGGCCTGTAGAAATGAGGCTGTCTGGGGTGGACCTCCACATGCCTACAGCGCCATGGTTCCCCATACCTGGCTTGTGCCCCCTCCACAGCTGCAGGACCGTGCTGCTACGGGGCTGGACTCCTGCCCATTGCCACTCTCCCTGGGACACCATCTCCCTCAGCAAGCAACCGCTGTTCTCCTTCAGCAGGCAACCACTGGACAGCACTCATAGCTAAGTCAAAGTGAGCCATCTGGGATGACAGGATATGCAAAACTACTGTGCCTCAATAAAGACAGTAAATAAGGGAGGGGCTGGTGAGCTGATGACAACAAACACAACACACATGGGCATCCGTCACCTCACACAATCAACGTAATGTGTGAAGGCTCTATAAGGGCCTTGTGTTTATGTTCTGTGCCTGGCGCCTGTGGAGGGCACCTTGTGCAAGCGTAGGGTGCCTGGCACAGATGTTCCATGCATGGTGCCTGCGGAGGGCGCTTTGCGCATGCATAGGGCACTTTGCGCAGACGTTGCATGCCTTGTGCATGCGGAAGGCACTTTGCGCAAGGCACCTTGTGCATGCGTAAGGCGCCTGACACAGACATTCTTTTATGGTGCCTGTGGAGGGCACCTTGCTCATGCGTAAAGTGCCTGGCATAGATATTCCATGCATAGCGCCTGCGGAGAGTGACTTGTGCATGCATAGGGCACCTGGTGCAGACGTTACACGCATGGCGCCTGTGGAGCATGCTTTGCACATGTGTAGGGAGCCTTGCATAAACATAATGCGCATGGTGCATGTGAAAGGCACCCTACGCCTGCACCATGTTTGGAACATCTGTGAAAAGCACCCTATGCATACACAAGGTGCCCTCCGCAGGTGCAAGGCGTTGGAGGTCTACGCAAGGTGCCTTACGCATGTGCAAAGTGCATTCTGCAGGCACCATGTGCAAAGTGTCCTCTGCATGCACAAGGCATGCAACGTCTGCACGAGGTGCCCTATGCATGCGCAAAGCACCCTGCACATGCACAAGGTGCCCTGCGCATGGGCAACTCACCAAACGCTGTAGCTTCGTGCCATGCACATGTGCTATATGCCCTTGCGACCCTCCATCATTGACGCTGCCTTTGAGTGATGTTTGTAAAACCTGATTCAATATCAGAGGTGTTCAAACACACCAATATATATGACAGCACAGTGAAAAATGGACCCACTGCACAGACTGTGGAAGAGGAAAATGATGCAGAGCAGCAGCCCGTTGAAGCACAAAGTACCCAGGGAACAGGTGCCACAGATGCCTGCTCCTTCTGCAACTGAGATGGCTGAAGTCAGGACTCAGGCTGAAGAACAAGCTGGCCCATCTGATGAGGTACAGCAACACCAACCGGCCTGTCAACAAAACAACAAGGAAACGCAAGAAGCCTGTGCCAGAAGAGTCACATAAGAGGGTGATGACGTTCACATCAGAGGAGAATGATGTGCTCTTTGCACATGTACTCAAACTCTATAATGAGCTTTTTGTAAGGCTCAGCTCCCAGACCCCTGTCAGTAGACACAATGCCCTCTGGGAGGAGAAAAGACAGGCTGTGTCTGAGGTTGGTGGACCATCACAGGACTGTGATGGCATCTGCAAGTGATTCAATGACATCAAGTACTGGGCACTGGTGGTGGAGGACACATTCATTCCAACCTCTCTGCCCTGGAGGAACAACTGGCACAGAGATTAGGGCCCATTTATGTACACGGACTACCCCCAGAGCTTGACACAGTCCATCCATGTACAGGTATGTGTTGCAACACGTCCATGTATGGACCTGTCATGTTTATGTTTATAATAATGTTTAGGTCGATGTTTATGCAAAATGTGGAAATACTGTTCAGGCCAACGTGCCTCCGAGTGTTCTGTGTAGGTGACTGCCTGTGTCAAGGTGGCTCCTGGTGTCCCATAACAGAGACACTGTATGCCTGGTATTATGGGTGATTGCTGTAAGATGGCTGTTATGTGTTGTGTCCTGATTGACAACATGATGGTGCATGCAGCAGTGGTCTGTGCCATTTTTAAGATGTGCACGGTGTTGTCTGTGACTCCCTGGAGGATAGTGTTGGCCCAAGCAGAGTATGCACCAAATATACCATTGGTTGCTGACCATTTACAATTGTCTCTGAGATGGTGGCATAGGTTCTGTGACATGTGACTGTTGTGCCCCCACTGTTGTTGGGTAGTCTGTGCTATCATGGTGATATGTAGCAGCAGGTTATCCTTCAGATAAATCCACATCCCCGGGTATGCTATTTCCCTGTACACCGCACATATGATGCAATGTAACTGTTGAGGTGCATTGGTGAGACATTTCTGCCCATGGAGCCCAGGATGAACTGTATTTGGCTACAGGGTCCTGGGGTGGAGGGTCATGCTGCCATTGTGCTATGTCTCTGGTGCCATGGGCATCTTGTTTGTATGCTGGTCACACTGTCAAGATGGGTGCATCCCACAGCATGTCATTGCATTACCCAATGTATTCCATGTAGAGTGGCCTGTCTCTGGCACATATGCGATGGCCGAAAGTGTTTTGAGGTGTTGGCATTGAATATGTGGCCCAAGGTTAGGCCTGGCCGTGACATGCATCATGTGAGAAAAGGTCCAATTGGAATATGGTGCACCCTATAATCAGCTGTCAAAGGCCATGCTGTAGGATAGCATGTCAGCCTGGATAATACATGGATGCCATAGCTGGGGACCTCAGTATGTAAATATGCCTGTTCTAACTGATCGCATGGATCTGTTTGCCAAACAGAGGTTTGTGTGGTCTGATCATGCCACTGTGTGTCTGGATGATATAGTGACAGGGTAAGTGTCGGGTTTGTGTAGCAATAGGAGGGTATGGCTGTATCTGCACAGTAACAGCACCTGAAAAGATTTAGGCGTCATTGTGGATAACATGTTAAAACCCTCAGCCCAGTGTGCAGTGGCAGCCAAGAGAGCAAACAGAATGCTAGGTATCATAAGGAAAGGAATGGAAAATAAAACAAAAGATATTATAATGCCTCTATATCGTTCCATGGTGAGACCGCACCTTGAATATTGTGTGCAATTCTGGTCGCCGTATCTTAAAAAGGATATAGCGTTATTAGAAAATATTCAGAGAAGAGCCATCAAAATGGTAAAGGGGATGGAAGGATACGCCTATGAAGAAAGGCTAAAAAGGTTAGGGCTCTTTAACCTGGAAAAGAGACGGCTGAGGGGAGATATGATAGCAGTCTATAAATTAATGAATGGAGTGGAATGGGTAAACGTAGACTGATTGTTTATGTTATCAGAATATAGAAAGACTAGGGGATATGCAATGAAGCTACAGGGTAAACTATTTAAGACTAATAAAAGAAAATATTTTTTCACTCAACGTGTAATCAAACTCTGGAATTTGTTACCGGAGGATGTAGTAATGGCTGCTAGTGTAGCTGGGTTTAAAAAAGGTTTGGAAAAGTTCCTGGAGGAAAGGTCCATAAACCGTTATTAAGAAGGGATCCAGGATATCAATGCTTGACCCAGTACAAGCATTGTGGAACCTGTGTCTTTTGGGGAAACTGCTAGGTACGTATGACCTAGATTGGCCACTGTTGGAAACAGGATACTGGGCTTGATAGACCTTGGTCTGACCCAGTTTGGCATATCTTATGTTCTTATGTTCTTATGATAGCCCTGACATGTCTCCGGACCCTATTGATACCCCACATATGTGTCCTGACATTCACCATGTGGTCATGCCACTGCTGTGGCCATGTCATGACATCCCTTACCCCACTGAGGAGGTAAACACATTTGCAAGGCACTGTACACAGGCAAACTGTCTGGAGTTCCCCATTAACCGGGATGTGAACTGTAATGCCTGTCTGTTGTCTTTCCCCAGGTGACGCACAAATGACAGTGGAGGAGGTGGCAGCTGAGGATGATGGTGCCATGTTTGAGACGGGGCAGAGGCATGTTTCTGCAGGAAGTCCAGGGAATGAGGGTGAGCCCATCACTGCCTGGCCACAGAAGTGAGGCAAGCCAAGATGGGACTGAGGTGGCTGGAAGGGTGGCCCTATGGATGTTGGAGTCTGAGGATGTTGTGGAGGAACATGGTGATGACATCTGCCTCCATATCACCAACAGCAGCAGTGGTGGTGAGGATGTGGCAGGCCCCCCACCCCGCCATTACAGCCAAGCAACCACCTAGGGGGGAGCAGACTAGGTCCTGCACTGGGTATATCTGTCAGCACCACATCTGATCAACTATCCATGGGCACACAACAGGCCAGCCACATAATGCAGGCCATCATGCACAAAATAGAGGATCATAGGGAAACAATACATGCGGACCTCACAGGTGGGTGACACCCCTTATGTGCTTTGTTGTGGCACAAGGTAGGACAGGGTGCAGGCAATGAAATGTTGTTGTTTGGGGGGGGGGGAGAATGTCGCACACACATGCTACTGTCCCACTATGAGAAGACCTGTCACCTGTGGCTGACACAAACAACATTTGTTGTCAAGGTGCCAGGTGTCTGTTGTTATAAAGCCCCCATTTACATGTTAGCAGGGCAATGTGTCAACATTGTGTGGCTTACCATTCTCCAATGTCAATTCCACAGATATCTGCTAGGAGCTGCACGGCCTTCATTGGGACATGATCAGGACACTGGCCACAATTGCAGAGGGGATGCAAGCGATGGTGGTGGCCATCAACCACTAGACTGATACACTGGCACTAATAGTGTCCAGCCAACAGCCACCGTCAGCATCAGCGGCCACCACAAGGGATGCTAGGGGGACAGGACGGCATGGCTGTGGGTGTCCACATAGGCACTGAGTATGGGCAGGGAAGTGCTGGCCAGCAGTTATAGCTGCATCATGTGCAATATGTGCCATCACGACCACCGGCAAGGGCTATGAGGAGAGGGGACATGTGAAAGAAGAGTGCCAAATTCAGCACCCAAAACCAGCAACAACAGCAGGGAAATGCACACAAATGCACCCCTGAAAGGAACAGGATCGATGGGGAACACTAACAGAGATTAGCAGATCTGGGAGGCATGAGGGGTATGCTGCATGAGATGCCAAAAAGAACCCCTGCAGTTAAACCCCGACTGAACAAAATGGTAGAGGAGCGGCCAGTGCCGGTAAACATGGGAGCGGGAGACCCAACAAATGAAATTTCCCAAGTTGTAACAGATGCATTAGAGGACCAATTAAATCATCTGCAATCCATAGTGGGTGGAAGAACGGAATCTTTGCAGGCACAAGCAGCCCGAGTATGTGAAATTGAACACTGCATGGCAAGATAGATAGACACAAGTGGCTTAGAGGGAACTGTGGCGCAACCTAAAAGAGAATGTGCAAGCTTACTAGACCACCTTAAGGAAGACATAAACAAGGTCAGGCGAAGTAACGTGCAGGTGCTTGGACTGATTGAAGACGCTGGTGAAACCGATCCCTAACACTTTTTCCAAAACTGGCTGTCTGAAAAACAGGGCCTGCCTGTAGAAGAGAAGGCCTGGAAATGTGAGTGCGCTCATAGAATTAGGCCTAGATTAGCAGCGTATACCTGGCCCTGTGCAGCAATAGCCCAGTACCTCCACTGGACAATAAAATAATGCATCCTGTGTGAGGCTAGACATTTGCACACCTCACAATAACATAATCCAGATATCCTGTTGTTCAATGACTATTCCACCCGGGTTGTGGCAATGCGGTGGGAAGTTGCACCTGTTTGCTTGGAGTTGCATAGGCGTGGAGTACGCTCTGCCTTGCTGTACCTGCACAAGCTCCGGGTACATATTAATGGAAAAACACTCATTGTAAACTCTTTTGAGAAGGACTGCTGAGCCCTAGTCTCAACACAGATAGAACCGCCATCAGCTGCAAAAGGCAGGAACATGGCACAGGAGGCAGCAAATGATGAAGGAAATGTGGCAGTCTGGTGGACTCAAACTGGGATTGGATGACAACAAACCCTGTGCTGGACATTACAGGGTGTATTGTAACAACATGATCAATGGAGAGGGTAACAAGCCAGAAATGCTGGACTCCCTAGGGCGTTGGGACTCAACCAACACAAGCAGAAATTGAGAACCCTGGGAGTGGCCAAAAGCCCTGCACACCAGGGACTAGTGCAAAAATAGACTAACTGTAGAAAGAAAGTAACCACCGGAAGGGGAAGAAGCAGGGTAACAGGGGGAGGTATGTGTGATTGAACTGGAGAATAGATGAGCTGTCTATGAACATTGGTATTGGGTGAGGAGCTGAATGGGGAGGGGCAAAGGATGGGAAAGAGAAGGAGTGAATGGTTGGATGGTGTGAATGAGCAAGAAGGGATAGTGCGGAAGCGGGTGGGGGGGAGACGAGAGATTAAAGAAGGGTAAGAGAACACCTGCTCTGGGAATTTGGGGGGAGGATGGGCTGCCAAGTAATGTCTGGCCAAGCAGTAGGGAAAGAGGGAGGAGTAGCATAGGCAAAGGACAAAGGAGATCTCATTGGGTGGGCAGAGCTGGGATGTCCCTGCAGGAATGTAAGAGCTAGATCATAACATGCAGGACAAATACACATATGAGTCATGACAGCAACTAAAATAGTGACCTGGAATGTGGGGGGATTGCACTCCCCTGTGAAGAGGGAAAACATATTGACATATCTCCAAACCCTGGGGTCCGAGGTCGCAGTACTACAAGAAACACACTTAACAACTATAGGACATAGGAACATTGGAAAAATGCTTGGTGGGGAATGTAATAGCAGCATCATATGCCGCTCGACGGAGAGTAGTTGTAATCCTCATAGGAATAAGGGCCAGAGTTGAAACACACAAAGTAGTAAAAGACACAGAGGAACACTATGTCTTTGTCAGTGGGGTCCCTAATGGAAGGCAAGTGCTGCTCAGCGGCCCAAATATTTATGAACACAATTTCTTTCTAGAACTGGTGTCCCAGGTGGCAGGTTCACATGATTTACAGCTCATATTGGGTGGGGACCTCGAAATGGTTGTAGAACACACATTAGATAGCCAGCTCCCAAGAGTACTACCTCATACCCAACCACCAGAGGAGTAAACATGCTCATCCAAGAGTTGGAATTGACAGATAAATGGGGTACACTGCAACCCTTAGATGCTGACTACACACATTACTTGTGGCTGCACAGACTTCACAGACAAATAGACTATATCATAACTCCAGAGAGATCGTACCCTCAATTACTTGAGGCCATCATATATCCCCAGAACATTTCCGAACATGCAGTGGTGCAAAGAACACTTAGGCCAAAGGGAGCAAGTGGGAACTAATTATGGAGGGTGAACCTAACATGGGCACAGAGCACTGAGTTCCACAATTATTTGCCAAAGGCCTGGTGACAATATGAACTAGAAATTCGGGTAGCGGATGTGGGACCAGTGGTCTACTGGGTGTTAGCAAAGGCTGTCCTCTGGGGAAAGATTATAGGATACATAGCCCATAGCAACCAACAGTCCCAGGCATAGGGTGCCTGGTGCAGATGTTCATTCAGATATTACACAGAGGTTACCTCACAAGGGACAGGGGGCATATGTTGGGAATCTGGGATACCAACAGATGTGCAATTTGCCTAGCAGACAGTGCATCATTTTGACATAACTTTGTAGACTGGCCAGGGTCATCAGAGATATGGCGCAGGGCGTTACAATGTTTGGGAAAGGTACACAGGCAATCATTAGAATGGACCTAAAGTTTGTCACTCCTGGGGGAGGTAGACCCACTGCAGGCCATCAAACAGAGGACAGCAGAGTGCTGCGGGATCCCACTGTGTGTAGGGTGCACATGATAAATGATCTTATAATATTGGGTGGGTGAAGGGGTGCCCACATTTACGCAGTGGATGAATGCTCTGCATCAGCTGTCATTGATGGAACCGTGCCTAATTGTGACATGTGACAAACCATGGGGCATCTGATACATGTGGCTATGGACACCTTTCCTAGCAGGGTATCGTATGGCAGGGGGGGATGGGAGGAGGGGAGGATAGGGAGAGGGGAGGGTCGGGCAGCCATGTGGAGTGAGGTGTAACATAACCAGTCATATCCTTGCAGGTGAACATAATAGTCTGCAAGAGGGAAGGTCCGCAGACCACATATCTGTGATGTAGCTTAAGAATGACGACTACCTTGATGTGGATTCTGTATATGTATAGAGATGAAGGGTAACAATCGGGGAAGAGAGGGGAAAGGGAGAAGAGTTGTTAGATTGTTGCTTGTTATTGGTTATGCTAGAAACCAATAAAATAGTGTTTGTAAATTAAATATTTTAAATATCCAGAAATATGTGCCAGAAAAACACATGTATGCATGTCTGTCTGTGTCAGTAATTTCCACATAATTGATATTATAAAGCCATTAGAAGATATTGGACAGGGTGTGCACCCACCTAGGTAGGTAGGTCATGGTACCCCTCCCCTTAGGGTGCCAACAATACATCCCCACCTATTCTTTGCATCTATGACCCAAACTCCACCTCCCATTTTGAATGACATGGACATGTTGGCCATTTCTGTTGTGTGGCCACACTTTCCTCCTCTCCATGTCCCATGGGATTCCCCCCCACTCTGGCATATGTCCTATACTTTCAGACATTACAGCATCAGCCATCATATCTACTCACCTGTCCCTGGCAGACACCACCATCCCTACGCTATGCTCCCCCTTCCTGACATTTGTGCTGTGTTGGATACTTTTGGGATCATCCTTCCCTTTGGACCATGTCATTGACGGCCTATGTGCTAACCACCTTAATCCACCAGATCACCCCCACACCGTAGCAGTGGATGTGCTCATGAAACTTCAGCTAACCCTATCACATACTCAGCTCTGCTGTGCCACACCTCTGTCCTGAGTCTGCTCCCATTTGCCCACTATGCCATGTGTGCACACATGGACATGTTCTGGCCACCAGGCATGTGGGCCCAGTGGGCAGAACGTGGCCACCTACATTTTCCATGATTGGCCTAGGAGGGTGGCGCTATCAGGGAGATCACAGGAGGTTGCATCCAGCAGTACTCATTACCATTCCCCACTGTCTCATGTTTGGACCGGGCCATGTGTGCACACATGTGTGGGCATCACAACCCCTGTGAACCTCCTCCTCCTCCGCCTCCCCCTCCTCCTCCACTTCCACATCCCCACTGTCCTCCTCCTCCTCCACATCACCATCTTCCTCTTTCTCCTCCTCCTCCACAGTCATCACATTTCCGGCCTCTTCCTCCTCTGCCTCCTCATGCACTGCAGCCAGGAACCATCTTGACTGCTTAGCCTGTGTCTGATGTGTGTGCTGTGCCCCACACAGCAGTCTCTGGGGCTGCCACGGTCTCTGTGAATGGGAGCAGAGAGTGCCACATGAGACAAATGTTCCTTGCCTGCAGGGCATTTGACACTTGCCACAATGCCTACAACCCCTGTACATACCTGCAAGTCCACAGACCATGCAGCAGGTAAAACATGCATAGCAGGGTGTGCGGTCATGGCAGGTCTGACAGCACACATGGAATGCATCCAGGGGGTATATGCAGGACATATAAGGGGTTTGGAACCCACCAGCCTCTGTAGGCAGCAGGAAATAGGTCAATATCCACATCGATCTGATGGGGACAGGGTGGCCACTTGACATATCAACCCTAGATGTCAGGCCAAGGCATGGGGGCCCAAGCTGTCCCCTGTGGTGTCTGTGTTGAACAGTGGGAGTTGGGGCACAGACAGTAACATGTCTCCAGAAGTGTGGGGTCCCCAGAAAGGTGTGCATGGTGTGTTCAGGGGGGAGGTGTGTGGGACCTGCAGTGTGCATGCATTCATGGGTCAGTAGGTTATTTTTGACATGCATACAATGAGGTCTGGGGGACTGTGAGGTTACCCACACAAGGGGTGCCACACGCATACTGGGGCTGGCAGATGGTGACTGCTGGACCATAGGTACTGTATACTGGCAGGGGTTTGGTAACATATGTGCATGGGGGGGGCAAGGTGGGGATAGGTGTCCATGTCATGTTTTTGTGTATTGTGTGGATCCTGTTTGTGTCATTTGGACAGGATGGGCTGGTCTGGTGGGATGGTTGTATGTGTGTTGTACCTGAAAGGGCAGGGTCAGTATTGTCACCAGGTTTGCATATTGCCACAATGGGGAGGGGTGGGAGGATCGTGGGTGGTGGGGGGTTTGGTGGGGGTCCATTGCTTGGCCCCACTAATGTTCTGTTTCAGGCAGTAGTAACACATTCGAGCAGCAGGGTCAGGCAGGTGGGCAGGATCATGGCATGGGACCATGGCAGGGATTGTGTGATAGGATGGGGTGCCAAAGGCACAACACTGTTTTCCTGAGCCATTAGGAAGGGGTGTGTGCCCGTGGGAAATGGGTGCGATAAGGGCTGGGGTGCACACAGGGCACAACTGGGATATACAAACTGGGACTTTCAGAACGACAGAGGTGTACCAACAGTGACAGTCCTGATGGGGCAATGGGTGGGTGAAGATGAGGCACATGTGGACCTAGATCCCTGATGGCCCATGTGGTCCCTGTCTGCCATCCTGTATTTCTGAGGTATATGTGTGGGGGACTGTGGGGTGGCTGGTGGTTCCACAAAGCAGTGGTCAACACCAGTGGTAATGGCTTTGATAGCAGGCACATTCTGGCAAACTGACTTTCAGAACGACAGAGGTGTACCAACAGTGACAGTCCTGATGGGGCAATGGGTGGGTGAAGATGAGGCACATGTGGACCTAGATCCCTGATGGCCCATGTGGTCCCTGTCTGCCATCCTGTATTTCTGAGGTATATGTGTGGGGGACTGTGGGGTGGCTGGTGGTTCCACAAAGCAGTGGTCAACACCAGTGGTAAAGGCCTTTGATAGCAGGCACATTCTGGCAAACTGTGACTTGCACATGCAGGCTATTGTGTCATTCAATTGTGTGTGTGATGCTGACCCTGGGAAGGGTGAGATGATGTACACTGCATGTCTGCTGTCATCACCATTTATCCTATGTGCATTTGTGGCATGGCCAGAGCAGACATGCACATGTTGCATCATCACATATCTATATGTGTGGACAGGTGGATGACCAACATGTCCATACAGTGTATCAGGGTCAGCATGCAACTGTTACATGTTCAAATACACCTCTATGTGGTCTTGACAGTGCCACATTCCCTCTCACCTGACATGCATGCACATCCTTGGGTCCATGTGCAGAGAAGGACATGTGTGGAGGATGGTGCATGAACATATGCCTGCTGGTACAGTTCAATGGCTTCATTCAGCCATGGTAATTGCATCACACATGCTGTTGTGCCACACACATGCTACACTACTCATCATCTGCAGCTGCCTGCAGTTCTTCCTTCAGCCAGCAGATAAACTGTGGCCACTTCCTGCACAGCTCCCACTCCTTTTTGTGCAGCTCCTCCACCTGTGGTAATGGGGACACATGACATCAGTGACCTTCCACACATACCACATGCGACACAACATCAGCCCAGGCTGCAGGCTGCAGCTGAACAGGTCCTTTGAGGTTATACATTACCTCCCCCCTAAGAGCAGCACAGCATTCAACACTAGGCACAACCCTCATGATATCACATAGGCATGTGGTGGAGACACACATGATGCCACATTTTGGCCATCTGCCTTGGGTCCTACCTATGTGCTGTTTGCTGTGTTGTTACAGAACACTGTGCGTGCATCACATGCCACAAGATGTGGCTGGTGTGAGAGGATGCATAGTCTAGCTGCTCACCACTGTTGTGCTCACAATCTGGCCCTGTCCCACAACATTGTTTCAACATATCCTGTGCACTTGTGTGTGCTGATGATGCCGACTGTACTTACATGTTCTGTAACAGATGTCCATAGCCCCTGTTGGTGGTCTCTCTGGTGATGTATGGGTGGTGTTCGGCACATAGCTACATGTTCACATTCCAGAATAACATCACTCTACCTATTCCTAACAGGTGAGGATCATTCCTCATTCACAACAAGAAGGGAGACAAAGTAACCCAGCACCCACAATCTCTCTGTTCCAGCTTAGGATGTTGAGGCCATGGACTGGCCCAATGACATCATGGGGCCAGAACACAACCCTCAGCCATGATACAGATTTATTTGGTATCATTGTCTGTCCTTAGACTCATCCCAGACAGCAAGGCATGACAGACAGTTTCTTACACATGACACCTTTTGATGACACTTACAGGAAACGTTCAAAACAAAATGTTAAAACAGGCACTGCCAGCCTTACTCACTGACGCAGATAAGAGAGTCAGCATACCCCTTCCCTAGAGATTTTCAGACATTTAAAAAAGGAAACCCATTGAGATGGAAAATAAAATTATTATACGATTGGCCCTGGAATTTCACCAGACATTTACAGGGATATTTCACGAAGAATGCCCCCCACCCCCAGATGGAAAACCCGTGGACGCAGAATCAGGAGTTATCACCTCTGCTTCTGAGTTTTTTTCACTAGGTCAGGATAAATTCATACAGTACAGCCCAAAACATGAATATCACATTTCCTATGAAACATCCTAAGGAGCCATTCACAATCCGATATCAGAGGCAATGTTATCAAACATGTAGCAGGATCTACATCCACAGTATCAGAGGCATTCAATATATCTGATATGTTCCAATCTTCCGCATCCCGAAGACCAGGAAGCGCATTTCTAGCTGTTGTCTTTTACTAGTAGGCAAATAATATGTCTTAGCTAACAGCGGGCATGATTGAGGTGGAACCCCCAAAACCTCATGAACATACTGTTAGCGTGAGCTAATGTGGCTTTTGGAATGCACTAAGGGTGCATTGTGGAACCCGTGTGTCTTTTTGGGAACCTGTTAGGTACTTGTGACCTAGACTGGCCACTGTTGGAAACAGGATACTGGGCTTGGACCTTGGTCTGGTTTAATATGGCATGTCTTATGTTCTTATGTGAACTGCTAAAGCAAATTTAGATAAGTTAGAAATACGTTTGAGGAAAATTAAATTTTTGGCAGATAATGAATGATATATCAAAGAAATGGTTGATTAACACAGGTACACTAAAAAATTTTTTTTTTAAACTGCCTCTAATGTTTCGATTGATTTTTACGTTTTTTGGTGCGCTGAATCCAAATCTGGTAACCAATTTGCTCCATCACGTACAGATTTTTTGCTACATTGGGTTAGCAGTTTGAGGTGAACGTTTCAGATTGAGTGCGCTCGAGATAAATGTTTCTTGGATTAATTCTTTATACTAATTGTTTAGTAGTTATTCAAATAAGAATAAAGAAAATTGTAACAAGGCAGCACATAAGAATAGAGTAATGTCAACAAAACACACTGTGATGGTAGCAAAATTGTCTGCACTTAAAACAGCCACATACATGTGCACAAACATCGAGCATATAAGAGCGAGGTTAGACACAAAGCAAAGCAAAGAAATGTGCAAAAAATGTTGTACAGGTATGTATGTAAGAATAGAAAACACAAACCGCACCATTGCAATACATGAAGACAAACACCCGATGGTGTGAAATAAAATTCTAATAAATGAGATCCGACACTGTGGTAATAACTAGCAAATTTTTATTTCAAAGTTTAGTAAAAACACGATATTTGTCAACACAGTTTAGATTTTAAAGTCATTCTTGGGTCAATCAATCTCCTGGTGGGCCCGTTTCTTCTTCCCCCGAATGCTTCTCTTGGTGCGCTGCTTGGCGTATTTTTCATCTGGGGTTTCCCGCAGCAGCAACCAGCAGAAATCAGCCATCATAGTGGTGTTCCATCTTCCTTGGTACCTTCTCTCTGCGTCCTTGATGTCCTGGTGAAACCTTTCACCTTGTTCTTTACTGTACGCCCCCAGGTTTTCGGGAAAGTAGTTCACATGGGAGTGCAAGAAATGGACTTTCAGGCTCATGTTACAGCCTTGTTCTTTGAAGGCATTGAGCATCCTGGCAACAATATCCTTATAGTTCTCATCCCGCCTGTTCCCCAAGAATTTGAGAACAACATCCTTGAAGGAATCCCAGGCTTCTTTTTCCTTCTCAGACATCGTTTCAGCGAATGCTCCATCTGAAATGAGTTTCCTTATATCAGGGCCAACAAACACTCCTTCCTTTAGCTTTGCTTCAGAAAGTCGGGGGAACTTTGAGCAAAGGTACCGAAAGCACTCACCATCTTTTGGAAGGGACTTGATGAATTGCTTAATGAGACCCAACTTAATGTGGAGAGGTGGTAATAGAATTTTATCACGAGGTACCAAGCTCTCATGAAGAACATTTTTCTCACCGGGTCTCAAATACTCCCGAATTGGCCAGTCTTTTTTCCCCCAGTGTAGGTCGCGGGCCCGGCTATCCCACAAGCAAAGGAAGCAGGGTATTTGGTGAAACCGGATTGCTGCCCTAATAGCATGGATAGAATTTTAAAGTCTCCACAAATCATCCACTTATGCTCATCATAACGAATCTTCTGAAGAATCAGGGCCAAATTCTCGTATTTTTCTTGGAGAATAACAGAGTGAGCAATAGGAACTGAAGCGAATGTGTTGCCATTATGAAGAAGAACACCTTTTATGCTGTCTTTTGACAAATCAATGAACAGCCGCCATTCAGCAGGATCATACTTGAGTTTAAACTTTTCCATCACTCCGTATATATCGTTGCAAAATACCAAATCTTCCTCTTTGCTGAAATACTTCAAAAATTGTGTCTCATGGTTGCGGTACCAATAAAAAGTTGTTCCTGGTGACAATAGATTTTTCTGTTTAAGCCGAGAACCTAGCAGTTGGGCAGCATCTTTTGGGAGTCCTAAATCCCGGACTAAATCATTCAATTCAGCTTGAGAGAAAAGTTCAGGTTTCGGATCTGGTTCAGTTTCAAACTCGGAAGTACTGGACTCATCGGGAAAAGCCATCTGATGAGTCTCATCATGATCAGAACCGTCCACACAAATATGATCCAAAGATTTTGGTGGTTCAGGCACAGGTACTTCGTTGCTATGAGGCATAGGCCTAATTGCAGAGGGAAGGTTGGGGTAACTTATTACGTTCTTATTTTTTAAGTTGTATCCCTTCACAATGCAAGAGCAAAAATAGCAGTCACTGCTGTGGTCTCTTTGTTCACGCCACATCATAGGTATTCCGAAACGAAATGCTTGTTTTTTACCTTTCATCCATAAGCGTAGATCTTCCTCACATGTCTTGCACACTTTGTGAGGAGCCCACGGTTTGTCTTGATCGCCTAACTTCAAACCGAAATAGGCGAAATATACTTTTTTAATAAATGCAGAAATGTTCCTCTGCCACTTTTTCACGGTATATTCCCCACAAATAAAACAAAAACTGTCCGGAGAGTTGACGCAACCTCTGGCTCTGTGAGCCATCACAAATACACAGCACTGCAAACCACAACTGTAGTGAACCACTTCGGAATAAAGCTGGATTACGACTGAGCAAACAAAAGGTAATAATGAACTTGCAAGAAACTGAAATTTGACAGGAACGTTCATGTCGCAACCACCGTGTTTGAGCGAGCGAACGAGGCGAGGCGAACAGGAAAGAACATGCGCCAGCGCGAGTACTGGATTTAGCCCCCTGCCTCCCAATTGTCCTGTTAATGTATAAAATGAATACAAAACACTCTAAAATATCATGAGGGAGTGTTTCTAGTTAGTTAACCATTACATCCTCTATTTTGGACCAAGAAAATAAACTGCAGTCGGCTAAAAAGAAATTATGTGAACATTCCTTATATGGGTAAGAAATCTAATTTTGCAAGAAAACGTGACGTGATGGAACATTTTGGCTATTTTTCCTGGATTCAGCACCCCAAAATCTATAGGAATCAGTTGCAAAACTGGAGGCAGTTTTTTGGTAGTGTACCTGTGTTACAGAAGCTTGGTTGTTAGAGTCAAGCAACAATACCATGCTTTACAGATTGATTCTGCTTCATCATAATCTAAAGAACATGCTCATTTGGTTAGCAATTTAACAGAAATCTTTGGCTTGTCTTCCTGATCTTCAATCATTTATTTAGCTGCATTTATATCCTGCTTTTCACTGGGTCAAGGTAGTTGGGAGATACATTTAATATGAGGGGATATGAGACATGTACACTAATACTTACAGGGAACATGTGCAATGGAGGGTTAAGTGGCTTGCCCAAGACCACAAAGAGCACCTGTGGGTCTAGAAACCCCAGTCCTTCTGGCCCAAGGTTGCTGTCCTCTAGTGGGACTTGAACCACTGACCTGTGGTACCTTGCCCCAACCACTAGGCCACTCCTCCCTCATATGTTAGATTTTCACAATCTCTGTATTCTACATATGATAATTTGGGGTCAGCAGTGCCTCAATTTGTTCACACATATAGTGTGAGTTCTAATTCAGTCATTTGACTTTAGTGACTAAGGAAGATATGGAGGAACAGTTGACCTTTATTTCCTCAGAATCATCATGGTTGAACCCTGTACCCATATGTTTGATGAAGGTCTGTTTATTTTTTATTTATTTTATTTATTTATATTCTCTTATATACCGCGCTATTCTGCATCAGTGCGGTTTACATTGAACAAACTGAAATTACATTGAACAGGGCATTATAACTTGGAGGTAACTATTTTACAGGGAACATGGGCTATGGAGGGTTAAGTGGCTTGCCCAAGGCCACTGTTGACTTGAAGGGGAATTTTAGAAGAGACGTCCAAGTGAATTCTGAGAAGTACAATCCAGAACATCTGAAAACAAACCCCAGGCATGTCTAAATGCAAACATGATTTCACAATTGTGGATGCACCCGACATGGATGTCTGCAGGGGTGTCTACATAGACACCCTCAGAACGTATTTCAGAACCTAGATGGCTAGGGTATCCTAATGGTTAGCAGTAGTTGGCTAGGAACAGGGCAGCCAGGGTTCAAATCCCACTGCTGCTGTTGTTGACATTGTACTGGGGATGATGGAGTACTTTCTTCTCAACCCCCTCTGGATTTTTTTCAGTTAAAACAAGCACTTTTCAGATAGTTGTTCCTATCTGGAGTAGATCTAACATTAGATGTAATGCTGGACATCCATGATGTTTCTGAAATAAAGCAGGGCTATCCATGATCCAGAGAACACCCCAGCTACATCTCCTCTACACTCCAGTTCAGACTTGGACTTCCCCAGAGTTGGCTTCTAAAATGGCTCTGGAGACGCCTCTGTGCTTTGGATGTCTCTAAACCCATATTGGGACTTCCAAAGCATAGATAAGGCTTCGAAAATGACTCCCTGAGCAAAAAGCTCTTTAAGTCTGCATTGTTTACCTCCTATTTTAAAACTTGCTGTGATTCATCTCTTACTTAAGAAATCTCATTTGGACCCCAACACTGCACTGTGTGCCCTTGAGTCAGTGCTGACTCCGGACAATCTAGCAGCTCCTGGGTTTTCTTGGAAGTGTGACCAGAAGTAGATTGCCAGGCCTTTCTTCCCAGCATATAGACCTATTTCTAATGTTCCCTTTTCGGTGAAGGTTATTGAGCTTGTGGTTTTAGAACAACTGGTTCGGGATCTTGATGATTGTAATGTATTAGATCAGTTTCAGTTTGGTTTTCACAGTGATAGGAGTATGGAGACATCATTATGTTCCATGATTAATTGGTTGGTTGCTTTTGGTCAGGGGCACTGTATAGCATTTGTATTTTAGATATTACCATGGCCTTTGTTTTCTATCTAGATTAACAGATGTGTGGATCCAAGGTGGTGTTTTAGATTTGTTTTGATTCTATCTGGATGGTTGGCAGCAGAGTGTTTGTGTGAAAGTCTTGAAGGACTACCAAGAGGGAGTGCTACAACTTGAAACAGATCTACACTTGTAAGTATTTATCTTCTGGAATATACTCTAAATCTTGGGGGAAAAGGGAATTCTTTGGGTTAAAGCTGATAAATCTGTCTAATTTAGAATTCAGTGTGTTTGCTGAGTCAGTCAGTTCTTAGTACCACAAGAGAGCTTTTCATTTAAATCAAATCAGAGTATAGCTTAGCATACAAGTAGAATAAATAGTCTGAGTACAAACCAAGAACTGTGTGAATCACCCAGGAAATTGGTAAGACTTAACCTCACTTTCAAAGCACACATGCAAAACCTAACTCAAAGCATATACTTGAAGCTCAAAACAATCAAGAATCTTAAACCACTTCTATCCAACCATGCTCATTCCTCCAGGCAATCATATTCCCACAGTTTGACTACTGTAATATCATCTTTCAAGGCATACCAAACTCAACCATCCACCTTCTCCAACTTCCACTCAACACGGCTGTACAAACTCTTTTCAATACAAAAAGAACAGAGCACATTACACCTTTCCTCAAACAATTTCATTGGCTTCCCATTATAGAACATATAAAATTCAAAGCTATACTTACACCATTCAAAGTCCTCAAAGACACTTCAGCACCACACCTACAAACCCTACTCTAGATCATACTGACAACAGAAGGCGAAGATCTACCTCAAGCAAAATGCTGCAAACATCACCGATATTCACAAAAAACAATGCTGCCACATCTAAGTCTTTTCTCTCTATGCACCACAACTATGGAACTCTATCACAAAAAAGCTAAGAACTACAACTGATATAGTCTTTTTCAGGAAAGCCCTTAAAACCCATATCTTCAGACCTGCAAACCTAGCCCACCCCTCCCCTCCCCCCACAGTCCCCCCCTACCCCTAGCCCTCCCCCTCAACTTCCCATAAACCTCAGTACTTCCATACATTTAGAAATATACATAGTTATTCCCCAAATACATATATCAATGTTCATCCAAGTTAACTTCCCTGTTTAATGTAAATTGTTCTGTTACAATGTAAACTGCTTTGACCGTAGGATAAAGCAATATAAAACAACCTGTTAAATAAATAAATGAATAAATAAATTGACCTTTTTTATTTATTTATTTATTTATTTATCTATTTCTTCTATACCGCCCCTTCCAGAGATCAGGGGCGGTTTACATGGAACGATTGTATACATTCGTATAACATTACATAGAACAAGACCTTAGAAGCACACGTATAAATAGGTCAGCCAGAGCTCTGTGAATCTCAGTCTTGAAGGACTACCAAGAGGGACTGCTACAACTGGAAATAGATCTACACTTACAAATATTTACTTTCTGACATATACTCTAAATCTTGGGGAAAAGGGGATTCTTTGGGTTAAAGCTGCTAAATTTGTGTATTTTAGAATTCAGTATATTTGTTGAGTCAGTCAGGTCTTAGAGAGATTTTTATTGCAATCAAGTCAGAGTATAACTTAGCATACAAGTAGAATAAATAGTCTGAGTACAAAGAAATAAACTCATTTCTAGTGACCTTTACACCTACCTTCCAGGTAGAAAGCAAAAGATCTGTGAAGTTATCTTAAATAGGTGTTAAAGGCAAGTGACAGATCAAAGGGGCAACTTGAAAGGCCCCCTCTATCCAATCACCCAGGAAATTGGTAAAACCTTACCTTAGAAGCATAGATCAGGGCATTGTGTTGCAAGTCAGTTTTTATTAAGTCTTCTTTCCCTCTTGGCCGCCCTGACTCACACCCACCCCAAGGATAATCTTAGTTTTATAGGCTCTTAAACCTATTAAACGGAAAGAGGTGCCAAAATTCACTTTCAGGTGCGGCTTGTTATCACCATCAGGAATACATTTATTAAGAACCCGAGATTAATTAATCTTGAGGTGAACAAAGTCCATTTAACGTACAAGGTATAGTTCTATTAGTATAAGTATTCCCAGTAAACCTACATAAGTAAACAACTTAAATATCTAAACAAAACCTTAAAACTAAGATGCAGACAGCAGTCCAGCAGCAAGATGGGGGCTTTCCAGTCTTTTGCATTGTGTGTCACATGTATGATTTTCTTCCAGTTAGTGAGGGGTCTTATGTGTGCACTAGGTGCAAGGAGCTCTTTGCTCTCAGGGAACAAGTCCAATCTCTGGAGGATAGAGTAACAGACTTGGAAGACATAAGTAAGACACAGATATATCTATAGATGAGATATACAGGGACATAGTACTGAAGTCCCACCTCCAGTCTGCAGCCTCCCTGTTGCCGTGAAGGAGAGAGGTCACATGACATGAAAGCATCACCATGGTGTGGCAGGATGTGATCCTGTAGCTAGGACCTGTCCTCCAGGTGATGTAAAACCCTCTCACATCGAGGAGGTTTCTCCAGAGCCATGTGCCCATGAGGAAAGGGTTAAGACAGCCGTTATAGTTGGTGATTTAATCATCAGGTATGTAGAAAGCTGGGTGGCTGGTGGATGTGAGGATCACCTGGTAACATGCCAGCCTGGTGCGAAGGTAGCAGACTTCACACACCACCTAGACAAGGCATTAGATAGCATTGGGGAGGAGTCTGAAATCTTGGTACATTTCGGTACTGTAACTCATTGGAAAAAAGAAAAATTTAATTAAATATCTGGGAGTCCCAAAGTGGTGGTTCTAATGTTATAAACCTTCTATGTGAATGAGGTTGTGTTGTAGGGAAAAACATAGAAGAGAAATATAGTAACATAGTAAATGATGGCAGATAAAGACCAGTATGGTCCATCTAGCCTCTCCAGCAAGGTGACAAGAGTAGGTGCATCTGTTGCTCCATGTAGGTCACCCCTCCCCATGTCTTTGTTTAAGGGTGACCCCACCGCTCCATGGAGAGCACCCCTGTTTGTTGAGAAATTAGATAGTTACGTTTATTTTGATTTTATCATGCTGCTATTAAGGGATCCACAGTGTCTGTCCCATGCCATTTTGAATTCTGTCACTGTATTTGCCCCCACCACTTCCATCGGGAGGGCATTCCAAGCATCCACCACCCTTTCAGTGAAAAAGTATTTCCTGACATTGCCTTTCAATTTACTCCCTTGAAGCTTCATGTTGTGCCCTCTAGGTTTACAGCTTCCCCATTGTTGGAAGAAGTTTGTTTGTTCATTAATACTCTTTAAGTATTTAAAGGTCTGAATCATAACTCCCCTATCCCTCCTCTCCTCCAGAGTGTACATATTTAGGTCTTCAAGTCTCTTCTCATAAGGCTTCTGTCACAGGCTCCAAATCATTTTGGTTGCCTTCCTCTGAACCGTTTCCAGTCTTTTTACATCCTTTGCGAGATATGGTCTCCAAAACTGAACACAGTATTCCAAGTGAGGCCTTACCAGTGACTTATATAGTGGTATTAGAACCTTTTCCTTTCTGCTGGTAATTCCTCTTTGTATGCAATCCAACATCCTTCTGGCTTTTGCCACTGCCTTGTCAAACTGTTTTGCCACCTTGAGATCTTCAGAAATAATCACACCAAGGTCCTTCTCCTGGTCCATGCACACTAACCTCTCGCCCCTCTATCTCGTAGAAGTTGAAAGCCTCAGTATCATCTTTCTCCAATTTGGATACTGGTAGTCCTTGGGGAAATAAACAGTGTATTGAAAAGTATTCACCCCCTTTGTGTTTATCCTGTTTTGTCGCATTACAACCTGAATTAAAATGGAAATTTTGGGGGTTAGCACCATGTGATATACACAACATGCCTACAACTTTGAAGGTGCAAAATATCCTTTATTGCAATGCAAACAATAATTAAGGCAAAAAAAAACCCTGAAAGCAGGAGTGTGCATATGTATTCACCCCCAAAATCAATACGTTGTTGAGCCAACTTATGCTGCAGTAACAGCTGCAAGTCTCTTGGGGTATGTCTCTTTTAGCTTAGCACATCTAGCCACTGGGATTTTCACCCATTACTTAAGGCAAAACTGCTCCAATTCCTTCAAGTTAGATGGGTTGCATTGGTGTACAGCAATCTTCAAGTAATTCCAAAATATTTAAATGTTTCCCTTTAAACCAACTATAGCAGTATGTTTAGAGTCATTGTCCTGCTGGAAAGTGAACCTTCGTCTCAGTCTCAAATCTCTGGCAGATTGAAACAGGTTTTCCTCAAGAATTGCCCTGTATTTAGTGCCATCCATTGTTTCTTCAATCTTGACCAGTTTTCCTGTCCCTGCTAATGAAAAAGATCCGCACAGCATGATGCTGCCACCACCATGTTTCACTGTGGGAATGGTGTTCTCGGGGTGATGGGAAGTTTTGGGTTTGCGCCGCACATGATGTTTCCCATGATTGCCAAAAAGTTTAATTTTCATCTCCTGACCAGAGAGCCTTCTTCCATGTGTTTGGGGGGGGGGGGGTCCACCCCTGCTGTTTTGCAAACTCCAAACATGTCTTCTTATTTCTTTCTTTAAGCAATGGCTCTTTTCTGGTAACTCTTTGATAAAGCCCCGCTCTGTGGAGTGTATGGCTTAAAGTGGTCCTATGGATACATACTCCCATCTCCGCTGTGGATCTTTGCCGCTCCTTCAGTGTTGTCCTTGGTGTCTTTGTAGCATCTCTGATTAATGCCCTCTTTGCCCAATCTGTGAGATTTGGTGGGCGGCCTTCTCTTGTCAGGTTTGTAGTGGTGCCATATTATTTCTAATTTGTTATAATGGATTTAATGGTGCTCCATGGGATATTCAGAATTTGGGACATTTTTTAATAATGCAATCCTAATCTATACTTCTCCACAACTTTGTCTCTGACCTGTTTGCAGTGCTCCTTGGTATTCATGTTGCTTGCTCAATGGTGTTGCAGAATCAGGAGCCTTTCAGAACAGGTATCATACAGGTATCATACAGGCATCATGTGACAGATCATGTGACACAGATTGTACACAGGTGGACCCTAATCAATTAACCTCAGAAGTTGCATAATTAGTTGATTAGGGTCCACCTGTGTGCAATCAGTGTCATATGATCCGACACTGATTTAGGGGTTTCGTAGCAAAAGGGATGAATACATATGCGCTCACAACTTTTCAGCTTTTACTTGTTTTTTTTATATATACAAGGCATTTTATTGTCATTTCACTTCACCAATTTGGACTGTATTGTTAGATCCATTACCTAATATCCAAATGAACCTCCATTTTCATTCCAGGTTGTACGTAATGCGACAAAACAGGACAAAAACCACGGGGATGAATACTTTTGCAAGGCACTGTATGTTGTAAGGCACACATTGCATTGTATGTTGTTCAGGTCCTTGTGCACCATTCATGTGTACTTAAGAGTGGAAACCTCTGACTTAAGCAGATAGAATGCTGTCTGTTGAAACTATTCACTCACTTTAAATGGATGCCTGGCGAGTTCAGTTAAGCACCACAGCAGGCTGACATATGATTTTGGTCTTGTGGGAATTTTATGGGTAATGTCCAGTCCTAATACCTGGAGAGAGATAATGGTGTGGATACATTTTCCATTTACCTTCCCCTCAGAACTTAACAGTTGAGGCAGGGGGAGATTTATAAGGGCAATATCTAGTCTAATGTCAATATTAGGCAGACAGGAGGATTTTTTTTCCATTCCAAGGGAGTCTGCAGTGGAAACCAGGAAGCTGTAAAGGCATGGGACCTTGGATTGGGTCTCTATGGACAGGGAAGTCCCAGAGAGAATCCTGAGGCAGTGAGATCCCTGAGAATTATACAATTAAAAAAGAAAGAAGGAGATAGTAGTCCCAGGAGGTATATAAGGAGCCAAAAGCCTCAAAAGTAAGGGAACAGTGCTCCAAAGTAATCAAAAGGTATGGCAAGCAGATAGCAGGGCAGTCCTACATATAATTTAATGGGAAGGCTGTGCACAACCTTTAGAAACCTTTTTTTTTCTGGCGAAAGAAATATTAAAAACTAAGGGATATGTTTAAAAAGCAGCGGTAGCAACCTCTGTGTGATATCGGAGCCGCGGCCCCATTGAATTCAATGGGGTCAAGGCTCCGATATCGCACGTAAGCCGCTACTGCTGCTTTGTAAACATACCCCTAAAAGTTTCAAAGCTCATAATAGCTAGAAAAGAGCTTAGATTTTAAAATGGAGCACTTTGAAAGTCGGGGGGGGGGGGGTAGGGGGGAGGGACCTATACCTGTTTTTAAAAGTCTATTTTTTGACGTTTTGAAAGTTTTAATGGGCAGAATAGAGGTCCTTGGGGTACAGGGACTTGTAAAAAAATGTTTGATTTATGGATTTGAGTAGTCAAAAAGCTGTAATTTTGTGGTAGGCGAAGGCCTATGCTCCATGCTAATTGAACTAATCAGACAGGCCTAACTAGCTTGACCTGTAAATGAAGCCTGTGAAGAGGCCCATAGGAATTGCACATCCCCCAATATGCTGCTATTATAGAATTAGAACTCAGTAAAGCAATTGAATTAGCTTAGATAAGCAGAACTGAACCTAGAAAAATACAGAAAAATATGTTTAAAAGCCACTGATAAGAAAATACAGCTGTAAGGGATTTAATTAAAACTGCTGACAGAAAGGTTACAGAGCCCTGCTTCCCTGCACGTATTAACTAGCCCAATAGCCTTGAAAGTAGGAAAGTAACAAGTTGGTGAACTGACCATTGTAATTGGGACTAGAAGGGGGGTGAGCAGGTGCTGAGCCCACTCAAAGAACATAATTGGATAATCATATCAGTACCGGGACCAATAGAAGAGGTACGGGAGGTACGGGAGGTTACCGGGACCAATGAAATGTTTTTCTATACCTAGAATAGAGCAAAAGTCTATAAAAGTTGTTGTATTGCCAGAGAACATTGCTCAGCCATTTTGAATTTGATTCTGCTTGAGACTTGTGCACAAATAAATGATTTGGACCTTCTGAACAGACTCCTGGTATTATTGGTTTGTCTGCACTCTGCTGCTACAATTTGAACGAGTTGTAAAGAGAAGAAAAGGGTTGATTAACAATGTTAAAAATACATAGTTCAGATGCTGAAAAGGTGGAGATCAAAATTATGTATAAGAAATGTGTGAATAAGGTTTTATAGTTAATAAAAATATAGTTTCATGTATGAAAATACCAGCTTGTGACAGGAGAGTGGAGTGATTTCTACAAGAAGGTGCTTTGTGATGAGGCTGTCTAACTATGTAAAAAAATGATGCAGTTGAAATAAAAAATTAACATCACAAGAGCAGATGAGGCAAAACCTTCAGTAAACAGCTTTTGGGATTGGAAATTTTTGGAGTTTATTCTGGGTTTTAAGGGAAATACAGGGTTTTATTTAAGTTAGAATGAGTTTAATTGATGATGTCAGTAGTGGGAAGGACATGAATGGAATGTGAATAGAATGGGTGTGATATGACTTTGAGGTAGTTAGTTGCTGTTTGTACTGAAAGAGTGAGGAAGGATGTTAGGGTGTGGTTGTGTGGGGACCCCTAAAGTATGAATTTTTGAAAGCTTTGTGTCTGAAGGAGGAGTTGTGGAAAGGTTTGAGTGAAATGAGTTACGAGTGTGATTGATAGGGACAAATGTTGGATAACAGTGAGAGAAGTATCAGGCAAGAGTGAGAGAAGTATCAGGCGAGAGTCCTCCAAACATCAACATATAATCCTCAAATGAAAATTACAAGAAAATAAATGAACTGAGAATATATATATACTAGAGCTCAGTCCCTGATCAGAAGTCTCTGTTAAAGGAGAGTCAGGATAGAACCCTACTGTAGCAGCAGATAAGCATGCAATAAATAAATCCAGGAGTCTTTTCAAGGATCCAAGCCAGTTTAATGTGCACATGGCTCAAGCAATAAGCAATTTCAAAATGGCTGAGCAATGACTGTTAGTAAAACAACAACTTTTATAGCTTTCTTGTCCATTCTAAGCATAGGCAAACTTTTCATTGGTCCCAGTACCCCTCTCACCCATCTATTGGTCCCGGTACTGATATGGCTACCCAATCGGGACTCTGGTCTGGGCTCAGCACCTGGTTGCCCCCCTTCTAGTCCCAATTACAATGGTCAGTGTCTCTAACTTGTTACATCTCTCCTCCAAGGTCGCTTAGCTTGTTAAAACATATGGGAAGCAGGGCACTGTTGTGGTAGGCGACGGCCTATGATCCATGCTAATTGAACTAAGCAGACAGGCCTGAGCAGCTTGACCTGTAACTGAAGCCTGTAGTTAGGCCCAGAGGAATGAAAACCCCCCTGAATGATGACACCATAGAATTGAAACTTAACTCAGTTTAACTGAACATAGCTAAGCAGAAACGAAACTTATAAAAGACAGAAAACAGCTCTAATTGGTACTGATAAGAGAGCACAGCTTCTATGGAATTAATTAACTCTGCAAAAAGCAAGGTTACAGTGCCCTGCTTCCCATATGTTTTAACAAGCTCAGCGACCTTGGAGGAGAGAAGTAACAAGTTAGAGACACTGACCATTGTAATTGGGACTAGAAGGGGGGCAACCAGGTGCTGGGCCCAGACCAGAGTCCCGATTGGGTAGCCATATCAGTACCGGGACCAATAGATGGGTGAGAGGGGTACTGGGACCAATGAAAAGTTTGCCTATGCTTAGAATGGACAAGAAAGCTATAAAAGTTGTTGTTTTACTAGAAGCCATTGCTCAGCCATTTTGAAATTGCTTATTGCTTGAGCCATGTGCACATTAAACTGGCTTGGATCCTTGAAAAGACTCCTGGATTTATTTATTGCATGCTTATCTGCTGCTACATTCTTGGTGCGTTGGCCGGGAAGTGCGAGTGATGGATAGGTTTCAAGTGAATAAATCCACGTAATTCGCCTTGAGGTTTGGTCCAGTTGGAACCATGCCAATCCGACGCAGGGGAATCTCCCTGGGCCCACCGATCCTCTTGTATCGGAGGGAGTTCTGCCTGGCCTCGGCAGGCACTGAGTCCAGCTGGCTAACACTTCCGACCCGGGGGAGTCCAGGATCCAACTCAGAAGCTTGGGAACCAGATCTGGTAAGTATAGTTTTGAAAACCTGTCTAGACAGATGAGTTAGAACTGCAGTTTGCAAACTTTGGTAAGACTTAAGTCTTTGTTTGAAAATCCTTGCATGAGTATTCGCTAGGTACAGTTGTTATAGAGAATCATGATTCAGCCTGGTCAAGCAGACAGGACTGGGTTTTTGGTATGTCTAGACAGAAATAGAAAGAGCAGTACTGCCAGTGGAACTTGGAATTTGTAATCTCGAGATATTGGGAATTGGTAAGAGAGCTCTCAAGGAAGGGCCGAGTAACCCCGCATGGAATTCGCCGGGTGAAACCCTCATCCTTTTTGTAATTGGGAAAAAGACTAGTCAGAATAGATAGAAAGGAATGCATTCTAAGATACGTTGCTAGCATGATTATGTGAATGAAGTGTGAATGAGAGGTCTGGCAGCACGGACCAAGCAGAGTGGACTCTGGACTAGCGCAGTTCCTAGTCGGGTGACTGCGTCTAGGTCGCGAAACGGATGAAGCGTTTGATGTATTGTCCGTCCTGTGTATTTGATTTTTGTTATCTGTTGAAACCACGAGTTTCCCTTCTGTTATAAATGTGAGATTATTATGTTGAGTACTTTGTGACAGTTCACTGGTTAAGAAATTGTATTAATAGAGCAGAATGAAGACCCAAAACACCTACGGTCATTTTTAGAAATCAAAAAGCTGGTCTCACCCAGTTGGTTTTAGCACAGTGAAAAAGCTGACAGGGGCGTGTCTGTGCAGGAGAATGTTTGGTGCTGTTTAACCCTATGCAGGCATGTTTTTCAACGATCTGCTGCTGGACTAATCAGGACAATTATACCTGTTTCTACCTGTTTTTATTCACTTTGTTCTGATAGTAATGTTCCTCCTGCTGTGGTCATGTATTGTGTACCATTCAATAAGAATATTTAGTCAGAATTTTAGTTTTGAAGGTTGTATTAATCATCAGAGCTCCGCAAACAGTTTTTAGTTATATTCTCTGCTCTGTCTGCATTTCTAAGTCAATTGAGCCTGTTATATTGCTGTTACTTTGCAGAACTATCCAGGAGGTGACGGGTTTAGTTCAGTTATAGTGTGTAGGGTAAGATTAGTTATTCCGGTCAGATAGGTATAATATATTTGTGGGCTTAGCTTTGCCCTGTGTTTTATGATTCAAATAGGAAATGATAAAGAACTGTTTTTGTTTTTCCTTTGATCTACAAAGTAATTAGATCACGACTTAACATTGATTTAAATTGTTTTTTTTCTGGCATCTCTGTCCATGTGAATGAGAAGTCTCTTTTTATGAGCACAGTTCAATTGTTTCCCCGCGAGCAGAGGGGTGTGGCTTCCACATATCCTTAAAAAAAAAAAAAAAAAAAGGTTCTGGAGAGACAGCTGGAGACTGCAGGAAATTTCTCCTAGGAATGAAAAGGGACTGCCGATTTGAAAAGTCTCTTCATTTAATCGAAGCGTGATGAATTTATAATTAGTTTTTTCTCTGGTTTCACTAGCTCTGTTTAACCAAAAGTTTTAAAAACAAAGTTTATCTTTTTATGAATGAGTATAAGTCATTTGAATGCATGCTTCCCCTCTGTGCTGGTTACTAATGAACAAATCAGTTAGCTTTTCTGTATTTAAAAAAAAAAAGGGAAAGGTGTACTGTATTTTATGAAAAATATCCGGAATGTCTTTTAAATATTTGCTTCCTGAACTAAAAAAAATAATTTCTTTTGCAGAGACATGCTGACAGATAGCTATAGTTCTCTCTATAAGAAGCATAATGGATGTATGTGCTCAATCTAAGTGTTTCCTGCCTGCCCTATGTTTACAGAAATAATAAGTGTCTTTTCAAGTATGATCAAGAATTTCAGTAAGGGATTTACTGAAGATTATGAAAGTCTCTGTCCCAATCAGGATTTTGCCCCAGAATTTCTAGGTATCCTGTCTCGTCTCTCTCTCTCTCTCTCTGTAAGTAGCTCCGTTTAGAGTGCTTAAGGGGGGGATGGAGCCCATTCCACCGATGATGTCACCCCCCCGGTGGGCGTGAACTAATGTGCCCACAGCAGAGAAGTGGATCCTTTTAAAAAAAAAAAAATCAACCTCCTGGATAGAGCATTGCTAGGAGAAACAGAATCCAGGAGAGGGGGGGGGGGACTACAGATTCCCAAGTAGTTTGCTAGCCACCTCTGCAACAGGGGAATGTCCACCCCCTCCGGACTAGAAGTGAAAGTCAGCTGACCAGACTTGTTTAGAACTGAAAAAAAAAAACTGCATTATACACTGAGAAGTTTTAGGACTTGATTGAACTAATGAACGGAAATTGCAAAGAACTGGATGAATTTGCGGGCATAATGGTTAAATGAAAGTTAATCAGAGGGTGTGTGAATTGTGAAAATAAATGTAACAGAGAAAGTGAATGATATTTTAGTTGGATGATGTGGAGCTTTTCCTAATCGAAGGAGCAGCGGATGTGAAAACTGGGTGTGAGTGCGCCCATTATAGAAAAAGAAGGACATTAGAGAAGTGAATGCCCGTATCTTGACTCCCGAGGGAGTACTTGATTGCAAAGTCATAAAACAATAAACCAAGCACAGTGTTTCAGCACGAGAGTGGAGCAGCTATAGCGTGAGTGGCAGCCTGAGAGGGCTACAGCATGGATGAAGACTAGGCCAGACCGGACTCTCCAGTTTCCCTGGGTCCCCAGGAGTCAGTCTGAAAAATAGGGGACCAATATATGGACTTTTATGGGGGATACAGGAGCAGAATACTAAAGCCAGTAGCCCCTGTGTTTTTCTCGCAAAGCCTTTTCTGCAGAACCACATGTGTGAACTAGAAAAATAATAATAATAATAATGTACCAGTTCCTGTATATGCCTGAATGCCCTATTCCATTTTTGGGCCGAGACCTGCTTGCAAAGCTTCAAGCACAGATATCCTCTGTTGAAGGAAGAAAAAATGAAACTCAAAATCTGCTGGCCTGATGGTGTTAACTGTCCCCAAGAAGAAGAATGGCGGTTCTATTCACCTGCATCCAAAGCAACAAGCTGTACACTTACCAACCTCATAGCCCTACCTGGAGGATGGGCAGAAGATAATCCACCTGGCCTAGCGAAGAACATAGCCCCTGCCATTGTCACCCTCAAGCCAGTCAAGAAGCCTGGGACAGGTGATTACCGCCCAGTGCAGGATCTAAGAAAGAATGAATGATGCAGCTGAAACTATACAACCAGTGGTACCAAAATCCTTATATTCTCTTGGAGCTGATCTCTGCTGAAGCTATACATTTCATCATTCTGGACTTAAAAAGATGTTTTTTTTCTGTATACGCTTAGCCCAAGACCCCACTACAAGGAGGTAGGGCCAACTCACCTAGACAAGATTACCACCAACTCAGAAAGTGAATGTCCACCAGCCACCAGTGAACTCTTGCACCTTTTTAATGAGGCTGGATACAAAGTCTCAAGAGCCAAAGCATAATTATGTCAAACAAGTTAAATACCTAGGATTCCAGTTGTCCAGCGGAATTTGACGCCTGGAACCCTTACCAGAACGCAAAGCAGCTGTATGCAGTATTCCTACTCCAACCACCAGGAGGCAAGTGAGAGCCTTCTTGGGTGCCACAGGGTACTGTTGTATATGGATCCCCAATTTTGCGCTGCTAGCAAAAACCATTGTATCACATTGTATCAAGCTATCAAAGGAATGGAAAAGTCTCCAGAGGAATGGGGACTTGAACAGGATGCAGCCTTTTGATCTTTGAAAAAAACACTCTGATGTTGTCACCAATTCTGGGTCTACCAGATGTCCAGAAAACCTTACAGTCTCTATGTTCATGAGTCGCAAGGAAATGTTCTAGGAGTGTTGACTCAATCTCTTGGACCTTGGCAACAACCAGTAGCCTATTTGTCAAACAATTGGATGTAGTTGCAAAAGGCTGGCCCCTTATTTGAGAGCTGTTACAAGCTACAGCCCTCCTAGTGAGCAAAGCTGACAAGCTCACTTTGAGACAGAATCTTCAAGTTACTGTACCACACTCTGTTCTAACCAATATGAAATACAAAGGAAATTACTAGCTAACAAATCTATGAATGTTGAAATATTAGAGTATGTTGTGTGAAAACCCCAGATACAACTGAAGGGTCAGTCAAGCTTTCAATCCTGCTATGTTGTTATCAGTTGGTCTTGATCCCCTGATCATGACTGTTTAGAAATTATGGACACTGTATTCTCAAGCCACCTGGATTTGACTGATGTCCCTCTGGAGAACCCTGAACAGACTTTCTTTGTGGCTGAAGGCAGTTTCATCATCAATGGACATTGTTGTGCTAGATATGCAGTGGTGACCCCTGATTTGGTAGTTGAGTCCTCAGCCCTGGCCCCAGAAACTTCACCACAGAAAGCTGAACTGATAGTCCTCACTAGAGCACTAACAATAGGAAAAGAGCCCTGTCTAAATGTGTACCCAGATTTCAAGTATACCCTTACAACCTTGCATGCATATGGGGCCCTGTACAAAGAATGAGGGTGGATAACCTTAGGAAGCAAGTCCATTAAGTATAGCCCAAGATATCGATATTAATAGATACATACTGCCTATAGATCTCAGAATTTAGGAAAAGTAGAATGTATGAATAGAACCCTGAAATCTCAGTTGTCTAAACTTTGCCAAGAGGTTTACCTGAAGTGGCCCCAGGTTCTTCCCATAGCCCTTCTTAGGATATACTTAGCCCCTGCTAAGTCTATAGGAGTCTCCCTTTTTGAGATTCTGTATGGGCAACCCCTGCCTATTGTATAGGAAATAAAAGGAGATATGAGACAGATAGGATCTGAAATTATTAGACATGAACTATTGGTTTTAAGTTCTGTTTTGCAGGAGTCTTCATACCTGAGTACAAAATCGATTACTCATCAATTTGCCTGCACCCCTGCATCCTTTCAAGCCTGGAGTCTCGGTGTGGATCAAAGAGTGGAGAAAGATACTGTTAGCCCTGCATTGGAGAGGACCCTATGTCGTCATCCTGTCAACTCCAACTGCAGTAAAAGTCGCAGAATTTGATCCTTGGACCCATCATAATCAAGTGAAGCCAGCAGCTGCTCTTGAACCTGATCACTGGACTACTGTACAGCATCCTGAGACTCCATTGCACCTCACCCTACAACAACAACCACGGACCTAAGACTTATTGGTCCCTCAGAAACTGCACTATTTCAAGACTGTTTGTTTATCTGAAGGTAAGCCTCGCATCTGAAAAAACCTGCAATCATCAGAAAGAGACTGTGTTGTGTTAAGAAATTGAATCTTCTAAGAGACTGTGTTTAAATACTCTGAAAAGACTGTTTTGATCTCCTAAAGAGTGAACTGCTCTAAGGAAGCAATAATAGCCTAAGAGACTATGCTATGATATTTTAAGAAATTGAGACATCCCAGAGGACAGTGATACTTTGGAATCTACAGCCCTACTCCTGCCAAAAAGCTGGTAAGGTCATGTACAGTGGAAGCTTGAGGATCTACAATCAACGCTACACCTGTTGCATGCTACTGAGAGCAAAACAGGTCAACGTACAGTAAAGAAGAAGAAGACTTCGTGGTCAAGAATTATCAACAGATTGCACTGGTTTTTCAAAGACTTGCACTAATTCTTCAGAGAACTTTCATCATGATTCTCTACTGTTTCATCGTGATAGCAGCCTTGGAGTGCTTTGAAATGACTTTTGCCTTATCTCCCTGGGCAGCCTGTATAAGTACAACATGAACTGGACCGAAGGTCACTCAGACCTTGTTTTATCATTCTTCCTATACTTGCATTGGTATACTCTCCAATCCAAAAGTTGTTCTAGATTTTGACTTTCTACAAGGCTATGCAAGCCACCGTTGCAATTCCTCATACCACCACCAGAACTTGTTTCTTGAACTTACTGGAGCAATAGCATCTAGTCTCCACACTTCTGACTGTTTCTATTGTGGAGGAACTAAGATGGGAGATCAGTGGCCCTGGGAGACGCAAGAACTGAACTATTCTATCCTATACAATCAGACTGATTTACATAATACTACTAGTGAGTGGGTATTGGCCCACCCCATTGTTGACAGTTTGTGTTTTGTTCGGACTGGACCACAATCTACTACGAAGGATGGACAGCTGGTCTGTCTAAATCAGAAGCTTTACGACAGCACAACAAAGATGCAACCGAACCTTCTAATCCTTTAGTTCTTTTTCCCACTCTTGCCAAACTATGGACTTTGACTATCTGCCTGTTGCTCCCTTGTTTCTTGCCATTTTGCTTGCAAATGATAACTTCAGTTATTAATAACACTGTAGAGCGTAAGACAGCTACAAAGATGCTAGCTATGTGAACTTACTACCCTATACCACAGAGTGATACCTTTACCTAGTATTATGTGATTTGATTCTCACACCTTATTAACATGCGGGTGAGAATAATCAAAGGGGGGAATGTGGTAGGCGACGGCCTATGATCCATGCTAATTGAACTAAGCAGACAGGCCTGAGCAGCTTGACCTGTAACTGAAGCCTGTAGTTAGGCCCAGAGGAATGAAAACCCCCCTGAATGATGACACCATAGAATTGAAACTTAACTCAGTTTAACTGAACATAGCTAAGCAGAAACGAAACTTATAAAAGACAGAAAACAGCTCTAATTGGTACTGATAAGAGAGCACAGCTTCTATGGAATTAATTAACTCTGCAAAAAGCAAGGTTACAGTGCCCTGCTTCCCATATGTTTTAACAAGCTCAGCGACCTTGGAGGAGAGAAGTAACAAGTTAGAGACACTGACCATTGTAATTGGGACTAGAAGGGGGGCAAACCAGGTGCTGGGCCCAGACCAGAGTCCCGATTGGGTAGCCATATCAGTACCGGGACCAATAGATGGGTGAGAGGGGTACTGGGACCAATGAAAAGTTTGCCTATGCTTAGAATGGACAAGAAAGCTATAAAAGTTGTTGTTTTACTAGAAGCCATTGCTCAGCCATTTTGAAATTGCTTATTGCTTGAGCCATGTGCACATTAAACTGGCTTGGATCCTTGAAAAGACTCCTGGATTTATTTATTGCATGCTTATCTGCTGCTACAAAGTCTCTGTTAAAGGAGAGTCAGGATAGAACCCTACTGTAGCAGCAGATAAGCATGCAATAAATAAATCCAGGAGTCTTTTCAAGGATCCAAGCCAGTTTAATGTGCACATGGCTCAAGCAATAAGCAATTTCAAAATGGCTGAGCAATGACTGTTAGTAAAACAACAACTTTTATAGCTTTCTTGTCCATTCTAAGCATAGGCAAACTTTTCATTGGTCCCAGTACCCCTCTCACCCATCTATTGGTCCCGGTACTGATATGGCTACCCAATCGGGACTCTGGTCTGGGCTCAGCACCTGGTTGCCCCCCTTCTAGTCCCAATTACAATGGTCAGTGTCTCTAACTTGTTACATCTCTCCTCCAAGGTCGCTTAGCTTGTTAAAACATATGGGAAGCAGGGCACTGTAACCTTGCTTTTTGCAGAGTTAATTAATTCCATAGAAGCTGTGCTCTCTTATCAGTACCAATTAGAGCTGTTTTCTGTCTTTTATAAGTTTCGTTTCTGCTTAGCTATGTTCAGTTAAACTGAGTTAAGTTTCAATTCTATGGTGTCATCATTCAGGGGGGTTTTCATTCCTCTGGGCCTAACTACAGGCTTCAGTTACAGGTCAAGCTGCTCAGGCCTGTCTGCTTAGTTCAATTAGCATGGATCATAGGCCGTCGCCTACCACACTACAGTGTAGAGATATATGAAACAGTATAAGAAAGGGAGTGAAATTGTGGCAGGCTATGGCCTAGAATAGCCTGTAAATGTATGAGAGGCCTGTAAGTTAGGCCTGAGTCCCAGCCCCCACCTGAGAATAAGAACGCTGAGAAAAACCAAAATCAGTAAGAATTAGAGAAACTGCTCTAAACTGCTTTAAACTGCTTTTTGATAAGGTTGTATAAATCCTTTGTTGAATTCTTCTATGCTGATTACAGACATGTTCCAGTGCTCTGTATTCACACATTTTCTAAGCTAGCAGTGACCTTGTAGGAGAAAAGTATCAAAGTCTTAGAACTGTGCCTTTGTTAGAGAATTCTGAGCAGGGGGAACAGAGTGCTAGGCCCAGAGAGAGATCCCAATTGGATGGGTGCAAGGGTCAGTAGGACCAATAGAAAGTTTGCCTGTATCAAACTGAAGAAGAAAGGTATAAAAGGTGTTGTTTACTGGACTCCATTGCTCAGACCATTTTGAATGTGACATTTGCCTGAGACTTGTGCATAGGGTTGCCAACCGGCCGGTTTTCAGCCGGCCTGGCCGGTTTTTCCATGGCCAGGCCGGCTGCCGGTACAGATGTCAAACCGGCCATTGAAAAGCCGGTTTTTTGCTCTGGCCGCAAGATCGGGAGCGGCCAGAGCAAAAAACCGGCTTTCCTCCCGAAGTCCGCGGTGCGAATGCGAACGCGATTCCCCATAATAGTGCAGCCGCTGCTTCTGCTTTGTACAGAGCAGCGGCTGCACTACACTTACTTTGAAAAGTAAAGAAACTGTGTGAGGAGCCCTCCGGTCATGGCAGAGCCCGAGGAAGTGATGTCATGGGGGCGGGCTCCTCACAGGCTGTCTTTCCTTTCAAATTAACTTTATTGCAGCTAAAGTTAATTTGAAAAGGAAAGACAGCCCGTGAGGAGCCCGCCCCCATGACATCACTTCCTCGGGCTCTGCGATGACCGGAGGGCTTCTCACACAGTTTCTTTACTTTTCAAAGTAAGTGTATTGCAGCCGCTGCTCTGTACAAAGCAGAAGCAGCGGCTTGGGCAGGGCAGGGCAGGGGTGTGAGTGAACCAGCAAAGGGGGGGGGGTGATGGTATGATTAAACCAGCAGGAGGGAGGGAGGGGGGGGGGGTTGGTGTGAGTGACCCAGCAGGAGGGGGTGAGTGAGTGACAGGGGGGTGGGAGAGTGAACCAGCAGTGGAGGGGGGGGGTGTGAGTGAATCAGCATGGGAGGGGGGTTGGTGTGAACCAGCAGGGGAGCGGGTTTGGTGTGAGTGAACCAGCAGGGGAGGGGGGGTGATGGTGTGAGTGAACCAGCAAGGGGGGGGTGAGTGAGTGACACGGGGGTGGGTAAGTGAACCAGCAGGGAGGGGAGGGGTGGTGTGAGTGAACCAGCAGGGGAGGGGGTGAGTGAGTGAACCAGCAGGGAGGGGGGGGCGCGAGTGAGTGAACCAGCAGGGAGTGGAGGGGGGGTTAGTGAACCAGCACTGAGGGGGGGGTGTGAGTGAATCCTCGGTAATTTTTGTGGGTGGGGCTGGGGGCGGGTCAGGGGCGGGACTGGGGGAGGAGAATGGGTGGAGCATGGCGAGCCACAGGTGTCGGGTTTTTCTCGGTGAAAAAGTTGGCAACCCTACTTG